>JAPFBL010000025.1:0-1200000 GCA_026182355.1 Hermatobates lingyangjiaoensis
ACTTTTTCTAAAACCAAAAAAAAAAACCTCGCTTTTGTATCATCTGTGTCCAATTTATATTTCACTAACTAATCGTGCTTAATATGTGAGTGCAAAAACAATGGGACGGTAGGAAGAACATGGGATTTGGTAGTCAAGTTGAGTTACACGCCATTCTCTACTTTTTATATAATTTGTTTTCCTGCAGTTTTATTACTTCTTTTAAAAAACGTAAAATCATATTGTTGACCAACAACAATCGTAAACATTTTGTTATGTTTACGAGTATAACATTGTTAAAATTTAATTAATATCAGTTTAACACATTTTGTTCATTTAACATGAACATTTTTGCATGTCTGTTCTTTAACAGTCCTGTTTGAGTCAAAATACGAGATTTCTGGAACCTATATTGTTTAAAATTTTCGTTAATGAACATTTTCATGACAATGTACCCTTATATGTGATATTAGTGGTTACTGTATGTTCTACAGAAGAGAACATACTTTCGTAACGCACGAATAAGTAATATACGGATATATACTGTTTATTAATAACACTAAATAATAATAAAATAAAAATAATAATTTTATTTGTAGTAAATTCATCTTCTTTTACTCCTGTCACTCAACATTGGAAGAAGAAAAGGGTTGAGATGTAGCTTCCTCTCTGGGCGAGGATGTTGCTCAGAAGATCCCGTCCAACGACGACGGAAAGGATGTCCGTCTTTTTTTCATCATACATGATAAGGTACAAGGCCCTTGAAAGGTAAAAAATGTGCCGGTGCAAGACCTTTTCTGGGCCCCCTTTCCAACACTGGTCATATCGAGATAATTCACTTGTACTATACTATAAAGAATCTTATTAAAAGGTCTGTGGATTTATAAAGTCAAATAAAAGACTCAAAGATGATATACATTTCATTAACATGATAATCACTTCATCGACTTTAAAGTACTCTTAGCAGAAAATTGATGTATTGGAGAATTTCAGAAAATGTCGTCTTTGCACATACACACACCGTGTTTCGAACACTTAATGTTCTTCTTCAGGTTTACATCAACACTCTTGAAATGTTGATCTTCGGAACTGACATAGGAAGGACTCCAATATGAGTCAATACTACACTACAACAAATTGCACAAGTGATAAATTGAAAACTGATATGTTTTATTTACTTTAGTTTTAAATATATGCATATTGTTTCAACGACTCCAAGAGTTCATACATCTTACGAGGTGTGACGGTTTTCCCTATTTCAATATATATTTTAGTTTTGCATAAACAATCTAGAGTGACAGTGTACTATAATTCTTTTTCTTCTTCAATTCAACAACAACAACATTCATGAATAATTGCCCATTTCAATTTTTAACTTTGATATTTGTGGGCCGCCTAAATTCTTATGGGTCCTGGTTGACCCCCCCCCCCCCCCCCCCCCCTATTATGTTGCCTGGTGAGGTAGCACTGTATTGAATTATTTGCTTTACACCATTCATACAGTGCTCAAACGTTTGGGCTCATTGCTTAAAGATTGCAAGAGATTTGTCAATATGGAAAACTTCCTCTGTTAATAATTCATCTCAAACTGTTCGTTGTTTTGTGATTCTTCGTCTGTCTCTTGTACAACTGCACGTTGCTACAATTCCATCAAGGTCTTTGTTCATCAGCTTCTTTCCCCTCCAGGTTAAGATTACGTTTCTCACTTATCTGAACGAGACTGGTAAAATACTAGGAAAAAATCCTCCTGGAAAAACCCCCCCTCAAAAAAGAATTAAAAGGTAAACTAACATTAGATTTTTCTCATTATGTATGTATGTATATAATTTATAATTCGCCTATATAAACCAAAAAAAAAGAATATGATTACTTGATCTAGTATTCTGTGCATTCTCAGTTAATGACTTGAGACTTAACTTTCACATTAAGATATTATACTTTGACACTATTGTTTACATTGTTTCTATTTGCATGTATTTTATTTTTCAAAAATGATTTTGTCATTCTTATATCAAAAAATGTAATGGTTTTTGTAATCATTTATTTTATTTAAGTCATGAATTTGATTTATTTCAGCGTTTTTTACATAGGGCATTTTCCAGTTTTTGTTTAAATAAATATAATGACCTGTTAAAAATTATTTTAATTTTCCAGAAATTTTTATATTTTTTTTGGTAATTTGGTATTGGTTTAATATACTACTTTTAGTCAAAAAAATAATCATTTTTTTTGAGGGGTGATTTTTCCCCGGGTTTTTTCCTGCACCGGATTGATAATGATCCTTTAGATCTCTATACACACAGACAGACATTCTGTTAACTATCAATCTCGCAAACAACCTTTTTCGTAATTACGGATGTTTGAAAAATAAAGTAGCGTTTGTATAATGTAAAAGTACTAATTGTACTCAATTCAAACAGCATGTTCTACTTAAACCTGATTTAATCCCCATTCGTAATTAATTAATAGATTCAAATCTTAAGTTACATTATTTCATTTCTCAGTCCCCTTGCTAAACAAACTCCACTAAACATGACGACTCAATTGAGCAAAGTCCAAGTATGATGGATATAAAGGCTGGAAGTTGTAAAGAGAAGATCAAGTCAGAGGAAACTTTGTTCAAACTTCATTGTTATCTCTCTTAGATTGGCAGATAGCAAGTCTGTTAAAACAATTCAATGTTCCCAATCAACATCTTTAATATTTGAGTAAGATTTAGTTATAACGATTGTTAGCATTTGACAATTGCTTTGAAAAACAAAGTTTTAATGTTTTGATAAAATATCATACAACAGTAAATACAAAATTATTAAATAAAACAATATTATCATTACCGCTACACTGGTTGTTGAAAACAAATTAGAAAAATACGCCATCTAACCTGAATGATTAAAGAAACTATAACAATTTCATCATTGTTAATACCACTTTATTTAATCCTAGATATTAACTTAATCTTAGTTTTCTTTAATTATTATGATTTTTAGTCATGTTTAATTGAATATTCGTGTTCAGTCCTTTGTCTTTTTTTACATGTCAAAGAGTCTTATAATAACAACCTAAAATGACAATTTTTTACCTAAGAATGACAACAGTTGACTTAAGAAAGGGTAAAATATAAAATTATGCTAAATAACTTTTAGATTGCTCCTGATAATAGAAGAGTTTCAAAAACTCTTAGTTACGGACGCAATGGTATTGTTCTAATAGTAAAGCCAAGTTTCAGTAAATAGGATAGTAGAGAACAAGTAGCTATGGACTTTTACAACATGAACCTATAGTAAATGAACAAACTGAATCTGGTTTCACACGGTTGGATGTCTACATGTTTCTGGGGGGATGAAAATCTGAAATTTTCACAGTTTGACTGATCTTAACGAAATCTAACTATTAGGCAATAATAACAAGCATTCGTTTACTATGGAGATGCTACCAGATTTATCAATTTTACTATAAAACCATTTAGGTTTTTTTCTTTCGATTAGAAGAGTTATTTAAACTATTATTATGATTTGCTATAATATTTACACTGTAATTTTACAGATTACCTTCTAATGTTATTACAATTTTTAACATGAATAAACAAAAATATCTTTTCTAAATCGTCTATGAAAGTAACAATATCTCCTCATTAACCAGTTTCTATGGAAAATGTTTCACCTAAATTAAAGTACATGTAGACTATCCATAACTACTTCAACATTAGTTTATGTGAATTTATTAACTTTTCTCCCTTTTTAGTCCAGAATTTTTACAACTGTAAAATTTCGGACTACTGAGTCATAGTCTAATGTTTCATATGCAAGGGCATATTTTTCTAAATTCCCCACTGAATATTTCTCAACAGAGTTGTAAGTCATACACTCAAAAGCTTAAACATCAGACTATTTATGATATTCTATATATTTCTATCTTTATTTCTTTTAAAAAAGTATAATTTTTAGTTGTTTCATAATTTCTTTGATATTTTTTTCACTGTAGGCCTAACTATATAAAAGGCTTAAAAATAAAATCAACACGTCAGCTCTAAAAGTTTGATTTGATCCTGGAAAACTGACCTATTCCTGATTTATATACACATATAATAAGAATTCAAAATAAACACGTAAAATAAAAATCAAGGTCCAAACCACAATAAGAAATCAAAAAAAAAAAAAAAGACCTAGATCCTTCGACCCTAACAAGAGGTATTCATCAATTGACATCTCAGTTGAGATTTGACTTTGACGAATACTGCTTGTTACGACTAAAAGATCTTAGTCTTTTCCTGATTTCTTATTGTAGTTTGGACGTTGATATATATATATAAAGATTTCACAAAACACGTGGAATAACTATCAATGATCAAACCACAATATGAAATGGGAAAAAAAGACCAAGATCTTTCAACCGTAACAAGCGGTCTTTGTCAGAGTAAAAAACCCAACTAAAACACTAGATGCAGAAAACATCTGGTGAGTGGTTGAGAAGAGTGGGAGGGAAATTTGACCTTCTTAGATGTCCTAATCAATAGGTTACCTAAAGAGTTACGCTTTAGTATATATAGAAAACCTACGAATGCACCTGCATATGTTCACTTTTATTCTTCCCATCCAAAAAATGTTGAAATTTCTGTTTTTAGAAATATTTTTTTTGAGGGCGTTAAGAGTTTTCTCTCCTGAATTCCTTAATTATGAGATTAACAACATTAGGTTAATTACCTAATCATTAAAATATACCTCCTCTTATATCGATTTAGCTTTCAAAGGTGCTAAAAAAACTTTCTCTAATACTTCAACAGAGCCACGTTCATTGTCAAATTCAATAATTTTACCGTATCAAGACTCATTGGACCCCCTTCCTAGACTAGCCATCTAGGATAGTGTTTTCTAATTGTAATAACGTGGGCAATATACTAATAAAAAACTCTCCCAGGGAACTGGAGTCCGGTGCTATTTATAAATTCCGTACAAAAATTGCCATAAAATTTATATTGGTCAAACTGGTAAATTATTAAAACACATGTAAAACAACACCAATACAACCTAAGTAGACGGGAAAAGAGTAGCCCCTTATTTTTGCATATAAACAATGAAAGCCATCATATTGATTGGACAGGAGCTAAATTTATTACCTATGAAAAATCAATGTTGTTAAGAAATGTTATTGAATCGTCTCTAATTAAATTTAATACATCAAATCAAATATTATAAACATTAGTAACGGTCTCTTCCTTTGTTTCCCCAAACATCCCTTTTTGGAAATTAGTCCTTTCCTGCGCTTTTAAAAATACCACTCTTCCCTCCCACTCTTCTCAACCCCTCACCAGATGTTTTCTGCAGCTAGTGTTTCAGTTGGGTTTTTGACTCTGACGAAGACCGCTTCACACAGATAGAAACAGGTGTAACTCACTTCTATATTTTTGCAATCGTCTATTTGTTGACGCTCTGTCTTCCTGTGGGACTCTTCGCCTCCTGATAACGACAATTGTCGAAATATAGAAGTGAGTTATGTCTATGTTTATCTGTGCGTTACGATCGTTTTAACACTTTACATATATATATTTTTTAAGTTTCTTTAAGTCATAAAAATTTAAACACGACAGTGGTATTAAATCGGTCTTATTACTAAATCAGATACATCTGCAACAATTAATATACTAATAATAAATTAAAGGACTACTTAATAAGATGCATACCTTATAACTCATAACTATCTTCTTTAGAAGGATTAATGGTTCATCAAAGAGAAGATTAAAACCATTTGTAAAGTTCAATGAGAAATTAATTCATTTTTTTTTGTCAAAATCTTTTTCTCCTTAAATTAATTTTCCAGCTTGCTCTAATTTTTTATTGACTCCATTTAGTGTGTTAGTTTTACACATTATAAATGGTAGGTGGGTATACAAACCCCTTTCTTAGTATAACGTTGATAATATTAACAACCTCAATAAAACCCCTAGTTAAAGATTTGTGTTAAAACTTCTTAAAAAGTATGCGTAGGAAGGGCCTTTCCACTAATGCTAATGTTAATGATATGCAAACATTTTTTAGAAACTCAATGAAAAACCAGTATTCCCAGCACTGACTCAACCCTTGTTACACTTGTTAAACGTTCCGACTTAGACTATTCGTTTTCGTTTATTAATAAATTCTATAAAAAAATATGTAGATAATCTAAGAAAAATTGTGTTTGTGCTGTATTAAGTAATATTTATATGCTTTTAATCCATTCATTTCAAATGTTTTTCGTTCAATAGAATAAGATCGTTTCCATATATTAATTTTTTTTACATTTCGCTAAAAAATTAAAATGTAAACAATTTTGAAGCTTTAATAAATAATTCTATTACAAGCGTCGTCTTTGCCACTGAATCTGAAAATAACGGAACATATTTTTTTTTTATGTTTTGTTAAAAAAAGAATGGTGGTTATTTGGGATTTAGAATGGAATGGAGTCGAAAGTTGGAATTTTAAAATCTCCTCATCTCAGTACTATTGAAACATCTATTTTCAGGGAAATGTTCTGAGAGCTTTAAGGATTTATAGTAACATCTTATTTGTGATTCCACAGTCACAACTAAATAAAAATTTAGACTCCAGTCTCAATCTATATTGGAACTCCAGAATATATATATATATATATATATATACAAAACTACAACAAAATCTGGAGTGGCCTACACTCAACTTTGCTATAAGTAAACTTAATATCCAACTTCTTGGGTATATAATATATAACGTCCCATTTAGGTATAATATAAATATCTAAATAGAAGAGGTTTATTACTCTTTAATTCCGCGATGTAGTACAGGTAGTGAATGGTCCCCTTATCAATATGCTTCTTTTTGCATATCACACCACTGATGGATATAATAAAATTAGTATAACTATATCAGTGTTAACATTTTTGAAAAGCGAAACTGTAGATTTCTGTTAAATAATTATCTCTTACAGGAGAACATTGGCTTTTGTTCAAAAACCAGTGGACGTCTACATTGAAAATTTAAGACAAAATTTCCCATTTAAAACTTGAAAATATATAATATATAAAGATATAATAGTTTTTCAGATCTATTTATTAATAATATTAATAAACTAATTAATTATCAATAATTACAATTATTAATAATTAATAATCAGGAAATTTGCACATAACAACAGTCCACTAAATATCCATATCATTGCTCTTGTAACTGATTAACTATCATTCGTATAAATAAAAGGGTTTCACAAATCTAAGAGGATTGAAATACTCTTTTAATAAATTTTATCTGTAGTTTAAAAGGGTTTATCGACTTTCTGACTAGAATAATATATATGGTTGAACTTTATCTATGTTTTTCAATAAATGTTATTCACAAAAACTCATCTAATCTTTGGGCTATCTTCTTTCTTTACAATTTATTTTCATTCTTATGTTCATAGCTTTTCTTTGATGTATGCATCAAGTTAATAAAAATTAAACTGACTTTAAATATTGAGTTGCTGAACTCTACATAACCGTCACACACATCAGATTCAATAATATACCGACCGTTTGATAGAATAGGTATGTGCTCTAATCGGGATTCGGTCAATTTTCTAGGATAAATTTTTTTTTATCTTAATTGACCGAATCCCGATTAGAGAACATACCTATATATATATACATATATAAAATAAAATAAATTCAAAACGAAGGAAACACACAGAAAGACACAGACATAACTCACATCGATATTTCGACCATCGTCGTCATCAGGAGGTGTGAAGAGCGAAGAGCGAAGAGTCCCGCAGAAAGACAGGGCGGTACTGAACTCGGAGACCGCAGCCAGTACCCCACCACTTACCACCAAGCGGGAAGGGAGGGAAGGAAATGAAGAGCCAAATTAAGACGTAAAAAGGAAAGAGTAAAAATCATAACTATAAAAAATTATAAAAAAGAAGATAAATCAAATTAAAATTAATAAAGAAAAAATAAATAAATAAATAAATAAAATAAAAAATTAATAAATAAATAATTACAAAAATAAAAAAAATAAAAATAAAAAAATAAAAATAAATAAATTATCGGTTGAGGTTGAGTCCAGGGGAAGAGCGAGCATCAAGTAAGCATATGTATGCTTCCTCTGAAGCTCTTAGGGTAACTTTATTGTTGGATTCGGGGATCTGTTTCAGGATCTGAACCCTGAAACAGTCATTGAAACTGAAATCCTGATCCTGAAACAGATCCCCGAATCCAACAATAAAGTTACCCTAAGAGCTTCAGAGGAAGCATACATATGCTTACTTGATGCTCGCTCTTTCCCTGGACTCAACCTCAAACGATAATTTATTTATTTTTATTTTTTTTATTTTTATTTTTTTTAATTTTTTATTTATTTATTTATTTATTAATTTTCTATTTTTTTTATTTATTTATGTATTTATTTTTTTTCTTTATTAATTTTAATTTGATTTATCTACTTTTATATAATTTTTTAGTTATGATTTTTACTCGTTCCTTTTTACGTCTTAATTTGGCTCTTCATTTCCTTCCCTCCCTTCCCGCTTGGTGGTAAGTAGTGGGGTACTGGCTGCGGCCTCCGAGTTCAGTACCGCCCTGTCTTCCTGTGGGACTCTTCACTCTTCGCTCTTCACACCTCCTGATGACGACGATGGTCGAAATATCGATGTGAGTTATGTCTGTGTCTTTCTGTGTGTTTCCTTCGTTTTGAATTTATTTTATTTTAAAAAAGTCCGCTGGACCGTTTCTTTTAATTGTATATACTTATATATATATATATATATATATATATATATATATATATTATATGTATATAATATATATATATATATATATATATTATATATATATGTATATATATATTTGTGTATTTTGGCAGCAAGTCCTCTTTTAAGCATATGGTATTAAATTTGATAGCAGATTCTGAATTCATGATTTTTCTACTTATAGCTTCTATTTTTTTCACGATCTTCTTTTCTGCTTGTGGTAATTGCCAAAGGAAGCTAACATAAGACATTAAGAAGGCTGAAACACTAAAAAACACTTTACCGGGAATATCTATATTTCATTAACTACTACACTAAACTAAACTAATATGACAAGATTTCGGCTCTGTGGGCCATCGTCAGATACTTAAACTACTTATATTAACTAAATATACATATTACTTACTATATTGGCGTTTAAATGCCAACTGAACACACTGCTATTCTGTCGAAGTGAAAGTTGATGGTGGGGATGGAGTAGGAGTGAGTGCGGGTCAACAAAAAACTCATGGCCCTTCAACTCAACCTAACTCGGTCATCGCCCTCCTTTTTTACTAATTTAAAAGAATTATCAATATTCTTAAAATTAGGAATTACATTAAAGTGATTACTTTGTACATTTAAACTGGGTGACAAATCTTTAATGTGTTGTGGGACATTTAAAAACATGCCTGAGGGGACTGCACAACCTGTAATGAACCAGTGTTGCACAACCTGTAAATGAACCATGTGTTTCTGTATACGTTGACTAAATGTGTAGCTTTGAATGTGTTGTTTTGAACTGTGTAAAATAAAAGCTGACATCAAGAATCTCCTTTCGTTAAATTATTTGATAACGGACCCTCAACATAATGTACAGTGCTTCTAGGATTTTAAGTCTATTGAGATCACTGTTAACATGTAGGATGCTGGTACCCTCAACCATCATATATATATATCAACAACACACACACATATATATATATATAAAATATATATATATATATATAAAATATATATATATATATATAAACTAGAATTTAAAAAAGAACACATAGAAAGGAAGCCACTGAACTCACTACTATATTTTGATGTCCTCGTCTTCAGGAAAAGAAGTGAATCGCTCCAAAGGCTGATAACGACTCATATATATATATAATATATATATATATATATATATATACGAGTATATATATATATATATATACTTGATAAAGGGAAATAAGATCCAAACTGGACACAATACGAGTTCAAAATTCTAGATGAGTAACACACAGAATTAAGAAACACACAAAATCGAATTTTTCCGGGCAATAGATCTTCAGGAGAAAAGAGAAAGGGAGACCAAACACGCCGGAAACACAACGGCAGGAAACCGTCCCGGCAACCGACTGTGCCGCCACCTTTTTGTTTTTGAGCTGATTTGCGTCCAGTTTGGATCTTTTTTTCGAATAATGAGTGAAATATATATAAATATATATATACTTTTAAGTTGGAAATACGATCCAAAACGGACAAATATAGTTCAATATAGACAAAGAAACATAGAGAAATCAAAAGAACACATTTACAGTCTCTAATTTTTGGTTTGAACCGTCTTCAGGAGAGATAGGAGAGGGAAACCAAGCGCACTGGTTCAGAGACGGTTGGAGACTCCGTCTATAATATAAGGTTGGATCTCCAACCGTCTCTGAACCAGTGCGCTTGGTTTCCCTCTCTTATCTCTCCTGAAGACGGTTCAAACCGAAAATTAGAGACCGTAAGTGTGTTCTTTTGATTTCTCTATGTTTCTTTGTCTATATATATATATATATATATATATGAATTAAACAACCACAATAAACAAATATATATTACATACAATGCTCTAACGCCTTTCGTTATAACATCATCAGAGAGTTAAATGAAGTAAACAAAAAATATAATAAATATAATTGCCGAGCTGAGCAATCCTGAAGGCTTAAATCAACCAGGTTAACTTGTTATTATATTTTTTGTTTAGTTGATTTAGCTCTCTGATGATGTTATAACGAAAGACCTTAGAGCATTGTATCTAATATATATTTGTTTATTGTGGTTGTTTCATTCATATATTATATCAAGAGTTATTGGTGATTATTAATTTATATATATATGGTATTTGCAGCAGCTTCTGCATTGACTACTTTCCTTTTCAGTTTTCCTAATCTTTTAACTAGTCACTTTGCTGACAATAGAAGTAACACTATTAAAACAAACATTAAAGCTATTACTAACGTTCACGAACTTAAAACTAAAAACAACAAATTTTTTGCTTGCATTAGTCATGATTAGATTTACTATTAAGTGATAATGATTCTATCCTAACAAGTTTCAAATACTGAAAGTTTACTAAAAGTTCAAAAATACAGAAAGACTGTAGTGAATAGTAATTACATGGTCCAATCTTAATCAGGTTGTAAATTTCTCATGTTGCTGATGTTTTTAAGATAATTTTTGTATAGATATAAATCAAATATCCTGAATACTACTTGATAATTTATATAGGTGCAATATGAGTGTACGAGGCGGTTGTATATGTTACGAACAGACTCCGAGAACCGTCTACTAGGAGGATTCATCAATGTCGCCCTGTTAAGAGGTTCAGATTAAGAAAAGGAGACAAGAATGCCAGGAAGCGCAGGGTCATAATTAATAGGGCAGTAGGTTTCGTGGAAGGATGAATGGAGACGTTGATATAGATGTGTTGGTGAGAGGAAGAGAAAACAAGCAGAAGGGGCGAATGGATAGGGAAGGGAATGGGGAGAAGAGGACAGAAATAGAAGCGAGGTGCAGCCCAGGGCTGGTCAAACAGTTGTAACTCAGTCCAGCCAAACTTAGCCTGTAATCTGTTCTGCAGGTCTGCCCTCAAGTAGACGACGTGACACGTCAAGTCACGTCAAGTCAGGTAGTGTGTATCACAAGCCAAGCTTAGCCTGCAATCTGTTCTGCAGGTCTGCCCTCAAGGAGACGACGTGACACGTCAAGTTCACCGTGTCAAGTCAGGTAGTGTGTATCACAAGCCAAATTTAGCCTGCAATCTGTTCTGCAGGTCTGCCCTCAAGTAGACGACGTGACACGTCAAGTCCACCGTGTCAAGTCAGGTAGTATGTATCACAAGCCAAACTTAGCCTGCAATCTGTTCTGCAGGTCTGCCCTCAAGTAGACGACGTGACACGTCAAGTCCACCGTGTCAAGTCAGGTAGTGTGTATCACAAGCCAAACTTAGCCTGAAATCTGTTCTGCAGGTCTGCAGCGACTACCCTCAAGTAGACGACGTGACACGTCAAGTCCACCGTGTCAAGTCAGGTAGTATGTATCACAAGCCAAACTTAGCCTGAAATCTGTTCTGCAGGTCTACAGCGGCTACCCTCAAGTAGACGACGTGACACGTCAAGTCCACCGTGTCTAGTCAAGTATAATGTATCACAAACCAACCTTAGCCTGCAATCTATTCATTTGTTATGATTTATTTTTTATCCTTTTCTTCCTTTCCTCCGTAAGTTGGCGGCTACACTGATTGAGTGTCTCTTGAATTCTAAGACTTCAGTCGTCACCTGCCTTCGAAGCGACTCACTCCTTTATTACTCTATCTGATTGATGACATGGTTGAAATACATTAGTAGTTTCTGTAATCTCTTATATGTATGTTCTTTATGTCAATCTAGTTTACATGATTCACAGGAAGACTGAATCATATAAGCTAAGTGAAATATATATAACAAGATTTCACAGTAAACACATGAAAGAAAATTAATATCTAAACCAGGAGAATGTTTTTTTTCTGAATTTCCGTAGTTTATAACATCAAAGTGCATTCAAATGACATTCAGATTTAAGAAATTCCTTTAGAATCAAAGGAAAATAGAGACTTTAAATATATTTCTTGAAAATATTAAATGTGTTAAAAGGTAATATTGAGTAACTTTCTCGTATTAGTTTCTCTGAAGATGTATATAAAATCCAAATAGAAAGTCATAAGAACAATAAAGTAAATTAGAGAAAAAACAGGAATAAATCGTAATATGTAATGTAATATGTAATCCGTAATCTCTGTTAATTTCAAAAAAATCGCTACAATGATAATGTTGGTGATTTCCATTTTGTATTTTCCCCTTAAGATGGTAGATGCTGTGCCCATTTCAAATCCTATTCCTATCATTCAAATATATAATTTAACTGAGTACATAAAAAGTATACCTCTTTGAAAGTTTAAGGAAATGTAGGCACGAACTTCTACTTTCATTTCAAAATAGAGTTCATTGAATCTACCACAAATATCTATTATTTAATTTTTCTGAACAATATTATATATTTATATAATAAAAAATTATATTTATTTGTTCATTGTTGGATATAATAAAAACAAAATAGTCTAATTTGATTATATATACAATATTTAAAACATTTTTGAATAATCAGTCGACTGTCATATCCATATAAATAACTAAAGTGTATAAAAATCAATAATCCTTGCTAAAGCAAAGCATTTAAAAGACAAATATGAAAATGAGATTTGAATTAACAACTTATTCAAGTTGTTAAGAAAGGATTATTGAATTAGAAAATAGCAGAAGTCAAGTGAAGTAAAATGAAAAGGGCTTTGTTTTGAGAAAGATGATGTCAAAAGTTAGTCTGCAGCAAGACGACAGATCTGTTTCGACGTATTCTTACATTGTTAGTAGTAGATGTCGCTGTCAAAGCATCAAGTCTCTGTATGAGCTGCATTTAATATTTCAACTTCAAACTAGAACCATTTGTTAAATATTTAATGGCAGCCTAACTCTATTATAAAGTACCACACTTGTTTTTAATATCTATAAATAGAAACAAATTGTCTTTTCAACATACATATTGATTAAAATGTATATATAGCCATATTAAAAGACAACAAAAAATCAGTTGGTTTTAAAAGATTCTAGTATTACATATGATTACTTATAGTGAAGTTGATTCCAGGTTTATATTTCTAAAATCATAAATTTTACTATAACGCCACTTTCTTAGGCAAAAAAATTTTCAAAATTTTTATTTTTAATTATACTTTCATTATGATCCATCAAATGGTTTAACCTGTATGATACTTATGGTATAACGCTACATGTTCATTAATTAACTAAATTTAAATGAAAAGTCTTTATTAAATTGTACATCTAAAAGTTATTTGAAATAAAAATGAAATCTTTAAAAAAGTATGAAATCAACTTGTTCTCTATTGGTGCTCATAAGTTTCATCCCTTTCTTTTTTTGTTGATAATCAAACCAATAATATAATGCTGTAAGCATGACTTTTTCCTCCTGAGGAATTGAGATCTGCTCCTGGGCTTAGCCTCAATCGTTGATTCCTTTTAGTTTAGTCTGTCAGTGTATATTTTGTTTACTTACTTATTTTTATATTTATTTTTGTTTGAGTTTTTTCACCAATGCTAATAGTTTTTGTTTTCATTCGTTATAATTTATTTTGCTTTTATTTCTTTATCTATCCTTTCCACCTTTCCCTCCGTAAGTTGGCTACACTGTTCTGTACATTTTCAAGACCACCGACCAGTCGTTGTCTGCCTGCCGAGCGACTCGTTTCTATCTTCCTGGTGACGACGACATCCAAATATAGTAGTGAGTTTCTGTTTCATTTCTGAGTGTTCCTTGTGTCAACATAGTTTATATATATATATATATATATATATATATTCAGGTAACTCACCACAAATTAGATAAGATAGATTTGTGTTTGATATTATTATTTATTACTGAATATTTATATACTTTATTGTATAATTTATATATATATATATATATATATATATATATATATATATATATATATATATATATATATATATATATAATATATATATATATATATAAGTGCTCTTGTTAGGTTTATATCTTCTTTCCTGATGACTGTTAAACCAAGAAGTAGAAACTGCAATGTGTTTTTCAATTTACTGTGTACCTATAGTTTTCTCTGAAACGTTTATATATATATATATATAACAGTTCAAAATTGAAGATAGGTAGAATACAAAGTATTGAAACACACTTTTCTTTTTCTTCAAAGTAAAGAAACTCAGATGTGTTTCTTTGTCACTTTGTGTGCTACCTATCTTCAATTTTGAACTGTTATTGTGTCCAGTTTGGATCATCTTTCCGTTTATCAAGTGAATATATATATATATATATATATATATAGTGGTTCATAAAATATTTATTATTGATTGCGAAAGTTAAGCATTTAGCTGGAATTGGTGTATTAATCAAAGAAGCAATGTTTGTTACTTAGCCTCTTGAGAGAGAGAGAGAGAGACCTTGTGGTGTTTGGAGTAGTCTTATTAGCCAATGGTCAAGTTTAATTACTCTGGAAGACGAGACTGGGAGTTTGGTTGAGTACAGAGCAAAGGGAGCAGCTGTTCCCAGCCCTCTGAAACTAATACCTCTTAAGACACCCTCCATGCTGTCCGCCTCCCCCTACCCCCGCACAGGGGGTGTTTGTGTTTATCAAAGAGTCTTTCAACATCAATCAACAAACAACATCTAATCACTTCGCCAACCACCGAATACTCAAACAAAGCAAACCTTTCCGCTAAAACATAGACCATATATTCAAAGAAATCCCTGTATTATGAACCTCTAAGGAAGGTATAATTTCAGCGAGTTTATTTCACGCAATAATGCTTTCTATATTGATCAAAAGCAGAAGTACAACATGCAATTTGAATAATGATTTTAAAGTGATCTCAACAAGGCAAAATACTTTGAAGGTTAACCTACATTGAAATAGTTACATCTCTCTTTTCCCAGTCTTAATGTAGTTACATTTAAAAACAGCACATTATGAAAGGATGAGGTGAAAGTTTTTTTTAAAATTAAAGTAACAAATAATAAAATAACTGAAACACTAGATGCACAAACATCTTGGTGAGGGCTTGACACGAGTGAGAGGAAAGAGTGGTATTTTCAAAGAGTATATAGTGCAGGAAAGGACGAGGACCGCTTGTTACGGTTGAAAGATCTTGATCTTGTTTTCCCATTTCATATTGTGGTTTGATCATTGATTGTTATTTAACGTGTTTATGTAAATTCTTTATATATATATATTTGATTCGCGCTCCGTTCTTCGACGTGGGGAGATCTCTCTCACTTCGTCCTCTCTTCTAGTCTACTCTCCTGATGACGAACAACAGTTCGAAATATTGAATTCTGTAAGTTTTCTTTGTATTCTCTTTTCTGTGTCGTGCTTTGTGTAATTTAAAGTTATATATATATATATATATGCTGCTATGAGTAGCAGTTTGCTTCTCAACGCGAGTACTTCGCACTTCTTCCCGATGACGACGGATGTCGAAATATCGAAGTGAGTTCTGTAGTCCCTTTCTGTGTTCTTTTCTCTGTGTTAAAGTATATATATGTATCAATAATCAAACCACAATATGAAATGGAAAAAAAAAGACTAAGATCTTTCAACTATAATAAGCGGTTTTTGTCGGAGTCAAAAACCCAACCCTGAGTTATCATCGATTTCTATTTCACGTGTTTATGGAAATGTTATATATATATATATATTATTTAAAGCAACAACAATGTTAACCGGACAAAACCTTAGACTAGACTTATATATATATTACATAATTACACTTATATATACTTACATATAAAAAGATTTCACATAAACAAGTGAAATAACAATCAATGATCAAACCACAATAAGAAATGGGAAAACAAGATTAAGATCTTTCAACCGTAACAAGCGGTCTTTGTCAGAGTCAACTGCATCTAATGTTTCAAAAACTTTCTGCATCTAGTGTTTCAATTAGGTTTTTGACTCTGATGAAGATCGCTTGTTACAGTTGAAAGATCTTAGTCTTGCTTTCCCATTTTCTTATTGTGGTTTGATCATTGATTGCTATTTCACGTGTTTATGTGAAATCTTTTTATATATATATATAAAAGTGGTGGCTGCACTGCGTGTCATTGTATCGCGCCAGTTTACATCGGCCAGTGGACGACGCATTTACGTCTCCGTTCCTTCATTCTTTCTCCTTTTATTTTCTTTCTTTCTACTCTCCTGAAGACGGCAAGACGCCGAAATTATCGAGATTCGTGAGTGTTCGTCCTTTTTTTTGTGTTCTCTAGCTGTAACTTTAATATATATATATATATATATATACATAAATCTTCACATTACGCTTAGACTATATCAGACTTTATAAAAGAACAAACTCCACTTCATCTTCTGAAGATGTCTACAGTCTTGCCTAAGGAACTTATCTACAATGGCTGACTTCTCGACGACGCTCACTGGAATGGTCAGAAAGTAGAAGCTAGATAACGCTTTCACGAGTTGTTTCATTTCCCCATTTTCCCCTCTCATCTCTTCGGATCGCTAATAAATTTTCCTGACTTTTTCTTTTTCGCAAAATTTCCATTCATCTTATCTCTTATAGAGTTGTTATCAACATAATATAATGAAATAGACATGAAAAAAAAAAACAAGATAATTTATCAAAATCAAAACTTTACTTTATTTATCGTTAAATACTTTGTGATAAATAATCATATTTTATAATATTCTATCATACTACTAAATTTCTATTTTTATAAGTGTTAAAATCAATCATTTTGCATAGAAAATAAAACATAGATATAACTTTTTAGGAAATTATTGTTTGAAAATTTACAGTAGCATACGTTTAATTAAATAATGTATTAACTTTTTATTACTAACATCAGTTGAGTTAATCAAAGAAGACTAATTAAGTATAGTTGACTGTCAAATAATAGTTGAATGCTCTGTGGAATAATAATTTTTATAAATCAATTAACGATCAGCTCCAAAACAAAAATTTTTTTAAAACTGCCACTGTAATAAAATTAACTATGTCGAAGTATTCCTTCATTTCTGATATAATAAATATAAAATAATGTTGCAAACTTAAATGGAAGGTAATATTTATTTTTTTTTAAAAACACTGCCATATTTTTTTTAACAGAAATTTATAAAATTGAAATCCTACAAAAATTAAATAAGAATATGTTGATATGACGTATAGCTGAAAAGAGAAAAAATATTTTTGGTATTTATATGGAGAACTAGAAAAATAGTATCTCTTTTTCAGTTTGCCCATAAATTGTACAATCCTTCTCATCACTGAGTAATTGAGTAGTCATAGTTCTATTTAAATGTCGAATGGCATTATGGTCGTTTAAATGGTGCACCTTAGTGAGGTAGCATAGTACACACACACACACACACACACACACACACCAAGTATGTCATAATATTAGAATGAAATTTAGAATGTCTTTAGTAGTATATCTAATTATGATCATGTAAAATATACATTTTGTAACTATCAAAAGTAAAAAAACAAGAAAAAATCTGACAGACTTTTTAATAACATATTATTACAAAAGTCCATCTTACCTCGACTAGATTAATCAGATAACATTACAAGTAACCTCAAAACTGTTCACTCAAAGAACACAACAGTAACAAAGTAAATCAAATTTCACTAAATATCAAATTTCAACAAATTACTCTAGAAAAAAAATTGTTTAAATTAGTAATATCATTTCTAATTATTAATTGAATTTAGATGGTTTTTAATATATAACATTGTTATGGATATAGCTCCTCAACGACAGATTTTTAAAGTTCAAAGATTGGTTTCTTGAGGAATTTTGGTCAAAAGAACGCTAACGTTTCATGCCGACTGTAACTTTGATATCAAACAAGGCATATATATAAACAAAAAAAACAAAAAAACCAAACCATAAAACACCAAAATATAGCAAAAAGAAAACCACAAAAGGATCACAAAATAGCCAGTGTTTTTTTTTACAAAAATCATGTGCTATTATTATTAATAATAATATTATAATTATAAATTATTAATAATTAGGGCTAATCAATTATGAATTAAAATTCTGTTTAGGCTTAATAATAAGTAATTATGTTTAAACCACATGTGTTTTCTGTAAAAAAAAAAACAGAAAAACAATAACATTGGCTATTTTGTGGTTTGCTTTTTACTGTATTTTGGTGTTTTATGCTTTGGTGTTTGTGTTTTTTCCTTTCTGTTGGTTGATATTCCATGGATGTATTTGTTTTCACTACTTCGTTAATAAATTGTTTTTAGCCTTGAAAATGCCAAACACTTTTTTGTAAAACGTCAGCGTATAAGCAGGAGTGTAATTTCTTTAGACCAAAAATCCTCAAGAAAGCAATCTTTCAACTTTAATATATAACTTACAGTAATTCATTTTTTTTTTATCTGAGTTTGATTTTGAACATAAAAAATTGACGGAAACCCTATTGCATAATACACCTATCTTCATATATATTTTAACTGTTCTACTCTTTTCTTAAATTATACTGCGTGTTATTTTATTATTTCATTTGATGTCTTATCCCCCTTGGAAAGATGCAACACTAACAATGTTGTTGTGTAAAAATACACTTGTTGCTCATTATTGTTTGTTCTGTTTGGTTTCTTAATGAATTATTTCACTACTTTTTCCTTTACCAATAATTACTTGAATATAAAAAATAACACAAATATAACATTTAAAGGAGATTCACTTTGCAATATTTCTACCATTTGTGTGTTATTGAGTATCAGTTTGACTCAGATGAAACCGTTTGTTTTGTATTATATTTTATATCGTTTGCTCAATACCTTAGTATGTAGAAGTAAAAAAGAGAAAAGAGCTAATTTTAGTATTTATACACCATTCATTATCGAGAGTTACTCCGAAAGCAAGCATATATAAGCGATCCTGGCTTGTATTCGGAACGACTCACATCTCTCTGAAGATGACAGAGTCAAAATATAGTGGTGAGTTTTTGTCATCTTTTGTTTCTATTTTTTGTGAATTTTCTTTATATATATATATTATATATATATATATATTGTAAACCGGAAAAGGATACAAAAGGACAACAAACGTTTCACGATGAATCACTTGGGTCTCCAACCGTTGCTTCACAAGTGCACTTGGTGTCCCTTTCTCAACTCTCCTGATGACGGTTCAACCGAAAATTAGAGACAGCAAGTGTTTTTATTCCTTAGTTCAGTGTTTGTGATTCATCGTGAAACATATATATATACCAATTAAAAGAAACAGACCAGCGGACTTTTTTAAATAAAATAAATTCAAAACGAAGGAAAAACACAGAAAGACACAGACATAACTTACATCGATATTTCGACCATCGTCGTCATCAGGAGGTGTGAAAAGCGAAGAGCAAAGAGTCCCGTAGGAAGGCAGGGCGGCGACTCAGCAGGTCAGTCCCCCTTCCTGCGGGACTCTTCGCTCTCTCTCTCTCTCTCTCTCTCTCTATATATATATATATATATATATATATATATTTACTGTTAAACGAAATACGATCCAAACTGGACACAATACGAGTACGAGATTAACAAAGAGCAACACACAAAGTAGGGAAACGCACTTACAGACTCAAATTTTCGGGTAATCCATCTTCAGGAGAAAAGAGAATGGGAGACCAAGCACGTTGTTGACGCAACGGCAAGTAACCAACCATATATATATATATATATATATATATATATACATGGCTTGTTTGACATCAAATGTTACTGTTTCCATCATCATATTTCACTATAACTGTAAATACTTGAGAACTAATTAACTTAAGTCTGGGACTTACTACGATTGTAGTATTTCGATAGTTAACATTAGTATAAACTTCACATTTGTTGAAAAAGAAAACATACTGGTTGCAGTTTACATTCACCGTCCAATAAAGTCCAACAGAAATAAACAAGGAAAACATATCTATTAATATCTATCCCTACAGCTTCATTTCCTCCACTACAAGGAAATAGTAAGTGCATGTTGTGGTTTGTTGTTTACATATATTCTTGTGAATTGAAATTCTGTCCTTACTGGATTTATCTTTTTGTACGAACAAGTCTCACTGTAAACATATATATGTAAACATATTTATCTCTGTTTCTCTTCCATTATTTTACTATCTCTCTGTTTCCCTATCTCTTTTGCTTCAAAACTAAATGTATATTCATTATTACTATATTTACTATAAAATCGAAAAGACGATCCAAACTGGACATACACAAGTTAATAAAAAATCTGGAGTTATCTACACTCAACTTTACTATAAGTAATCTTAATATCAAACCTAGATGTCCCATCTAGGAGTAATATAAATGTCTAAATAGGAGATGTTTATTAGTCTTTAACTCCTGAAGGTAGTACCGATAGTGATTGATCCACGTATCAATAAACACGCTTATTTTCATATATCACACCACTAATGCATACATTTAGCTAACCAATTCGCTAGCGGATTAAAAACGTCAGCCTTTTAAGGTCTTTTTGTTCCATCGATGATTCTACATTGGGAGTCCTAAATTTTGCCTAACTCACTTGTATTTAGAGTAGGGATCTTTAATGAGTACCTGAAATCGCATAGCCTCGGGACCGACCGCTTAACGTCTTCTCCGAGGGACGACGTACTGAGGTTTGTTCACCTCCCACGTGCACGAATTGAAGGTCAGAGTTCAGAAATTGACTTACCAGTTCTGAGGTGAGTACGTTAACCCTGGCCCTATCATTATTATAACTACAGCAATAAAAACATTTTTGAAAAGCAAAAGGGTAGTTTTTGTGTTACGTAATAATCTCTTACAGGAGAACATGGCTTATGTTCTTTTCCACAGTTCATCTGACTTCCTTCTACATTGACAATTTAAGACAAAGTTTCCCATTTAAAACTTGAAAATATTGATATTTTAACTAAAAAATGTCAGAAACATGTAAGAAAAAAATGTCGCTTTAAATTTTTTTTTAAGATGTGGGATAATTTTATTTATTATTTTTCAAAGAATCTTTTTAATTTTGAAATATGTTTTACATTTTGGTCTTTTACAAAATTATTATACTGGGAATTTTATGGCATGCTGGTGTTATTTAAAAAAATCAGTTTTCTTTCTCTTTGTAAAAATCATAAAAAAATCCACTTTACTCTGAGCAAGAGTTATCTTTTTCTTGCGGACTGTAGTTTATTATAAGAAAAAATATATTTGTAATTAGCCAGTTTTGCATTCTCAAATCAAATTCAAAGGCGGCTTTTCAGTATAATTTAAAAACTTTATAGATGGAAGCTTGGAATTTTTGAAAATAATAGATATGAACTACGAGTTCTTGTCGTATTAGACAAGAAGAGTAAAAAAGTGTATATTATCAACAACATAATACGAAAGAGTCATTCATCACACTTCAATATTACCCAAAGTTAATATGATTCATAAGAAAAAAAATTTTACATGATATTAAGTATTCTTCAAGTGTGAATATATAGATTAATTAGAGCACTTTGTGAGTCAAATCCATCATAGCATGGAAAACATCAGAAATTATATGTTTGATTGGCGTTGATTTTTTACATGTAAGAATTTTATTCTTTTGACTTTCATATTAAGTTATTAAATGATATAACAATTTTTATTTAAACCTCTAAACATCAATTTTATTTCAGTGGATTCACTCAAAAAAATAAAGTGTTACTAACTACTAAGCAGTGTCACCAATGATCAATCAGTGTTAACAACTATTAATCAGTGTAACCAACCAGAAATCAGTGTTACCAACAACCATTCCGTGTTACCACCTACTAATCAATTAAATTGTAATTTTTCTTATCATTCATCCTTAAACAGGATTGAATATGAAGCATTAAAACTGTCAATACTTGATAGACCCAATACATTTAAAACTTCGATAGGTCGGTGGACGCTTTCACGTCTCCACTGCTGTGTTTTTTTCTTCCTTTTCTAATTTTCATTTCATGAAGGAGGCAAGAAATCCGAAAATAGCATGATATTATTACTAAAGTTGAAATTTTATAGACTTCAAAATTTTTATTTAAGGCTCCCTACTTAAAATCAATGACAGCCACCTTCAAGACACCGAACGTCATTTATTCATTAATGAATGTAATTATTTCGTTCGATTTTATACTCATAAAACCAAGTATTTTATTTCAATCTTCCATCATTTATCATATAGTAAATTCTTCTAACACACTTCTCTCATACATACTACACACCAGACCGTATTCCATAATGCCATATTCACATTCCACAATTTAATAATTAATCTAAATCTGATACTAAATTTTGTTAAATTTGCAAACATAGATTGATAAGAGCATTTTATTAGACAAATCCATCATACCATGGAAAGCATCAGAAATGTATAATCTTAATCACTGATTTTTTACATTTTAGAATTATATTCTTTTTCAGATCATATTAAGTTATTAATTTTTTTTAATATTTTTCATTAAAACTCCATACCCCAATTTTATTTCTGAGAATTGAGTGAAAAAATTTCTAAGTCAACGTAAACAAATACAAGTATAGCAAGTAAACCATTAGTCCTAGTCCAGGATCAATATTCAGTTTTTACAGCTTTAATACTCTTTGCCGTAATTGAAATTCGATTTTTTTTATACATTTTTAATTTTTTTCAATTTTTTGGCGAAATTTTATGTTTTTTTAATGAGCCGTTTAGCGTTTAAAATAACATTATCTAAAAAAAACTGAAAACTTCCCTTTTCAGACTGTAACGTCCCTTTGATGAAAATAATTTTGATAACAATTATTTTAGCTTATTTTTCACAGATTGTCTATTTATAGGTATAGTTTAATTTTGATTCTTTAAATGGTATGGCTTGTATGGCTCTCAAACATTTCTAAGTCAATCTGAAGAGAAAAATTACCTTATAGGTAAGTAGCCAGCCTTCAATCATTGCATAAATATAGCTACGTGATTCTTCCGTTTTTAACCACTTGTTTTTTTTTGCTTCAATTTACTTCAACTATATTATGTTAAATATTTTTTAGAACTCGTAAAATACAATAAAGTTCAACTAATTTCCATATTCCTTCAAGTAGAGTTTTTTTGTGGGACTATATTTCCATCTTCCTTTAATTATTGTAATAAAAAATGTGTTGATTTATTAAACATAATATACTATCAAACTCCAAAGAGAGATAACATTCAAAGTGTTGAATTGTAGAATACTATCCATTCAAAGCCTACAGATCATTGGAAGGCAAACACTCTTTGCTGATGCGAAATGATTATATACTTTTGTGGGCTATTGAATGGAAACTGTTGAATAGGTTATCCCATGAAAAAGGCATAAGGCCGTCGATTACAAATCGACCGCAAGAACTACCTTTGTGTTTTTATTATTAGTTTTAAAAGCATTATGTGTCTTAGCTCTATTTATCGTAAGCATTTTAACTGCTAACTTAAAAATATTTATTAACAAACTCTACATTTTTGCAACAAGAATACGAAACATGCCTAAAAAAAACCTCAATCGTTACAGAAATATGTATGTTTCCTTTTTTTTTTACTAATTCAAATTTATCACAACATCTAGGGGCAGGTTAGCTCAATCGTTAAGGTACTCGCCTCTGGACTGGTATTCCGGGGTTCGATACCCACCTGGCCCTCGATTTATTCACGAGAGAGGTGAATAAATCTCTGTACGTAGCCCCTAGGAGAGATTAAGCCGTCTGTGCCAAGCCTGTAAGATGTCATGTACTCGGTAAGAATTTAGGAAAATTTAGGACTCCCAATGTGGAATCTGTAGAATCACGGATCAATCAAAGAGCCGGTTAACGGCTGACGTTATCACCCACTAGAGGATCGGTTAAACAATAAAAAAACCACAACAAATAATATTAAAAAAACAAATTCGTATAACATACTTTAAAAGAAGCTGATATTCTAATTCTGAGGTAAAATGGATAAACAAACAAAAGTCTCCACACAAATGAAGTTTTATTCAACGCGTTTCGAACACTTTGTGTTCATCATCAGGAAGACACTATAATACAAATTATATCTAATCAGTTACAAAATTGGAGTTAAATAATAAAATTCAATTAAGAGAATTCACTCTAATTTTGTAACTGATTAGATATAATTTGCATTATAGTGTCTTCCTGATGATGAACACAAAGTGTTCGAAACGCATTGAATAAAACTTCATTTGTGTGGAGACTTTTGTTTGTTTATCAATTTTACCTCAGAATGAGTAAATACCACACAATTACGGATTGCACAACTAATGATATTCTAATATTATTTTAAAAGCAAATTATTATAAATTAAATAATACAAAGAAGTTATTTATATGAAGGTGTATCAAATAAGAGCATAACTTCCGTGTGGTTAAAAATGATGATAGCTATGCATCAACCCTAGAGGGTGAGATTTCTGAGGGTTGTGACATCACACAAAATTGAGCTGCCAGACATCTTTTACTGTGCCACAATGCAATTATGCCGTACAACAATCATCAAGAGAAAACAGGCACAGAGAAAAGGTTTTTAGCATAACATTTCATGAAACAAAATGGAAAGAAATTTAAATAAATTATTTAAATTAAATTAAAATCCTTTCTATCAAAATGGATATTCAATTCAGTTGCTATGCCCCTTTCTTTTTCTTCTACAGATAGACATCTTTTTCCGTTATATAACATTGAATAATAAATCGGTTTTTGTAAAAATATGACAAAATATATTTACTTAATGATATATTTAAAATCCTTCTTAAGAAAAAAAACCAAATACCAAAATTTTAATTTTGAAAAAAGTAAAAGAATATGATGCATACAATAAGTTTCATGCGACAGGCTTTTGACTTAATAGCGTCCCTCCTGTGATCTGAAAATGACTCTGACTTGACTGATGCCAACACAACAAACTAAGACAGACTCTGACCCAATGACACACCTCTTCTTTAACCCAGGTGGAATGAGACGAGAAAAAAACAGAACTTGAAAACTTCTTAGATATAGTCAAACCAGATCTAGTTCTTTTAAATGAAACTTTTCAAAACTAACAACGCGTTTCAACACTTAGTGAAACGAGGCAATAATGAAAAAACAGGGATATAATCCAACTTAATTATTTTGCTGATTTCAATTTTTAGATATAAAGTGAAATGAGATCGGTAAGAGTTAGGGTGGCAAGCCTGATTTTTCAATCCCAGCTGTATTGCTAATTATTTTACTCTGTGAGTAATTATTTTTTCTTACATACTTCTATTTATTCTTCAGGTTTACATCTAAAAAAAAAATATGAATAACATTGAACTTTAGGAACATCAGAGTGAATTCATTGAAATTTAATACAATATATGAATGTTGACTTAAACTATTAAATTTTTTAAGAAGGGAATTAGTATGAAAATTGACTTAATTAAACCTGAACCTTAATAAAACATGAACTAATTTATAAATAACAAAGATTTTTAATTACCTACACTATTCAGGGTATTACTGTAACAGGGACCTAGGAAGGACTGAGGGTGTCAATGAGTGTTCGTAGGGGTGGGAGTTCAAAAGAATGTAGGAAGTATTAGCAGGTATATTTACCTAACTCTGTAGTGGAACCATCACTGTTTTACTTCAGGTTTAGATGTAAACCTGAAGAAGAACACTAGGTGTTCGAAACGTCTTATTAGTTTCAATATTAAACTCTTTTTTTGTGAGAAAACGTAAACACCACACCATAAGAGATTGCAAAAGTAATGAATCAACACTGTAATGAGTGGTATAGAACACAACACTTTTTTAATCATTCAATTTGAATTCATCCTGGTAAAATAAATACTGTCCTATTAATTTAACGCTAACAAGTTTTCAATAATTGATATTTAATTACTTAACAAATTTTTAAAAACATTATTATTAAAGCATTTTAGGAAAAAACTATTATCTCCAGAAGGGACGAAAAGTAACTTTTTAAGTCAAAGTTTCAGTAATAATGTAAAACATTTGATCACCTTTCTTAAAAACATAAATAATAAAAGAAAGACAGGGAATAATGAAAAAACAGGGATGTAATCCAGGTTGTCCAACCTAATTATTTTGTTGATATCGTTTTTTAGATATGAAGTGAAATGTGACTGAGAAGAGTTAGGGTGGCATGCCTGATAAATCTCAGCTGTATTGCTAATTATTCTACTCTGATTTTTTTATATACTTTTTATTGATTGTTTTTCTATTAATACTTAATAAATTATTATTGTTAATATAAAGCCTTTTCTAGGGAGAAAATATTATATGCGCCTCGAGAATAAAGAACTGTAATTCCCTCACATAGTTATTTCCCTCGGCTTCACCTCGGGAGTTAATCATCATTAATACCTCAGATCGCCTCGGGAATTAAAATTTAAATTATTAGCCTTGCTTTCTTCAGTAATGCCTCAGTAATCAACTAAACTACTCGAGAAATAATAGACCTCACTATTCCCTAGGTGCAAAAATTTCTATTAAAAATAAAAAAATAAGGGAGAAAATAAAGTCTGTTACACATTAATGTTGTCGTATTAATAATAAAGTAATAATAATAATTGTATTGTTAGTAGTATTTTCAATGTTGTGTCTGTTTCCTGAAAGGAAAAGAGGGGAAGTAAAGTTGAGATATTAACAATTAATTATAATCACCTTTTTCCCCTAGTGCAATTATTTGAAACTTGAACTGTTCTCTAAAACAAGGATAGAGATACTTCACTGAATCACTCCAAGTTTCGAAGTGTTTCCCCCTTGAAAGATGTGTAAGGAGAAAATAAGTGGGTCTGGGTTTTATTTTTCAGCTGTTGATAAGTTTTGAAGTTGAAAGAAGCTTTTGAGTAGAAGATAAATGAAATATTGCGAGAAATAAATGTGCGGAAGTAGAAAGTTTTCCAGGTCAAGCGTTGAGTTTTGTAGAAGAAGATTGTTTAAAGAGAGACAAATCCTGTTTTGGAACAACAACTTCCAAGGTGAATTGTAGAAGAGGTAAAATATAGAGTGGCTAAGAGTTCTGGAAAATTTAATAGAAGTATAATCTGAATGGCAGTTCATTTAATTGACAGATACCTGAATATTCAGATGATGATGTAGGGATGGTTCAACTTGGACAAAGGACTTTTGAAGCCTCTGTACACCATGAGAAGAAAATCAAAATAAAAACTAATAAAATATGAAACCAATATGTGAATGGGCCAGAATACTCACTAGACACTACTTTTTCTGAATGAAAATACTTTATAAACTGATTTCAGAAAAACTTGAGGATTATATAGAATGTTAATAACCTGCAAAGAATGATTCAAATCTATCAACCTCTTCACTGAATAGCACTTCATAAATCGCACATATGATGATGAAATAAGGCTAGCAATTTGACATATTTTCCTGAGTTTTGAATAATCTTTTTCCAATATCATATTCAGATTAAAAGTACACGATAAATTCATTTACTCAACAATTAATTTTAAACTTCATTTAGAATGGAAATGAGCACCTGCACTCATCTACTATACGTACTTATTTAGTATCTTAGTATTTAAGCACTCTATTTATGATGATATAAATTAAACACATACCCAAAACCTACAAATTTTATTGTATTTTGTCTGATATTTTACTGTATTTTTTCTTTAATCCATTTATCTCTACAGATGAAAGTTGATGTTATGTTTTAAAAGTGTCGTCTTCGTTTGGTAATTGTCTTACTACCAAGGTATGCATTCTCATTCCCTATTTTTTTTTTATTCTTTAAACCGATCTACTATAAGAGTTAAAAACGTCAACCCTTTACGGTCTTTTTGTTTGATCGGTGATTCTACATTGGGAGTCCTAAATTTTGTCTAACTCAATTGTATTTAGAGTAGCAATCTTTAACGAGTACCTGACAAGATAAAGACTCGGAACAGACAGTTTAACGTCCTCTCCGAGAGACTACGTACTCAGATTTATTCACCTCCCGTGTGAATAAATCAAGAGCCAGGTGGGTATCGAACGACGGACCTACTAGTTCTGAGTCGAGTACGTTAACCACTGAGCTAACCTGGCCCTTTCTCACACCCTAGGCTTTGGTTATTTTCGTTTATAGACCTTAGGTCATTTAATAACTATAGTTGTAATACACCTAATAAAAAGATATGATTAAAACCTTAGATATTACCATATCGTGTCGTTTATGATGTATAAAAGTTTTATTTTGGACGAATTTTAAATGACGAGAAGGAAATGGTAAATATACATAAAGGAAAATGAATACATGCAAGCTATGGAATGGGTTCGGTGACAGGCCGGAGGGTCTTGGTGGGTAATTTGATAAAGTTGTCCATCACGTGACGCAGAGAAATGTTTCACCTGGCCTTGTTATGCTAATCACGTCGCGTTTCTGACTGCCTTGTGATTTAACAGCACCCACTTCATTAGCAGGGATTCATCCCTTCGCCAACTACCTGTTGCTATCTCTAAACTAGTGACGAAAAAAACACCTCCTTTTCCAAAACAAACTTGAATTAATATCAAAAAACAATTGTCAGCCTTAAGTTAATTTCATTCGTAATTTAATTTTACCAGCATATTATAATTTGTAGTCATCAAATAATTAATTAAAAATTACGACAAAATAATTGTGTTTAAAGTGATTCATGATATTGGATATACAGTCACACCTCTGTTCTTGACTATAATTTGTTCCAGAAGGCCATTGAAAAACCGAACCTGAACTTGGCTCCAAACGAGTTCTTCCAATAAAAAATAATTTAAAAAGTTTAACTAAAAAAAATTCTAAGACCATAAAGTGACTTTTTTTAAAAATATTTTAACACTAATTTATAATAAAATATATTAAGAGAGCAGCTTATATTCAAAATGCGCGCAGTTCATCATACATACTCGTACATCTATCACCTAACATAATACATCATCTATCACCTAATACATCGCAGTTATCACCTAAGTGAGTACCAGTTTTCAAGTTCACCTACCAACTGATGAACCTTACCCATCAGTTAGTAAGTATTGGTAAGGGTTGAGGGTTTAGCTCCCTCTTGTAGCTATACAGGCGACCTTCCGAGGGAGGTTATTTCTCACACATCGACTCCCTAGACAATCCACCTTTCTTGGGTAAGAAACCACAGCCACCTCGAGTCTGAAACTAACGGTGAGGCATGCGTAAACTCACATTGGCTTCCCCACCCCCGTGGTACCGACAATATTTTAAGAGTTCTTGGGTAGATCTCCAGACCTAGGTCCCACTGAGCCTGTCTTGGCTACAACTTAGGCTAGTGGCCACAAAGTCTTCCGCTTGTTAGCTAGTCTACATAATCAACGTGCCCTGCAGGGTGCTCTCGCAGTGAGGATGCCGACTGATAGGGACAAGATAATGAGGGGGTCTGCCACCCCACCGAAAGAAAACCTTCTAAGGGAGAGCTCCTTGGCCCTTCATGGAGCAAAAGTAAGCAGGCGATCCCTAAACTAAGTTCTTGTAGTAATAAAACAGTGTATTCAATAGTCAAGAAGCATATTACTCTATGATCCTCATCGCCGTTCAAAGCAATGTTTGTATCTGTGTTACATCATCTTAGAGTGGAAACGTTTTTTAACTGAAGCCACAGAATAACGAAAGATTCACACCTAAGGGGTTTCATATTTTCTAACTTTAAAAAACTTGAGACAATAGAATCAAAAAATGTTTTTTGTCTGCTTTGTTTGAAATATTTTAAAGGATTTTGTCTGTCTTTTTGAAGAAATTAGTTTGAAGAATCAACAAGCTGTAGTTTGCTGCCTTTTGTAAACCTCCTGACATGTAGAAATCAAAATTTCTAGGATTCTCAGAAATATACCGTCCCCCATTCTTTTCTTCACCTTCCGTCTGTATAACAAACTATAAACTCTTTACACCACTTGATCATATTTTCAAAATTCAAAGTCAACTCTCCATATGCTTTTCTGAAAGTCACACTCAATATTCATTGTTTTAACGGCATTTATTTTTATAATCTAAATTTAACGTCACTTCTAGCAGTAGTAGAAGCGTAACTTCTAATATGAACTGATACCGGGCCAAAAATAGAAGAACAGGCTAAACAATGACCTACTTTAGAGCGGGAGGACAACAAACAGTGGTCTACCCAACAACCAACATGATACCCAGCCAGACACCCCAACCATTGGAAACCTCACTGTTAGAAACAGCCTCCTAAGAGTTACATGTGACAACCTTTACCTGCTATAGAATTACAATCACGAATAAGAAGATTATAAATTCATTTAAAAAATACAGATTTTTTTAACTAATAATTTCTGTCCCTTGTAATCCTAATAAACAACTTATTTCTAATAATAAAAAAAATATTTTCCCTTTATAAAGTTTTTTACTCAAATCATTTTTAAACATAATAAATAACTAAAACTATGTCTTTTAAAAACACTATCTTACTTTTGCATTAACTATAAAAATAGTTCAACTTTTTTAAAATAGTTCAAACAGCGAGCCTGATTCGTTGATTATAAGGCACACTAGTTATATGGTCACATAACCAATTACTTATTAGTCATCAAGTCTTGAACGTTTGCATTATTATGTTTATCGCCACAGGGATTAGAAATAGACAGTACTCGGCCAGATTCTTTTACCTTCTCTGAGAGCGATCGATTTCAAGTCAAGGTGAATAATATGAGCAAACTTGTTTAGGATTTTCATCGTGATAATTCCCAAACACTGTGATGTTTACACTGCAAGCTGTTATACCAGTAATCTCCACGAAAACAATTACAAGCTGAGGTAATTATATCACGATTTATTGCACCATTACTGAAGAACCTCTTATTGCTTCTGGTTACCTGATAACATACTGCATTCCTAGAAGGAATAGAGTAGTGTTTGCCTATTCAAATCTAAGATAAAACAAGTTATTTAGCTAATGACTGATAACCATAATAATATTTGTATTTTGCAATGAAAGGATAAATTTAAAAAGACGTACTGTATTAGAAGATTCAAACAACTCACTGATAATCTAAAAACAACTCTATCAACAACAAATTTTTAATAATAACAATAACAAAATCTAATACTTTAATAATACAATTTTATGTTAATCCATCAATCGGTATGGCTTGTATCGACCTCACAAGCTTTCGGATTTTTAATTATAAAACAAAATATTTATATTTTGTTAAAAAAAATTCAGTTCTTTTAAAAATCTGAGGATTTTCTCCGAAATTGATTTTGTCGCTTTCATGATAATGCCAAAACCTTATTACTCCACAATGAGTAGTTTGTAAGAAGAACTACTGACAATCTAAAATTTTGTCAGAAACATGTTTTGGCAAAAAAATGTGACTTTTTCTATAATTTTTTTTCCATAATAGTTTTTTCATGCATAATTGCTCCCTAATTATAAAGCACATCTACACTATGAGGCCCATTTTTGTGTAAAATGTGGACTTGATCTATCAAAGATTGTGGACTATAATTGGTTAATTATTTATTCAAATATATATATATATATATATATGCGTACAATGGCAGCAGGTCTTCCCTTAAGCATATGTTATTAAAATAAGCAGCAGCTTCTGCATTGACCAATTTCTTGTTGACACTCTCTAGTTTTCGTATCACTTTGCGGTGAGACTCTGTTATAGTTATAGTTATTTTAGTGATTAAAACGGTTTTTTAAAAAAGTGATTTATTCAAGTGTTTTCGTGTTTGATCTAAAGTTTATTTGTGTTAATGTCTTTCGCTAACCTTCTTTGGAAGCTACCAGAGTCTCACCGCAAAGTGATACGAAAACTTTGTATGTATATATATACATAAATCTGAAATTCAAGGATTGGGAAACAGTAAAGTTTTTGGCTTAGATGTATAGAGTTGTAATGTCATAATACTAGAATTGCTTAATGGGAGGCCAAGATAAGCTGTATACCTGATATCCCAAGGAAGGTCAAACACCATCCCCTACCATGCACCCTTGTATTCATGACCTTGGGACCTTGAGAAATTTATGACTTTCAAATTGAAATTGAAATTTATTAACTTTTATTTTTTAAGTTAAGATTGAATCAATAAACAGAGTTTAGTAGTTAGTGAAATAAAATTAGATTTTAGTAAGGAAAATATATTACATCTTCACCACAAGAATTTTATTTTTCGACACGTTTCGAACATACAGTGTTCATCATCAGGCACATCTGCTTCAGAAGGGATATTCAGTGATTGAGGAGTTGAAAGACATATAGTATCTGTTTACTCCTCAACACTGAACACCCTTCTGAGGTAGATGTGCCTGATGATGAACACTGTATGTTCGAAACGCGACGGAAGATAAAATCCTTGTGATGAAGACGCAATATATTTTCCTCCCTATTATGAGTACATTCCGCCCCTCGTGGGTCGTGCAGCACTACCACAAGCTGCATCGGCTTATATACATCCACAGCAGTGGCGACTCCTGACCTTTTTCTTTAGGCATGCAATTTTCAAAGTATAAAAGAAATACAGAGAAATACCCTTCTAATTCTCAAGTTCAGTCTTTTCATGTTGCACAAAAGGATAATGATGTATTAAAAACATTTTATGGGGATTTGAATCAGGTTTTATGTGGAAATACTTTAACATTAACTTTTATTAACCAATACAATAAAAATAGACAAAAAATGTTTTTATTAAAGAAGGAGATACACAATACATCATTTGAATAAAAACTTCTTGCAAAATTCTTCGATAACAAAACCATAAAACTTCTCTCTATCTGCCATGAGATCTTTAAGTAAATGTCTTTCAATTGAAATTAGGGATAAATTAGACAATCGCTCTTCACTTTGGGAGCTTCGTAAATAACTTTTCATTCTTTTGATGGCAGAAAACAATCTCTCAACACTTGCTGTTGTTATGGGAATAGTGATAACCAAATTCATGAGTTTATAAATTTCCGGAAGACCTGTGTGCAAATCACTTTCCAGTATGTATTTGAGGAGCTCAGCAAGCCTGAGTTGCAGTGTATGCAAACTTCGTTCTTGTTTCTCTTGGCAATTAAAACCATTTTCATTAACTAGAAATGATAAGAGTAAACCCCTGCATTGGGAAGCTTAGTGCAATCATAGAAAATGGTTCCTTAGCGTGTAGTGGAATAAAAAAAAAAGGGGTTCCTTTAAATATTTCGAGTCTCGAACATTTTGGTTTCTTTAAAGATGAATTCTATTCATGCAATGCATGTGTTGTATTCCCTGAGAAATCGCCACTGATCCACAGGTTCTTTGAATCAGGGACTAAAAAGGCCACTGACCTTACCTGTAGCAAAGCAGGTTCAGTAGGACCTTTGTTCCGAGTTTGAACGACCTCTTGATTGAGCTTCAAATGTTTAATATATTTCAGTAAACGTTACTACAGTAAATAAACGAAGTAAATCTTTAAAGCGTATAGCTTAAGACCATAGGAGATGATTGAATTTTTTTTTAACTTAATCTAATCAGAAGTGAAAATGGATATCACATTCTACTATAAGGACAATTGTAATAAAATTACTTCTGAAATTGATAAATCATTATAAATTAAAAAAAGTAAATTCAAAATTTTACTTGTTTTTGATGAGGTAAAACAAGTTTTCAAATTGTAAGAGGAAAGGCGAGTTGACTGACTGGGAGGTTGCAGAGTGCTTGCAATATTGCCGGCTTACTTCTGGAACTCGTCCAGTCATTCAGCCGCCTACTTTAGAACCTAAAAATAACCCCACAGGCTTTGTTTACTTGTTTACCATTCCCCCACTCCCCAGTAATTTGCACATTTCCTAATTGCTTTTAATTCGTTTTATCATAAACTAAATCCAATTGTTATCTCGTTTGTATTATTGCATAGCATTCATTTGTCTTTTCTTTTTTTTTTATTATACAGATTTGAAAACTCAGTAATCAGTAAACTTTGATTTTCCTTAATAAATGTTTACATATATTTGTATGGAGTATCAATAACTACGGCTTTTAACAACATATCGAACTAAAAGAACAAAATCGACTCTGAACTAATATAAACTTAAACTTGAATTCGAACTTAATTGAACTTAACCTTGAATTCAAACTTAATTGGACTTAAACTTGAATTCTAACTTAATTAAACTTAAAATTGAATTCATTGTAGGGTAAAATATAATGAAATGGTGTCCACATATAAAAATTTTAATGATATAAACAACGCGTTTCGAACAAGTAGTGTTCTTCCTCAGGCATTAACTAAAAAATACAATGACACCAGAGAGTTATCTATAGTACAAAGTAAATAAGTACAAAAATTAATATAAAATAAAATAAGGCGGAAAGTACGAACCTTGTCTGCCTTGTTTTATTTTATATTAATTTTTGTACTTATTTACTTTGTACTATAGATAACTCTCTGGTGTCATTGTATTTTTTAGTTAATGCCTGAGGAAGAACACTACGTGTTCGAAACGCGTTGTTTAATCATTAAAATTTTTATATGTAGAGACCATTTCATTAGATTTTTACCCTGCAATGAGTAAATACCACATAATAACTGATTGCACTATATTAGAATTAAAATTGAATTCAAACTTAATTGAACTTAAACTTGAATTCAAACTTAGCTGAACTTAAACTTGAATTCTAATTTAATTAAACTTAAACTTGAATTCGAGGCATGTGTGCCGACAAAACCAAAAGTCGTACAACAGTGAGCTACTTAAAGACCTAATTTTTCATACCTTATGAAATAGACGAAACATATCTAAACTTTCTGAGTTGAGTATTGAAGTGAAATAAAAAGATACTTCTGACGAAAATGATTTTAATGTTGCACTCATAGTGAACCTAGTTTGATCTTATTAATAACTTTATGAATCTAATTTATTTTTTATATCTCTTTAACATCCATAGTTATTAGTTCTTTTAAAATAGTACTATTGTAGAAATCCAAAGTAAAATCACCTTATTAATTCGCCCAAACCGATTCCAAAGAACAAATGAGCCATATTCACCTGCTTTAGAATCGTACAGAATAACTGTGGCGTTGAATTTGACATTAAATAAATTCATTCAATTGTCACTTCTCAAAAGAGTATGGTTTTTTTTTGCATTATTGAAAGTAGTTTGACATTTATAACATTGAATTGATATTATCTTCAAATCCTTCCATTATTATTGTTAATTATTATTGAAATCGGATATTATTGATATCCAACTATGATGTCTTCATCAAAATTAAATGCTTCCAAACGAAGCTTTTGAAATAATTCAATGATTCATAAAATTATACTCACACTCGTCAAGTAAAGGTAAAAGAACAACAGATTAGAATAAAGGGAAGACAAACTAAGTCTGCCGCAGTAAGGTGATGTAACCTGACTATGAACACTATGTGTTCGAAACGCGTCGGCGTTGGATCAAATCTTTTGTATGGAAACAGTGATTCTTTTTTTATTTCAATCAGGAGGAAATAGCATACAATAAAGGATTGCACTGCTCAAAAGTTAAAACAATTTGATAAATCTAATAGATATTTACTAATTTATAAATTATTATGAAAATCGTTCAACTACATTTTCAGGCTACAACACAATGTGAAGTTCTAGAAGATGAAAGAGTCAAATGATAAAGCTGTCTATTGAAATTAAAAAAAAATATTACGTTTTAATAGCTTATGAGTAAGGTTACGAATTTTCTTCTTTAGAACAAAAATGGATCCTGGAAGACAATTTTTAGATTTATCAACTACAAAAAAAATAAAATAAGCAATATATACAGGTATTCTTTGATCTTGCTTGAAATTCCGGATGGCTGATTCTATAACCTTTGTCATAACATTCTCTTAGCTTTAACACACTTCCACATTCTTGTTATAGAATAGAAATACCCAGGCTTTTATCTAGTCTATATTATCTAGACAAAAAATATACTAAGGATATTCTAAGGAAAATAATGATACAATTTCAAAAATGTTGAAATATTGCATGAAAGCTTTAATGTTGTTTTTTTTTTATAGTTTAATGTTAATATTAGCATTAAGGCAACAAATACTATCTGAAGTCAGTTATTACATACAAATAAGGTTGAAAAAGGTCCAGGTTAGCCCAGTGATCGCCTCTAGACTTGTGGGTATGTGGTTCAATACCCACTATGGCCCTCGATTTATTCACGCGAGTGGCAAATAAATCTGAGCATATCGTATTAACCTGTAGGATGTCAGGTACTCGTTAAAGACTCCTGCTCCAAATATAATTGAGTTAGTCACAATTTATGACTTCCAATATAGAATCAAATATTCATTGTGTGTTATCAAAAAGGGCCAATATTCGTCCTATTTGTGTTTCCTTGTGAAACTGCAAACCTAAACTAACCTAACCTTAACTTTAAAGATGTTTGATAATTTCTTGGCTACATCAACTTCTGAGTTACCAATCCAACAAAAAAAAAACTTTTGAATTGTTATAGAAGTCCGAATAAGTTGTTTCATTGACTGTCATAATGTTCATCATTGATTTCCTTTACTTTAACACTAGATATTTTTCAGATCTTTGAATGTAAAATAGAAAATAAAGACATATTGTTGATTGGCACGCCAGCTTTTTATAATACTCGTAGTAATGTAAAGAGAATACATCTACGTAAAAAATAGAAACAATAATTCACTGTCTAATTTTGTTTGGAGAAACTATATTTTTGGATGAATGCTAGTTTGTCCAGCTCTTGATCAATAGTGTTGGCAGTCGCGTTCAGACAAATCCAAATTATGAACGACACTGTCATTTTTTTTTATCTGATTCAGTTAAATATATGAGTATGGTAACCTCTTTCGAGCATTATATATCTAACAACAGAGCGAGATAAGATCTCCTCTACATTTATTATTTTAATGGCCAGGTGGGGCTAGCCAACGAGATGTTTTAATCTCTCTTTCACTTACCAGGACTGCCCACAGTGGGGCTCAGTTGGCCAAATATTATTGCAACCCCTGCTCCCGGGATAACGGGAAATTTTCCCTCTTCGGAGGGGAACGACCGAATCCTCACGGATCCTGTGGTAGTCCTTAAACTGTAGACCTAGTGATCGGCCAGTCAAATATATGAGTGAAATTTTCTCTCTAGAACAGTAGTAGTAAAATGTATGTGTTAATAATTGTGAGCACTTGGTAGTTAATTAATCAATGAATTTTGACTTTACTAATGTCTATTACCGTAGTGACATTCTTACTGCGCTGTGCTAGGCTCGGTACTGACATCTTTCCATTCTATTTTCTAACACCCCCTATAGGCAAGCTAGGAGTTATGACCAAGATTCCAGTAGTGAATCTATTCGTTCATGGACAAACATTCGTTCATGGACAAACAAACACTCGTCCAATTGACTTCATTTTACCTCATTTTATAAAACTTGATTATTGTAAGTTTTTTTTTTAAATTATTCATATAACCAAAAAAAAAGGTTTTATCTCCTCATAATTTTTATAATTTGTCGTTCATATTTTGTTATAGTTCTCTGGTGTAGTTTTGATATATTTTTTATACTTAGTCTTACAGCGAATATAAAGTCCTTGCCTAAACTTTATTTAAGCAAGAAAGATATGTACTGGCTTTCGAATATGAACCAGATGTACACTCCCTACCCACTACTTCTATCCTATTTCTCGTCAGTTCTACCACAGGTACTCATTCTTCATTTATAAGGTGGTAATTAGGGCTAGCATGACTTATGGATGCTCGACCTGGTTACAAGCTGCAAGAACTAATAAAACACTTATACAGATAGTTCAGAATAAATGCGCACGTCTTATGGCTGGGGCACCATGGTATGCCAGAAATGTGGATATTCAAAGAGACCTCAGGTTAGAAACAATTGACCAATTCACGAGTAGACTGGTGACCAATGAGGACACGAAAATTCCAACCCATCCAAACCCCCTTATCCAAAGCCTATCCCAAATAATTCCCCTAACACATCCACATTAGAAGCTGTTATTAAAATAGAATGCCAAACCCTTGAAAAAGACTGACAAGACACGACACAATGAGACCAAACGACCACGAAATGACGTAAACGGAAGAACCACATAATTAAAAAAAAAAAAAAAGTACAGACATTTACTTACTGACCCCACCACCACAGCAGGACAATAATTCAGCAGTAGTAGGTCCGTGACCTGGAACTGCTAATACAACGTGCACAACAGTTCGCGGAAAGAATCGTTGGTCGTTGGTACCCATCCTTGGGTATGTACATCTCTGTTTCCTTATTTTATTTTATACTATAGATTACTATCTGATGTCATTGTATTTTTTAAATATATGCCTGATGAAGAACACTACGTGTTCGAAACGCGCTGTTTAAATGATTAAACCACCATATAAGGGGAGTATTTCATTAATATTTTTACCCTACAATGAGTAAATAATACATAATAACTAATTGCACTACCTTATAAAAAAAAAGTTGATTAATCTTCAGATAGAAATATAAGGAAATTTAATATTTTCTAAATTATTTATTCTTTTTAGAAAGAAACGTTAATGAACTTTCACCTAATATTTAAATATCTTAATAAAGAATAATATAATTCTGAAAGATTATTTTAATGAATCTCAGAAAATGTTCATTAGATATTTTAAAAATTAAAAGTTATGTTTACCGAGACCTCTAAAGGAATGAAAGAGGACTGTTGTTTAAAATATTAAAAACGTTAATTAGTTCTAATGGAAACAAGATGAAATGCAAACTAAATAATCCACATTGAAGTACCTTTAATGTTGAAAGTAAGCACGAAGAATGATGGAGCAAAGCTTATAAATAAAAAAATCATACTGGTAATTGAAATGAGAGAATTACTGATGCAATCATTGTTTGATAAATAACATATTTAGAAATAAACGAATTTAATGGACTGTAGAATATTTGATATGAATACTTAATTTGAAGGATAACAGTCTTATATCGAGTAAATCTAACACGATAGAAAGCTTAGGATTGGTTCTAATGGAAAGAAGATGAAATGCAAACTATCTTATATTGTGTTCAACCCAGGTGGTGTCCAGAGAGGGAAGGCTGAACTTGCTCATTTGCTGGATACTCTCCAACCCGATTTAGTACTCATCTCAGAGACGTTTTTAAAACCCAACATCAGTTTTTCCATCCCAGGTTACAAAGTTGAAAGGACTGACAGACCCACTTTTGGCGGGGGCACGGCAGTACTAATTCGTCATAATATGGTATACCCGGTAACATTTCTGTTGCCGGTAATGAAGACAAAAAACTGTCGACCTATCCAAATCTCCTTGTTCGGGAACTAAATCCTACTCCCAACCTTTCCTAATCCCACGAGCCTCAAAGTTTCCTACTTAAACTAAAAATGACGACCACATGACTCCAAAAGTATACGTACAGTACCTCAGAGAATGCAAAGCCTGAAGACCAAACGACCACGAAGACGACACATTCCCTTACTGACTGACTCCCCCATTCTTGACAATATTTACTGACCTAACAAAAACAGCAGGATGAGAATCTAGCAGTAGTGGGCCTCTGGTCCGGAATTGCTATTTACGACATGCACTGTTGTGCATGGTAATATTCGTTGGTCGTTGGTCGTAGGCTTAGAAATAAAAAGGAAAGATTGAACGTAACTATGAAATGAAGCATAACGCCCATAAACCATTGGACCAGCAGAAGAACGGTAACACGTATAAACTTGTCAGGCTTGTGGGCATTTCATAACATAAATACATGAGATTTAGAAGAAAAGCCCAGATAAATTATGTCAAATGACATTTCTAATAGAGCGAATGAAACTTTACAAATCACTGCGAAGATTCGTTAATTAAAAAATGGTTAAAACAAATATGAAACAAATTGTTAATTTATAATTAGGTAGTAAATTGTGGAATGTTTCGAAACGTTGACGTAATTGTAGTTCACTGATAACACCGATTAAAGTTTGCAATAAGATATACTAGATAATTGTTTTCTTAATATTTGTTTTTTTTAGTATTAAATGAAAAATAGCTAATATTACTTAAGGAAACAATAAAGTATACAAATACAGACTGTAATAACGACATCTACACAAAATTACTAGAGGGGTTTGTAACAATAGGTGTATAGAAAAGGAGTTTGAGTTAGATATTTATGTATATAAAGAATAAATTTATTTAAATGTGTTAAAAATGTTGGAGGTCTGAATGCAGTCGCAATTCTAAGAGATGAGAATTGTTGAACACGTGGCCAAGGGGTGGGTGCTCTCTGACAGGGGACTCAGTGATCAATACTCATAATTACAAACGCCCAGGGAGTCACAACGACACTCCAGCACGCAGTCACAAACACACACACACACACACACACACACACACACACACACACACACACACACACATACACATATATACACTCACTATCTGTCTCTCTTTTACAACGATTCACACATACACTATCTCTCTCTTGCACACCACAAACACATATGCACAACACACACACACACACACATACACACACACACACCTACACACACACACACACACACACACACAATAATATATATATATATATATATAGTTGATAAACGGAAAGACAATCCAAACTGGACACAATAACAGTTCAAAATTGAAGATAGGTAGCACACAAAGTAAAGAAACACTATACGTTGTAGTGGTCTACTATAAGTAGTCTACGTTGATAAGCCGTTTCGTCTACAACATGCTTGGTCTCCCTTTATCTTTTGTCCTGAAGACAAATTGCCCAAAAATTTGAGATTGTAAGTGTATTTTTTTACTTTGTGTGCTAATTACCTTCAATTTTGAACTGTTATATATATATATAATTAAAATTATATTATAAAACAAAAAAGAGACTATCACTTACTATTATCGATCATTTCGGCAATCACGCCGTCATCAGGAAAGGAAGGAAAAGGAAAAGAAACACAGGAGTGGAAAAGTGAAAGTGTCCACCGACCAACGCAAAGTGACACACAGTGTAGCCACCTTGCCCCGTGGACGACTTTAAGCTGAACTAAATGTCAATAAAACTAAAATTAATCTAAGAAATGGTAGAAAAGCAAAAAGGAAAAATGAAAAGATGAAATTGTAAATAAGCAATTAAGAAGTAAAAATTAGGAATTAAAACAGAAGTTAAAAAATAAAATGAAATATAATAAATAATAATAATAAAAAATGAATAAAAAAATAGAAGAAGTCATCTACCATTAGTATGGTAGATAAGTTCAGACCAGGGGAACTTCTGGCGCCTAATAACCAAATGAATGCTTCCTCAGAAGCCCGTAACGTGGTCTGAGTGTCATCATCAGAGAGTTTTCTCAAAATTTGGACCCTAAAATAATCATTAAAAGAAAGGCCATGAAAGTTAGCATGAATAGCAACAGCCAGCTGTTTACGTTGACCAACGGACGGCTTGTGACCGTTCATTTGGAGGCTGAGTGACATAGAAGTCAAGCCCACGTAGAAAGAGTCACATTGAGAGCAATCCAGACGATAAACGTAATTACTGAAAGTGCAAGAACTATTAAAGAGAGAGGGTAAATACCTTCCCAGTGGATGTATAATAATGATTCTGGTTTATAATAGTAAGACATGTAAGACATTTTTTTCCTGCCACAACGCTTAGTGCCGAAAGTATCATAAGAAAGATGGAAACGTTTAAAGTTTTTGTGGGAAAATATATTAAGTAGATTGGGGGGGCGTCTAAGAGAAATACGGGGTGTCCTGGTAAAAATATTGGAGATGGTAGGGGAAGAAGACAGGAGAGGGAAGAGTTCCTTAATGACCGAGCGCACTTATTAACAGTCGGAAAGAAGGTGGTTGTAAGGAACGGGCTATTATCTTTGAAAGTGCAGGCTGTATTACGAGAAGTATGGTTGATATTGGCAGGGATGATGCGTCTATTAATAAGATCTAAGGGGAAGCCACCAGCACAAAAACTTGCGGAAGCATATTAGACATAAAATCACGAAATAAAATTACAGTTGACAAGTACAGTCAAAGAGATTACCTCTCATTAGAACCCCTGTGACTCCGTGCTAATTCATCTGAGCTAGGTAGTGTTTCCCTCCCGGCACTCCTTTTTAATTAACCATTAAGTCCCGACCAATTTTTCTTCTTTTATTGGATCAGGAAACTGTGTTCTTTTCCGCTCCTTTTATATTTAATTTTTGTCGAAAGATACAAAAAAGGCATTTTTCTAAACATTCTTAGGTTTAAACAGTAACGTAACCGGGGGGAGGGGAGGGGTCCACCCAGGTGGCACGTGCCGGGGGGGGGGGGCATTTTCAGAGTGTAAAAATAGAAAATAAAAGATAGAAAAATAAAATTAAAATCATAAAAAGCTAAAAAAAAATCTGAACCTTTTTACGAAAATTTATTTTTAAGGTTATAATTGTTTGTTAATGTTTTGTGTTTAATAATGTTTTAAAACGGATTTTTGAACTGTAATATTTGAAAATTAATAATAAATGTATGTTAAATTTTTCAAAACTATTTTTTAAAGTGGTTAAAAGTTTATTATATTTGTTTACTTAGCCAGTTGATTTAATTTAACAATTTTTTTATAATTTGAATTATATGATTTGGGTTTGAAAAATGTTGGTGTTCTTTGATGACTGAGTATGTACGAGGTGGTTAGAGGTGGTTAGAGGTGGTTAGAGGTATACCATTGCTGTAATAAGATGGAACGTCTGGGACTAATAACAACAGTCTCAAATTAGATCCTTGATCGGTAATTCCATGAAAATACATGTTTTGAGGACTTTTGGAATTTTGAATGTTAACGGATTATCAACTGCCAGCTGCGGGAGGGAGAGGGGTGGGGGGGGCAAATGTTATGCCCACCCCGTAAAATCAAAAGACTGGGTTTAAATAATAACATTTGATCACCACAGGTTATTAGTATAATCTCATCGATTACATTTCGTTTAATTATTTTGCAAAATAATAATATTACGACGCCTTATTAGGAATAAATATAATGATAAGAAAAATCGTAAAGATTGTATGCAACATGAACAAATTTAAAACTCTTCAAAGAATAAAAATATTAGTTATACATTTACTCGCAGAGTTTTAATCGTTTTTCCGATTTTATAGTCAATATATATATAACCAATTAGATAAAACGATTCTTCGAACTGAATAAAATAGAATTTTCAAAAGAACACACAGAAAAGAAATCACGGAACTCACTACTATATTTCGATGTCCTCGTCGTCAGGAATAGATGTGAATCGCTCCAAAGGCTGATACCGACTTTTCTGTGTGTTCTTTTGAAGTTTATCTCTCTCTCTCTCTCTCTCTCTATATATATATATATATATATATATATATATATACGAATTAAATAACCACAAGGAAAAAATGTATTGGATACAATGCTCTAAGGATAATGGTCTAATACAATACAATTCATTACAACATCATCAGAGAGCTAAATTTACTTATTTGTAATTAAAGTTACAACTAAAGAAAATAAAAAACACAAAAAAAGAGGACTAACACTCACGATTTTCGATCATTTCGGCTGTCTTCCCGTCTTCAGAAGAGAAGAAAAAGAAAAAGAAGAAGGAATGAAGGTGCGGAGACGTGAATGCGTCCACCAATCCATACTAAGTCATATATAAAATATACTATAAAACCGGAAAGACGATCCAAACTGGACACAATACGAGGAATTCATTGGTTACTTGCCCTTTGACCTATAGCGTGCTTAGTCTCCCTTTTTCTTTTCTCCTGATGATAGATTGCCCTAAAAGATGTTTTTTAAGTGTGTTTCTTTACTCTGTGTGTTACTCTTTTTCGATTTTGAACTCATATATATATATAATATATATATATATATATATATATATATAGTGTTATGAATGTATGTTTGTGTGTCTGTGTGTTATATAAATTATACATAACATTTATAATAATAAATTTGTTGTAATGGATAAGCAACGCAGTAATGGTGAATGGTAATTAAATATTTTTCTACAGATTAGAGGACTCTTCACTCTATGAATAATTAATTGGAAGGAGGACAAGGACACTGAAGTCGTTACTAAAATAAAACCTCAAACCCCACAAATTCTGCCCCTCTAAGCATTATATCGTGCTAACGAACTCTTACTAGCAACGCTGCTTCTGAATAACAAATCCTTAAAAATCCTTTCAATGTATTAATCTAAAATTAACATTTATTCATTAACGTTAATGACATAGTTAACTAATTGATCAATTGTTGTTAATTACATTAAGTCGTTAATGAATTAAAGAAATCAATTTATCAAATGATTGATAAACGTTAATCAATTAACGTTGAATTCATTATTTATGCGAACCGTTATAGTGTGTTATTTACTTGTGATTGGGAATGTCAAAAAGACTAAGTGTTCGAAACGCGTTGAAAGTTTTTAACAAAAAATTCTTTTGTCTAGGGACTTAATTTTCTGTGAAATTCCCTATCATAACGTTAACATTTTTTATAAGGGGAGAGTCACTGTTTTAATAGATTTCAAAATGTGTATAATGAAGTTACTTTTAAAGCAGCATTTATATGAGGTAAAAAGGGGCCAGGTTAGTCAAGTGGTTAACGTATTCGCCACTGGGATGGTAGTCCGGTGTTCAATCCCCTCATCTGACCCTCGATTTATTCACATGATTAAATGCACTTGAATAAGGCACAATTTAGGACTCCCCATGTAGAATCTGTAGAATCATCGATCAAACAAAAAGCCGGTAAACGGCTGACTTTATCACCCGCTAGGGAATCGGTTTAAACAGTATATATTTATGAAGTAAAACTAATAGCCCTCATATATATCCAGCAAAAACGGTCCTTAGATCTTTTCAGAAATGGTTTTCTAAATATTAAGCTATTACTATCAAAAGTATAAAAATACTCATTGAGTTTCTTTTGGTAAAAAAACAATAAACTGGAAAAGCCTGAAACGCCAAAAAAAGAAGCGTTTTGATATAGGAAATCCTTCGGTAGATCATAGTACCTTAACCCCAAATTCACACTTTGGCTGTATTTTTAATCCTACGATAAAATCTATTGCAGTACATGATATGGTTTGTGTGGTTGCCTACAATAAATGAAAAACGCACTAAAATTAGCCTTAATTAACCTCTAATGAGAATCCGTCTGGAGTTAACTAGTGGCAATGATCACATGTGCTACCTATAGGATTGCAAACTTATTAAAATTCTTCCTCTTCGGTCTTTTTATTAAGCATATATTATTTGCAGTCCATTGAAACTAGTGCAAAATGAAAATACTACTATAAGAAATTATGTAAAAAATTAATTTTTGAAAAAGAAGATATGTTGAACGAATTTGGTCTATGTATGTGCTTGCCAAGTGCAATACCATTCATAGATTGGTATTTACTAAGTGTGTCAATACGATTATAAATAATTTCAAGGAAGATATTTTTGTCTCGTATACTGATGTGTCAAAAATTAGCAATATAGCCAGTAAAAAGAATCAACTTCTTTTGGGTATCTGCACACAAGAAAATGAGGCTTATTGTGAAAGATTCGTGCGAAACAACATTCTCTCACAGATAGCTAGATCAAGAAGGTCTACTTTCTTCTAGAAATTGTAAAGCTCATTCAAACTGAAATCAATTTGTAAAAAAAATTATTATCTTAAAAAAAATATTTAAGTTATATGTATGAAATTTAACTGAGCCTTATCCACTGAACTCCCAGTAATGAAAACTGCAATTAGTACGATACGAACAGTACAAACCATCCATGGGAAAGGAGGACACCTTTGAACACGTAATCTTAACTTCAAATTAAGGTCACGTAAGTAAGATACTTCTCGATGACTAATCATGAAGTTCATTAAAGTGCAAGAAATCTAAATTTGGTTTTAGAAACGAGAAAAAGAAACACAATAGGGCATATATGGGCTTAGAGCGATCGAGTATGTTGAAACTCATGCCTTCAAATTAATATTAATAATAATAATAGATTATTCTAAATTATTGATTTTCAATTTGTTATGATCTCATAAAATTGTTATAGCTACATTAAAACAAACGAACTTATTAAAAAATATTATTTAAGAGATTGATAATATTTTACTATAAAGTTTAATATTACGTAAATCAATTAGCATGTCAACAAAATTGACATTGCGTTTATTCAGTGAAATTTGAGTGTCACTTCATATTTTTCTCTATCAAGGTTTGATGGATTTTTATAGACCTGCCTAACATACAATAGCATATGAAATTATTGTTCTTTTGCAAACACAGAATTAAGTGTAAATGATTTAAATAAATCATTGTTAAACCGTGGAACAACAATTGATGTTATGTTTATTTTAATAAAGAAGTTTGGCTGCAAGTTAAATATTTATTCCCCTAGATATTAAATCAGAAAAAGTTAATAATCCTCTAAAAACATAAAACTTTTTTATGAACCAACCGCTTCCACAAGTCCATTTTTTTCTTAATCCACTAAAAAAAAATTTCAGATACATTTTTTTTAACTAATTTTTAATATTTTGAATAATATAATTTGGTGCTTAATAAATATTTCAAACTAATTGGACTTACTGGTCGATATCGTTAACTTTTATAGCATCTTTACGAACTGAATAGAGTGTTTAGAAATTGAGACTGTAGATCTGTAATGTATTTTTATTTGTAATTATAAAATAGCAAACATGCCTCAAGCCTAGAACTTTATTGATTATCAGAGAGTGGAGTTTTGAGATTCTGGTTAGAAAAGTTAATCCTGTATATAAATTTCACTATGAATAGCGCTCTCCTTCTAACTGCAGATGTCGTCAGGTACTTAGGGCTTATTTATAACCTCACCCTTTCTTTTATTTCAGTCATCTAATTTTCCATCTTCCCTAACTTACTATATTTACTTATTTATTCTGTCATTCCTTCTCTTGATTCCCATATTCTTCAACTTATTTGCCATATTTTTCACCCTCTCTGTTGATACTAGTTCTTTTTTTTTTTTTACTACTACATATCCTGAGTGGCTACAATATTGATTTCCAAAAGTGCATTTGGCTTTCCTCCCTTTGGTCTTCTCAAGATGGTTGAGGCAAAAAATTATAGACAGTAAGTCCGTTTCCCCTTTTATTTGTGTTTCTTTACTAATGATGACTTATTTTAGTCCATTCTGAATTGTTTTCATTCCTTTCAAGAATATACATATATAATTACAAGATTAATCTCAGAAACACAAAAGATTGAACCAGTTACGATGAGGATATTTTAAAAATGAAGAAGTAAAAGGATTAGTTAAAAATAGCTGAAAGCTCATTACATTTACTCTGATTTTGATTGTTTCATATATTATATATATATATATATATATATATATATGAAATTAATCCACAAGGGAAAAAAAGAATACAATAGATAAAATGCTCTGAGGCCATTCAATTTATGTCATCAGAGAGAAAGAAAAGTAAGAACTAAGAAGATAACATAAAAGGTATGTACAAGGAAGGTAACAAAACAGCTGGGAAAACAAATATCAAAAATGAATAATAAGATAAAAACAAAATTATCCCAATAAAATTAAACAATGTAAAGTGAACAAAAAAATTAATTCAAATAAAATATAAATAGAATAAAATAAAAACAAGTGTTATATATAATTCTTAAATGTAAAGAATATATAATACATATAAAGGAATAGATTCAAAATAAATTAATGCAATATAAAAAATAAACAATAATAAATGAATAACGAAACAAGAATACGATGAGAAAGTAAATAAATTAAATAAAAAATTATGCTATATTCTTAGAATCCACAATCTGATCAAAGTTCATGTTCAAAGTTACAAAAACATTTCGAAGGTCACCCACGGAACCAATTTGCCTAGCTATACCTTCAATTAAAATTTCATCCAATTTAAAAAGCCCATGACTTATATTTATTAGTTTATCAAAATTATACTTAATTAGGGCACTTTCTACTAACTTTCTTTCAACATCAGACGAGAGAAATATCAACTCCTTGGAATCTTCCCATTTTATTGAATGATTCTTTAAATTAATATGTTGGAACAAGGCACTTGATTCTTCTTGTCTCCTAATAGTATATTTATGTTGCTTCACTCTAGTAAGTAAACTTTTTCCCGTTTGTCCAACATATGAAAAATCAGAATCTCTACAAGGAATCGCATAAACACAACCTTCCTTTTCTTTTCTTTCACAATTATTTACAAGTTTGTTTAATAATTTGCCATCACTACTAAAAACAACTGAGATATCCATTTTTATAAAAATACTGGGATGTTTTTTAGAGGTTGACTAAAGGGAACAACCAAAAGATTTCTATTTGTGAAGGGTTCTCAAGGATTCTTTGGTTTCTTTCAATATATTATTTATTAGTGATCTTGAATATCTTAATGATAAAGCAATTTGATAAATGTTTTCAATTTCTTCATTGAAGAATTCATCACTACATAATTTGAAAGCTCGTAAGAACATATTTCTGAACACTACTTTTTTGACATTTGAAGGATGAGCGGAGGAAAAATGCACATAAGAAGAAACATGGATAGGTTTTCTAAAAATACTATATTTGAGATTGTGCCCATAACGATGTAAATATAAATCTAGAAAAGGTAATTTATTACTGCTTTCAACTTCTAAAGTGAATTCAGTGGATGGAACACACTTAGTAAGGGTGTTCAAAAAATCTGTAACATATTCATTGTCTGACCAAAAACACAAAAGAAGCCATCTAGCATTGCTTAGCAAAATCTTAGGGAGAATTTTTGACAAATTGAAAAGCCTCAGAGCATTTTTTCCATTGTATTCTTTTTTTTCATTGTGCTTCAATTTCATTGATTGAATCACCTGTTTGTTTATTGTGATATATATATATATATATATATATATATATATGATCAAACCACATTATGAAATGGGAAAACAAGACTAAGATCTTTCAACCGTAACACGCGGTCATCGTTAGGGTTAAAAACAGTTGGGTTTTTGACTCTGACGAAGATCGCTTGTTACGGTTGAAAGATATTAGTCTTGTTTTCCCATTTCATATTATTGTTTGATCATTGATTGTTATTTCACGTGTTTATGTGAAATCTTTATATACATATATATATATATATATATATATGAATTCAAAACTCAAGAAGAAAGACACACAGAATATAAGTACTTTTTACAGTAACGCACTTACAAACTCAAATTTTCGGGCAATCAGTCTTCAGGAGAAAAGAGAGAGGGAGAGACCAAGCACTTTGTAGACGTATTTTTTCCGTTTATCAAGTAAATGCATATATAAATATTAATTGTTGTTAGTGTGATCAACCATCATACCATTCAGATTTGTCTCTTCTCTTTAAAGGTTTCGTACCCAAAATCCATACATACTATTATTAAGAGAATTAAATTCTAAATTAAGAAGAGTAAACTGTTAGGAATATTTTTTGAGAATTAAAGAAATAGAAGCTTATATTACGTTTAAAAAAAAAAAACCTCTTGAAGCGATATGTTTATAAGCTTCAAATGGATGACATGATAGGGTTTGTTTGGGGGGGGGGGGGGGGGGGGGTGAAAATTGGTTTGTGTAAGGAGTATTTGAAAGAAATTGGTTGTGATGCTGACAGGGCTAAGGAGGCATATTGGGGTAAGGAGGGTGAAAAGGGCTTTGCTGGTAGGGTATGTCCTGAGGACTGCCTTGTTCACGTAGGGCGACCCAAGCCATTCTCACCTAAAGCAGCCCTTTGTTGTCTTCAAGCAAAGCCCTTTCATTGCCTAGAGAGAAGACCGCTTTTTACCAAAAACATCATAAGGAGTTAGAATCAAACAAAAATAATACATAAACAAAAAAAAGTATTTTAAAAAAGAGAAAACGATTTTGATATAGTAGGTGGTGAGGTGTTTACCAGTTATTAGCTCGAACACCAGAATACAAATCTTAGTAATACTACGCATTTTGTGTACATTATGACACAGAGAGCACAATCCCAAGTCTGTGCTATTTTATAAGATCACTACGGCCAAAGTATTTCTAGAACTCCCAATGTAGAATCATTACCTAGGGAAACCTAAGATAGAATACCATATGTATACTTAAGGATACCAAGGATATCAATCTCGTGTATGTAAGTATGATTGACTGTTACTTGACTAAATGACTTTCTTGTTCCCTTATTATGTCTTGTAGGGGGTCCTTGAAGTTGTATTGTTGCCCGCACTAATGAAAGCCACACACTTAGAGCATCTCTGCTATGAAGTCACCTCTATCATCATGAGGAATATTAGGGGGGCTCGCAGTCCCTCAGAAAATAAACTGTTGCCATGTGATGTCAGCTTCTCCACTTGAATATCAATTTTTTAAGAAAACAACAAGTTGAAAAAAATAAACTTCATTATAAATTAAACTGGTAGGGTTACTACCAGTGAGGAAAAAATAAGCAAATCATATACATATACTGAGGGATACCATGGATATCAACCCCATACATATACCTATATGTAAGTTTTAATAAAAATATTTGATAGAATTGATTGTGTGGGGACTGTTTTTGATATTCAAGTATGAGGAGCTACCACTGACTTGACAACTTGAGATAACACTCGTAAATAAAAATAGTAACGGTCAAATAAACCACACTCTCTCTTGTTGAACTTGAAAAAACATGAACAAAATCATTAGCTATGAGTTTAGGGGCCCGGTTAGTACAGTGGTTAACGTACTCGCCTTTGGACTGGAAGGTCTAGGGTTCAATACCCACTCTAGCATTCGATTTATTCACGCGGGAAGTGAATAAACCTGAGTACCTCGTCCCTCGGAGAGGACGTTATGCCGTCTGCCCGAGCCTGTACTATGTCAGGTACTCGTTAAAGATCCCTACTAGAAATACACTTGAATTAAGCAAAACTTAGGACTCTCAACGTAGAATCTGTAAAATCACCGATCAATCAAAAAGCCGGTAAACAGCTGAAGTTATCACCCGCAAGGGGACCAGTTTAAACAATAAAACAATAAAGTATGAGTTTTTTTTTAAAAAACGACCTCTGCCCAAATTTTTTATCAATTTTATAGATATAAGCTATATAATATGCTGACAAATACCCCCCCCCCCCCCCCCCCCCCCGGTATTTACTAATTGAATTCACTTTCGCTCTGAAAACGTGTATATATACATTAAAATATGTTGAGTGTGATTTTAGTAAAGCACTCTGATTTACAAGTTTCTGCCGTCTGTGCAACTCTAGAGCAAAAAATAGTGTAACGAAAGCCAAGTGACTACCTTATGTACCTTATTTCGAGGCTAGTAATGAGTACTTGTCATATCTTTTATAAATGTTCTTTCTGTGAATTCAGTTAATTTTGTTTGCGGAATCTTTTAATTTTAATTATTTATATATATATAAGATACATCTGGTAAACAGAAAAAAAAAAGATACTAACACTCACGATTAATTGGTAATACAAGATATTAATTGGTAACAAGAAATATTAATTGGCAACACAAGACTTTAATTGGTAACGCAAGCTAATTGGTAACACAAGATACAAATTGGTAGCACAAGATATTAATTAGTTACCCAAGATATTAATTGGTAATATTAATAAAGAGAATAGTTGCATTCATGCAAAGTATGAGCAATTTTCTCGAGTTATGGCTAGATCGTATTCATGAGAGAAAATAAGCCATTAGTAAAACATTAAGAGTAATTTATATTACTAACTAGTGGATAAACTTTTTTTTTTCACCTTAATACAACTGAGAAATATTTAAAACACGCCTCATTAACAAATGCCATTGAGAAGTAGGGCTCGAACAATCAAATGTTTTTCTGTAGATTTGGCCTGACTCCAAGCTATTCACCAAACAACTCGCCCCAACAATGGAGCTTCACTTAAAGCTTTTCTTTTTATGAATGAAATATAAAGCTAGACTTTATCAATGATTCTAAGACTGGGGTAAATGTTCTATGCGCACAAAATGTTTTACTTATACTAGAGAAGAAGGGAAATCTTTTCAAAGCATATGTCGAAAGTTGTAGCAGCTGGAGAAGTTTTCCTTGCAATCATCACAGCATCATTTGATTCCATCGTTTACATTACTTTCTGACTAACACTACATAAAAGTAAAACCAAAACCTTTATTTACGAGATCATTTTTATATCTGAATCAACAGATATTGGTAGTAAAGGCTGACTAGAATTTTTTTTTTTTTTAATCCATTCCAATTCCCAATTTACAGATAAATAATTTGTTGCAAAGCTTGAATAAAGTTGCATAAAGATTTACTTATCATACAACAACCCTAATGTCTACTTCTCTGAGATCTCATTATACAGTGAAAGTTATATAAATGGCCAAAGGCAGCACAAGTACACAAGAGTTAACTGAAGATCCTAGGTCAATATTGACCAACCTTTGAAATATTAACATTTTCGGCCTCTGGTAACTCCGCACCCTCCAATATCTACCTTAAGAGTAAAATATCAGTTAATTTAAAGTACATATATGCACTTTAAATCCAAAAGAAGCAAAACCTGTATTTTTAAATTGGCACAAGGAGAATTATATTTTACATCTTTCGCAATGATGAGAATATATTTATAATTATTGATAGCTATAATTATAAAAACATTATGATGTTTCACATAATTAGTGTTATATTGATAGACGATATGGTTATATCTTGTGTACAGGAGTAGTTGTTCGACCGGTTTCGGGCATTGCCCATCTTCCATACTGATGTATAGGAGGCATGACTAATGAGATTTCAAGAAGCCCGCTGATACTGACTATATCCATTAATCATTAGCAATTAATGCGAATAAAAATGATGATAATAAATAAGTAACGGGTTAGCCACCTAGAAAAGGGTAGGTTAGCCCAGTGCCAACGTGCTTCGCAGTCCAGTGCCCACTCTGGCCTTCGATTTATTCACGCAGGAAGTGAACAAATCTGAGTACGCCTTCCCTCGGGGAGGACGTTAAGCCGTCAGTCCAGAGCTTGTACCATGTCAGGTACTTGCTTTTGCCTACTCTAAAAACAAATGTTGAGTTAGGCAAAATTTAGAACTACCAATGTAGAATCAATATTCATAGTGTGGTATCACAAAGAGCCAATGTTCGGCTCTTACCAAGTTGGGTTTTACCTAACCCAAGTATATTTAGAGTAGAAATCCTTTAACGAGTACTTCTCATTGTACAGGCTCCGGGTGAATAAATCGAGGGCTAGAGTGGGTATTGAACCTCGGATCTACCAGTCCAGAGGCGAGCACGTTGCCTCTGAGGTGACCAGGCCCACCCAAGATCTAGAAATGAGAATCGTTTTTAGAATTTTACTTAGAGAAAATTATAGTGTTGTCAAGGACGCTCCTCCTACTTGTGTTAAGTGATTACTAAGGATACCAACCACAAGAACATATGCTGTTTAACCTAATGCTTTTGCGTTACAATTTCTCTTTCTATCATAAATACCGTGGTTTGTTAATGAACTAGTGTACTAGTTATGAAATCTAAACAAAATTTACTTGGGAAAAACTGAAATGCTCAGCACTGGGTAGTAGAAATGACAAGAATATGTATTGAATGGAATCTTTTGTCATGACAAAACAGTAGAGTAAAGAAAAATTGAAATAAAATAAATGAAAAGTTTTTATTTTACTTTCAGAGTGACTGAGATGTTTAATATCAGGCACTCGATGAAGATCTTCAAATATAACATAAAAAAAAATACGTCCATCAGATCTTACTTGTCTGATTTTTAGCCCTTTTAAGTGAATTTCTATGAGGAAGCAGACTAATCTCTATTTACCTTGAACATTTTAAATAAACTATAACATTGATTAAATCATCTTTATTACATATATTTAAAAAAATATAAAATTTATTTAAACATATTTCAATAAATTCAGCGCGTAAGAAAGTTTAAATCTGTTATCTGCGATTGTGTCCTTTACAGGCAGACTCCTAGATATACTAGGACTTCAGAGATTCACCTCATAAATATAATTTTCAAACTGCATAATGAAGGCTACTTGAAAATAGGAGCTTCGTTTAAGCACACTTATAAGTGTGTGTTTCACAATGTAGTGCAAGCATGTTTTTTTATATATCAATTCGTAATTTGTGCAAATATATAGTTATGACATGTAGAAAAAATAATTATTACAATTTTTTTTAATTAACTTGCACTATGAAATTATTCATTAATAAAATAAAACTGCAAACGAGTGAAATAAATATAATATCAATTTGGTAAGAATACGTGGATAATTGGCAAGTTATTGGCAAAATGAAGACATAGGCAATTTTGCACTGCTATGATCTTTTTAAGATTTTCGGAACTTAGATGTAGTCACAGAGAAGAATGTTTGGAATAAAAGTTGTAGGGAATATAATTTGTAATAAAAAACGTATTTTCAGATTTTATCAAAAGTGATTTGTATTTAAAACTTGTTGATTTAAATATTGTTTTTTATATATTTTATTACTTATAACTTTTAGAGATCTAGGCGTGAGCTAGATGAAAAGAGTCAGCCACCGGACTAGAGTCAATAGTCTAGACAGAGATCTCCATATAGGTCTATATAAAAGGGGTTCAATAAATATTTAAAGTTCATGGTTCAGTTTACTAAAAAAAACAAACACACAAAAGAGTTAAAAAGCAAACAAGTTCGAAAGGGTGTTGATAAGTAGAAGGTACATGGGTGAAGCTGGTTTTTCCAATACAAAACGCAATTCTGACAAAACAGAGGAACAGACTAAACTTTGGAAAAAAGTGGTAATTTTCGGCTAAAACTCTCTGAATTCGAAGCCAATATCAGCACTGTTATTGCAGCACACCAAAGCCATTCTCCTCATTAATGCTATCCATTTTAGTAAAAGAGGTACATTGGGAATTCTTGTTATTCTACACTAGTAAACTGACAGTGTAGAATTCTTGCTGCATTATAATAGATATTGTATTTGAGAAATTATGGCAAATATAATATACAATGTCAGGCAAACAGCCATAAATATATAATTTTATCAGGATCATATAGTCATTCAGGAATTCATTATTTGTGGGAAACAAAAATACTTTGATTGGATCTCTATGCAGTTCTTGGCATCTTTAATGAGGAAAAAATATGAGTAATCATCAATGTGAACATATATATTGCTTTCAATAATGTTTAAGAGAGGAATATAAGAAGAAAAATATTTTGGGAGGAGTTGACATGATAAAATGTCTAGTCGGAGACATAATTAATGGTATCAATTTGGTAGTGTACACATAGTGCGTACGTTTTACGAAAATAATTGAATATGGTGCAAAAATTATTTTGAATTAGCCAAGTACATGCAGTTTCAGATTATATGTGGTTATGTGTTTGTCTAACACATAAAGCAGGAATTTCATAACAATCACAAACACACAGACAAAAATTATTATTATTATTATTATTACTGCTATCATTTTTATTTATTATTATTATTAAAATTATTATTGTTATTCCTGGTAATAGCTTGTATGATTCCAGTTGATCTATTGGCGAGAAAAAGGGAGGTATTTTACCGAAGAAAGAAAGAAGTCGGCAGAGAATCTACTCGCTCAGAAGAGTAGGGGTACCCTAGACAGATGGCAAGAGGTGTAGGAACACGATACTGGAGAGAGCTGGATGTATAAGGTAATTAGAGATGTCATGGGGCCGAGAGAGGCATGGAGACATGGGGTATTACCTGACACAATTTCTCAGCGAACATGGATACTTCCGCGCCTACCTATACAAGATAGGAAAGCATCAGACATCCGAGTGCCTGTTTCGTTCTGCAGTAGACAATGTGGAGTACAGATTTTTTTCATTCAAAAAATGGAATAGTTGGAGAAGTGATTTGGTGACGAGAATCGGTATCGGTAAGCCAAAAACAGACACTTAGAAGAACTAGAATAACAAATTCTAAAGTAAGACTGACTTACGTAAGGAAATGAAAGGCCTAGCCTGAGGTAATGTGGAAAACGGTTTCTAATGTCCTAGAAAAATGAGGGTATTTTAGTTGGTAGTCTGGTTTAGCTGGAAGCCCAGTACCTCTCACCAGTGAATGGGAGCATTTTTTAGAAATACTCCTATTTTGGTACGCATTCCTAATGAACCCTGGCCCGGGGAAATGGGTATTTCCGTCCTTGGAGGGGGACGACCGAGTCCTCATGGATACTGTGGTAGTCCTTAAATTGCAAGAATAGTAGGATTCTGACCAGAAGGAGCTCAGCACTATTTGTGTAAATACATTTCACCTCCTAACCCAAAAGAAAAAAATATTGCATAAGGTAATCACTCATTCAGTAATTAAATTATATTCCTTGAAAACAGATAAACTTTCACCAGAAAGTATAAATTGGAAAAAATACGAACACTAATAATTATTATTTTAGAAGTTACATATTTTACTAAAAAACATTGAAAAAATGTGATGTGAAACTTGAAGCTGACTTTTTTTACCTAATTAGTAAGGGTGGAGGATTTCTTAGAGTCGAGACAAGTGCATAGCTGTAGTGCTGTTGATCTTTTTGCGTTTTATTTTCAAAACAAATGTTCTTTTCATTTCTCTCTCACTCTTTCTTTCACTCTTTCTCTCACTCTCTCTCTCTCTCTATCCCTCTCGGTTTAATCTATTTGGAATTAATTTAATATTAATATACGAGTATATGTTCCACTCTCTTTTTCTAAATACTCCTATGAATGCAAACTGTTTGTTTGTAACTTCCACACTTATAAAGCTTTCACCTTTTAGTGATGTTCTAGGGGGTGGAATATTGTGGCTCATTTATTATTTGGCACCCATTTTAGCAATGGGCGAACCTCATTACCTATTGATTTTACAAGGAAGTCCTCAATTTTGCCTACCTAAAGTCTATTTAGAACAGTCATCTTTATTGAGTAACTGACATCGTACAGACTCGGGACCGATGACTTAACGACCTCTCCGAAGGACGAAGTGCTCAGATTTATTCACCCCCCCCCCCCCCCACGTTACAGAATTGTGATTAAATTCTGTATTCATGTCTAAAAATATATAGAACGAATATCAGCTTAGAGGTGTTGTATTGTTTAAAGCTAGACCAAACCTTGATAAAAAAGAAAAAAGGAGTGAAATACATTTAAAAAAGTGTGATCTTCCTAGCATACTTGTTCTTCTCTCCTTGAGACAGCAGTAATTTAACCATGAAATATGGTGAATACAGCTGTTATATATTGACAACTGTAATGAAAATGTAAGTAGCATTTTTATGTTTATAACAGTAAACTCTTGGAAGTTATGTCTCTTCTAAATTAGTTTAATTTAATAATAAAAAAAACGAGAGTTAATATTAGCATTCTAAAGGGTAGCAGATTAGCTCAGTGGTTAACGCACTCGCCTCAGGATTGGTACTCCTGGGTTCGATCCCCACCTGGCCCTCGATTTATTCACGCAGGAGGTAAATAAATCTGAATACGTCGTCCCTCGGAGAGGACGTTAAGCCGTGAGTCCCGAGACTATACTAGATAATAGTATAGTTTTTGTCCAATGTTTGGCAATAATGTTTGCAAATATTCTCTAACTAACTTCAATAATGTTGAAGCAGGTACTTTCAAAAATCGAGAGAGCAATGTTAGAAGATAATGTCTGATCCCAGTTAACCAAGGGTAAAAGAAAGAAAATTGTTTGTGCGTGTACCTGTATATATATATATGTGTGTGTGTGTGTGTGTGTATGTGTGTGTGAGAGAGAGAAGAGAGAGAGAGTGTGTGTGTGTGTGTGTGTGAGAGATAGTGTGTGTGAGAGAGAGAGAGTGTGTGTGTGTGATAGTAACCAAATTTCATACCTAAGTTATGCTTTGCCCATAGAAGAAACAGGAACCTCGGTACAATTTCTTAATTTCTACAAACCTCTACAGTTTCTCAAGTAGTTCTTTATCTGAGAAAAAAAAATCACTTTTGTGCATTTTGCTATAGATTTATTTAAAATTACTTAGGTTTTGTTTAATATTTAAAGATTTGAATAAAAATTGTTCTTTTTGGTGCAAAGTTTAGTTTACTGTTCTAAAATAGGATCAACTGACCTTTGAAGTGTGTTGATGAAGCTAATACAGCTATTAAACGAACAGCAATAACATAGAATAATAAATTATATTTGAAATGCCCAAAGAATAATGTAATTTATATATATTTGTTATTATATTAATTAATATGTAATAGCGTACGATTCTTTGTACGTAAAGTGTATTTGTATCTCAAGTGATTAAATTTGCAATTTTTTTTATTCAAGTCATTAAATTTTTTGACCCAAGGTTTTTATTTAGTTTATTATTTTCATTAATAGTTCTAACTAAATTAATTGTTTTCTTTTGACCGTACAGAAATAACAGTCATTAACACAATTCTAGAACACTAATGTAAACAAAGTGAGCCAATTAACTTTTTCAAGTTTAAAATTAATTATAAGTACATAATTTGTTTTGGTTAAGTAGGTTTTAAAGCGTGCTCGACAACTTTAAATTGTCTGTTAAACAGACTAAATATAAATTGTCTGCTATATTTGGTTGAATTAATCAGGTAGTCAATTAGCCGTCTGCATTGTTCTTAGTCAGAGAAGGAAGTACTGTACCTTCAACACACCAACGGAGCAGTAAACAGATTTATTTACTCATAATTGAGTTCTGCTCTTACTTATAAAATATTTCTTTAATGTAAGGGGACAGATTAGCTCAGTGGCAACGTGCTCTCGTCTGAACTGGTAGGTCAGGGATTCGATAGCATTGCGGTCCTCGATTTATTCACATGAGAAGTAAATAATGAATGAATCTGAGCACGTCATCCCTGAGAGAGGACGTAAATCGTCGGTTCCGAGCCTGTACGATGTCAAATTTCCCGCTACTTCTAAATACGCTTTAGTTAGGCAAATTAGGACTCCCAATGGCAGAATCAATGGGAGATGAAATATTCCTTCGAGGAATCAGCATCGGAGAAGGGCTGCTTTCAATCTGTCAACCATCAAAAAAAAAAATAATGAAAATGTTTTTCACTAGGCAAAGTCTGACCCTGAACAACCTGAATGCCTTTTACTTACGTACAATAAAGTAAGTTAAGATTAAAGTCATGTGACTTCAGTTGAAGATGATTTCTTTGAAGGATAAAGACGGAGAAAGAGACGTGGAGTGGTCTGAAGAAGACAAGTAGCTGCGACTGCAGGCTCCATTGTGTTGGGCCACCATTGCACCCCTAACACCTCTCGACTCAGGAAGCCCCCTTGACCTCGGCGTATCCACGCACTCCAACACACCCCCTTCAACTCACTGTACACCTCTCAAAACCCCATCAACAGTCTAATCTCTCTTCATATCTCTTTCAATGCTCGCAGTCATGAATTCCAAGTTACATTCTCAAAATAAATATCACCAGAAGAAATAATAAAAAGAAAATCATCAAGAGTTATTAACGTCAAATATAATAATGCAGATCGAAACCTCCTAGGGTTATAAAATATAACAAAAAAACATTATAAACACTTTTTTCTTCTTCTCAGAATTTTGGTCAGAGTTAATATATGGAATCACCTTTTCGCCAACGTTTCGTCTTTATTTTAAGACATCTTCAGGGCTATAAACTAACAAAAAAAATGAACATTTGTTATACATATATGTTAGTTTATAGCCCTGAGGATATCTTAAAATAAAGACGAAACGTTGGCAAAAACGTTCTTCCATATATTAACCCTGACCAAAATTCCGAGAAGAAGAAAAAAGTGTTTATTAGTAATTGTGGTCAAGAAAACAATATTTTATTAAAAAACACTATATATAAGATAACAAATCTTCACTCAGAAGAAGCACCGTTATACCAATTTTTTTTCCGATTTTTCAAAAATGTTGACAAATTGATTTCTAAGCCTAAGGGAAAAACGAAAGAGGAGGAAAAGGTAATCAGGGGCTGGGCCTGACTACCTTCGTTTCACATCCTTCCTAATCCCAAAATCCCCTCCTTTTATCTCAGCCCCAATCTAAGGTGCTATGCGATCCGTGCCGAAGGATGGATGATACAGGGGTTACTGTATTATGAACGGAGCCTCAAGGGTACCAGGCGACCCCCTTGAGGAAACAGCCTTACTCCGGTATGCGGTGCTCTGCCGGAGCGGACAAAATACCACCGATAGAGATACAGGGATTTTCCCCTGACTTATTTAAAATAATGCACTATTCTTTGCTATAATTTCATTCTGATCCGTCTGAGATGTAACAACAGGTAGGACTATTTAGTTCTACACTGTTTCTAAAATAATTTAAAATTAATGGCATTTGTATCATGCAATTCCTATTTTAATATAATACTAAACATATATTTTTAATTTTTTGCACGACAAGAAAGCAAGATGTATTAGTGTCTAGTTGACACAAAGTATTTTTTAACGCTTTAATATTGCCCAAAAACAATACGTTTCTTTTCCACAGTATGAACTACATATTGCTTATACTTTGTTAAGATCTGCTGTAAAGTGCAACTTGAGTTAAACAATCTTGGATACATATCCAATCATATGCAGATATAGAGGTGTTAAAAAGGAAATATCACAAAGAATTCACTCAGAAGGGAAAATTGATCGAAAAGTCGATATCTGATACTTTTTAATTATCAATAAGCTGTACTGAATACCCTACAGTAATAATCAGTTCAACAAACTTTAAACATTTATTTCATGATCGTTAAACTATATTTTCACTAAAGAAAAACAACAATAAGGTACAATAACTCATTTAACTTAAACAAAACACATAATCAGTATAAAGGAAACGATAAAGATGGGTTTCTTGAGAATTTTGGTCTCTGTTTGGTCTATATCTTCAAGAAACTCATCTTTGACCTTTAAAAATCAGTTGTCGAGAAGCTATATCAATATAAAAGACAAAGTTATATTAATAGTTTTAATATGAGTTACCACTTTAAGATCGTCTTCAACTCTCTGTTATGGAAAATATACCGAGGCGCACTGCTTATGTATTTGATTAGATTTCCTTGAAATTACTAAATTATTTCACAATTCCCTGTTCGGTATTATCTCAGAGCTTCAGCTATAAAGAGATATCCCTTTAGCTTATTATTTATTCAATAATGGTTTTTATGTATTTTCTTTTTGTGTTATATGTATATAAAAAAACTTACAGGAATAAATCATATACATGAGGTACTGAAGAGGGACTTTATCAGTGTTTCCAACTAACGGTGGTATGGGGGAGGGGGGGGGGGAAGAGAAAAAGTGAAAGTAATAATATTTGAATAAATAAAGAAGAAAGAAAAAATAACGTAATTATTAAAAAATGAAAAAAAAATGAAATAAAATCAATTGTTTTTTTAAATGGTGGATAACTACCTTATAAGCGAGCATTATTACTTTATGTAACCAATTACATTAAGCATTATTCTAAATATTTCCAAGTTTTATTATAGTATTTATGGTGTTTTCTTATCAAATTTCATTATTAAAAAAATTTAATTATAGTATTTTTACTATAGTTTGCTATAATTAATTCAATCTATTATCAAAATTAAATTTCAGTTTGTTCCATTTCAAATTGCTTTAAGTATAGTAAGCCTTCAAGAGCTTACCTTCTGTTTGTTTGGCTAACAAGGTTAGAATAAAGATGTTTATGCGTTGTTCTATTGCCTCTGGGTCTGAACCATAATCTCTAAAAACAGTCAGTATGAATTGAATTTGCCTGGAATGGGTCTAAATTTCCTTAGGGACCTCACTTATTGAAGTTATCTTTCAGTTACGCTATTCAAATACCATGCACACACCGCATGATGCTTCACCCCATGGTAATCATCATTCTTCTTATACTAATAAAACGCTTTGAACAACTCTCTCTTTGTTGAATTACATTACTTTACTTCTATGTTAAAACTACTCCATAGTTCTTAATATTATATAATGATAACTCATAAAATTATTCAATGATTTGTACATTTTATTAAATTTTAAACATAAACTTCATAAAAATAATATATATCTATGTAAATAAAAGAATGATTTTCTCTGTACATTGCTTAGAACTGACTCATTTCAAGTTTTTATTACGTTTCATACATTGGAGAAACCGAATCCACCCTTAAAAAAATTTCTCAGTTCTCAGTTTGTTGGTTTGACGGTCTGTCAGTTTGTCGGTTTCTCCGCAAAATTTTGTCACAAGTAAACTCAGCCACCATAAGACATATCAAGCTGAATCTTTGACAGTAGATTTGTATATGTCTAACTTAACATGTAGGCTCTGAATAGATTGATAATTCAATGCAAAAGCGAAGTTATGGGGCTTTAAGATGTATTTTGCCAACTTCACAGACATGTTAGTTTTGAAAATACACAGGTGTAGCAAGTAGGTATTCTTAGTTGATTTTAATTTCATTTGAGCATATGAATATATTGCGTATTTGACATCATTGAATAGGTGTTTTGCAGAGTTGAAGATGTACTATCTATTACGAATAAATAGTTTTGTGGACGAGCAATTCTCAACCCTTAATATTAACACTCAGGAAAAATCAACAAACAAGCTCTTACGCTATGTCATTCTGAGGGAAGAACTTACAAGTCAGTAAAGAGAGTGATTAGTGATGAGGAAGCAGTTCCTTCCGTCAGTTCCTTAGCCTGTACGATGTCAGGTACTTGTTTAAGATCTCTACTCTAAATACATCTGAATTAGGCAAAATGTGGAACTCTCAATGTGGAATTATACAAGAAATATTGCTTGCCCATTAATAATAAATGAGGCACACTTTCCACTCCTAGAACAGCAATAAAAGTTGAAAGCCTATAAGTGCGGGCATTGCAATACAAACAAGCTATTTTGATACTGAAAGATATATATCATTTAGAATGGGAGCAGATTTATATAATTTTCTACGACAGAAAATTAATATTTTGTGTTTATGTGTCTTCGTTGCAATTACAATTGGCTAAATTACCTATTTTAATAAAGGCCTTTTTTTCATTCCTAGTTTACGTAATATTGTTCTCAATTGTTGGAGGCTTACTGACTGCTTTTCTTGTGCAAGCAAGTTTGACTACAAATGCAGTATGCATTATAAGTCAATGTCTAGTTTTATCTAGTTATTTATTAAACAAATAAAACCAAGGCTGATGAGAATAGAATGATTACTCTACTGGGAATAGAAAGGGCAGTGGTAAGAAAGGATGCGTAGTGGGTATTTATTGGCATCAGCGATAAGGGCCAAGGGCCAGCTCATGAGAGAGCCTCCCATTCATCTTGCCATGTGTCCTCTGCCCTTTCTTCACTTCGCCCAACATTCTGAATACAAAGTAGATCACTCTTTCCCCAGACCAAGTATTACAACCACCAAATCTTTTATCCGTCCTAACAAACAAGGGCTCTGTATGCTTCTTATCCCAACAGCGCTTTGCAAGGCATTCATAGTCATCTTTCATATTATTATTCAAAAAAAGAGTTAATTTTAACGTTTTATAGCCAGATTTAAATTATATTTCATCTATGCTTTGTTACCCAAAATATTTTATGGTGCAATTTAAGTTATATTTGATGAGATCTGCGGACTGCTTCTCACGGCAACTTGCACTTGAGGAGGTCCGAGGGTCGATATCCGAGATGACTTTTTTCTACGTAGTTACTAGTCAACGCAACACTGAATAGCAGGAATGACAAGACCAAGCGTTGGCTACTAAGTAAGTATATTTTATTAACACTTTCTTACCCCACCACAGCATCGGTCTTCGACAAATTCGATTTAGTGTTTAGTACATATTTAAAAAAAAAAAACATAAAAAGATTTTATATCTTTAAGGCATCTCAATCTTTGAGGTACATATCTGTGGAATAACAAAAAAATTATTAAATCATTAGTTGTGCAAACCGTAATTGTGTGGTATTTACTCATTCTGAGGTAAAATGGATAAACCAACAAAAGTCTCCACACAAATGAAGTTTTATTCAACCCGTTTTGAACACTTTGTGTTCATCATCAGGAAGACACCAAGGATGTGGTACTGACGGGTTGGTCAAGTGAAGACAACTTGGTTGGTCAGTTGTCTTCACTTGACCAACCCGTCAGTACCACATCCTTGGTGTCTTCCTGATGATGAACAGAAAGTGTTCGAAACGCGTTGATAAAACTTCATTTGTGTGGAGACTTTTGTTTGTTTATCCATTTTACCTCAGAATGAAATAAAATTATTATATAATAATAAGATACCTGAAAATAAATAAAATTAAAATAAGGAAAATACAAAGAAACGAATAACAGAAGTGGTATTGCATCCAGAAAATCGTCAGAACTACTCTGTAAGTCTGCAAATGTGGACTATTATTTCTAACCCAACAGCTTTGTCACTTTTACCCAAACATGACTTACAATAGCTTATACATTGGTTGTTTTTGTTATTAAAATAGTCTGTAAATGATTGTGATTAGTAAAGTAAGTCAACATTTGGATGTAGTATATTAAATTTTGAAGCTGTGGTTCTTCTGTCCGACCAGTTATTCATTCCCCAATTGGCAACTCCACCATTCTCCACCAGTAGGGAATTCCCTACAGGTTAAGAACCACTGTTCTAGTCAGACTTATCCTTATCATTTTCTTGTATGCATTTATTTTTAATAACTTTACTCACTTATTTATGAAAACTCAACATTTAATGAACCTGATAATAACAATTTAATTAAAAAAGCAGTCTTGTAAAAATGAACAAAGTTGTTGGTATACCTAAATATTTATCAAATCTCATTCTCAGCTGAGGAAAGATAACACTATTTTGGGCCTAAACAGACCAAAATTTTAAGCATAATTTACAAAACACCTGGGTATAAGTTATAAACAAACATTTCATAGGTGTGGTAAATGCCACTTTAGGGAGTTTGGATAAAAAAAAAATGAGTATTTTATACACAAAGCCCCTTCAACTGTATACTTGCCGGCTTAGTCTCAATCAATTCAACTGCCCAGGCAATAACTGCTAGAATTGTTTTTTTTATTTAACACCTCATATTTATAGGCCTTACGCCTTTGAGATATCAAAGAGGTAGAAAATGGCTCACTTAAAGCTTCTGGATTGAATAACCAAGGGCTTCCAGCTATAACGGGTGCGTCCACGTGCCACCTATTTAAGTGCTAACCATCCCAGTGTTAACAATTATCTAGTACTGTCTAAATAAATTCTAACACTGAATTGTTTAGTAAAACAATTATCTAGTTTCACCGACAATGGTTTTGTAGTGAAACAATTATCTCATTAGTTGTGCAATTTATTCATAATTGTATGGTATTTACTCATTCTAAGGTAAAATGGATAAACAAACAAAAGTCTCCACACAAATGACGTTTTATTCAACAACAACAACGCGTTTCGAACACTTTGTGTTCATCATCAGGAAGACATCAAGGATGAGGTGCTGAAGGGTTGGTCTAGTGAAAATAACTCTTTGAGTTAGTCCAGTGAGTTGTTTTCACAATACCAACCCTTCAGCATCATATCCTTGGTGTCTTCCTGATGATGAACACAATGTGTTCGAAACGCGTTATTGTTGTTGAATAAAACTTCATTTGTGTGGAGACTTTTGTTTGTTTATCCATTTTACCTCAGAAACAATTATCTAGTTTCACTGACAATGATTTTCTAGTGAAACAATTATCTAGTTTCACTGACTGATTTTCTAGTGAAACAATATCTAGTTTCACTGACAATGATTTTCTAATGAAACAATTATCTAGTTTTACTGATAATTATTTTCTAGTGAAACTATTATTTAGTTTCAAAGACCATGATCTTCTAGTGAAACAACCTAGTTTCATCGACAATGATTTTCTAGTGAAACAATTATCCATTGAAACCGGTGTTTTTTTTCTCCTAAGTAGTACCTCTACTTAGAGGAAGTTTACTGTAATATTTTCATTGCTCCATTTTTTATATTACATGTGTATGATATTGTAACACTATGTTATATGAAGTCTATGTTATTTAAGAATTTCTAATAAACTATGAAATAAATTTGTTTACAGTATTTATAATTAAAACCCGTGTATTCACCATAACTACGACTCTTGATTATTGCGTTGCATTGTTTTAAATAATAAAGGAAAATGTAATATTTATTTAAAAATGCATGACACCACAATCTTAACAGTTTTACAAGTTCCCACATTTTACTACAAATTTAAACTATTTAACTTTAATTCACTTAACTTTATTCACTAAATTTAAAAATTCAGTAAAATTTTGTTGAAATAATTATAATAGTTTGCCATGTACGCAATTCGTGTTTGTGAGTGAAATTCACCGATATATATATATATATATATCTGAAATCATTGTGTGAAATATTTTTAAAAGAGACTGTTTAATTTTTAACATAGTGCTTATGTTAGCCTGAATAATTTCAAAAGCAAACCATTAATACTGGAGAACATTATTGCCAACTTTATGAATTATAAAAGCGAAAGAGACTTTCACGTGGTCGTGAAGAGCTTATAAAATATAGTGCCCCCCAAAAAAAACTGCAAGACAGGTGGTGTACGATAGAATTATAAGATATTTAGGCACCCAATGACGGAACAAAATACTGATACATTATTCAGAAGAAAGTTTTCTGGAGGAAAGTACTTTAATAACTTTTTAAAAGTTTAAAAGCCTTTAAATCACTTTAATTCAAAATAGCTTTAGATATTTATTTTGAACTTTTTAGATGTACAAATTGTTTTTTTTTTTAAGGACTATTCCGATGGGTAAACGCTTTGAAACTGTGATCTAGTTTGACGTGACAAGTGAATTAAGCAGAATTAAATTGGATTAGGTAAAGTTAATATAGGGGAGGGTTTGATGAGACAAGCTCGTTGAGAGGCCAGACTGGCGTTCTGCTCGGGTAATGGGGTGAATTATTAGTGGAAACCTGCAAGCAACACTGGAGTCGGGGCTATTATCTCCGACGTGGCGTGACACTGGGTCGTCAACCACCACTGAACATCATCCCTGTACCACCAATAACACACCATTATACACAATGCCATTCTAATAACACCGTGCACATTTACTATGACTTTCACTTGGAGAAGAAACGAATTCAAAAAGATTACAGATCTCCTACAAAACATTATTAAAATAATACTTTACCTATAGCCCTATGCAATAAAAACATTACATACCACACATTAATTAACACATTAATTACTTCACATTCATATCACAAGCATTAATTATTATAAACGAAATTTAATATTGACACATGTGAATATAGAACACAATTTAAAATTTTAGCCAAAGCTATTACAGATTTAATCATGTAGACAATAATACTCACACCTACTATGTGTTTGAAGGGATATGGAACAACATACCTTCAGACTCATGCTGCACTTATGTATGGGCCATGGATTGCACACACAATGTATTGATAGAGAACATTCAACAACACACCTCACAATCAACCTGCACACTTATACTATGGGCCACGTGCCTAAATGCACCATGAATTGTATAGGATATTGAACAGCATAACATAACACCCATCCTTCATATATCACATGTGGCATGGGTCTGAACCCACTATGTAGTTATAAGGATATGAAATAGCACACCCTAACATTCATCTTACACTTCTGGTATATGCTGTGAGCTTACAACCACTGTTTATTTGAAAAAGATTTCATAGAGATTTATAAACTGCACACTTTTGCATATACTATACTCATGGCATATGCTATTACGTATATTTACTTATAGCATATGCCATACTTATGGCATGGCATATCTTTACTTATTTGGTATTCGTATAGGAACAGCACATCCTATAATGTACTTATGACGTGCATCGTTTGCCTCAGTATACGTCACAGGGTCCTAAAACAGCAGACACTGACACTTGTCCTAGGTTTATGACGTAGAAAGTAACTCTGTACAGGTTATGACTGTGGAAATGACATCTGCACTGGTAATGACACTTCCTTAACACATGAGTGGCATTTAACATAATTTGTAAATATGGTTAAAGAGATTCATGGTTTTTGATATCTATATAAGGGAGTAAGAAAAAAGATATAGCTTCAGCTTTACAAATTCATTTTGTACCCTCAGCTAAATGTAATTCTCTGGAATGTTGGAACTTAGTTATTTTTTTTTTATTTTTTCATACGTATGTCTTGACTTCTGCCATTCCTTAATTTCATGCTACTGTTATATATTTAAATAAGAATGAATAAATAAAAAGCATACAGAAGAAGCAGAACATAAGGGGGAAACCGGTCTGTCGAGAGTGTATTGAAATGTAGAATGAGTCCTACTTTCAGACTCAACTTGCTTGAATCCCTAATGAGACGAGGAAAGACTTCATGAAATTCAATAGGCCTATACAAGGGGTGGCAACGCAGCAGCCTAGTCTGCTCGTAGCAGCGACTCGTCTTTCCTTTGTAGGGAAAGAAAGCAAGTTAATGTCCCTGAACAAGCCAAGTCTACATGATGTTACCACAATGTACACTCCATTCATCTCTCTTGCCTGATGAATATTAATCTACTTAATTGTTTGTTTTGAGCTGTCACAGATAAAGTTTTTTCTTTTTTTTTTTTGGTTCTTTTTGTTTTAAGGGTGGAAAGTACAGCTCATCTATTGATTGGCTGTTATTACGGAGCTATTAACAGACCCATTCTGTCCTGCAATCCTAAAATTACTTCAATCAAAATTTATTACTTTAATTAGTAACTGATATCTCAAACGTTAGAGCTGATTATTTTTGCTCTCCTCGATATTAATCTATAATTCCTATATAACATCATTCTTAGAATTTGAAATAAAATAAAATTTCATCTTTACTATAAATAACAATATTATTAATCTTGTTAATTTATATATATTGATAAAAGTTTCCACCGTTAAGTAGAAACAAAATGAAATTTTGATCAGGACTCGGTCAGTTGTTCAGGTTCAAATTGAACTCGAACAGATTGCTGCGAAATATTCCTTCCCTTTCCTCTGTTTTGTAGGCCTATAAAAAAGGTTTTAAATAAAAATAGAAACACCAGAAATGAGGGTTTAATTTGAACCTGAAGAACTGACCGAGTCATGATAAAAATTTTATTTTGCATATATATAATAATGCTTTATTTTATAATAATAATATATACAAATATATAATAAATTAATAAAATCATAGAGAAAAATATCTTATTAAAATAATAAAAAAAACTCACTGCGATATTTTGATATCCATCGTCATCAGGAGGGTGAAGTGAGTCACTCAAACAGCCAGCTAAAAATAAAATCCTCTTATCAGAAGCTCTATTAGTGTTGCTACCTTCCGGAAGGAGGGTAGACTAGGAGATTAATAAACAACTAATAATAAAAAGAAATAAAATAAAAAATTAGAACTTCAAAGTATAATTGCTCGCTAACATTTCATTCTCTCCCGCCACGTTAGGTTTACCTCACATCCCATCGAGTTAACTTCTTGTCTAAAAGGTAATGTAGCCTCCTCTGCTACGACGCAGTGTTTTGTATTTTCATAAACTTTTTGTGTTAATAAAACCATATTTCGTCTGTTGCGTTTCCTTTGTTCTACCTCTTCTTTAATCTATATAAGAATTTAATTGGTTAATAAGACAATAATGCATTTCTGTAATATGCGTATTTTTACGATATGAAGGAATATCTTAAGAATTGCTTCATATCTTTAAAGAAGAAAACACACCTTGTTAAGTGTGTTGTCGTAGCATATGTAAAGTTCAGGACTTGTTTAATTAAAATGAAGTCCAATATTGTAATTTATTTGAATAACAAACATGCTATAAGAAAGTTTTTTTGTTTTTTTTTTTGATGTATGTTAGATGCTGTGTTAAAGGTAATATGATTTTAGCGGGAATAACTTTAAGGAGAGCTGAGTGAGATTTCTTTTTAATAAAGCGAGTAAATAGAGTGGAGAAAGAAATGAAAAGCCTTAGCTATCCAATAAGAGTTTGGTGAGAGATAACGTGTTTAGGGCATTTGGCAGGCCCAGTGTAGGCAAGTTTGTGTCCCCCCGCCTATCACCCAGTGCCATGCTATCTGTCAATATTTCCCAATCTTTCTCCTTATTATATTGCCAATATCCGTTGCTCACTCCATCCCTCCTCTGAGTAGTTTAGCACAATCTCTCAGCTCTTGATTTCTCCAAATCACTGCCTCTAAATAAAATAAACTGCCATTCCCTCGTCAACTTGGTTAAATTATGTCTCCCTAACAGACAATTTCCATTCATTGACTATTAGATTATTCTATTCCATACCAGCATATTCGTGCTTTCACATAGTAGGTTAAACATCCACAACAGTTTCTTATTTATTTATCATGTATATTTTATATAATATTTATTTCAAGAATATGAAATAAACATTTTTAAAATTTATAACCAAGGAAACTCAAATCACTATATTAGTCACCCATGCTAATTAAAAGATGAAATATTAACTCACATAATTTGACTTATTAAAATATTTACTGACTAATTTAACTCTCTCTCTCTCTCTCTCTCTGACTAATTTAACTCTCTCTCTCTCTCTCTCTCTCTCTCTCTCTCTCTCTCTCTCTCTCTCTCTCTCTCTCCCCCTTGTTCTCTTTCTTTTTCTCTCTATCTTCGTAATTGTTGAGAGCTTGTTACTGGTTCACTAGTTTATTCAAAACAGGTCAGTCTTACGGTACTTACAAAATTCTATTTACCATAAAATATACATTATGACTGTACCTGATTAAAATACTGTATACTTCTACCTGATTAAAATTACGGATTAAACAGTACATTTTTCGAGCTATAAAAATTTAGATCATACAGCTGACCAGTCAAATGCTTCATTTTGTCATATATAAGTAATAAAAATTACAATACATATTTTTGCTGAAACCAAAAATATCGCATATTGTTTTAAACATTGATATTTTTACTTAATCTTATCAAATCATTAAAGCTGTTACTATATTAGTAGGGGTTTATTGAAATTTGATTTTATACTTACCAGAACAACAATTCTATCTAATGAGTTTATGAGTTATATTTACTTTAAAACTTTTGTTCATCCATTCTATCCGGTCTTATCTATTTTAATTAAGTACAAAAACAAAGAGGAGATTGACAAAAAAAAGTTAATATTTCACTGGATGTTCTTTTGAAGAGGAAGAGGAATGGTTTGGTATTTGTTGTTTATAGGAAGCCCAATCATGGGGCTTACTATATTCATTTTTGTTTTTTTTTTCATGCAATTTCTAATAAGTGTGCTCTATTCAAGAGAGTTTTATGATCAGTACTGAAAAAGAATATCGAGGACATCTACTTTATTGATGCTAAATTAAAATACTCTGAAAGCTTCTTAGATAATATAAACAAACAGATTAAAAGGAAATTAAATAATGAAACACAAGGAAAAATAGGTATTTATGCAGCTAGGGAATAATGAGGACTATTATTTCCCGAGTGTTTTAGTTGATTACTGAGATAACACCAAAGGAATCAAGGCTAATAAATCCCGAGGAGTAACCGGGAGAGACAACTACGCGAGGAAAAACAGCTCATTATTCTTGAGGTGCATACCATAATTTATCTCCAGAAAGGGCTCTATAAAAATAATAATAATATATTCAGTGTTACTTAATATAAAAACAATTAATAATAAATCTTAATAATCCAATGTAAATGTTTAAGGATGTAAAATAAAAGTATTTAAACAAAACAGAGTAGAATAATTAGCAATATAGCTGGGATTTAAAAATCAGTCTTGCCACCCTAACTCTTCCCTATTTCAATTCACTTCATATCTAAAAATCGATATCAACAAAATAATTAGGTTGGACAACCTGGATTATATATATTTTTTCCATATTTCTTCTGCATTTTTGTATTATGTCCCCTTTTCTAAGTATGGGGATTAAATGTCTTACATTATTACACGAAAACTGGATGTAAAAAGTTACATTTTGTCTCTTCTGGAGATAAAAACATTTCAATCTTTCTAAATTACTTTTACTTCCTTCTAAAATGTACTAGTTGGTATTCCAGCCTGTTAAAGCAGTTTGGTATTACTGCTTATGATGAAAATATAAAGAGATATTTGATAAAGCATTCAATAAACAGTATTAAAGTTCGTGTGATTCTACTCCTTATGGAGGTTACGTTAGGTTGCAGTAGCAGTCCCACAAGGGAACACACAGGTTGAATATTGGCCCTTTGGATACCAAACAATCAACATTCCACATTGATAGTAATAAATTTTGTTTTTAACACCAGCCATTTTTACCTATTTTTAATTTTTATTTTATATTCTTACAACTTTTTTGTATTACTTTTTTTTACTGTTTGTATATGTTTTAGTAATTTTAATTCATATTTTACTGTTATTCTTTTATTTTCCTGCAATCTTCTTTTTAGTATAAATAATTAACTTTTCTACTTATAAATATTTGTGTTTCCATTTTTGTCGCATTCTTTACTTTCTTAATACGTTTTTCTCCTTCCTTTTAATGTTTCTCAACTTTTCTGTATCTAGTTCTTTTTAACCGATAACAGTGCGCTCGAGTGGTTGCACTGTCTTTCCACTCGTCGTGAACACGGTGTACTTAGAACTCTCCCTTTTTTCCCTCCTGTTGACGGCAGTCAAGCAAATATTGACAACTGTATGTATCTTTAATTGTATGTTTTTCAAGTTTATAATCAAACTTTCATTTTTCTGAATATTGGATCATTTTTTAAAGTATACTTCGTGTTGTACTTCGATGCAACATTCTTTGTCTACATTAATATTTCATATCATATTTACAATTCTTATATTGTATAATATACAATTTTTTATTGTTTAATTTTACAACTACTAACAAAAAATATTTAAAATAAAATGGAAATGTGGACATTGAGAGTTTGATTTAAACGTAGAATAAACCCTGCGTATATTTAGTTCTGCTCAATTAGATGGTCTATGCATCATTGAAATAGTTTATGTATGTTAACCTGAGCGATGCAAAGAAGATATAATGGCACATTTTTAATTAAGAGGAGCTGTTTTTCAAATTGGGTTAGTGAATGCTGTAGAACTCGAGGGGGTAATCCTTAAATTTAAGGAGGATTATACAATTTTAGTTTTAGTTTTAATTCAAAACGCTGATTCAGAGCATCTTATAATTAATTAATGTTCCATAGACTTGATACAGTTTACCCGACTTGAATAACTTAAATCTAAGGGACTTCTTAAAAGATTTGTCAAGTGTGTTGAAAGGATTAGGTTTGCGAAAGGACAGTGTGGTTCTTTTTTTTGTCAAGCAATATTGTAATGGATTTCAATAATGCGGTCAGAAGCCGGGAACCACATTGAATCGCCTCGCCAGTTCAATAATGGACTCCCCAAAGGCTCTATAAAGTGGTTTTTGCCGGGATACACTCCAGCAAAAAGACACCCCCCCTTTTCAAAACAGACTTCTTACAGCTTCCAATGCGGTGTCTCATTTAACAAATTCCCTTCGTAACTTAGATTTCAGCAACCTATTCAACAAACCTTTATAAATTATTTACTTCTTTGTCAACTTGAAAACTGAAGAATCATAAATTATATCTATTTATAACACAAATAACTAAAGGTTATAATGTTTTTCCGTTTATATATTAATAACTTTTTTTGCAAAAAAAAAGTAATGTATAATTGAAATTAGGAGAGTATAAAGACATATAAAATACAACGACTGTATTTGAATCTCTTAACCTTAGTGTTTTTGTGATTTTTGGTCGCTTATGATGGACTTTTTGATATAGCGTTAATAACTGTAAACGGTGACAAAATAGTTAAAAAATCTGGAGTAGCCTACATTCAACTTTACTGTAAGTAAACTATAATGTCCCATTATTAAGTATAATATATATAATGTCCCATTTAGACATAATATAAATGTCTAATAACATAAATAGAAGTTTATTAGTCTTTCATTCCTGTAAGTGTAGTACCGACAGTGATTGATCCAGTTATCCGTAAACATACTTGGCATTGTATATCACACAACTGATGCATACAATATGATTACTGTCACCACAGCCATAATAACACTTTGGGAAAGCTAAAGTGAAGATTTCGAGTAACAAAATAATCTCTTATAGGAGAATATAGCTTTTGTTCCTGAAGCCAGTGGATCTCTTACATGGCCATCTGCAACATTACATGGGCCAGAGGATCTATTACATCTGATGTCGTTTCGTTTCATAAATCCTTCAAAATCTCGAGATTTTTTTCATGATCACTATACTTTATTTATAGTAAAGTAAAAAAAAAAAGACAACTTTAGTACCTATGTTCATATTTCATAAACAACAGAAAAATATATATGTTTGTTTCTCTGAAGCAGAGATGAGTTAAATATCTTTATCCTAGAGCTGATGATGGAATAGACATGTGGTATTCACTGAGCAACCCAAGTAAAGTAAGCTTCCTAACACTCAATAATCTCTACACTGATATTTTCTTGCAATTCTAATCGTAGACAACAGTGCAAAGTTTCTTTATGTAGATATGCAGTCTACCCGACTTTCATAACAAATAAACAAATACAATTGAAGCTGACCAGACCAGTAATTTTTAAGAAGACAGTCAACAAAATCTTTATTCTTATATATATTTTTCCCTCAATCTTTAATAGTGATTAAAAAAACAACATATTACATATTATGGTTATATATTACACTAGGACTACCCATGTCCCTTTGTGTTACTCAGAAATTATAGCAAAAATTATTGAAATAAATTTACTGAACATGATTGACAGGGATCATTTTAATTGTTATTTCTTGTTATCAAAACACAGAAAGAGATTCTTATATGACCCAAGCTTTTCATATAGTATTGTAAACAAGAATCAAGATATATACACAATCAAATATATTTAAAACAAACAAAACTTGTAAACTGAAATATTGAATTTATTTACCCAACATAAAATAACATTAATGAAAGGAATGTGTCTTTATAATAGTACCTTAGGGCATTCGTATTTTATCTGACAGTTGTGCACATGTTTGTTTCTAAAATTATTCATTTTTAGCCTCGAATATAATAGTTTATTATATAATATAAACTACCCTGACCCTCTAATGAGAAATATTATTAAATAATATTGTAGAAAGTTGAGGTGAGTGCGCAAGCCACTGGGCTACTCTGACCCCCTAATACGATTTGTTATTATGTAATACAACTACAATAAGCCAATTACAACAAAAGTAAAGATTATAATAATTTCAGGTCTCTATCCCCATGCAAAATGGGTGAACGAACATACAAACAAACTCACGGACTTTGGTTAACATATATATAGATGTTACCTATTTATATGTAGCATTCATTTTAGGCTTACTATTTATTTCGTGTATTTACTTATTTATTTCGTATATTTATTTGGATGTATATGTATAGAAATGTTATGGGTATTTACATTTTTCTTTTCTGGTATGGTTTTGCAGCACGTTGGACCTTGTACTTGTGCATTAGGAAGCCCGCATTATATTATCTCTTAAGCATCACTATGATATCTGCACCCCCACTGGATGGGTGCCAATCAACAATGAGTAATTCATTTCACTCAACCATGAAAGATGGATAAAACCTCTGCAAAGATATCTATCTGATAATCAGTGGTCTATGATATGGGGGATCCGCATTTTGTGGGTATAAAAATAGAAAATAGAAAAAAATTTAAATTATAAAAAGCTAACAAAAAATTTGAAATCTTATACTAAAATGAGTTTTTAAGATCGTAATTATTTTTGTTTTATGTGTGTAATACTGTTTTTAAATGGATTTTTTGACTGTAATATTTAAGAATGAAAAACAATGTATTTTAAATTTTTGAAAACTTGTTTGTTTAAAGTGGTTGAAAGTTTACTATATTTGTTTGTGTAACCAGTTAATTTAATTTAACCATTTTTTTTATGATTTAAATTATACGTTTTTGTTTTGAAAAATCTTTGAGTTTCTTTGATGATTACTTTATATGTATACGAGCACTGTAATAAATGAAAGTCTGGGACTAATAATATAGCAGTCTAAAATTAGATCATTGATTGTAATTCTATCAAAATTAATATTTTGAGGACTTTCTGGAATTTTGAAATTTTGAAGGTTAAAGGATTATCAACAACCAGTGGGGGGGGGGGGGGGGGCAAATCTTACAACCAACCCGTATGGCAAAAATCGTTACTAGGCCACTGCTGATAAACACAAATCAAAATGATGTTATTTATTAAGTAAATATTATTTTCCATTAAAAAAAAAGGAAGGTTTTTTGTTAAAAAGTACAATGTCATTTAAAAAAGATATAGAAATATCAAGCAAGCAGATAACGAGAATTCTGAAAGAAAATAGAATAATGTCGACCAGTAGACCAGTAGCAGAGTGATTCACAATTGAAAACTGAATCAACCAGCTAGAGCCAACAACTGGAGCACTTGTTGCTTCTTCCTATCACACCGGAATATTAACTTCTTTTCTATTTCCGATTTCAACGTCATCTACAACCTCCAAATAAATTTCGTTTCCTTCACCTAAATATATAAAAAGTATTTAATTTAAGGATGAGTAATTTAATAATCAATTTGTTTCATTATTGAATTGCTTTGCAGTGGCGAAGCAACTATTTGACCCCCCCCCCCCCCCCCCGAACGTTCATAATTTTAAATTCCAGAAAATACTCAAAATATTTATTTTCATGAAATTACAAACAAGGATCTAATTGTAGACTGCTGTTATTTGTCACAGATTTTCATCATAATACAATACTCGTATACATACATAGTCCTCATCAAAGAAAACAAACATTTTTCAAAACACAATGTATAATTCAAATCATAACATTTTTTTTTAATTAGCTTGTTTGCAAACAAATATTATATACTTTTAAACCCCTTTAAAAAACTACTTTTGACAAATTTAAAATAAATTCATTTTTAATTTACCAAAATTACAGTTGAAAAATCCGTTTAAAAACAGTATTTCAAATATAAAACATACAAACAGTTATAACTTTAAAAACTAATTTTGTATAACATTTCATATCTTTTTGTTGGCTTTTTATTATTTTAATTTTTTTCTACTTTCCACCTGGAAATACAACCCTCTAGCATATGACACCCGGGGATAACCTGTTTTGATTTATCATCATGTCTCTCAAACTTTCGGTCATTCCATGAGTAAAGCACAACAGATCGATGCTTTTTTAACGTGAGACCCTTTAGCTGCATCAGTAAGCCCACTAGGGCCCTCCTATATTAGAAGGGCTGCGATGAGCCAAGGATGCGCCCAAGGTGGACCTTGCGGAGGCGGGTCCCACGACACCATATTACGCATAAAGACTCAAAAAAAAAATTAAGAGAAAGAAATGACAAGAAGGAAGAAAAAAAAATTACTCATCCCCGGGTGCGACTCCCCCCCCCCCCCTCACCTTACTAGGTCACTACTGCTTGCGTAGCATCCCTACTATTTTGCCTAGTAACTGCTAATAAAGAATCAACCCTCTAAGATAAGTTGAAAAGATAATCGGGTCGTGTTCTTTCTCTCTGTAATTTACATTTGTTAGAATTGCATTCTAACAAGTAAGCCAGAGAGTAGTCAGCTTCTCTTTTCATCTATTTGCTGGTGTAGGCCTCATTTTGAACAAGACAATCTAGAGGTACTCGTGTCCACTTAGGTAAGCAGTCGGTTGAATCCTTCTTCCAACTGCACCAGAGACATTGGTCACTGGTGGCTATTTCTATACATCATGGTGAGCCCTACGCTAGGCCTGAGGGTACAAGCCGCCAGGTGTTCCAACTCGAGTTTCTCAATCCTCCATGGTAGAAGACTGTAGTAACTTCTTTCATCCTCTTCTAGTGGCTTTGAACCAGTCATTGTAGATGAGGAGATTGAGGAGTCTGTTTTGATATTATTGTTCGTTATATAACCTTCCAGCCATACTGCGCATAATGACAAAACTAAGACTGATGCTTTTAACGTAAAAGCACTTTCGCTGCATCTCAGTATCAACAAGCCCTGGCTGAAGATAGAGGCAAGCTATAGCCTTCGAGATACACTCTAAGTAGACCATTCGGGGGTGAGCTTTCACGACCCTACATCACACTAATAAATGAAAAGGAAACAAAATAGAAGCCATCCAACAAAAGACTCTACGAATGAAGAGCCTTGGTAGACTTGGTAGTCCTGGTATCTTGTTAATCTACTTTATTATACTATAAAGATTAAGTCAAAAAACTCCTTTTCTTGTTTAATGATAGATCGTTGCAATAAACATTTTGTCTGCAAGCATGCGTTGAAGATGACCACGGAGTCACGACGGTTTCATTACCTCATTAGTAAAGGTTTAATTGCATAATGAGATACAATTTTATTCAAAAATAAAATATTTGAATAGTACAGAACTAACAGATACAATGCTGATAAGCCTCACCGACTGATTGGAACTACGAGTGAAACCACCTATTATTACGCATTGGAAACGCTCATGAGTCAACCGTCGCTAGTGATGAATGGCTGTGCTATCTTCAGTCTAAACCAAAGTCAGTCCCACTGAAATGAAAGTACAAGTAGATAACATTAGACATATTCTCAAACTGTGTTTTTCCTTATGACCCATCTATAGTACAACGCCCACCCATCGCCCACTATCTTCTCACCACCCATCTCAGCTCCCGAATTATCTACGTTGGCGACCACTGCACAAGAGGACATTTGTTAGGATGACCTCCTCTCCAATACCATCTGGTCGTGGTACTCCACCAGACACCATTCACCTACACTAGGCATATTAGGTTTTGGATATTTAGTTCAGACGATCTTATACAAAAAATTATCTCAGATTGTTACAACAAACATTATTTTCACTATAATCCATCTCATTTATCAAATCAATAGCGTAATCCTGCTTCCATAAGCATATTTATTTACTATTCAAATAACTGTCAATATTTGAAAATAAAAACCTTAATCTTAGCGAAATTTTTAAGCACCAAAATCAACACAATCATCCTGAGAAAGGATAATTGTGATAATGCCTTATCATAAATAAGACTTCTTCTTCAACAACGTTTCAAATATCTATATGTATCACCATAAGAGTTCTAAGTTCAATATTTCAAAATTAATACATTTAGTTTCACAAAATTTTAAAATGCACAAATCAAAACAATCATTCTGAGAAAGGGTTGTTGATGCCTTCTAAAAAATAGCAGTTCTTCTACAACATTATTTCAATATATGTATGTATCATTATCAGAGCTCTAAGTAACATTTCATTTTTCATAGCATCTAAAGCAACTATCATAATTTGACAATTGAAAGGAAATAAGTTATGAAATACGTTCTTCACAGTCTAAAGAAACACTGGTTTAGAGAAGAGTTACGGCGAGTTCTAACTGTATAACTTGAGTATAATTCAATTTTTTTTTTCAATTCGTTTAATGTCATTTCGAATATTTGCTTGCTTTAACAACAAGTATTTATAATAGAATTTTATAATTATACAATTTATGCTGTTATGAATCACAAAGCTCTCTGTCAGCCTCGGCTTTATGCCTTTGAGTTGTGGGCATTCTTGCTAGCTCTCCCTCCAAACCCTATGCTTAATCTGTAACGTTATTTATCATTATTCCCTGAGGGACTCCCTTTTTGCTTCACCTTAACGCCCATATTTCATTTTCCCAACCATCTCTTAAATATTGCCGCAAAACCTTGTCCCAATTCTCTTATCATTATTCAGGTCTTCTCAAGTAGTAAAAAGGAAGATATATTTCTGAGCAACCTATTTTATTTATTTTTTTTTATTTTTATAGAATGTTATATGCTTCTGAGATCAGTTTGTTTCATATTTGTTTTTTTTTTAATCGCAAACAAAGATATGTCTTGCTTATACATTTCTGATAGTCTTAGAAACTGATGACTAAAAATCACAAGAGAAAGTATGATCTAAGAAACCTGCAGCTTGAAGGCCGCATGTGGCCTTTTGCGATTTCTTGAGTAAAATATTTAAAATATAAGTCTTACAATTCTAGTATTAAAGACAAAAAATTCTGGCATTTAGGAAGAAGACTATTCATCAATCATGACTTGAAAAGTCTAAGCTTTAAGAAAATCATTTTCCTGAGTAACAATGGTAATAAATGAAGACAATGAGTATACTGCAGAATCTTTTGAAACATGCAAAACAGTTTTAGATGCACTGATCGAGTAATATGATATATACAATGATTTAACAATAGAGAACTGTAATATACAAATTTGTTTATTCATTCGTGGTGGCTTTCTGGGGAAGTAGATGGTGCAACAATTTCATTTACTCCAAGAAAGGTCCCCCACCCCTGGTCTAACAGTTAGTTTGCTTTAGCTCGCTGTCATAACTAGAAAGGATTTTTACGATCCACTTCTAGACTCTTAATCTTCCATTTTATTTTAACCAAATCCTTTATAAAATTATTTTAAAAAAATATGATCTATTTTGACTCGGCAATAATTTAAGCTCTATGCTATAAATATGATTAGATCAGAAAATATAGGGTTTTTGCAATATCAATTCGTACAGACCTTCTCTTTTTTACTTCCATGCAGACAAAATTTCTGGTCTATTGTTATTTCATTGCTTTTATTTTGTCAGTGAGCTACATTGTTAAAATGATTTAACAGTGCAAATCCTACATTTATTATTTTATGGAATTTAATCGTCCGATCTAGGGTCTATCTAGTCTCAGAAACGTCCACCATGGTCGCTTACAGGACTGAGGTAATTAAATAGCAGAAAAATATGACAAAGGAATTTAATGTAAAAAATATCATACTGGTCTATTGTCGAAACGCCTAGGTACATGAGCATAAAGCAGATCATGTCTCGAAATGTCTTTACGATTCTCGGGAGACAGTATCAACAAGCTTTCACTTTCAGTCATATGCAAAATCTAGAGTCAGTAGCAAAATTAAAGTTCCAACATTTGGTTTGACTATGGCTCAAAAATATCGTTAAAGGTTAGTAACTGGTTAAGTACCACCTCTGAACTGGTAGGTCTGAGGTTCGATACCCACCTGTACCTCGATATATTTACGTGGGAGGTGAATAAATCTTATCATGTTGTCCCTTGGAGAAGACGGTGAAACGGTCGGTCCCGAGGCTGTACGATGTCAGGTACTCGTTAAACATCCCTACTCTGAATATATTTGAGTTAGGCAAAATTTAGGGCTCCCAATGTAGAATCAACAGGTAATGTGGCTCGTCCAGTACTAAAATGGGTGCCCAATAATAAATGAGTCGCAATTTCCGCCCCTAGAAAAGCACTAAAAGGTTAAAGCCTTATAAGTGTGGGAGTTGGAAAACAACAAAAACAACATTTCCTTTTAGATAAATTATCGGTTTGATTTAAAAGCTAAAATAACTAAAATAGTTTTGGAGTAAACAATGGCCATTCGGTGAATGTTTTATTGAACGGTAAAATAATATTACCTTACACCAAATGATATTAATGTTAACTTCCAAAAATATATATATTAAATTCTCTCTACCACAAATACTTATAGTATTTATAATTTCCTTTAAAAGTGATTAAAACTTTACATTTATTCAATAAATGTAAGTGATTGTAAAGCACCGGCGAAGGAAAAACTGAAGTGTTTGTGTTAATTTTATTTCAAAGTTATATTGAAAAATGAAATTATGTACAAGTAAAGAAAAGGTTGATTTAATTGTAAAAAATGGATTTTTAAATTGTTTAAGGTAATTATTTTTAATAAAAGGCTGTAGCTCGTAGGCTGGGTATAGTACTCTTTTGCCCGTAATAAATTACTAAAATTGCTTTACCATCCAGTTCTAAGCGACTTTGTTCTCCCTTCAACATCCACTTAATATTTCTTTATACGAGTTAGTGAATGTTGTTCAATGTCAATTTTTTGCGTGAATAGTTATATTTACAGGTGTTTCAAATTATCACCGTCCGTGATCCGAGTAAAAATATAAAAGTTATTGATTTTGTTTAAATGCTCATTGAAGATACAACATCGATTTTTCTACTTCTGTCATAATTCCTCTCATTCCCCTCTCGTTCTCTCACTCATCCCACTCAAACTTAATTTGTCTCCCTCTCACCCTCTCCTCTCTTCGTCTCTTTCTCATCTCTCTCTCTCTCTCTCTCTCTCTGCCTCTCTCTCTTCGTCTCTTTCTCATCTCTCTCTCACCCTCTCTCTCTCTTCGTCTCTTTCTCATCTCTCTCTCTGCCTCTCTCTCATCTCACTCTCCCTCTCATCTCACTCTCTCTCCATACCTCTCTCTCTCTCTCTTTCTCTCTCTCTCTCTGCCTCTCTCTCACCCTCTCTCTCTTCGTTTCTTTCTCATCTCTTCTCACCATCTCTCTCTTCGTCTCTTTCTCATCTCTCTCTCTGCCTCTCTCTCACTCTCTCTCTTTTTCTCTCTGTCATCCCTCTCTGACCCATATCTCTCTCTCCATTTCTCTTCTTCTCTCTCTCCATTTCTCTTTCTCTCACTCATCCCTCTCTCTCTCTTTCTCTCTCTCTCTCTCTCTCTCATCTCTCTCATATGCACATATCGATTTGTCAACATCTAAAGCACAGTATGAAATCAGAAAAATGACTAATAACTTTCAACGAAAACAAGCTGTTTTCGTCACAGACACACTGATACTGATCTTTATGACTGGTCTGCTTAAGTTAGATATTTACATGTTGGAGGTGGGAAAATCTTGATCACGCCATCCTTTGAAGATGATTATAAAGCCCACAGTCTACGTCATTCTCTACTCTAATGAACTTGGGTAAGGTTGCATTTGAGACTATAGATGTAAAATTAGCTAATTTTTGTTGTTGAACAATGGCGTATTACAGTATATGAAGTTTTTCTGTACAATAGTAACTCTACTCTGGTCATTTTATATATGCATGAAGACCTAAGTGAGAAAAAAGTTTCAACTAAAACCATCGATTTCTAAGTTTGTTTTGAAATAGTAAAAATAATGGTTTTTGATAAATATGTTTTTCTTCAATATATATATATATATATATATAGGTTTCACGATGAATCACAAACAAAGAACTAAGGAAAAACGCACTTACTGTCTCTAATTTTCGGTTGAACCGTCCACTGGAGAGTTGAGAAAGGGACACTAAGCGCACTTGTGAAGCGACGGTTGGAGACAGCAAGTGTGTTTGTTCCTTAGTTCTGTATTTGTGATTCATCATGAAACGTTTGTTGTCCTTTTGGATCGTTTTCCTGTTTATAATATATATATATATATATAGGAATAAATAGACAGCAGGTCCTCTTTTAAACAGGTATCATTAAAATTAACCGCAGTCACAGCATTCACGATCTTAAGACTGAGAGATTTCATCCTACGAACTAACCTCTTGCTAACGGGGGTTCAACTGGAAAAGGAGTTGGCCAAGTGACATGTTAAATTAAAATCGATGACTTCTGCTTAAGTGACATGTTAAATTAAAATCAATAAATTAAATTGTACATGTAAATTAAATTAAAATCAATGACTCATGCTTAGTCATTGCTATAAATAGATTAATAGGATTGTACAGGTTAATACCGTTATATTTACTATAACGAATGACAAAACTAGTCCAGTTATACCGTTGACCTTTCAACTCTTTTATTCTAACCGCTTGTTTCTTGTTCATTATTGACCTTTGACCTTCTCTTTATATTAACCTGTACTATCCTTTGATTCTATTTATACCTTTTAATCTCGTGAATGCCGAGACTGCGGTTAATTTTAATGAATATATATATATATTATATATATATATATATATATATATATATATATATATATATATAGTCTAGCAGACTTAGTTCTTTTTGGTCTTTGTTTTCTGATCAGTTGATAGAATTATGTTACTTGATATGAAACCGAATGACAATTGTTTGTTTATTTTTTTGCGTTGTGTTTTTTATTTATTTCTTTATTTTTACATGCATTTCTCCTGAATGCCTACACTGTTGTGGATTCATAATATCAGAACGATAAGAAGGAAATTTGATGATTCTGATTTTTGATTTTGCTCATTTAATAATGAAATCGGTTTTGGAGAGAGGGTTGAAGATGGTCTGATCTGGTCTTGGCTAAAGAGGCCGTCTCGAGAAGTGCTTTAGCATTGTCAGACAGACAAGGCGAAGGATTACAGGCGAGATGGGTGACAGCTAAGCCAAGTTTCGCTCCGTACCTTGGGGGATAGAACACAAAGGACTCCATTAACTCGTCTTAATCTTCGGATTACAACGTTGCCGTTTTAAATCGCTTCTTCCAGGTTTCCTAACCACCTTTACACCGTCTTATCTTATGCTAAATTATAATCAAAACAAACACCTTGTTAGCTTATGGTAAAATATTTGTTCTTAATTAAAAACCACATTTAAACATGCCTACATTCTCACTTCCAAGTATCTGAGCTTCCTTCATAAAATATTGGATAAGGAAAACTTAAAAAAGAATGCTAGCTTAGCAGTAAAAGAACTTCTGCCATCTTCACCAACAAATCAAAAAAAGTAACAACTCTAAAATATCAAATTTAAAAATACATATACCATTGGCAAGAAGATATAGCGATTTAAAAAAGCATCTACAAATCCGGTTTACAAACTGGACCAATTCGGACGAGAATTACAGGAGCTGTTAACTTAAGACCACATATTTTGTAATTGTGCTTCATAAAATACGCAGTAAAGGTTCAAAAAGTATGATAAATCACACATTAGAAGCTTAAAAAAATGTCTATCTACGACAGGTACAAGAGTATAGAAAACCATAGCTACCGCAATGCCTAATAAAAAACAAAGGCCCATCGGCATTACCTCACATTTATTAGCACAGTTTTATATGAACAAATGTGAGGGTGTGAAAGCAAATACATGAGATATATACTAAAGTATATGTAGGAATATATACAAAAACTTGCATAGATTAATATAAGTTATATATATATAAATAAATAAATATATATATATATATATATATATATTGATAAAAGTATAGACCGTAAAATAGAAACAAAATAACATTTTTATCTGGAATCGATCAATTCTTCAGGTTCTCAAAAACCTCAAAGAACCCTTTTTCTAAACATGAAGAACTGAGAAACGTGATAAAAATTTTATTTTGTTTATTAATATATATATTTTTTGTATTTAGATACCAGTTCTTCTTTAATGCATACTTTCATTTAAAAAAAACGCAATATCTAGCACTAACTTCTTTCTTTAAACATTGTTTGTAAACTCGGTAATTCTTCACTACACTACGGTTTTTGAAATGTTACACCAAATCAAGTAATCTAGTCTAAAGAAGAAGTGCTATGATTACAAAAATGATTAAAGAAATAGGTTATCACTAGATATGGCCTAGTTTTTAATATATGTTTATATAAATTCACAAGGAAGGAAACATATGGGATATTGTATAGAAAATTACAAATCTCACTACTATATTTTTACTTACGTTATCATTAAGTAGGTATATTTGTGCTGCTACCAATTATATATATATATATATATATATATATATATATCAATGATCAAACCACAATAAGAAAATGGGAAAACAAGACTAAGATCTTTCAACCGTAACAAGCGGTCTTCGTCAGAGTCAAAAACCCAACTGGACCCAGACGAATCTCTCCTGAAGACAGTTTAAACCGAAAATTAGAGACTGTAAGTGTTTCTTTGTCTATATTGAACGATATATATATATATATATATATATATATATATATATATATATAAAGTGTGATTAAAATTAAGGACACTTTTTGAATTTTGTTCACTCTGTGCACTGCTGGTGCAAAAGTTTTGTTGTTGTGATGGTACACTAGTCACTATTCTTATTGTCACACATTTTTGACTATATATGGTAGCATGTGTTGTTTTTATGTGAGAGGTTAGACATGGTAAACAAAGTTAAACGAGTGTTACGTTTTCGGCTATTTTTTGCTGTTGAAAATAATGGACCAGAGAGTTTATATTCATTTTTATGATAAAAATGGTATCATCTGCTCAAGAATTCTTGAAATGTTGATAGCAGGGCAGGGTGAGTTAACTTAAGCAGAAAAATATCTATAAGTGGTTTAAGTTATAAATGGTATAATTGCCGAGCACGCAAACACGAATCTAATCTTTATGCCTTTCACATAAAAACAATACATGCTATATCGTCAAAACTTTGAATATATGATTGATACAAGTGTACCAACACAACAACAAAACATTTTGAGATTAGAAAAAATAGAGCGCGCGAAATTGAAAATGTGTCCTCACTTTTGATAACACCTCGAATATTTACTCTTAGATTATTAATTTGTCAAGACAAAAATGGTTTAGGTAGACAACATAACCTTACGTACAATTAATAAAATTCAAAAGAAATTTCACTGAATATTTTGATTATACACGTTTTACTGAAAGTAAGGCAATAATTTGATGAAAATAAGTGATACATACCTTAGACCAATCTTTCAACAAACAGATCTCTCAAACTCCTCTGAGAAAGGCAGGACAGTAATAATGCTAACAATAGTGGCTAGGTATTCAATCATGGGGACATGACGATTGTCCTAACTTGTCCCATTATCAAAATGAAACTTATTCCATCTCTCCCTCTTATCATATCAAATTTCCAATCAACTTTAATAGTTGCAAACCATCCAATTAATTACTTCTCTTGTTTGGACTGTTTCGAGTGTGATTTATCATACATTAGTTAAAACGAAACCACCTGAGCTTAGCATTAATTAATGCAGGATCTTTCCAAGTCAAAATAACTGAAGAGCAATCTACTTGTGGCTATTAATTCAAACTCAATGATATAAATTATTTCTTTTCACATTCAAAAATCGAACTCTTCTTATTAAACAGACATATAATGGATTTTTAATGCTTATTCCACTCTTGGTCTTAATTTAAAATGTCAATAACTTGAATTCATTTCTTTCTTTTCTCGTTATTATGAGTTTGATAGTGGCCTTTTACACATGCTCTCTGTCCTATGCTTTTGTTCCATTTCAGAAAACACTGTTATAAATTAGCGAAAGTATTTATAGTACCTATGGGGGTGAGGTTAATCCAGTGTCGAAGTATTCACCTCTGGGATAGTAGGTGCGGGGTGCAATATCCACTCTGGCCTGGGTTCATTCAAGTGAATAGGAGGTGAATAGATCTGATCTTAATCCCTCAGAGAGGACGTTGAGTCGTTGGTCCCAAGCCTGTGCAATGTCAGGTACTCGTTAAAAATTCCTTCTCTAAATATACTTGAGTTAGGCAAAATTTAAGACTCCGAAAGTATATTAGAACTATATTCATTGTGTGGTATCACAAAGGGCTAATGTTCGGCCTATGTGTGTTCTCTTGTGGGACTGCAACTGCAACCTAACCTTACCTTATAGTACCTATCTCTATTATATCCGATAGCCAAGACAAGCTCAGTAGTACCTAGGTCCGGAGTTCTATTCCAGAGGTCTTAAATGACTCTCGGTACTAAGAGACGGGAGTAGTCCAAGTGGGGCTTCCTTAGGTCATCCCGCATGTCCTAACATTGATTTGGACTCGTGATGGCTGTGGCTCCTCACCCAAGAAGGGTAAACTCCCTATGGAGTCGCTGTGTGAGAAGCAATATCTATTAGGGAAGTTGCCCGCATAGCTACAAGAAGCAGATTGACCCTCGATCCTTACCATCGGCTTAGGTCTATCAGTTGGCAGGAGGTCTCGAAACTTTTACAGCTAGGTCTGACCTGGTCCCGGGTTAACAGGCTCTTCCCTTCGCGGTGAATACCGAATCCTATTAGATACTAAGGTAGTCGACCACGCCTCTATTATTCCCTATACTACCCTTTCACTTCTGTTTCCTTACATCCAGGCTCTTCCCTTCGCGGTGAATACCGAATCCTATTAGATACTAAGGTAGTCGACCACGCCTCTATTATTCCCTATACTACCCTTTCACTTCTGTTTCCTTACATCCAGGCTCTTCCCTTCGCGGTGAATACCGAATCCTATTAGATACTAAGGTAGTCGACCACGCCTCTATTATTCCCTATACTACCCTTTCACTTCTGTTTCCTTACATCCAGGCTCTTCCCTTCGCGGTGAATACCGAATCCTATTAGATACTAAGGTAGTCGACCACGCCTCTATTATTCCCTATACTACCCTTTCACTTCTGTTTCCTTACATCCAGGCTCTTCCCTTCGCGGTGAATACCGAATCCTATTAGATACTAAGGTAGTCGACCACGCCTCTATTATTCCCTATACTACCCTTTCACTTCTGTTTCCTTACATCCAGGCTCTTCCCTTCGCGGTGAATACCGAATCCTATTAGATACTAAGGTAGTCGACCACGCCTCTATTATTCCCTATACTACCCTTTCACTTCTGTTTCCTTACATCCAGGCTCTTCCCTTCGCGGTGAATACCGAATCCTATTAGATACTAAGGTAGTCGACCACGCCTCTATTATTCCCTATACTACCCTTTCACTTCTGTTTCCTTACATCCAGGCTCTTCCCTTCGCGGTGAATACCGAATCCTATTAGATACTAAGGTAGTCGACCACGTCTCTATTATTCCCTATACTACCCTTTCACTTCTGTTTCCTTACATCCAGGCTCTTCCCTTCGCGGTGAATACCGAATCCTATTAGATACTAAGGTAGTCGACCACGCCTCTATTATTCCCTATACTACCCTTTCACTTCTGTTTCCTTACATCCAGGCTCTTCCCTTCGCGGTGAATACCGAATCCTATTAGATACTAAGGTAGTCGACCACGTCTCTATTATTCCCTATACTACCCTTTCACTTCTGTTTCCTTACATCCAGGCTCTTCCCTTCGCGGTGAATACCGAATCCTATTAGATACTAAGGTAGTCGACCACGCCTCTATTATTCCCTATACTACCCTTTCACTTCTGTTTCCTTACATCCAGGCTCTTCCCTTCGCGGTGAATACCGAATCCTATTAGATACTAAGGTAGTCGACCACGCCTCTATTATTCCCTATACTACCCTTTCACTTCTGTTTCCTTACATCCAGGCTCTTCCCTTCGCGGTGAATACCGAATCCTATTAGATACTAAGGTAGTCGACCACGTCTCTATTATTCCCTATACTACCCTTTCACTTCTGTTTCCTTACATCCAGGCTCTTCCTTTCGCGGTGAATACCGAATCCTATTAGATACTAAGGTAGTCGACCACGTCTCTATTATTCCCTATACTACCCTTTCACTTCTGTTTCCTTACATCCAGGCTCTTCCCTTCGCGGTGAATACCGAATCCTATTAGATACTAAGGTAGTCGACCACGTCTCTATTATTCCCTATACTACCCTTTCACTTCTGTTTCCTTACATCCAGGCTCTTCCCTTCGCGGTGAATACCGAATCCTATTAGATACTAAGGTAGTCGACCACGTCTCTATTATTCCCTATACTACCCTTTCACTTACATCCATTTTCTATTTGTCTAAATTTCTTAAGAATGCTAACCAAATCAAATAACCAACGCTTACTACTGTTCCTTCAACATATTTATAAATTTTCTTCCCATTTTGAAGCAAATAGAACTTTGAAGGATTTTGAAGCTGTCGTACTGTCAACAAGATTTATCAACACATCAAGTGACTTTCTTAGTCACCTGCCGTAAAATACACATAAATGAACTTTTTTTTTGTCCTCTTTAAAGTTACGTCCAAAAACATAAACATAACAGCAAAAGTGAGGCATGTAGTTTGCTTTGTGGATTAATATTCCTCAGTCCATTTTTTTGCATTTAACTTCTTTACAATTATGTACTAATCGTTTTACACATGAAATTTTGAAATCAAATCCTTAAGGTGATTTGTCGGAAATGATAATCTGAAGGAATTAATTCACTTTATTTTAATAATTATTCAATTTTAATTTCATTTTTCTTTCATTTATTTTAGAACTCATTTAATCATAAAATAAATGAATATATATTTTTTTTATATAATGTTACAGGCAATAAACAATAAATACGATAATTTTTTTTGTCAGAGAATGAAGTTGTTTATTCATGAATACAAGATGATAATTTGTTAAAAACAAAGAAGGGTTTGAAGAAAAACATTATGTGACAAACGATGTGAAGAAAGCTTGAAAGGAGCCCTTTGTGAAATATTAGAAGGATTAAAACCCATTCAAAAAGAGTGGATTTTTTAAATTAGCCGGAGTATATAAAGACTGGTATAAACAGGGAAAATGCTAAACGATTTCCCTCCCACTTGAAAATAAATCTGGTTTTTTTTTTCTAGAAGAGATTTTTAATAAAAAAAAAAAGTAGAAAAAAATAAAAAAGAAGGGGTTGTGAGTGATGTGAGTGTTAGCTGTTGGAAGCAGTGGGCCGTATCGTGATAATGGTGAACAGGCTGCCAACCAACTGACTTTAGGGAAGAGAGAAGGAAAACCTGGTACTCCTATCCTACCAGCACAGTGTCAGACCTGCTGTGCGCACACGCCTTTCACTCCAAACACATAACAGGTCGAGTGGAACACAATATCATTTCTTAAAACTCTCAATCAAAGCTCATGTCAACTCACCCAATAGGTATACTATTAATTCTTCAATCAAAGTTATTATTTAAGAAATAAACTTTTATTAATCCATATAGTGAAACTTAAATACAGGCGCGCGCACACACACACACACACACACACACACACAAATTCAAGTTGGAGATTTGACGGATTTACTCACCAGACATGGTATCATTTAATATACCACTGTCCTCTATTGGATCCATACCGACGAAACTTAATTCTATTTACCATGACTACAGAACAGAACTGGTCAATTAAACAACATAAATTAATATCACCTGATCTCTTACCTTTTTTTTGAACATTTTCTGGGTAAGATTTCAATGAATATCTCTTAGTTAATAGGCATATTTCAGTGTAATTTTATTTTAATACCGTAAAAAAAATATATACGTTAAAGCATTAGTGTAAAAAATTTTTGATACCATTTACCTTTATTATTTTTGTTTAATTATATAATATATATTATTAACTACTTAATTAATGTTTGTATGTTATGCTTATTTAATTTTAATCCTACATATGTATTATTTTATTATTATTTTACAATAACTTTGTTGTTGTGTACACATTGTACCCTGGGTGATACGCGTGAACTTAAATATACTTCCTCATAACAGGGTTACTGTTGTGAGGAAAAAACAGACACACATACATAAGTATGACTATTAATAATCAACCTCACTCTTAATACAACTATTATCTAAAATAATGAATACTCAATACAAAGAATTGATTTATTTGAATGTAACTACTACCATATTCTGAATTCGAATGAAAATATAATAAAAAATCTTTCACTTCATGCACAATGGATCCCAAACAAGTGTATGAGAATTCATCTACACTATGAAGCCCAGTATTGTGTAAACTATTAATTTGAACCATCAAACATTGTGAACTGTAGCATTTACACAGGCTTTTGGACACACATACACACTTACAAAGGCATCATCAAAAAAAAGTCATAAAATGACTTTTGGGACCTCTAAACTGTAAATCGGTCAAAATCTCGAGATAGAATGTCTTCATGATTGTTATATTTTACTTATAGTAGAGTAATAATAACTTACATGAGTGACTAAGGATCTCTATATCTCACTGAAATCATTCATCTTCCAAAAAGAACTCAATGTTTATGGTCCTGCTCATATGAGAAAAACAATAGCAGTTAATTGATCAATATTCTCAAAAAATATTCAATTATTTTTATTAAGAAGAACTTTTTATCTGTTAAATTGCTTTATTATCCATCAAATACTAGGGAATCGTGATATTAACAGTGTTTTCAAAATTTTGAATGTAGCACATCCTCTGAGTTAGTCACATACTCAGTCATAAGGATTCGAAACATCAAAAATAAAAATCCTTGGGAAAAGCAAAAACTTGTTGTTCATAATTACTATACTTTGCTTTGATTAATTCAAAAGTATAGCAAAGCAAGATTCAGGTATAAATGAAAAATTAATTACAGCATTTATGTTGTAATGAGAATGATTTATGTACTAGGAAGAATAATCAGGATGCAAGTATGTAAGCCAAATGAAATGTTTGCAGCAATGCGCAAGAATAATATCTTAAAATAGAGAAGGAAGACAGGGACATGTTTGTCAGGAGGAAAGCAGCGTGTCATCATTGATCTCTTTAAGGCAAACAAATCCCTTCATTTCAGCCACCAGTCCTTGTCTGTTCAGAACTATTTAGAACCGCGGATTCATTACTATTCTCACTCCAGGTTACTTGGAACGTCGGTTGGAGTGTACCTGTTGGTACAGGACCTGAATGATCTTGTGACAATGCTGCTTCATATAGGGGAATTTCACAAATTTACGGCTACATACAAAAAAAAAAAAAGAAAGTTTAATATCAAAACTAACAACGCCTTTCGAATACTTAGTGTTCTTCTTTAGGTTTACGTCTGCACCTGATGTAAACCTATCCTCGGAAGAACACTCCTTCCTAGGTCCCTCTTTCAACAACATTTCAATGTTACAGATGTAAAATTGAAGAAGAACACAAAATATTTGAAATGCATTGTTAGTTCTGTTATCAAACTATTATTGGGTGGAAACGTAAATTTGTAAAATTCCCCATATGAGTAAATACCACAACATCTTATCATGCTCTCAATCGGAATATTTTAGAATTAACCAAAGAAATAAAAATATAATTTACACTAACAGATAAAACGTTATCCATGAGAACTTAAAGTATTTGCATCCGTTTAAAAAGAATAATTTCTAAAAATTCTACTAACTACTGCTCTTAATTTCACTAATGGAAAGAAGTTTAAACGAATCAAACATCATACATTTTTTTTTAAAAAAAAGATGTAGAGTTAAGTACATTTTGATAATATTGTATTTTTATTATAGTCTGATTAAAAATGTAAAAAAAAACCTACTTTTAGATGAATCTATCCGCAAAATTTGGGTGTTCTAATGTTAGCGAATTTGCGAAAAAAATTGCTTTTTACCAAATAGATCACACCATCTTTTTTTTCCTTTTTGAAGAGTTTTTATCCTAAAACTATAGCGCACATCCTTCTGTATTGAGTTATTTTTTTGTATTTAATTTCATTATGATCTGGCAAATGGTATAACTAATAATATGTTCAGAAGCTTTTGGACTCAGCCAAAATATTTACATGTTGCAGAAAACTGAAAACATTTTAAAACTTTGTTCATATTATATCATTATTATTTTCATAATAGCTGAAAAGTATCAACAGTTCAAGTGATCTGGCTAGGAAGAAAATAGGTGACAGCGTGTTTACCCCAGGACTGGTACATCCGGGGTTCAATACTCACTCTGGCCGCCGATTTATAAACGCGAAGAGTGAATCTGAGCGCGTCGTCCTTTAGTCTTTACTATGGCAGGTACTTGTTAAAGATCTCCCCTACTCTTAACATGCTTAAGTTCTGTAAAATTTAGGAATTTCAAGGTTCATTGAGTGGTATCACAAAGTCAATATCCGACCTATGTATGTTTTTTTGGGAGAAGCTAATGCAATCTAACCCAAGGGGAAAAAATGGTTTCTAAAAATATATAAGAGGCAACAAATCAGACCTCCTATAAGGAAGTATTACCTTAAAAATACATATCTCATCTATAAGATGAAGATAATGATTGAGTAATACGTCAAAATAATATACCAAATGACATGACCTGCAACGTGTTTGCAAACTTTAGAACTATACCCACTCTCCCTCACTCACTCACTCTCTCTCTCTCTCTCTCTCTCTCTCTCTCTCTCTATCTATCTATCTCTCTATCTATCTATCTATCTACCTCTATCTCTATCACACACGCACACACATACACACATACACACAATCACATTCACCTACTTTAGGTTAGGTGAGGTTGAAGTGACAGTCCCACAAACTTTATGACTATACCTACTCTCTCTCATTCTCTCTCTCTCTCTCTCTCTCTCTCTCTCTCTCTCTCTCTCTCTCGCTCACGCACACACATACACACACACAATCACATTCACCTACTTTAGGTTAGGTTAGGTTGCAGTGACAGTCCCACAAGGGAACACACATAGTCCAACCATGGGCCCTTTCTGGTATCACACAATGAAGATTGATTTTCTACATTAGGAGTCCTAAATTTTGAATACCTCAAGTATATTTAGAGTAGGGGTTATAGACAATTTCCTGGCATTGTACAGGCTCGAAAAGAACAGCTTAATATCGTCTCTGAGGGAAGAAGGGACTACGTGCTTAGATTTATTCACCTCTCACGTGAATAAATCGAGGGACACAGAGGGTATTGAACGCTGGACCCACCAATTCAGAGGCAGGCACGTTGTCATTGAGCTAACGTGACACCTATACACTAACATAACATCAAATAAAAAGACTAATAAAATCAAAAATGAGTCAGACTGCTTCAAAACAATAAATCCACCATATTTACAATTTATTTATTTACTTTTTTTTTTGAAACTGTACCTTACGTATAGAGAATTAAAGCAAGTTGGAACGGTAAACCTATTCTTTATTTAATAATAAAAATAATAACCATACTTAACTATATAATTATCTTAATAGCATCATGAAAACCATTCACAAAGGACAACAAACATGAAAGAGTACTATAGGTACACAGTAAATAGAAAAATACACTTTCAACTCTAATTTTTGGTTTAACCATCATCAGGAGAGAGGAGATTGAGACGCCAAGTACAGTTGAAAAGCGATGGTTGGAGATCCATATATTACTTTACTATAAGAAAAGTATAGTGATCGTGAAAAAATTCGATCTCGAAATTTTGACGGAATCATGTTTTGAGGTCCCAAAAGTCGTTTTATGATGTTTTCTCGATGATTTATGATGTTTTCCTTGTATTTATCGTGGAAGGGGGGGGGGGGGGGGGGTATAAAACTCAAACCTTGTGGGAGTGATTCAAGCCATACCGTTTGACGGATCAAAATGAAACTATGACTAAAAATAGAATATTATGTGGAGGTTGAGTTGAGATATATTTATTCAAAATTGCATTCACCAAAGGGTGTATTTATTGAAAAAAATAAATAAAATTATCCTACATCTTAAATTAAAAATTATCTTAAAACGACACTTTTTCTTAGGTGTTTCTGACATTTGTTAGACAAAATAGGAATATTTTCAAGTTGTAAATGGGAAAATTTGTCTTAACTTTCCAATGTAGTAGTAGGTCAGATTATATTAATGACATTATATGCATCAGTGGTGTGATATTTGGAGTAAGCATATATATTGATAAATGAACCAATCACTACCTCCAGGAATGAAAGAGTAATAAACATCTCCCATTTAGATAGATAAACATCTTCCATTATACCTAAATGGAACAATATTTATTATATACCAAAGAAGTATGATATTAGGTTTACCTATAGTAAAGTTGAGTGTAGGCCACTCCAGATTTTTAATATTATGTTTATTAATTTATAATTTTTATATAGTTTTTAAATTTCTCTTTTTTTTTATTTTTTCAAGATTTCAGATATAGTTTGTTTTCATAAACTTTTATTATAGCTAAATGGTAACGTAAACTTAGTGTAAATGTAAACTATTCAAATGTAATAATTTTATTAGAGGATATATTCTGAAATAAGTTTTTATTAAAATTAGCTTCATAAGAAAATCATTTCTTATAAAGAAAATAATTAAATCGTTTTATATGTATTCATTTAAACAGAGTTGCTGTTTGCCAGGCGAGCAGAATTGTTTTTCTCTTGATGACGACGAGGTCGAAACATTTGAAGTGAGTTAGTTGTATGTTGTTTCTATATGTTATTTTCTTGTAATCGTTTGATATACTGTCCTAACGAATCGTTTCATATCTTGAATTTATTTAAATTGATATTTGAAAACTTATTTCAAAGTTAGTAAAACTCTTTGACTTTTTTTTTAGTGATGTATATTGCTAGATGGCTTCAAGATGATGAACTACTAACATAAATAAAATATTTAAATCTGAAAACTGTATGCATTTTTAGAATATAAGCAGTGGTGGTAATGTTCTTGTATTTATCGTGGAAGGGAGGGGGGGGGGGGTATAAAATAGCCCAGGGAGAGTTTTGTTTGAGTTTTCATCAGCCAAAACTCACATAAACAAACCCTATAGCACACCTGATGCCTGTCTGACACTTTGTCAGCGCCTCCCCAACTTGTTTTTGCCCTTTGAACTATGTCCGTTGATTATCTTTAGCAATGTTTAAATTTGAACACAATACCTAATGGTTCGTCAATAATTTCTAATTTAAATTAATTAATTAATTTTTTAGTAATTTTAAAGTTACAAATAGATTTAGTTTTTAAAAAACTAACACCCATTATTCTCGATAATTTCTTCTTTCTTGCCGTCTTCAGCAGAGAAGAAAAAGAAAAGGAAGAAAAAACACACTAGTGAGACATTAAAGCCTATACCGACCGAGGTGAGTGAGTATGTATCCAAAGTTTGTGGACACTCAACAGTCCAGAATCGTTGATGGATTTTGATGTTTTACCCGAAAATGGGTCTCATGGTGTAGATGGGCTATACAGTTTGTGGGGGGGATTATGAATAACGGTCAAGTCTTAGCCAAAATGTGTCCTTAGCTAACATTTTTTTGTCCTAAACTACTAATTTTACAGTCTTAAATTTTCGATATGATTTTAAAAGCTACAAGTGCAATAACTGAAAAAAAATCTTCAAATTTTTAAAAAAACTGAAAATATTTTTTTAAATAAAACATAAAAATGTTTACTTATTTTTCAATATGAAACCTTGTGAATGACGATAGAAGCAATCACATTTGACGTATTAAAATAAAATTATACCTAAAACTAGAACAATATAAGGTGGATGGGTTAAAAGGAGTTTGTAACAAATTAGATTGACCGGAAGGTTGTTAGGGTGAATTTTCTGTTTTCAGAAAAAAATTTGTTGACACTAAATGGCTCATTTAAAAACAATTGTTGCAATTTACAAAAATGTTAAAAATCAATGAATAATCTTGATTGGGTATTTTAATCGGTTTATTACTGATTTTTTTTCCCTGTCTCTCCCTCTCCCATTCAATTGCTTTCTCTTTAGCTCTGTTACTTGCTCTCTCTCTCTCTCTCTCTCTCTCTCTCTCTCTCTCTCTCTCTCTCTCTCTATCCGTCAATCTATTCATCTATCTCTATCTATATAATATCTCAATCAATAAGAAAAGAAATTTTAAATAATATTGTCTCACTTTGTTTGTAAAGTGCCTATCTAAAAATGACAACAATGAAAGGTATTTTTTACCCCACTCGCCATCCCTCACTTCATTAACGCTTCTCCAAAAAGCTAATAAAGATTCAGAATGTATAAAATTCATACTTAAGTCAGAACATTTATTCACAAATATTTGATCCCTGATTCCAGTGACAATTAAATCATTAGAAACATCTATGGATTAATCCTCATGTTTGAATTTCCCGTATAAAATGATCCAACAATCCCGCTTTTTTCTTTACTATTCGACTGTTTTTAAGAAAAAAATAAATCAATACATCATAATTTATATTCCATTATTCCCAGTGTTTTTAATATTAATGGTTACAATAAAATGATAGTTGTTATTTTTCACTCTTTCCATTTTTTTATTTTTGTCAAATAAAAACTGCATTGTCGAAGAGATCATATGACGTTTATCATCTGTATATAAGGTATACAATATTTCGAAATATGATCAACCAAATGTTCCATATATTCACAACTCAAAAGATGCCAAACTGCTGGATGTTACCAAAGATAAAATCTAATCTTTCATAAAATGTTTATGTCTTTGAGAATATTCCATTTGTCTTTAACTGACTGTCGGTGTTTAATCAATGGAATCATTCACTGAAATGATAGCATCAGTGTGAAATGATCGATCGAGTCAATGTCGGCAATCGTACATCTCTACCATATCTAGGCAGGACACTACCATTCTTATCTAGCATAATTGACTTGCCTTGATATATACAGCGTACATTTTACGTTATGCTCTTACATTACTATCAAAGTTTAACTTCAAAAATATATAAAATAAACTCTCTGCATGAAACGCATTCCAGTAAAATGTTTTATCTAAATGTTTTATTAGATTTCTAATAAACTTTCTAACTTAAGTGTAAGTGCAAGAAACAGAACTTTTGGTCAACACGTGCATAATTTATTTCAATTACTGAAATTGAACCTTGAAAGGTTACCACAATTACTTATTCTTTGAAATGAAATATCAATGACTTTTGTTTTAATGACTGAAATCTAAAACAGAATCCACAATTTGGTAAAAGTTTTATTTTTTTTTTCTAGAAACTAATCATTCATGATAGAAAATTTCAATTTAAATTAAAGTATATCTACCTTCTCTATCATGTACATAAGTAACAAACAGTAGTCGTGTAAAAATCACTTTTCAAATCAATAATCTACCCCTAATAAGACTGTATTTCTAAGTAAATTATACTTGTGCTAGAAACAACTCAAGTAATCTCACTAAAATATTAGCGATCTCGTTTAGGAGTTGTAAATCGGATTAGAGCCCAAGCACTATCTTGCACTTGTATTCCCTTTCCTTATCCTTTCCAGCGAATTCCCCAGTTTATCAATCTGCTCTTTCTCAATGTATGATATCAGTACTTTAAATATATATATATGTATATATATATATATATATATAAAGTTTAATGTAGACAAAGAAACATTGTCTTTATAAACAAATATTGTCTTTATGAAACAATATTTTAGTATATATTGAATAATCAATATTATATCAATGATAATTGATTTGAAAATAGCTTTGTCTTGTTTTTGTAGCACTGAAGATGATGTATAAATACATCGATTAAAAACACATGCTTCCAGTCTCTCATTTTCGGTTTGAACCTTCTTCTTGGGAGATAAGAGTGGAAAACCAAGCGTACTGGTGCAGAGATAGTTTATTTGTCCGTTTCGGATCGTATTTTCATCGATAATGTCTATATACATATATATATAAACGACTCCAACCGTCGCTTCGCAAATGCGCTGGGTGTCCCTGTCTCTTCTCTCTTGATGACGGTTAAACCGAAAATTAGAGACTATAAGTCAGTTTTCTATTTACTGTGTACCTATTTTCTACTTTGAAACGTTTGTTTCCTTTGTGGATAGTTTTCTTGATGATAATATATACATATATTCCCGAATTAAGCAGAACTTACGTTATTCTTCTACTTATATACGTAAATGATATGTTATACTTCTACTTATATGAGTGGTAGGTACGTTATTCTTCTATGTATATACGTAAAAGATACGGTATTCTTATACTTATATACGTAGAAGATATGTTTTTATTACGTAATATAAACACATTTTTTTTGCTCTTTTAAGCAGTGGAACTTGGCTAGGTTAGCTCAGTGTTTAACGTGCTCGCCGCTGGTATTCCTTGGTTCGATCCCACCTAGCCCTCGATTTATTCACGCAGGAGGTGAATAAATCTGAGTATATCTTCCCTCGGAGAGAATGTTAAGCCGTCGCTCCCAAGCCTGTACGATGTCAAGTACTTGTTAAAGATCCCTACTCGAAATGCACTTGAGTTAGGCAAAATTTAAGACTCCCAATGTAGAATCTGTAGAATTATCGTCCAAAGAAAAAGCTGGTAAACGGATGACGTTATCACCCGCTATGAGATCGGTTAAACAATAAAAAAAAAGAGCAGCTATATGATGGAAAAGACATTGGATTTGACTGCGTCTTGTGCAGTCAGGCGGTATCATCCGTTGAAGTCTTGTTGAGGCAGCAATCTTCAGTGTTAGAGTGGAGAAAGATACAGATTGCTGTCTATTTTTATTCCAAGGTACTCTAAAGGCTATAACAATAGGTCTAAGTTAAAGCGAATAAGAGAGACTAATAAAGAAGCCAGTCATATCTGTCTATTTATAAAGTTTAAGCCAGTACGAAGAAGGAGGTTTTAGTAGGGGATGGTAGTATATTCACGGGTGCCACTATATACTGAGTCAGTCCTATAAAACCACTATGTTTTATCTTCATTTCCATTAGTCAAATTAGCTCGTTTAATCTATAAAATATTTTACAGGTTAATTAACTATAAAAAACAATCAATCTAACACAAAAAATTATCATAAAACTGCCTTTCTTTTAACAGATAAGTAACAGATGTTTCCAAATTACAAATACATTTCTGATATAAAAACAAATTGAGTCAAGTCAATGGTTAAATAAAACATATATATTCACTCCATTCCTGATAATGTTTATCGAATTTAATGAATAACCTAAGGCTTCAATATTTTCTTAATGAAAAGGATGCAATTATTTTGCTAAATTCGATCGTAAATTTTAACTCCAGATGTAAATTTTAACAAAATTCATATTGATAATACAATTTTTTGTTGTTCCTATTATACATCTTCTATATCGATAAAATGTAGAATTTTAATAATTTATTTTATATTTTCCAAAATAAATAGATCAATTTAAGATATCAACTAAAATAATGTTGATTTGGTATTAACATTGTTAAACAAAAATGAAATCACACCAAATTAAATAAAAACAAAATGATACAAAAAAACTGTGAACTTTTAAATTCATTTCAGATATTTAAAATGATCCTCTTTGTGTTCAATACAATTTTCAACTCTATCAGTGACACGGTTACAAAGTTTTTGACACACTTCTGTGAAAATTTTTGTAATTGAATTCTTTAATTCTGGAATTCTTTTCGTCTTAAAATTGTAAACTTGATCTTTTAGTATAGTCTATAAAAGAAGAAAAAAAAATCTGGAGTGGCCTACACTCAACTTTACTATAAGTAACTTAATATGAAATTTCTTGAGCGTATAACCCATAACGTCTCATTTAAGCATAACGTAAACATCTAAATGGGATATGATTATTAGTCTTTCATTCCTGAGGTAGTACAGATAGTGATTGAAGGACATATCAATATATAAGCTTATTTTTGTACATCACACAGCTGATGCAAATAATTTCATTATTATAACTACAGCAGTAATAACATTTTTGAAAAACCAAAGTGAACATTTCTTGAAACTATTCTCCTACAAGAGAACATGGCTTTTGTTCAACTAGCCAGTGGATTTCTTACATCGTTTACTTGACATCTTTCTACATTGAATATTAAAGTAAAAGTTTCAAATATAAACAGGAAAATACCCTTTTTCTCTCTGAAAAACATCATAAACAGCGAAAAAAAAACGTTGTTTTAAGATGGTTCATAGTTAAAGATGTACGATAATTACATTTATTAATCTATAAACGAAAGATTTCAATTTTGAAATATCTTTTACATTTTTGGTTTTTTATAGAATTATTATACTGTGAATTTTATGTCTTCTAAGTATTTAAAAAGATCATTTTCCTTCCCCTTTAGCAAATAACATATATACAAATTTTTTCTGAGTGAGTGTTATCATTTTCCTGCACAATATTATTCCTCTTACATCTCATATACGTCAATAAACAATTTAAACTGTTCCTTTATAAAATCAATTTTATTATCTCAGTGGATTCGCTCAAAAAATTTCTAAGTCAATGTAAACAATGAAAAAAAATATAAAAAATTCGACAAGTATAGCAGGTGATCTCTTAGTCTAAGATAAACAAACTGTTTTTATAGCGTTATTGCTCTTTCCCATAATTGAAACTTCATGATTTTTTTTTTATGAATTGCTAATTTTTTGTTCCATTTTTGGTCAAATTTTCATTATTTTTTAATGAGCCGTTTAGCGTCAAAAAACATTTCCTAAAAACAGAAATCGTACTGTAACGCCCCTTTAGCGAAGGTAATTTTGAAAAAAAATATGTCAATTCATTCTCCACATAATCTTCTATTTTTAGGCATAGTTTCATTTTGATCCGTCAAATAGTATGGCTTGTATCGCTTTCACAAGGTTTGAGATTGAATTATAAGTCAAAATTTTTACATTTTATTGAAAAAAAAATATTTCCTGTTGTTTTAAAATTCTGAATATATTTTTCGTTTGTTTCATTTGCAACCTCAAAGATAATGTCAAAATTTCAAAACTCTAGGGTTATCAGTTTAGGAGAAATAAATGTTTAAAAAAAAACGGTTTTCGGCAAAAAAAAAGAACTTTCCCATCATGCATAATTCTTCCCAAACAATAGGGATCTTCGTCTTTATGGGGCCAATTTTTCTGTAAAATATCAACTTGATCCATCAAAGATTCTGGACCGTAGCGTGGTAACAAGCAATTCTAACACACTCACCTACCCACCCACCCACCCACACACACACAGACATCATCGTAAAAACTTCATAAAACGACTTCTGAGACCTCAAAACATGTAATTCCGTCAAAATCTCGAGATCGAATTTTTTCACGATCGCTATACTTTACTTATAGTAAAGTAACTAGTGGTGTTCGGTCATGGTTTTACGAAATAACTGAAAAAATAAATATTTAGCAATTATTTAAAGAAAATGAACTTGTACACATTATAAGATGTAGAAATAAAGAACTACTTTTGCTCCACCCTGTGTATACCAGCTGTTTATTTATTTTACTTCTTCAACAGTACTATTAAGTATAAAAGAATCTTCCTTCCTAAAGAAATCATACAAGCTCTTTAAATAGTACAAAATGTATGTCTCCGTCAAATTCCTGTAATTAATTTCAAATATGTTATTCTTTTTACATATCAAATTAACTTTTTGGAAGAGTATAATATTTTTTTAAGAATATTTGGAAATCTATCTTTTTTTTTTTTTTGCTAGATTATGGTGAAAAATATGTTAAACTATTGTAAACAACTATTACATGTAGTGTAGATAGGCTTTATTAGAAGTAATAACGAGATTTCTTGGACGATATTGACTATACGAACAGTTTAAAATTATTGAAATTATTACTGCTTCCATTTTGATTAGATGTCATGTACATATTTTCAACGTACCAGTTGAGGTAGTTTATTGAGTAAAAAAGGTTTCTAACTTTACAAAATGTACTCAAATAAATATATTTTTTAAGCAGTTTCGTCCAAAAAATATACAAATTTTACTAGGAATTACTTTTTTCTTTAATTTCATTATGATCCGTCAAACTGTGTGACTAGGTTTGTATTCACAAGGATACATATTCAATCTTAAGTACCGATGCTTACATGTTTACGCAAAACGTACCTCTTCTTTTATCGAATATTTATGAACTTTATTTTCTTTTAATAATAATTATTTCTACATTAATTGCTAAATTTTAGCTTTTTTTTTTAATAGTTTAAGGGAAATAATTGGTGCTTCAAAAATACATAACGGGTGATAGAGTAAATGTCCCATGAGGTGATATTGTACATAAAGTATACAGCTGATCTACGCTTAATTCTAAATGTAGATATAATTTCAAAATGACCCAGTTTTCGGTATAACCTGCATCGAATTCATAAACTTTTAAATAAACACACAGAGATACACATATTCAAACTTCAATAATGGACTCAAAGGACAGTGTAAATCTATAAACATATAAAACTCTGATATTCTTGTTTAAATGTTTGCACACAAGAGAAAATTGGAATACCTGTTCATTCTAGTTTATCATGAATTATTCTAATAAATATTAAAGAAAACAGTGAAAAATATTTAATTTACAAATAATGACATTAAAAAGAAAGATGAACGAAAGTTAAATTCTCTCAACATAAGTCAAGTAAAATTATTGACTACAGATGTAAAATCTATTTATGCTATACAATAATATTTGACAAGTTTTTCTACGAAATATCTCAGTCCCATTTTTGGAAATTTTATTGTTGTTTAAACGACGTTTTGTTAGTTCACGTATTTACTGTTAACTCTTGTTGTACTTATATATAAAAAAAAATATATTTATCCAGAATAGGCCAGTTTTCCAGGTTCAAATCCAACTTTCAAAGCCAACATTTTGATTTAAAATTCCTATTTGGAATTTAAGGATTAAACAGATGTATGAAATTCCGAAAGTATATATAATAAATTATTACATCACAGTTTTAAAATGAAAAATTTTAGGAATACAAACTAGAAGACATATGTCAACTTAAATACGATTGTACTAAGGTAATATTTCAAAGACATTAATGTTTAAAATTATTATGATGGATAAAGTAAATTGAATATTTCAATTTACAGGTTTCGTTAGTTTTAAATAAGCTTAATTGGGTATATAACTTGAATTTATATTTTATTTATAAAATAAAAGATTTTTTTACTTTTAAATTATTTTTTGTTTTGCTAAATACACTTACTGTGTATATACCTTGAACCAACTTAAGAATGCTGTATCAAAAGCATGGAGCCATATACGAACTTTGTTTTCTTGACTTAATAACAAGAAATAGCAATAACAGTTTTTCCTGTCAATCACTTTCAGTGAATGCATTTATTAATTGTCGCTATAATTTCTGTCGTATAGGGTCCTATAGTCTGTCATAAATCTCGAAATGAAAATGTTTAATGATCAGAAAGAGAAAGAAACACAAAGTCTCTAAATGCAAAAAAGATTTTATCAAAGGACGACGCATTTTAAACACTTAGTGTTCATTGCCAGGTTAAATCTACAATAAATATAAACTGTCACGTTACAAGAAATATGATATATTACATGCATATATAATAAGATCCACTCACTGATTTTCTTCTAAGTAAGTTCTCCTATAGGAAACTAAATGCCACTGAAAAGATACAATACATTGAAGCTCCATTAAAAATACTCTGAAAAGAAAATGTTCTTGAACTGTTTCAGTAGAATAAACAGTTTTGTTTCGAAGATTCGCATTTTTTTTTCAATTCTTTTTAACTCCTGTTCTTGTTTAGCTAAGGCTAACAAAAAAATGATTTTTTTTTTACAAATTTATTGATGATGAACGCTAAGTGTTTGAAATGCGTCGTAGTTTGATAAAAACTTTTTTGTGCGTGGAGACTTAGTGTTTCTTCCCCTGTATAATCACGAGTAACTACCACACAATAAATGCTTACTGTACATATTTGCAGTAAAGTAGAAAAGAAACATGAATGCCTCCTCAATTTTATATTTTGGCATTCGATGTCATCAGGAGAATAATCATTCTGTTTAAAAAAATTAAAAACATGTACTGAAATTCTGAATTGTTGAAGTAACTAATATGCTAATTGCCTTTCAAAAAATATTTAAATAAATTTAAAGTATAGATAAATATTTTGTTTCTCCATTTTAAGCGTATTTTTTCCTCTGTTTTCAATAATATACCACGACTATAAACAATGGTTTCGACTTACAAATAGTCACCTCTCTGAAGATTCTAACACTTCTGCCGTGTTCTCGTTTTCTTCATATCACACAGCAATGTTATTGACGAATAAATAAAATATTGGAGGTTTATTTAGAAAATATTTAAAAAATCTGCTTCAAACTGACACTAGATTAATAAATTTAACTAGGTTAAATAAAATAACAAACTCTGAATTTTCAAATTTTTGGAATTCCAACCGTGATAGACTTCTATCATTGAATAATGGATTACCTGTTTATAAAAAGAATAAATTACAATTTACAAAACAAAACTTACGATGATTGATGATATGATGCGATACAATCATCGTATATGACGATTGATGATCGATTACATTATATATGTGATTATTGATGTTATGATTATTTATAATATATTATATAGTGATTGATGATATGACTTGGTTAATATTATGATGATTGCCGATATGATTATATATGATGATTAGTTATATATTATATTATGATTATAATATAATATTATGTATAAATATAAAGATTTTACATAAACACGTGAAATAACAATCAATGATCAATGATCTTTCAACCGTAACAAGCGGTCTTCTTCGTTTTTGGGTTTTTTCTTCGTTTTCGTCAACTCTCCTTGGGTTTTTGACTCTGACGAAGACCGCTTGTTACGTTTGAAAGATCTTAGTCTTGTTTTCCCATTTCTTATTGTGGTTTGATCATTGATATATATATATATATATATATATATATATATATAAAATGAAAAAAGACAACAAATAGAAGAAGCGAGAAAACTTACTGGGTCGATATTTCGAACTGAAATTCGTCGTCAGGGAGAAGAAGGGAAGAAGGGAAGAGGAAGAGGCACGTGCGTCCACTCGTACAAGCAGAGGGCTACTGGGGGCTCCAGGCGGCGGTCACCAGTTGTAGTATCTCGAGGCGCTGCAGGCTAATCCCCGTGAACGACACCTTCCACACGAGCGAACACGCGTACCGTATAAGTCGGAAAAGGTAGAAAGGTAGGACAGAAGTGGCGAAAGGAAAGGAGAAAGAGAGTGTAAGGAAAAAAATATTATGATAAATAGCAATAAATTTAAAAAAAAAATAAAATAAATAAAAAAAATAAAATAAAATAAAAAAAAAAAATAAATTAAAGGAAAACACACACACAACTTTAACGTTTGAGATTGAGGCCAGGTGGGGAGCGGGCATTAAGTAACCAAATGTGACTCCTCAGAGGCTCTCAAAGTTAACCCTTTTTCATCTTTTGCAACTACTTTGAGAATTTGTACTGTGAAGCAGTCATTAAAATTAAGGCCATGCTATTCGCGTGGATAGCAACAGCAGGTTGCTGCGTCGTCTGACTGAATCTCTGTGTCCATCATGCGGATGCTAAGCATGTTGGAGGAAAGGCCAACATAGAAAGCACCGCACTGGACACATTCCAAGCGATAGACGCAGTTAGTGCTGGTGCACGAGGTGTTGGGGGGGACTTGAAAACTATTGCTGAGATTGGAGAAGAGAGGTTCAGGGTTAATGATGGGGCAGGTGAAGGCAGCGGGGTCGGTCCTACAACGTTGAGTACCTCCGCGATCACCTCAACGTTGTGGCCGACCCCGCTGCCTCACCTGCCCCATCATTAACCCTGAACCTCTCTTCTCCAATCTCAGCAATAGTTTTCAAGTCCCCCCCAACACCTCGTGCACCAGCACTAACTGCGTCTATCGCTTGGAATGTGTCCAGTGCGGTGCTTTCTATGTTGGCCTTTCCTCCAACATGCTTAGCATCCGCATGACTGGACACAGAGATTCAGTCAGACGACCAGCTAACCTGCCTGTTGCTATCCACGCGAATAGCCATGGCCTTAATTTATAATGACTGCTTCACAGTACAAATTCTCAAAGTAGTTGCAAAAGATGAGAAAAGTTAACTTTGAGAGCCTCTGAGGAGGCTCACATTTGGTTACTTAATGCCGCTCCCCACCTGGCCTCAATCTCAAACGTTAAAGTTAGTGTGTGTTTTTTTTTTATTTTATTTTTTATTTTATTTTTTTTATTTTTGTTATTTATTTTTTTTTTAAATTTATTGCTATTTATATATATAATTTTTTCCCTCACTCTCTTTCTCCTCTTCCTCTTCGCCACTTCTGTCCTCCTTTCTACCTTTTTCCGACTTATACGGTGACGCGTGTTCGCTCGTGGTGGAATGGTGTCGTTCACGGGGTATTAGCCTGCAGCGCCTCGAGATACTACAACTGGTGACCGCCGCCTGGAGCCCCCAGTAGCCCTCTGCTTGTACGAGTGACGCACTGCCTCTTCCTCTTCCCTTCTTCCCTTCATATTCCCTGACGACGAACTTCAGTTCGAAATACGACCCAGTAAGTTTTCTCGCTTCTTCTATTTGTTGTCTTTTTTCATTTATAATCTGTCCGGTTTGACCGTTTTAAGTTTTGATTTATAATATATATATTATTAGTTAATATATATCAATAGATAATAGATAGATAGATGATAGATAGATAATAAAAGTATTGACCGTGAAATAGAAACAAAACTATAGTTTATCGGGACTCGGTCAGTTCTTCAGGTTCAAATTAAACTATCATTGCCAACGTTTCGGTCTTTATTTAAAACCTTTTTCATAGGCAGACGTATAAATTTTGAAACAGAAAAACTAAGTATTACATTACAAATTATTTTACAAAGAAAAACAGTACGTGCATTTTAACAACTGTAGTCTGAATGAACACGTGACACTACTCCTGCAATAATTCTATTCTGACCACTCTCCAAAGCTCTGTTAACCCTTGTGATATCTAGATCAATCAATAAGGCAAGTATGACTTTTCATTTTACAAATAGACAAACAAAAACATAGCAAACAAAAAATAATTATACAATTTAAAAAAGCATCCAAAAACATGCCAAATAATTTAATAGCATTTTATTAAAAAAATGTATTCAAGGAAGAAGACTATAAAAGATCTTTTCAAAAATTTATCTAAACATGCATATATAATAAGATCCACTCACTGATTTTCTTCTAAGTAAGTTCTCCTATAGGAAACTAAATGCCACTGAAAAGATACAATACATTGAAGCTCCATTAAAAATACTCTGAAAAGAAAATGTTCTTGAACTGTTTAAATTCAAGTAGAATAAACAGTTTTGTTTCAAAGACTGGCATTTTTTTTTCAATTCTTTTTAACTCCTGTTCTCGTTTATTTTTAATTTTCTACTTGACCTAAGGCTAAAGCAGTTCCCTGTTTCTTAGATGAAGTTGTGCTTTTTATTAACTAACATATTATTCCTGACTGACTTCATTTTAGTAAAAAAAAAAAAGGAAAACTAATTTAAAATGTATTTAAAAACAGCTCAATACAGAGTGCCTTTACTTCGAATAATGGATTTTAACTTTAGTAAAACATTTATTGAAAGCTATTTCTTTAGTAAACGTTCACAATGTATTCATTGAACTACCCATCCAATAGGTGGTTATATATTACAGTAGGTGGGGCAGCTCTGATGAATGGAAATAAATACTTCGGAATCACCTCCTCGTTTTAAAAATCATTTCGGTAGGGTTTAATGTACATATATTATATTATATATATATATATATATATATATATATATATATTATATATATAGTTAACACATGAAAGAGAAAAAACAAATAAAGATACACACAAAAGACTCACAACGATATTTCGACAGTCGTCGTCATCGGGTAGAAGTAGTCCCTTTGAGTAGCTGAAGCTAACTGTATATATATATATATATATATATATATAAGCAGATTCAACAATATATAGACCGTTTGATAGAATAGGTGTACTCTCTAATCGGGATTCCGTCAAATTTCTAAGATAAAAAAGCACCGAGAGTTTGATTTTTTATCCTAGAAAATTGACCGAATCCCGATTAGATAGTACACCTAATATATACTATATATATATGTGTGTGTGTGTGTGTGTGTGTGTGTGTGTGTGTGTATTTACAAATTTCTCGCCTATTTCCAATCTGGTTAATTTTTTGGAAAGATTTTCCAGTTTTCTGATGGATTTCCTTGTGGTAGGAGATAGTGTATGTAAAAGCTGTCCATAATTCATTTGGATTTCCTTGTGGTATATATATATGTATATAACAATATTTTACAATAAACGAATGAAATAAAAATCAACTTCCAAACCACTGTAAGAAAGAAAAAAATAAAAAGACTAAGTGTTTCAAAAGATAAAGTTATTCGTGGGAATATCAGTTTGATTCTGACGGAGACGGTTGTTTCTGTTGAAACATCTTAGTCATTTTTCTGATTTCTTACTGTAGTTTACACATTGATATATATACTTGTTAATTTTTGCTACAGATAAGACGTACATGAATGAAAATAACACCAAACTTAGCTGATACTTGTTTCTTAACAAGCTTCTCAATTATCCTATATTATTTATTATTATATCATAATACAATTAATATTTATAATTAATTATAATTATCTATTATTTAGTAAATTGTGAAGCTTGTTAAGAAAGGTACAGGCTCACTCGGTTTATTTTCAATAATATATATAACCAATTAAAGGAAACGATTTCACAAACTAAATAAACAAGATTCACAGAAAGGACTACTATCTTCCTGATGACGTGACAATCGAAACGTAGTAGTTAGTTTTTGTCATTTCTTTTATGTATGTTCTTCCTATGTATCTAGTTTATAAATGTTTCCTCACCCTATCTCTCTCCCCTCTCTCTCTCTCTCTCCCCTACCTACCTCCCTCTGCCCTAACCCCCTTTCATCCTCTCTCTTTCCCTCCTTCCCTCCCTCTCTCTATTTATATTAGCGTTAGTAATCTTTACTTTCTTTCAAAGTCAAGAAAATTAATCAAAGTCAAAGATTGACATCAAAGATTTGACATCAAAGTCAAAGAAAAGACAATTAATATTTAAAATAACCTTAGGCAAACTGGTTGTGTTAAATACATTCAGGTCGTATGATAGATTTTTATAATAATATGATGTTTTAGTACAAACAATTAGCATGTTTTAAAATATTTATAGTTTAAATTTAGAAGTCACTCTCCAATTCCATCCTGTTTCAAGGCTTGTATGCAGATCGTTCAAAATAAGTGTACTCTGCTTATAGCTAGGGCTCCTTGGTACACCCGAAATATGGATATTCATCATGATTTGAATACGGAATACATAGATAGTTACATAACCCGACTTACTACCAATTAAGACAGCAAACTACCTACTCATCCAAACCTCCTTGAACAAGCTCTCAATCCTGCCACCAACCTTCTTCAGCCTCACTGAACAATTACTTCATCCACTGACTATTTTTCCAACACAATGACTAAAAACATTGAAAACTATGACTAACAAGACCATACAACCGCGAATACGATGTCAATACTGTACAGACGAACTTAATACCTGATATGAATTACCGACAGTCCATGTTATAGTAGCACAGTAATCAAGCAGTAGAAGGTCTCATGTCTGGAACTGCTAGTTACGACGTGCACTATAGCACGCAGGTATATTCGTTGGTCGTTGGATCTTATTCCTCTGTTTCTCACTCTGTTTCTCACTCTGTTTCTCACTCTGTTTCTCTCTCCCTTCTACACTCTCTCCTCTCCCTCCTCACTATCTCTCTTCCCTTACAGCCCTTTCACCGTATCTCTCTCCCTCCCTCTCACTCTCCTCCCTACCTCCCTCACTCTCCCTTAACTCCCTTTCATCCTCTCTCTCTCCCTCCTTCCTCCCTCCCTCCCTCTTTCCCTAACTCCTTTTCACCTTCTCTATCCCTCCCTTCCTTTCCCTCTATCTCCCTCCTCTCTCTCTCTCTCTCTCTCCTCTCTCTACCTCCCACCCCTATCCTTCCTTCTCACCCTCTCTCCCTCCGTACCACCCTATCACCCTCTCTCCTCCTCCCTTTCTCCCCCTATCTCCCTCCCTCTCTTTCTCTTCCTACCTCCCTCCCCTATCTTTCCTTCTCACCCTCTCTCTCCCCCTTCCTCCCTCACCCATCTCCCACTTCCTCCCTTTTTCCCTCTTTCTTCCTCTCTCTCGCTCTTTCATTCTCTGTCTATCGTTATATATCTTTCTATCTAACTGTATATCTGTAATTATGGAGGCTTACGATTATTGCGGATATTCAGTGCTGATATATATATATATCCCGTTAAGGTCACAACGCTTTCAGATCGACATAGTAAACGTATTTTCACTGAAACCTGTGAATAAGGATAATATCAATGCGTCTTAACAATAAATAAAAGAACAGCTACAAAAATTCTATCATAATGATAAAAAAGTATTAAAAAATATAGAAACTTTTGTTTAATAAATATTTTAAATTATTTGTTATGAACTATTATTTAGATAATCTATATAAATGTAGATCTATTATTTACATTTGTATAATCTATAGAAATTATATAAAATTACTAATATATAGACAATTTTGTCAATAAGAAAATCATATTAAGAAAAATAAACCCAGTACTTATAAATTTAAGTTTGAAAAGTAATGGAGAAAACAGTACGAAAAGTTCGGCACGTATAAGACTAGCTAACTGCAGCGGATTTCCTGGATATACATTATTCAGGCATGATTACCTGTATTAGAGAGTAGCAGAGAACATACTTAAGATATCAGGCTTCCGAGAAAGAATTTTATGCAATAATAAACAAGATATTGTTACCAGGTAAACAGGTGGAATTTTCAGTTGTAAAGGAATTTTTTAATTCAGTCAATTGAAGAGGTAATGAAAAATGTTTCGAAATATTTTTTATAATAAATAATTTCACTCTCTTATAACAGAAACTCTTTCTTGCTGCCTATAAGTTAATTTTAGAGTCCTAATAATGCGTTATACTAGTTTTCATAGTTTTTTTTTCTGTTGGTAATTTTGATCGTTTCTTAGTATTTGTTTGATTATTCAGAAATCGATAAGTAAGAAAGTTGCTAATGTTTATCCAGCTTCGTCCTTTTAATTGTAGTGTGCTATTCAATATAGACTGTATTAACTCAGTTAACTATAGTAACTGTTATACAGTTATAGTAACTGTATACTGAGTTAACAGTATTAACTCAGAAATCTGTAGTTTCAACTGTTCTTTAGTTAAAGCCTGTTGGATTGGATTGTGTTAAAAAAACTTCAAAAGAACATGTGCCAGCAAATATTACATCAACACAATTTTTTGTCAATAATTAACGAATTCTTGAAACAAATCTGTAAAATATTTAGAGATATTTTGAACTCTAGGAAGGACATTGGATTCTTGACTAGATTTACTATCTCATTGTTAACAAAATTCTTTAATCTTCTCACTCATCCCTCACGCAAACACAAATTTACTCACTCACTCACTCACTCACTCGCAGATAAAGGTTCACGAAACAAGACAGAGCTACCAAAACAAATCTAGCTCTCTGTTTTGGTAGTACATTTAATTTTATGTATACAATATTATAAAGGAAATAAATGGTACTTTGGTCCTTAATAATTGAATATACTTAGCAAGATTTATCAAAATGTCAAAACACAAACACATTATAAAATCTAAAGAAAGAGTTGATAAGCACCAAATTTATAATGTTCCCATCACAAAGTGCTGTTGTTTTATTCAAAGTACGTAACTTGAGAATTAGCGCTGGTTTGGGTCAGAATATTTTGAAGAAATATATAGAGGTAAACATAAAAATAGAAATAAAAAGATATAATTAGTAATAATTGTTATATGTATGGCACAATAAATATGTATCAACATATATAATAGTGCATTTTGTTCTAAATATATATATAGTACGGTATTAAAAGCAATTTCTTTCTCTTAGAGAAATGAGACAACTTTATATTTTAATATAAAATAAAATTTTATATATAAATAATGTATACATAAATTTATTAATACTTTTTCGTTGGAAATACGATCCAAAACGGACAAATATAGTTCAATATAGAAAAAGAAACATAGAGAAATCAAAAGAACACACTTACAGTCTCTAATTTCCGGTTTGAACCGTCTTCAGGAGAGACAAGAGAGGGAAACCAAGCGCACTGGTTCAGAGACGGTTGGAGACCGGTCTCTGAACCAGTGCGCTTGGTTTCCCTCTCTTGTCTCTCCTGAAGACGGTTCAAACCGGAAATTAGAGACTGTAAGTGTGTTCTTTTGATTTCCCTATGTTTTTTTTTCTATGTTGAACTAAATTAATTAATATATATATATAATATAATTAATTATTCATTTAATTAATTAACTCAAAAATATATATTAATATAAATTAATATATAAATATAATTTTTATTTTAATTAGAAATTTTTATATAAATAACATATAATGATTTGTTAAAAAATAATTTCTTACCTGAATGCCTCTTTTTGAAGATTGGTCGAAAGCAGGATGATGAATTAAAAAAACCTGTAAACATTTCCACCAGTGCAACAAGCAAAATGAAAACATCACAAAATTTTTATAATGATAACTATAAATTGTCAAAACATTAATGGAATAGTGTAAATACTAGCTTAAATATATGTAGTTAAAAGAAAAATTAAACATTTAAAATATTTTGGGGTATATGTTGTGATGTCAAATTCGTTAAAGTTTCAATAGTCTAACTTAAGAGAGGAGGAAGTGTGGCCTATGATGAGTACACTTTGGTAAGGATGTATGAGAATCACAAGATGGTTTATTTATTAATGAAGCAGAATCATCTAAAGAAGGCTTCGACTAGAAAAACATCACAGTATAGTGTACTATAAATTTTTAAAGATTTTTGTTTGATTGTTTGAAATGCGTATGTTTAAAAAAGTTTAAACATAGTAAAGGCGGCAATTAAATAAATGTTGGTACTCAATCAACTTTATAGGGCATTCTAAATAAAAACCAATCGAAAAATGAGAAAAAAAATTATTATTACCAAAAAAAAAACTTTGTTGGATTGATTCAATGGTAATGTGATTAAAATTACTTCAGTCAAAAATAAATGAAGCAAAATACTTCATGTGAATTTCAGAATATTGATCAATACGAGGGCAAACAATCTACGAATTGCTTGCTCAATTTAAGAGGAGTTTTAGATTTGATTTACTGCTTTGATGAAACTATTTATGATTGCTTTAACTCTAGCGTTCAAAATGCTCGATAATCATTTCCACAGGAATGAACTCGGATGGGATTTATTTTTAATTCGTTTTTATTACAATTCAAACTAATAAAGTCAGAGTTAGGGAGAAAAAAAATTACCTTTTTCATGCCAAACTCATATGATGCTGTCTAGCAATATTTGTGTGTATGTATGTCTGTGTGTGTGTGTGTATGTGTGTGTGTGTGTGTGTGTGTGTGTGTGTGTGTGTGTGTGTGTGTTTCGAACATACTTTATTGCAACATGCTCCACACAAAGTACTACATGTTCTTTTCACCATAGAATTACAATAGTATTTACAGTAAGAAGTGTATGTGTGTGTGTGTGTGTGTGTGTGTGTGTGTGTCTTTATTTGTGATATATGTGTATGTATGACAGTATGCTCGTGAATATATATGTGTGTGTGCGTATGTTGTGTGTATGTATTTAACCACATTTCTGACAGCATAGAATAGCATTATATTATATAAAAATTTTGAAATAACAATGATAAGTTTGCCTCATGACATGTTCTTCTATAATGTTTTTTTTTATTCCACTGATAAAACTCAAGGATAGAAAACATCACCAGATTACATTCTCAAGCCATTCAGTAAATGAAAAGTTTTTTTATTTTTTCCTGAAATACAAAGAGACTTATAAACATTTGCAAGATATTTATATCTTTACTATCGTTTAAAGCAACTTTTAACTTAATAAAACTTTATATTCAATCTTTTTTTATCTCATTAGACTAATTCATAGCTCTATCTTAAAGAAAATCAGAGCTCTTCTTATAGGTTTTGACACTTTTTTTATTATGTTCGAACATGTCAATGTGAATCTGTATTTTATTTAAATTCTTAGGAGTAGCACCTTTTGACAAATCTTTATGCAATTTAACATATATGTAAGTATTTAGAGTAGAAGCTAATGAAATGGTCTCCACATATAAAAATTTAATGGTATAAACAACCCGTTTCGAACACGTAGTGTTCTTCCTCGGGCATTAACTAAAAAATACAATGTCATGAGAGAGTTATCTATAGTATATTGTAAACTAAATACAGATAACTCTCTGATGACATTGTATTTTTTAGTTAATGTCTGAGGAAGAACACTACGTGTTCGAAACGTTGTTTCGTGTCTACGATCAGTCTACGTGTCAGACAATTGATGATAAATATATATATATATATATAACTTCATGATGAGGGGAGTGGAAATATAGTAGTGAGTTTGTGTAATCTTTTTTATGTGGGTTCTATCCATAAATTTAGTTCGTCAGATCGTATTGTTCAGTTGCTATTTCTTCTTTAATTATCTATTTTTATTGTTATACTTTTATTACATTAATAAAGAATTACTAATTTACATAGTCATATTTATGAAAATGGCCGGACTACCAGCTCAGAGGCGAGTATGTTAACCACTGAGCTAACCTGGTCCCTACTTGTTATAGTTACATTAATGAATATGTGTGCTAATGGGTATGCTTTCAGTAAAACTGAGTGTAAGCCGCTACATATTTTATAATTAGTATTACAAATATAGTTATTGATAAAGAGTTTTTAAATTACTTGTATAAATACCCACTAGCAAATTTAATGATTAACCAATTTGAAGACATGACTCAACTCATGTAGATTTGCGACCAAGAAACAGAATACTATAATGGCATAAAATCTAGAGCGGGATACACTCAACTCTACTGTTGGTATAATATTCCATTATAAGAAATATTATATCCAATATAATTATCCAATATCAGTTAAAGGATTCATGTACAACCATGTTGCACTGGTAAAGTAATTAAAAAACGCTGGAAAGGATATGGATTGGTGATCATGCAGAGGCACCAGCTGCGGGGGCGGGAGTTCTGGTCGAGATAGGCGAGAGTGACGGGGGCGAAGCCTGGGTAGGGGAGGCCGGAGTCGGCCCCCAGGTCTGCCCCCAGGCCTGCCCCCAAGCCGCTTTCCGCCTCGTCTTCCGCCTCTTCTTCTTCTACAGAAGACGAGTCATCGCTGTCCGACCTCCAATACATCACTCACCGCCTTCTCATGTCACCTCCTTCCTATAACACCAAAGCTCTTCTTTAGCCAGAATTACTTATCTTTACTCTAAATATCTCCTCTCAAGCAAATCCAAATAACAAAAAAAATATTGAACTAACATCACTGTTGTAATTTACCAAGTTGTGTGATAACATCCAGAATTTTTTCATTTCTCTCTTCATTATTCCACTGTCCAAAAGTACAAGAATTGTACAAAAAAAAATTAAAAAAACAGTTTAATTTTCTGATAATGTTCAACATAAAATTATTCATATGAAGTTTAAACCACAATTTTGTGTTTACAACTTTCAAAAATTCACAACCAACTTCATTGATTGCATCACGTGTTTATTTATTGTGATTTTTCTGTTCATACATACATTTACAATAATAAAAACTCTTCTTCAAGTTAACAAACAAAATAATGAAGGGAAAAAACTCTGACAAAAGTTTGACAAACTCATTTATACTGTGTCAAAGTCAAAGAGGCAAAGAATAACTCAAGTTTGTCTCTACCTTGAAAGCACTTCCTCTCGTACTGACGATAAACGTCAAAATATAGGGGTGTTTATTCACTGTTCTTTGACATATACAGTGAAATATTTTCCATATTAGTTTGACTTTGTTCTTGATTAGTTTTTTCAATTATCAAAGTTTTTTTTTTCCAAAACGAGTCATCATCTATTCCATGTAAAGACGAAAAACTTGATTTTAGAGAAAATATCCTTGGATAATTTGAAACTAAATTCTTTAAAAAGACTAATTATAACTAATGCAATTAGTTCTTAATTAATTCTAAGAACCATAGGATCAAATTCTAAACGGAATTACAAACGGTTCTTAAATGTAACTGTTGATGATTTGATAATATTTTGATTTCTTGCTTATACTGGTCAGCGTGCCACCTGATGGCTCAACTGTCAACAGTGGGCTTTGTCAATAGAAATAGGTTTCTCTGGACTAGGTACAAAGATTACTCCACCATTATAATCCCATTCTTTCCTTGAATGATCTTTGGAGGTACTTCGCGGAGTGATTTTGCAGTATTACGAATCTTTTTAAAATGTTTTACACTAAATATTTAAAGAAAGTAATAATGTTAGAAAAACGTCTGGGCTATAAAAAACAATAACAGTCTGCGTTTGGTTTTCTTTTACTTTATTTGTGTTCTCTTCTGTGTTTGTTGCTTATTGGGTTTTTTGTTTTCTGTTAGTTGATATTCTGTGGATGTATTTATTTCAGAGTTCGTTTATAGTAGTGCTTATTTTCTCAATAAATTGTTTTTTGCTTTGAGAATGCCGAATAATTTTTGACAAAACGTCGACTTATAATTAGTAGTTTAAAAAAAGCGCCATGCACAGTATTGTTATGAATAGCGTCTCCTTCCAACTGCAGAAGTTGTCAGGTACTTAGAGCTTTTCATTGACAAAATACCAACTTGGAATTCTCATACCCAACTGAAAAGAATTGACTTAAAACGACGATTCTCATTACTGTACAGACTTCTAGGGAAACACTCGAAATAGACGCTACATAACAAAGTACTGCTATACAAAACATTAGTTTGACCGACCTGGATTTACAAACTTGAACAATGGGGTTGTGCCAAACCTTTCAATATTAATAGAATACAGTCATAGCAATCTAGAATTCTCCGCACTATCACAAATGCTCCTTATTACGTCAAAAATCACACCCTTCATAAAGACCTAAAAATTCCATTCATTCAAAATTTAGCCTCTGATCGTTATAAGTCATTTTACAACAACCTTTCCTCTTACTTAAATCCATTTCTACGAATCTTTGCTTCTTCCTCGCCTTCCCAGAATCCACCAAGACGACTCAAGAGAAGATGGCCAAGGGACCTACTACTACGGTAATATACTATAAGACAAAGTGAAAAGTTGAACCAGTGGATTTCATTCTTTACTCATGTGCATCGAAGTTATTGTTTAATCTCTTACTACATATGCTTATTACGCAAAATATACGTAGTTGTATATTTCTAAATAAAGATGTTAAAAAAAAATCTTTGAACCAAATCCTCAAGAAACTCATATTCAATTTTAACACGATAGTTAAATTACTTTCAGTCCCTAATATTATCAAGAAAATTTTAATGGCACATATAAAAAAAAATTATAATAGCCTAGAGTATAGTATTGTAGGAAAGTTATCAGCATTAGAAAAGCTGAATGAACCTCAAGAGTGTAACCAGTTTTTGAAAATTGATTCAAAAACACTTGATAAAGCAAGTTTTTACTTTACTATAGTGATCGTGAAAAAATTCGATCTCGAGATTTTGACGGAATTACATGTTTTGAGGTCCCAGAAGTCGTTTTATGAGGTTTTTACGATGATGTCTGTGTGTGTGTGGGTGGGTGGGTGGGTGAGTGTGTTAGCATTGCTTGTTACCACGCTACGGTCCAGAATCTTTGATGGATCAAGTTCATATTTTACACAAATATGAGCCTCATAAAGACAAAGATCTCTATTGTTTTCGAAGAATTATGCATGATGGAAAAGTCACTTTCTTTGCCAAAAACCGTTTTTTTTAAAACATTTATTTCTCCTAAACTGATAACCCTAGAGTTTTGAAATTTTGACATTATCTTTGAGGTTACAAATGGAACAAACGAAAAATATATTCAGAATTTTAAATCAACAGTAAATATTTTTTTTTTCAATAAAATGTAAAAATTTTGACTTATAATTCAATCTCAAACCTTGTGAGAGCGATACAAGCCATACTGTTTGACGGACAAGAATGAAACTATGCCTATAAATAGAACATTATGTGTAGAATGAATTGAGATATTTTTTTTCAAAATTACATTTGCTAAAGGGGCGTTACAGTACGATTTCTGTTTTCAGAAAATGTTTTTTTGACGCTAAACGGCTGATTAAAAAATAATGAAAATTTGACCAAAAATGGAACAAAAAATTAGCACTTCATAAAAAAAAAATTCATGAAGTTTCAATTACGGGAAAGAGCAATAACGATATAAAAACTCTTTGTTTATCCTATACTAAGAGATCACCTGCTATAATTGTCGAATTTTTTATATTTTTTTACATTGTTTACATTGACTTAGAAATTTTTTGAGCGAATCCACTGAGATAAAATTTATATTTATAAAGGAATAATTTAAATTGTATATTGACTTATATGAGATGTAAGAGGAATAATATTGTGCAGGAAAATAATAACAGTCACTCAGAAAAAATTCGTATATATGTTATTTGACAAAGGGGAAGGAAAAAGATCTTATTAAATACTAAGAAGCCTTATAAAATTCTCAGTATAATAATTCTGTAAAAAACCAAAAATGTAAAAGATAATTCAAAATTGAAATCTTTCGTTTAGAGATTAATAAATGTAATTATCGTACATCTTTAATTATAAGTCACCTTAAAACAACATTTTCTTCGCAGTTTATGATGTTTTTCAGAGAAAAAAAAAGTATTTTCCTGTTTTAAATTTGAAAATTTTACTTTAATATTCAATGTAGAAGGATGTCAAGTAAACGATGTAAGAAATCTACTGGCTATTTGAACAATAGCCATGTTCTCTTGTAGGAGAATAAATCGTTTCAAGAAATGTTCACTTTGGTTTTTCAAAAATGTTATTACTGCTGTAGTTATACTAATGAAATTATTTGCAAATAATAAATTATTTGTGATGTACAAAAATAAGCTTATAAATTGATATGTCCTTCAATCACTATCTGTACTACCTCACGAATGAAATGCTAATAATTATATCCCATTTAGATATTTATGTTATGGTTAAATGAGACGTTATGTTTTATATGCTCAAGAAATTTGACATTAAGTTACTTATAGTAATGTAGAGTGTAAGCCACTCCAGATTTTGTTTGTAACATTTTATAATAACAATTTCTTTGGAATTCGTCCCTAAATTGGAAAATATTATTTTGGCATCTTTTAAACCTTTAACAACATAAAAAGTAGGATATTTTAAAGATAACAATAAATCAATGTTACTCTCAATTTAATACTATATTTATGCTGTTTAATATCTGGCAGCTCTTTACTCTTTTCACCATAATAAAATATAAAGCCAAACCCTAGACCGACAACTTTTCAAGAAAACCAAACGACCACGTAATAATGCATATCGAACACCGAATAAAAGAGTACATACAGACATTTACTTACTGACTCCACAAACACAGCAGTATAAAAATTCAGCAGTAGTAGGTCCGTGACTTGAAACTGCTAATCACTACTCGCACTATAGTGCGTGAAGAGAATCGTTAGCCGTTGGTTGGTCCCCGAAATACTTAAGTTTGCAATCAGGGCAAGGCAATACACTTACTGTTCATCGAGTGTTTTAATAGAAGCCTCTTTATTGGTCTACCATTCTTGAACACAGTAGTAATAAGAAACTGCTTTCACGAGAAGGAAATGCCAACTTGTGCACGACTAAAAAGAGCTACAAGTAATTTAACAGGGTTAAAAGCTTCTATCTCTTGCGTTTAATTATTTAAGTTCTTTTTAATCAGTTTCTTTATATTAACAAAGAAGGTTTGAGCGTACTTTAATTTTGCTTATCTTCAATTTCCTTGTTCAAAGATTCCTCACAACAGATCTTAAAATCTCTTGTGAACATCTCCTTGAATAGAGACCACTTAATAGAGAAAAGGTCTACAGAAGTAAATATTTAACTAAGAAATACATTAACATCTTTCTTTGGCCAAATACGAAGAATATCATCAAGAAATCGACACTATTTAACTACTGGAGGCATAATATGACTGACTGTTTTAGATTCGAAAAAACATTATATACTCGATTCCGTGAAAGGCAACTTTACATGGCAAGTCCAAACTTTTGTTTGTAGTGAAACAACAATTTACTACTAAGGAATCTATATTTTACTATTGTGGTAATCTATTATTATTGTGTAATAGTTTATTATAGTAATCTATTAACTGTAGTTTTCTAGTATAGTTTATTGATGTACAAAGAGGAAAAAGCCTGGTCGAGGATAACTAGTATCTCTCTGTACGGCTACACCAAGAATGTATAATTGGGTAAATACCCTCAATATAGATATATTCATTCATTCAATTTACTAAAGAAAGTTTGATAAAGTCAACATTAGCCGGGACTTTTCAAATATATCCTACGTATATATATATTAAGTTCCTTAATGTCTCCAAGTGATGAACTCTGGGTTTCCTTATCGTCTTGAAGTAATAAATGTATCTGATGATGAGAGTATTTCGTCTGTTTTAAACAGTAGCGTATCTATCTTGAGAAATTTAAGCAAAGTTTTCAAACTTTGCGACTAGTTAGCTAATGTCTGCGTCAGGATTTAAAACACTCCCTCACTCGTCGTTACCTTCTCGGCTTAATTAGTGGAATACATCTTATATGCGCTCTAATGATGTTAGAATATGGATGACTTCTAAATAATTACGTACCTCATACTCTTATTGCAGTAAGATACTATTTGAAAATGTATAAGGTTTTTTAAATTATATATATACAAACACTCTTTCTTCTTCTCGGAATTTGGTCAGGGTTAATACACCGAATCACCTTTAATCACCTTTAATACGGAAGGTGATAACATATATTAACCCTGGCCAAATTTTGAGAAGAAGAAAAAGTGTTTGTTATTAATTTGTGGTCAAGAAAACAATACCTTATTATATATATATATCATATATACAAAAAATCCCAATTAAACACGCGATGCAATCAATGAAGTCTAAACCACAAGGAAAAAGAAAAAAAAAAGAAATAAATGCTCTGAGGCCTTTCACTTTATGTCATCAGACAGCAAACATAGTAAGTGAAAGGTAACTAATGACATAAAGTGAAAGGCCTCAGAGCATTTATTTCTTTTCTTTTACTTTTCCCTTGTCGTTTAGACTTCATATATATATATATATATATATTCACTGATAAAACGAAATACGATCCAAACTGGACACAATACGAGTTCGAGATTAACAAAGAGCAACACACAAAGTAGGGAAACACACTTACAGACTCAAATTTTCGGGTAATCCGTCTTCAGGAGAAAAGAGAATGGGAGACCAAGCATTTGTAGGCGCAACGGCAAGTAACGGTTACTTGCCGTTGCGCCTACAACGTGCTTGGTCTCCCATTCTCTTTTCTCCTGAAGACGGATTACCCGAAAATTTGAGTCTGTAAGTGTGTTTCCCTACTTTGTGTGTTGCTCTTTGTTAATCTCGAACTCGTACATATATATATATATATAAACTATATTCACAAAAAGAATACACAGAAATGAAACAGCAACTCACTACTATATTTCGATGGCCTCATCATCAGGAAGGGTAGATGTGAGTCGCTCGTAAGTCCAGTAACAATTTATATATATATATATATATAATAAAATTCACAATAACACGTGAAACAACAATCAAACTTCAAAGTACAGTAAGAGAAAAAACAAATAAAAGACCAACTGAGTCAGCTGAACTTTTGACTCTGACGAAGACCGCTTGTTACGCTTGAAAGATCTTAAGTCTTTTTTTCCTTTTCTTATTGTAGTTTGAATACTGATATATATACGTGTATGTGTGTATGTGTGTGTGTGTGTGTGTGTGTGTGTGTGTGTGTGTGTGTGTGTGTGTGTTGTTTGTGTGTGTGTGTGTGTGTGTGTGTGTGTGTGTACGAGTATAACCCAGTTTCATAACTCATCCTTAGCACATTAATAAATTATTTTTGACGGGAGCACCATTTCCTATCAAAATATAATTCAGAAATAAGTGAGACATACATTATCTGCCAGTTGATGAAAACCCACAATGCAAAGCTATTGCTTTTAAATATATATGTATTTATGCGTTATATATACAAACATAAATAACAAACTATAAATGTTATCATGCCCTAGAGTTTTTCTGCAAAGCTAGTTTTTGTAGTTTTCATAGTAATATAGTCTTCTGGACCAATTGTAAACTAAAAGATGCAACATAACGATGGATTTAGGAGTAAATTTATAGTTTGAACACGAGGAAAATTAGAAACAAGCAGAGTGTACATTAACTTTGCAGTTTGCACTTTTGATGGGCCACTTACATTAATAAGAAGCGCATTATTGTTGATTTAATGGTGTTCATAGAAAAGTGGGTTAGATATACAGTGAGCTTTACAGATTTCTCAGCAAAGACGGATTGAGAAAAACAAATTGAATGTTTTAGTGTAATAAATATATCAAGCTACTATGAAAATGGCAGTAACAATAATAAGGAGAAAACTTGGGCGATATGAAAATAGAGTATTTTTGTATAGAAGAGATGAGCTAGGCTTGGCCCCATTGGCCGGATGGGCAGAGTGCCAGACGGCCAGTCTCAATGGATCTTGACCCCTACTCCACATTCCAACTCATTTCACCTCAAACCCCCTCGCCCCCCCCCCCTTCTTCCAAAGGGGGGTTTCTTTTTTTAAAAACCCAAACTGTTTCATCTGTTTTATTCAAGTCTGCTCTGGCATAAACGCCTCCATTCACCGACATTACCCTCTTCTCTTTGCACTTGTTCAACAACGATACCGCTATCATTGATTTAGATAACACTAATGTTATCCAAAAAAAAATGGAGCAAGTTTGAAAAAAAAAGGAATAGTTCTTTACCATTAATGGTACCCTTTGGCAATCAGAAGATTCTCATTACAAGGATCAAGACTGTCATGTGACTTCTTCTACAAAGAAGTAGAAGCCCTCCTTTGGGGGCCAGGTTAGCTGAATGGTCAAAGTACTCACATCTGAACTGGTAGTTTCGCAGTTCGACTTCAACCTTGCCCTCCTCCGATTTATTTACGTGGGAGATGAATAAATATGAGCACTTCGTTCCTCAGAGAGGACGTAAAACAGTCAGTTATGAGCCTGTACGATGTTAGATACTTGTTGAAGATCCCTATTCCAAATGCACTTGAGTTAGGCAAAATTTAGGACTCCCAATGTAGAACTAATAAGTAATGTGGCTCACCCAATACTATAATAATGGGTGCCCAATAATAAATGAGTCAAAATATCAGCCCCTAGAACAGCATTAAAAACTGAAAGCCTTATAAGTGTGGGCGTTGGAAAACAAACAACAAGTTGAAAATACCATAGGTTTATTCATTTACTAATGAATTACAACAATGGTGTTCTACCACTAAATGATTGACTAAAGAGATTTACTTTAAACGATGCTCAGTTTAGAACTCAATTATCTCTCGTCATTAACCATTCGTATACTACAACTCGTTGTCTAGCTTAGACTGTTTAATTTAAGTTGGCTATTATTGAGAATATCCACGCAGCTATAAGGTCATTGCGATATTTGACAAGCCAATTTGTTTTACATTGGGAATCCTAAACTTTGACATCTACTGAAAGGTAAGATCGCAGGGACCCCAGTTATAGAATACACAGACACTTTACAGGCTATCCATTGGTTAGGGTTTACCACACTCCTTCCATCTGTCCAACCTCTTTCTTGGCTGTATCTCTTTCTTCACTCTTTCCACGCTTCTTCTTCTCCACTCACTCTTCTGCCTTTCTTCCCTCCGTCTCTCTTTCTCCACACCTACCTCCGTTCATCCTGCTTCCCCCTCTCCGTCATTATCTGTTTCATTCACTAATATTTCTGTTGTGTTATTCCACTCCCTTCTCTCTCATTTATTTCCCTCGAGTAGTCCAAGTTTATCTCCCACTTTCCACACTCCTTCCCATCGTATCTCCCTCTCTTTCTTTCTTCACCAAACCCATTACTCTTTACTCCTCCCTGTTTCATCTTAAAAGCATCAGTTTTCTGGATTTTATAGCTGCAGAAGTACTTTAAACGCAGGGAGTAATTTAAAAAAAAGGTTTCATTTACCAACTAGAGCAATTTGAAATAGCTTAGAAATTAATGAGGGATAACGACCCAGTGGGTGAATTCTTTATAAACGGTCACTGCTCAAATTGGCTGTGCATGAATCATTTATTCTCATCTTGACATGAGTAATTTAAACTGTCACAACTGAATACAAAAAAGAAGAAGTTTATATTTTGAATGGCACTGTTATACGTCAAATAGTCCTAAGAAGTCGCATGTAGGACACAACTTTTTATGACCATGGAAGATAATAATCAATATGTCGAAGGCTTGTAGTAAAATATTAACTTGTTTTTATATTGTTATTAAAACTACTGAATGCGACTGATACCAGACTACTGAAATACGTTATGGTTAATCTTGTTTTCTATTTGAAATAAACCAAAGCATAAAGCTTGTTTTTCATGCATATGTTGAGATTTCAAATTTACTGGAGGATTGGTCAGACTGAAAAGTTTTTAAAACTCCAACTCTGAAGGCACAATAATACTGCAAGTAAAAACAACATATTGACGACTAGGTCCAAAAAAAGTCAACTTATAAGCATTATATATATATGTATATATACGAGTTCAAAATTTTATTTAATTTAATTGTAGACGTAACGGCATGTAACCGTTACTTGCGTCTCCAACGTGCTTGGTCTCCCTTTCTCTTTTCTCCTGAAGTCGGATTACCCGAAAATTGTAGTCTTTAAGTGTGTTTCCTTACTCTTTGTGTTACTCTTCTTGAATTTTGAAGTCGTATTGTATGCAGTTTGGAATGTGTTTTGTTTTGTTAAGTGAAATATATATATATATATAAAAAGATTTCACATAAACACGTGAAACAACAATCAATGATCAAACCACAATAAGAAATGGGAAAACAAGACTAAGATCTTTCAACCGTAACAAGCGGTCTTCGTCAGAGTCAAAAACCCAACGAAGACCGCTTGTTACGGTTGAAAGATCTTAGTCTTGTTTTCCCATTTCTTATTGTGGTTTGATCATATATATATATATATATATGGTATATTACTCACTGCTTGGTCATTAAGGAGTTTTCCCTTTGCTCTCCTCTTCTCCTTCTACCTCATCTATTATTCCTGAAACCCCCTCCTCATCATACCGTAAACCACCGAAACTCAGAGGCATTTTCTCCCATCACTCTCCCTTTAACCCTACGCCTAGGAGGGGAATGGTGGAGTGTGGACGGAGCAGATGCCAAACCTGTCATATCATCAACCCTAAACCTTTTTTTTACTTCCCCCCATAGCATGATTAACTACCCTTGTCCTCCCCACACCTCATCCAACTCGGTTAATTGCGTTTACCGTTTGGACTGCAACCAGTGTGATTCATTCTACGTTGGTATGGCCACTACGAAGCCCAACTTACGTATGAATGGCCACAGGACTCCCGTTGGTCAACGCAAAAACCTTCCTATTGCTATCCACTCCGATTCCCATGGACTGGATTTTAATCACTGCTTCTGTGTCCAAGTCCTTAATGAGATCTCTGTACAGTCTTCTCGGGTTACTTTAAGAGCTTCAGAGGAGGCAATTATCTGTCTTCTCAATGCTCGCTCTCTTCCTGGCCTCAACTTGTACCGGTAAATTTTTTATTTATTTAAATTTTTTTTTAATTATTCACATTTTTTTATTTTTGTTTTTAAATAAATAATAAGTGAAATAAATGAAGCTCATTCCTTCATTTAATATTCTTCTCCTTCTGTTATTTTTATTTATTCTTTTTTAGTTCTTTTTCTCTCTGTAGTTAGTAGCTTTCCTAGGGCAGCCAGCAGAGTTCGTGCGTATTCCACGCATTCGAACGTACGCTCAGTTAGCTCCAGCTACTCAAAGGGACTACTTATGCCCGATGACGACGAATGTCGAAATTCGTTGTGAGACTTTTCTTGTGTTTGTTTTTATCTGTTTTTCTCTTTCCTTTGTGAAATATATATATATATATATATATATATAAAAGATTTCACATACACACGTGAAATAACAATCAATGATCAAACCACAATATGAAATGAGAAAAAAGACTAAGCTTTCAACCGCAAACAAGCAGTCTTCGTCAGAGTAAAAACCCAACTTCAAACCAAGATCGCTTGTTACGGTTGAAAGATCTTAGTTTTTTTTCTCATTTCATACTGTGGTTTGATCATATATATATATATATATATATATATATATATAATTAAAGTTACAGCTAGAGAACACAAGAAAAAGGACGAACACTCACGAATCTCGATTATTTCGGCGTCTTGCCGTCTTCAGGAGAGTAGAAAGAAAGAAAATAAAATAAAAGGAGAAAGAATGAAGGAACGGAGACGTAACTGCGTCCACTGGCCGATGTAAACTCATATATATTATATAATATATATATATATATATATATATTATATATATATATATATAAACTTAGTAAACTAATATATATATATATATATATATATATATAAAATTATTGACCGTGAAATAGAAACAAAGTTAAAGTTCATCAGTACTTGGTCAGTTCTTCAAGTTCAAATTAAACACTCATTGCTAACGGTTTTGTTTTTATTTAAAACCTCTTTCATAAGCAGAAGTATAAAATTTTGAAACAGAAAAACTAAGTATAACATTAAAGATTTTTATAATGGAAGAGTTCATTCAAGCTAGACATCTTTCGTTAAAATCCACAGAATATTTTTCTTGTAAAAATGAAAAAATGATTTTGATAGATATAAGCATGTTTAAATGTTTTAATAGAATATATCAGTTTCTTCAGACTGTTCTCTTTCTTCTGATGATCTTCTGAAACCAACTATTGTTCAGAATATGTAATCCTAGTTCACTTTTCCTTTTTAGAATTATAGAATAAAGAATGCAATTGGTATTGAGATAACTATATCATGAGCTTTGCAAGCATTTAGTGTGTGCTTAGAACAAGGAGAATGGGGAGAAGAAACACTAAGCCCCACACACAAAAGATTTCAACTCAATTCCACGCCTTTCGAACACTTAGATGTCCTAGTCAGGTTACATCTACAATATAAAATATGAATAAAAAAGTGAAATTTAATACAGAAAAAAAAGCAAAATATAAACTAAAAAAAGTTACACTATCCTTGAACACTTAACATAACCTTACTGAGGCAGGTATGTAACTCATTTATTTTATATGTACTTTTGTATTCTAAGGTAGAGCAATCAGTTATTATGTGGTATTTACTCACTGTGTTAATGAATAAGTTTCTACAGATAGAAGTTTAATCATATAAGCGACGTATTCTTTTTCATGTTGGCTCTTTATAAGTATTTATTTTATATTTTTCTTCATCATAGTGAGGAAAATATACTATGTCTTCACCACAAGGAATTTATTTGATAACCTGTTTCGAACACTTAGTGTTTACATTTACTTAGCGTTTTTATTTTTATTCATATTTTATACTGTAGATGTAACCTGATGTTACATCAGGTTATCAGGTTTCGAAACACTAAGTGTTCGAAACGCGTCAACTTTGGTATGGAAACGCATATATTTTGTATGGAAGCATAGTGTTTCTTCTACTTATTCGAATGAAGAGATAACTATAATAAAAAAATTAAAATCAAATACTCGAGTAACTAAAATTTGCTTAATAGGTGAAATCAGGAAAACAGATTTTTTTTTTATGAAAATCTAAAACAAACGCTAAAGAACTATAACAATGTAAAGACAAGTTTAATTTATGATGATTACAAAGAAGGTAAAACATTGAAGTTGTGGGTTAACAAAGTGTCATTAATGTGGAGGTTGCGTGACTACAGTGGGTCAGGACAGTCTGCGAGAAGACAGCGAAGGTGGCGGATGTGATTAATGCTCAGGACTTGTTCTAATCGTAAAATCATGACCAATGTGATTTTATTTGAAAGATAAGTATGTGACCTAGTCAGAGTTTTTACAATTGACTGTCACATGTGCAAACGAAGGGCGGGAGTAGTGTTTGATTCTTGATGTTCACCTTTATTGTACAAAATCATGCCAGGGGCCACTCACCAAGCTCGTACCCTTTTCAGTAATAATTATAATTAGTGCGATGATTGTTTGCTGAGATCAAAGTAAACACAATATTGATAATAATATTCTCAAAATAGCACGCACCAACAATGTAATCAGGCAATCTGATGTAGTATTGTTTCAATAAGAATTCAAATATACCATTATAGGTTATATACCAGAAATTATGCTACAGACATAATTATGGATATTAAATAAAGATATAATTATATGTATCAAAATGTAGATATACTAGTAGTAGTAGTAGGCAACCCTTTAGGCTGTCCCACAATGGAACACACATAGGCCGAACATTGGGTCCATTGTGATACCACACAATGAAGATTGATTCTACATTGGGAGTCCTAAATTTTGCCTAACACAAGAGTATTTAGAGTAGGGATCTTTAACGGCATCTGACATCGGACCGGTGGCTTAACATCCTCTACTATGGACGACGTACTCAGATTTATTCACCTACCACGTGAATAAATCAAGGATCAGGTGGGTATCGAACCTCGGACCTGCCAGTTTAGAGGCGATTACGTTAACCACTGAGTTAACCTGGGTGCCCCCACAGGGGTACAATCATTTCTGTATTGATGTAGCCCTGAAGATTTCTATAAATACAGACTAAACATCGGCTTAAAACTGTTTTACTGTATCACGTTGGCCCAAATCTCGATAAAAAAAAATAATGCTACATTATAATTATATATATATATATATATATAGTTAAAAATTAGACCAATGTAATTTTTAACAATGTATGTATGCAGGCGGGACTGCTACCAAAATTTACAAATATATCTATAACAAATATATTAAAATAAATAACGAAACGGTCTAGACCGGTCAAATAAATAACTGAAAAAACAACACATAAAGAACGAAAACACTTACTGAGACAAATATTTCGAACCAAAGTTCGTCTCTTCCTGACGACGAGCTTCGTTTCGAAATATTGATCCCAGAAAGTGTTTTCGTTCTTTATGTGTTGTTTTTTCAGTTCTTTCTAATTATACTATATAATATAATTATAGATATTATAGGTATGAAACGCACATTTTATCAAATACACTTAAATACAAGTAAAAGTATCGTTCAATCATCTGGATTTGTTATTGTAATAGCTTTTATTGCTAGTGTATAAGCTTTTCAAATCAAACAATTAACGATTGGCTTATATGTTATAATCATTTTTGTTTATATAAAGAATGAGAATAGAAATTTTAAAAAATGCGTTAAAAATACTAAATTCTCGGATTAACAGATTATTTCTCAGAATAAATACGTAAAAAGAACCACATAAGTTACACGTCCACTATTATCGTAGTATTGCTGTCATTGAAACTTTAAATATTATATAGAAACAGTAGTCTTAAAGAAAACTAAATCAACTAATACACTTGAAAGTGAACAAAACAAAAAACCAAAAAGAGTATGAAAAATATAGAGAATCAAAGTAATATAAGAAGAAGTGACAGTAAAAAGTAAAGGAAAGAAGGGGCATAGGAAGAAATGAAAGAACTTACTAACCAGAAAAAATAACACAAACCATTATTTATATACTTGCTTGAGCTAATAATTTCAAGGAAAATATGATCATGTAAGAATAAAGAAGGAATAAGAAAGAAGAGATGAAATGATTAATTATAGAGACAGGATGTTTGATTTGCAAAAGGCGAGGTAAAGAGAAAGAAATTTGTTAAAATGTCCACTTGTTACGAACACAGTACAAACTGTTTGACGTTTCGTCAAACTGTTTGTCAATAGAGAAATGATTTAGTGCACCATTGTTCACTGTATTTGTCTTATTTACATTCACTAGTGATCAGCCACTTGGATTTCAACTCCAGTCAGCTTAACAATTAAAAAAAAATAATAATAATAAAACATCTTACTTTACAAATTCACAAGGTTAGCTTAGGCTGTAGTGGTATTCTCACTAAAGAACAGACATTGGCTGAACATTGGCCCTTATGACACCACACAATAAACATTGTTACATTAAAAGTCCTTAATTTTGACTAACTCAAGTGTATTTAGATATTTAAGGAGTAGCTGACATTGTACCGACTCGTGACCGACAGCTTGACGTTCTTTCCAAAGAAAGATGTCCTCAGATTTTTTCACTTCCCCCACCTGATTAAATAAAGAATTATTTTCAGTACAGATCTTTAACGAGTATCTGAACCATCGTACTATACTCGTTAATGACCATCGTACAGGCTTGGTCATTTCTCAGTCCCGAAACAAATTACATTTCTAAGTCTAAGTATACCAGTGTATATATGAAAGTCGTAAGAATATTTACTAGCATGCAAATATGAAAATTTAAAAAAAAAGGAAACGTGTTAAATAGATTAAATTAATGTGTTTGAGCGGTGTGAAGGACAAACAATATGAGAAGAGAAGCACCTCCCTGGAGTTATCTTAATCGAACAAACACCTAATCTGCGCCTCCTCCATCAGTAATCTAGCTACGAAATATTAATCACTCTAACCTGTCTACCTTGAGCCTTTTATCACACGTAAAGCACCATTTAAATCAGCCACCATAATTCATACCCAAAATCTGTCCAAATTATTTACAGATGTGTATAGCGATTTCATTTTTAATTTTTCTTTATCAGCTAAACATCCAATCGATTTGATCATTTATATTTCTATCTTTTGGTTCAATCTTTAAATCGATATTTAACTCACTTTAATCCAAAGGATGGATGATACAGGAGTTACTGTATTACAAACGGAGTCTTAAGGGTACCAGGAAACCCCCTTGAGTAAACAGCCTTACTCCGGTATGCGGTGCTTTGCCGGAGTGGACAAAATACCACCAACAGAGCTTCAGGGATTTTCCTCTATATGATACCAAGAAGAAGGAAGTCCGGAAGCGCAGAGGGTTCCAAAGCTCTAACTAGTAAGAGCCAACCTCCCACAAGTACAAGCACCTAAGGACCTGAAGAAGAATGTCCCGAAGAAGGAGAAAGGAAATTACTTTCTCCCAAAACGTAGGGAGCCTGAATGGACATTATTAATGATAATTTATGCAAATTTTGCAAAAAAAGAGGAAGAAACACCGTTGCACCTGCTGACTGACTGTGAGGTAACTTTGCTGTACGGAAGTAGGTGCTTCAGGACACTCAACAAAAACATAGAAAAACTTTTACCCCTGGAACCAGCAAAAGTGCTACGCCTCTTGGAGGCGTTGGTATATCGAATATACCAGTGGTTCTCAACCTTTTTGCTGGTGGACTGTTTTACCCCAGAACTATTTTACCATCTGTGGGCCCCCAACTCTTCCAATCCCCGGATGCTAAAAAACTATAATTATGCACATGTAAGTTTTCAAATGCATATTTGTTTTTAGATAAATTAAAACTATAACTATGTAATACTTTCATTGCATTTACAACTTTGTGTCGAAAACCAAAAATTGTTTCAAAACAACTACAAAATATTTCTTTTTTTACATTTTATGATGTACGCTGAAATAAATTGTAAAAGAATCAGTTCTGAATATAACATAAACAAAATTGTAACAGAACATTTAACTGGCTAGACTTACCTACCGCCTTACAGTTTAAGAACTACCAGAGGATTCATAAGAATTCGGTTGTCCCCCTCCGATGAGGGCAATGGCCGTTACTCCGGGTCCAGAGGGCTTGCTATTGATAGTTAATCAGACCACATCAGAGCCTCATTATGGGGAGTCGTTATTACAATAGTGAACGACTCATAGAGAGATTGCAAATCACTCGTTGGCTAAACGCCACCTGGTCTATGTCCCCACTCTGAGATCCCGTCAAAAACCAAAACCAGTTGTCCAGTCCATTCAGCTGAGTTCATCGCCCGTTCCCACTGGTATGGGTTTGGGGTCTTCAGCTCCCCGGTATTCTAAGCAGGCATCTTCTCGAGTAGTTACTGCTTCTCACACAACGACCACAAGGGTCTACCCAACTTGGGTGAGAACCAACAACCACTACGAGTCTGACCTCTGTGGCAGACTGAAGCGTAAAACCTCCAGATGCTCCCGCCCACCGTAGTACCGACTTGTTTTAAGAGTTCCCGATCAAACACCGGACCAATGGCCCTACTGAACCTGCTCAGCTGCAGGTAAGGTCAGTGGCCTTTGTAGCCCCTGGTTCAATGAACCTGTGGAAATAAAGCCAATACAGCCTGTGATAGAGCTGCATGGCCCCACTAGGGGCGGAATAGAACCTTTTAAAACATTGGGCCATTATTAAAAACTGATGAAGATATTGAGACCTATGTTTTTAGTATTGTTTTTAAATATTCTAACGGTCAGTTGGCTACGCTTTGATATTTTGATTTTCGGTTATCCTATGCTGATATACGCATTAAAGATATTATTAAAACTATCATGGAATAATAATCGCCTGCCATGGACCCTCAAAATACTACTTATTCCTCTCGACCCCAGTAATCCTCTGAGAACCCCTGGGGGTCCATGTAGACCATGTACGAGTAAACCACTTGAATATACCATCCTTTCTGTACAAAAAAATCTAGAAGCTGTAAGAAGAATTAAACGTATGCATCGCTAACTTATAAAAATTGATATTTTTATCAAATATAGCAAAAATAGCATGGTTAAAAAAATGTATACTTTAAATGAAAAACTTGTAGAATATTTCTATAAAAATACTCTCCTAACTTTTCAGATATCCAATTGTAAATTATTCATTTTTACTAATGTTTGAAAATTTTTCATATATATTTATCCGGGTAGATTCATTTTTATGTATCCATAGACTTATTCAAATATCAAGCTGTTAGAGTGAACCTCCTTAAGTTTGGCGTATTCTTCGATTTGCATTGTTTTGGATGTGAACATTTTTATTCACATTTGGAGTCACAGCTGGAATAACACTAGTTGTTTAATATTACTAATATAATAATATTACTTAATATATCAGTCACATTGTTTTACAGCTAAACTTTTCTATAATTCAATCATTGGTCACTTCTTTTCTAGTCTGATTTTCACTAGATTTTATGATAATATATATAATTATAGTTTAATTTATATTATTTATATACAAATATATCCAAACCACAATATGAAATGGCAAAAAAGACTAATTCATCGATAAGAAGATTTCATAATAAACACGTGAAATAATAATCAAACCACATGATGATCAAACCACAATTTGAAATGTGAAAAAAAGACTAATATATTCTTTTTTAGTCTGTAATATAGTCGTAAAATTCAGACTATATGGTCATCAAAGACTGTCTTTTTTTTCATTTCATATTGTGGTTTGATCTTTGACCACATATATGTATATATATATATATATATAAAAGATTTTACATAAACACGTGAAATAACAATCAATGATCAAAACAACGGGAAAAAAAGACTAAGATCTTTCAACCGCAATAAGCGGTTACTAAACCCGTTACTAAGACTAAGAAAGACCTTAGTCTTGTTTTCCCATTTCATATTGTGGTTTGATCTTTCATTGTTATTTCACGTGTGTATGTGAAATCTTGTTATATATATATTTATATCAATGATCAAACCAAAATAAGAAAATGGGAAAACAAGACTAAGATCTTGTTTCGTCAGAGTCAAAATACACGAAGACCGCTTGTTACAGTTGAAAGATCTTAGTCTTGTTTTTTCATTTTCTTATTGTGGTTTGATCATTGATTGTTATTTCACGTGTTTATGTGAAATCTTTATATATATATAACAGTTCATAATTTAATTCACAATAAAATCAGAAATGATCCAAATCGGACATATGCAAGCTTAAAATCGAAGAAGAGTAACACACAGAGTAAAAAAATACACATCTTAACTCAATTTTTGGAAAATCCGTCTTCGGTAGAAAAGAGAGAGGGAAACCAAGTGAACTGTTATAAATGCAACCTCAGGTAACCCTTCGATTTTTTACTTGTATTTCATAAAGTAATGTATCTACATTATTTAAATCCAAAGTTTTCTTATCCCGTTGACAAATATTGTACAGTATTTTCTTAATCGAGGTCTGATCGAAAGTCAAGCACTTTCCAAAATGACGTCATTCAGCCAACGTTTTGTTTACATTTCTAGACAATTATTTCAGGGCTTGGAATTTTTCATTTTTACTGAAAGATGTCAAATTGAATAGACTGAAAAATAAACTTACCCAAGTCTTCATTCGCTAAACAATTTAAAATCTTTTAGCAAATAAAAAATACTTAACCCTGAAAATGTCCAGAAAAGTTGATGAAATGTTAAATATCAAAGAGGCTTCTGTGTTGATATATTTTTAAGAACCTATCCTTTTCTTCTAAACACTTTACGGTGTTGTAAAGACAACTGAAAAAGTAACTCTCCCAAGGACATAATAAGAAAAACTTTAAACGCAAAAGAACGTTACTTGATTAATCGAGCTTTCGACCTCAGAGTTAACAAACATTAATATTACAATAACAAATATTAAAACTAATAAAGGAATAAAATATTTTATGTTCAGAAACAATAATTCAAATATCTTTAGGATAACAGTGTTAATAGATATTTGTATAAAGAGAGATTTACTGCTCATTAACACGAAATATTATATATATACTTTCATTAAAGGTGTTTTTTTAAAATTGCTTGACGCTGATCAAACCTCCATTAAAAAAAGTGCTTTATTGAAATATACATGATAATATATAATAGAATTTTGTTTGTTTTATATTTTCTTCTTTTTTGGTAAAATATATTATTTGATCACGTGGAAAATTCACCCTACTAATTTCAAATGCACGTAATATGTAAGGGAAAATATACTATATGAAATTTTGAAAAAAAAACCAAATGAATGTAAATTTTATTTGATTAAATTCATTGCAAGCTTCAGTTTCAAAAATATAAATACATCAAGGGATATTTGTAGTGAACATTAAAAAGTTTTATATTTTCAATTATAGATTTGCCCTATAGATGCCTAGATTGTATAAACTCAGAAAATTTTAAAAATATTTTGAGCCATTTAATATTATGAAAATAATAAAGTTGGATCTGTACAATATTTACGAGTATACTGCAATGATTATAAAAAAATGTCAATATAAATTGAAACGGATTTTCCATCAGAGGTGTTTATTAAAACTAAATATTTACCATGGAGCTTAATTTTACTTTTAGAATTAAAATATTTGTTGACAGTGTTTTGTTAATTATTTTGTTTCCTCCTCCATTACATGTATTTAAATAGGTACTAATTTATTCTTCTTTTATATTTTAATGCATTTAAAATGTGAAATACATCATCATTTATTTCTTCCTGTATTTGTTATACGTTTTAAAAACTCAAGGATTTCTTATCTCAACCATATGAGCCGCTTATTTTGAAAGTGGCCTAATTCCATTTATGTTAAAATCGAGATATTTAAGGGTTTGCGTTTTACAAAATTTAAAAATATTGTCATTTTATTTATCAACTAATTTTTGTTATAAAAAAACTTAGTAATTTTAAATAAATTTTGTACAATTTGCTGCAAAAGGTAAAGATAACGTAAAAATGTAATTATTTAAATAGCTAGCTAAATTTTTTTGGAAAATGGAATTAGGCCACTTTCAAAATAAACGGCTCATATATATTCAACAGTATTTTTCTTTATCAAGGCTTAGTCGAGCGTCAAACAATTCTCAATAAAACACCTTTAGCCCAACGTTTCATCAATATTTTGTAGGCATCTTCAGGGCTACATCAATAAAGAATTAATTAAAATAACATGAAAAAATAAAACACATTATTTACGTGGATTTACATTATTACCTTGTTATTTTTCTATTGCAATAAAGTTACATTCATGATTGATAGTTTATATTCTTATAAACTACAGTGCTGCTTTTAGCAGCATTTTTACGAACACTCTGTATCACATTAAAATAAAGTTCGTAAAAACATCGCAAAGATCAGCACGTGTTGATTTTAATTAAGATTAAGTTGATTTAAATAGTACGGTCATGTAAACTTTTTTTTTTTGCAATAGAATAATACCAAGGTAATAATGTATGTCTATATAAATAATGTAACTTATTTTTTCATATTATCATAATTGAAGACATCCCTGAAGATGTCTACAAATATTGAAGAAACGTTGGTTTATTGAAGAAGCCTAACACGTATTTTATTGAGAAGTGTTTGATACTGGATGAAACCTCAATAATGAAAAATAGTGTATTTTTAAAAAAATTTTTTTGGTAATAACTATAGTTGTTTTATTTTTTCTTGAATACCTAGAAATATGTGCCTAATTTAAATAATCATGAAAAATAATTTTCCTTTTCTTCAAGACCATAGAAGCATATTCGATTTTTATTTTATTTGATATTAGAATGAAAGAGTTATGATTATTTGCGATATATGCTGTAATGTAACTGGAAAAACTTCTTACTTTAGGAAATCTTTTTCTCTTTTTTTTTTTAAAAAAAAAAAGCAAAATAAATAAATTTGCTGTACTTGATAAGGTTTTTATAAACAAGCAACAACTCACTTATGTAAAGGAATGTTTTAGAGGAAAGTAATAAATTGTGGCGACTCAAGGAAAAGGCTTGACATCAGAAGGGATTTCTCTTTGCATCGGAGTATCTAGTCAGGAAAAACAAGATCCGCCACTGAGAGTGGTTTAGTTTATTGTCGTTGACGCCATGTCCTCATAACATACCACGACTGAGTCTATCTGTTTTCCTGCACAAATACAACTCTAAAACATTCTTACAAATCTTGTCTTCAATTAGGCTTATATCTTGTAAATATTTTTTTTTTCAAAAATCACATGTGTTGACTATTTTCTTGTCACACATAGAAGGTGTGGTCCAAAGAAGCACACTTTTTTTTTTAATTTCTCGCGCTCTGTACTTCTTAATATCAAAAATTTGTTTTTTTTTTGTTTTGGAACACTCATGATAACATGTTCACATTTTTGATTATACAGCATGTGTTGTTTTTATGTGAGAGGCTAGACGAGGTTAGACGCGTGTTTGCATACTTAGCCATTTTTTTCTATTGAAATAATACAGCAGAGAGTTTATATTAATTTTTTTTTAAAAAATGGTGTTAAGTGTTCAAAAATTCTTAAAATGCGGACAGTGGGGTGCGGTGAGTCAACCTGAGTAAAAGAATTTCTGTAAGCGGTATAAGTTATTCCGTAGGTAATTATTATATCAACAGTAAAAAATCGCCGAGTACGCAAACACGAGCCTAACCTTTATGCCTCTCACATCAAAACAACAAATACTATATAGTCAAAACTGTGAACATATGATCATGATGAGTGTACTAACACAACAAAAAGAAATTTGAAATTAAAGTGTACAGAGCGGGTGAATTTCAAAAAGTCACCTTGCTTTTTGATCAAACCTCGTATACGTTACGTTACACAATGCAAATCATACCATTGACATCAGTATAAAAGGTCATGCAGTAGACGGTACAATATAACTGCGTACGTTTGTATTCCAAATCCTGGTTGATTTCAACTTCATTAAGAAAGTAGTGCCTCTTTCATTTCTACTAGTCGAAGTTAGTTTCCTGATTAACTCGAATTTGAACTCTTCACTACGACTGCACCATGTGCCTTTTAAGTTAATATAAAATTGATATACTCAAAACTTCATTGTAATTTAAAGCTGTACGATTTATAGTAGAATTTATATTCCGACGTATAGTTTTTTTATTGTTTAAACAGATCCCATAGTGGATGATAACGTCAGCCGTTAGCCGGTTTTTTTTTGGTCAATGATTCTACATTGGAAGTTCTAAATTTTTTCTAACTAGAGTGTATTTAGAAAAATTTACAAAAATTGCCTCAGGTAAGGTTTTGGTCTGAATGAAACACTTCAGTACCTTTGCTCTCTCAGAGACGAGAGAGTATGTTTCAAACAATCAAACTTCTTTTTAATAGATAAAATATAATTGAAGATTTATTTGCATATTGATATATCAATCAGCGGTTCAAATGTTTTCAGATGTTTTAGTCTCTAATATAGAAGATACAGATAAAAGACAAACCCTGAAACATAATTACTTCTAAATACATAACATTATAATCGAAGTAACTAAAAATACAAAAAAATAGGAGTAATAATTATCCTATATGATTGTAATGCATATGCTATTTAATTTTTATTTTATGTAGTTTTTAATCAAAGTATTATTGTTACCAATAAAAGTTTTAAAGAGGATGAATGTGCTTACGTTAACGTGGACGATGTTTGCTTGTTGTTAGAGATAAGGGAAAGTTTGGAGTTTACGGAAAACACTTTGAATAGGCTAAAAGATTACTAAAGGAGGCGAACAGTTGATTGCTGGTAAGCTGCTAAAACTAAGCAGCCAGTTAAAGAGCATTACAGTCTGCAAGAGGTGTCCGCCTCCAGCTAAAGACTCCGACAACTTCTCGCTTGTCGCTCCCATTCTCAGAGACATTTTAATTAGCGCTAATCTGTCCACTATACCTTTATTGCAACTTTAAATCAATCCTTTAGAAAACTTTCAATTTAGCCAACACTTTAAATCTGTCAACGAAGCAAATTTAAACTTTCCAACAAAATACTATTTTATATTAGTATAAGTTGAATAATTATTGTGTGTTCATGGGAATTCATATTAGTATTAAAGAGACATTAAAATAAATAATTTTATGTTAATTATATTAATTTTAAATAATTTATCAAATTTTCTTATCAACAGAAAGAAGTTTAAAAACTAGAAGATTACCAAAAAACCAAAGTATAGAATACTTTATGACTTTTATCTTAGAAAAGTTAAATTTCTTTTGTCTTAGACTAACAAAATTAAATATGTAATATCATCAACATGGTCCCATTCGAGTCATATTGTATCTGAAGCAAGCTCAATCATCAACATGGTACCATACGAGTCATTTCGTATCTGAAGCAAGCTCAATCATCAACATGGTACCATACGAGTCATTTCGTATCTGAAGCAAGCAAGCTCAATCATCAACATGGTGCCATACGAGTCATTTCGTATCTGAAGTAAGCTCAATCATCAACATGACTTACTTCATGGTAAAAAATATGGCTTCATGTTTAGATACAACATGGACCCATCCGAGTCATGTTGTATCTAAAGTAAGTCATTCTAAAACAAGCTCAATGATCAACATGGCGACATCTGAGCCCTTTTGTATCCGAAGTAAAGTAATTCCAAGATAATAAAACTGTAGCCTGTAGGCTACCAAAGTAGATGGCTTACTCTAGCCTAAAGTTTTAGTCTGAGGAAAATATGTCGAAAAAAATCATTCCCAAATCTCTCCAAAATAACGTACAGCCGTCGTCCCCGAGACATTACGATGTCAGGTAATCACCAAAGATCATATATATAATTCAATAATATATCAACCATTTGACAAAATAGGTGCATTAATTCATTTAGAATTGGTCAATTTTTTAAGTTCAAATAAAACTCTTAATGCTACGTTTCAGTTTTATTGTTAATACCTCTTTTGTAGGCCTATAAACAAAGTATATTAAGAAATCACTAAGTCCGTATTGTGATTTTTTGTTATCCTTTGTTTGTAGGTATGAAAAAGCTTTTAAAATAAAACCGAAACTTCGGCAACGGAGTTTGATTTTTGAACCTAAAAAATTGTCTGAATCCTCTTGAAATAATACAACTATAAATATACACATATATAAGTTGGGTTTTTGACTCTGATGTAGACCGCTTTTTACGGTTGGAATGTCTTAGTCTTTTTTTCCCATTTCTGACTGTGGTTTGATCATTCTATTATTTCATGTGTTTATTTTGAAATCTTACTATATATATATACACATTAATATCAATGATCAAACCACAAAAAAAGAAATGTCAAAACAAGACTAAGACCTTTCAACCGTAACAAGCGGTCTTCGTCAGAGTCAAAAACCCAACTGACGACCACTTGTTACGGTTAAAAGATCTTAGTCTTGTTTTCCCATTTCTTATTGTGGTTTGATCATTGATTGTTATTTCACGTGTTTATGTGAAATCTTTTTATACATTAATATTTAAAAAAATAAATCTGATTGGACAAAAAAGTAGAGATAAAATATCAAAAAGTAAATACTAAAATAACACACCCTTTTATTTCAGTATGTTTGCTCTTTATAATTTTCAAATGTTCATTATATTATATTACTTTTTGCTTCTTTCTTCATTTGTTTTTTAAATATACTTATTTAATATACTTTATGTTTGATAGCAATTTCTATATATTCCGCTAAAATTAGCTACATTAAATAATATTTGTTGGAACTAAAAAAAAAAAAAAAAATGTAAAAGGTAATACCGTTGGTTGAAAGAGAAGAGGTTTAAAATGAGCATTTCTATCTGAGACAGTTTGAGACACAGGGGGGGGTGGGAGTCGACGTCTCCTCGGAAAGAAAGTAGCAAATAAGAAGTCTGATACCAGACAACCACGTCTCGCAGAGAAAAACCTTCCCAGATGCCTGCCTTGAGTCACTCGACAACTCGCAGGCAATTACACAGGAAAAACAATTGTGCCAGTCTTCCACTAGGGGAAAAAACAATTTATTCTTTTATATTTTTATCTAAATCTATACAGTAATATATTAAAAAAAAATGAAATTATTTAAAAGAAAAACGTCGGCTTTATTTTAAATTGATTTCTTTTAAAGGAATAGATGTATGAGTAACCGACTTATCAAAAAATGATAATGAGCAGTCAAGAGTAAATCATAAACCGTAGACTGGACCAGTAAAGAAGAAACTGACATTTTGTTATACTGCTGCTCTCTACACAGGTATATCGACTAAGAGTAGCATCAAACATCTAAAAATACATGTATATTTTTAAAATAAATATATTTTTTCTCCCTAATGCATAATATAAAGATAACTTGAAATGAGTCAGTTCTATTAAATGTACAGACAAAACCTGTATAAATATAAAGGTAATTTTAGGTGACTGATACTGTGTAGCAAGTAGGTACTGTTAGTTAAGCCGTCGGTCCCGAGCTTGTATGATGTCAGGTACTCGTTAAAGATCCTTAATCGAAATGCACTTCAGTTAGGCAAAATTTTAGACTGCCAATATAGAATCACTGATAAAACAAAAAGCTGGCAAATGGCTGACGTTATCACCCGCTAGTGGATCGGTTTAAACGATAAAATTTCTAGAATAAAATCACATTTCAGATCAGTATCTAAAGCTGCAAAGAGTAAAAGAAACTCCAGATCTAATGATCCAGTTATGGGTTGTACTAAAAATGATATTTTATATTATTCTATAATTTCTAATAATATTTTGCAATATCACGTATCATGTCAAAATTTTTGTAAAATACCTATCAAAGAAGGTATCTGCTAGTTTCTCTATATTTTCTTTAGTTTCTAATAAAAGTTATAACCCTGTATTATTTTTTTTTTAAATTCAAATCGTCTGCTATATCATATCTTTAAAAGTTTCGAATACTGTTTAATATTTCCTTTTTAACATTTGAGAATGAACAAATGTAGGACTGAATTGAAAACGAGTAAATTCTGCATAGCTGATGAGGAAGGGAGATAATTGAAAGCCTCTCCAATGTGATGGTCAGTGTTCAGGAACTCAGCAACAATCAATTTTCAAAACCGCTAACATTGGGCTCCATTAATTCAACACCTCTTGGATCCAGTGTCCATGCAAATACACACCTAACACGCTTTTCTAGGCTCTTTTCAGTAACTTCTAATAAAATAACAGCTCAAAACCAATATTAGTATTTGTTATTACTATTATTAGTATTAGAGTGAGCAGGCCTGTTACAGTGGCCTTCACGCTTAATCTATTTCCAATACAACCACTTTCAAAGGATTACTGATTATGTTTAATTAGATACAATCACTAAGCTCTTCATGATGGACCCTCCTCGAACTAGTTTAGCACCACTACATATAATCTCTAGTGCCAACCACTCCAACGCTAATATCATTAATATTACTTATATCAGTTACAAGGTGTTCAAAAAGTATACTCCTTTGACAATAAAATGTGTCAAATACGAGAAAAAAATACGTAGAAAAAAATTGATTTTTATACATTTTCCTTCTACTTTTTATCAACATCATTGCCATTCTCTGATTTAGTTATTTATAATAGCGTTTCAGTAATGTAAAATTATTCTCCATAAAATTCAGTACATTGGGTATACAAGTAATCTTCGCACCAAGCTTTTTATCTACTGTAAAGTAAATAGAGGTCTCCCTCTAGTTCACCAAATGATTGTTCAAACTAAAACTTGGAAACTATAATATTTAGTTTTTTCTTGTTGATCTTTAGTCATAATGAATTATATATATAAGAAACTAAAACTACAGTTTATCGTAACTCTGTCAGTTCTTCAGGTTCAAATTAAACTCTCATTGTCAACATTTCGGTTTTTATTTAAAACATTTTTCATAGGTTTATATCATATCCTCAACTATTTAGTTACATAGTTCAGTGTCATGTGTTCATTCAAACTACAGTTGTTGTTGAAATCCACAGACTACTTTTCTTTGTAAAATAATATGTAATGTAATACTTAGTTTTCCTGTTTCAAAGTTTATTCTTCTGCTTATGAAAAAGGTTTTAAATAAAAAATGAAACGTTGGTAATGAGAGTTTAATTTGAACCCGAAGAACTAACCGAGTCTCGATAAATTTTAGTTTTGTTTCTATTCCTTGGTCGATAATTTTATCAAGATTTATATATATATATATATATATATATATATAAAGTTCAATGTAGATAAAGAATCATAGAAAAATTAAAAACATACTCTTACCGTCTCTAATTTTCTGTTTGAACCATCTTCAGGAGAGAAAGGAAAACCAAGCGGCATGGTACAGAGATAGTTGGTTGGAGGCTGGAGTTATATAAAATTAAAGTTATATTAGAAAACAAAAAAAAAGAGACTAACACTCATGATTCTCGATGATTTCGGTTTTCAACCGTCTGCAGAAGAGGAGAAAAAGTAACAGATGAAGAAACACAGGAGTGGAGACGTGAAAGCGACCGGCTACAGATACAAAGTCGGTGGATATAAATATTTATATATTTATAATGAAAAAAATCCGCCACAATCCTAAAGAAAAACTAGAAAATCTTTCAGGTATTTCAAATCAAGATGCTGTCAGAGTAGTGACAGCTCTGTTGTTTGACAAGACACTTTAAAAAACACAGGTAATTTTTCATTTTTTCCTTTTGCAATTGTAGTGTTTCCTTTGCAATATTTATATAAGACAAAGGAATTTCTTACATTTTATTTACCATAGAATGTTGAATGAGTTTTTTTTTTGAATCTTTAAACATATACAAATAATTATTTTAATTTTGTAGAAAAATAATATTAAAAATCTTGAACAGCCTACACTTAGCTGTACTATAAGTATATATAATAACAAACTTTTATCTTGTCCTACAAAATGTATAATTTGGAAACCATATAACCATAATTGGAAAAGAAAAATTTGTTAATATATGTTTGTAAATTTTAAGAGTTTGTTAATTGATGTATTGTTTTCATAATATTCAAGTGAAGTGTAGATTGATCTATGGTACTCTATATTTTGTTGAACCTTTGCTAATGCACTTTGAGTTTTTTATTGCGGTCTTTAAACCGCAAATATATTCTATTCTATTCATTAGTACCAAATGAATAGAAGTGTGAGATCAGAAAACTCGAGAAGCTAAATCGAAAAAATCATCCATAGAGAAATTGGCAAGAAATTTAATTTTATATATATATATATGATCAAACCACAATAAGAAATGGGAAAACAAGACTAAGATCTTTCAACCGTAACAAACGGTCTTCGTCAGAGTCAAAAACCCAACTGAACACTTGACTCTGACGAAGACCGCTTGTTACGGTTGAAAGATCTTACTCTTGTTTTCCCATTTCTTATTGTGGTGTGATCATTGATTGTTGTTTCACGTGTTTATGTGAAATCTTATATATATATATATATATATATATATATATATATATATGAAATCTTTACATATATATATATATATATATATATATATATATATATACGAAACTAAAATTACAGTTCATCGTAACTCGGTCAGTTCCGAATATATATATATATATATATATATATATATATATATATATATTATTATCATAATGATATATTATAATACTCACTTTGAGTTTTGAAGTTCCCTTTCTAAGTTGACTACCATTGATTTGCATTGTGTCTGGGTAACCTTGACGATGGTCTATTATAGTAAAAGATTGGATCTCCGCTGTCCATCCACTTGCCTATTGACCTAGGCACGGGAGTCATTCCAAGTGCTCGCCCGGCTGATTACACTAGCATTAGCCAGATATCTGACCATCATCGCACCCACCCACTAATAGCCCTCCACGGTCATCAAGTCTCTTCCACTCAACATAAATAAAGTCTTTTTATTATGGAACATAAAAATATATAGGAACCTTTTCAAAATAAAAAGGTAATCAGTATCCATTAAGCCATTTTTACTTTACTATAAGGAAATCATAGAAAATATGAAACAAATTATATTTTAATAAGAAAAATAACGTTTACCGTTCATCTGCATCTATTTTAGACATCTATTATAGATTTGTCTCTGTGCATGAGTTAGTTGAAAGTTTAAACATGTATAAGCGAGGTAAAACTTCTGATATCATACCTTAATGAATTTCATATATATATATATATATATATATAATAATTATTATATAATATGATAATATTATATTATTATTTAATAATTATATATTTTATACATATAACAAGATTTTACAATATTTTAGAATATTAGTTGAGTTTTTGACTCTGACGAACACATTTTGTTATGGTTGATCTTAGCCTGTTTTTCCCATTTCATCTTATGGTTTGAACATATATATATATATATATATTAGTATAAATAATTCACCAGCTGAATCAAGACGATTTGAAATTATCTAGAAAATATGAAAAACTGCTTAAAAGAAAGGTATGTTTGATTAAGGCAATTCAGTTTAACACAAAATATATATATAATCGTAGGTATTTAAAGGAACCCTATTTATTTTACACAATATCGAAACAAACAAAATATTTTTATCATACTTTATGTCAAATCGTTTCTAACTTCTTTTCAGACTTCCTAATTATTCCAGACATTAAAATTTCTATTTAGTATTATCTAGATATAAGTTTTGATTGATAAAAATTGTATGATTCATGAATTATACAAAGAATTAAAATAACGGATGCCAATTATATGTTTACCCTAAACTGAAAACTACAGAAGCTTACTATAATATTAATACTATAACTACAGAATTATAATATGCTATTTACAATTACAATTAAAATTTACAACTACCAACTGCTATTAACAATAAATATGGTGGTTGTAAATAAAATTAAAAATCTGGAGTGGCCTACACTCTATTTTACTATAAGTAACTCAATGTCAAATTTCTTGAGTATATAAAACATAACGTATCATTTAAGCATAACATAAATATCTAAATGGGATATAATTATTAATATTGCATTCGTGAGGTAGTACAGATAGTGATTGAGGACATATCAATTTATAAGCTTATTTTTGTACATCACAAATAATTTATTATTTGCAAATAATTTCATTAGTATAACTACAGCAGTAATAACATTTTTGAAAAACCAATGTGAACATTTCTTGAAACGAAATATTATCCTACAAGAGAACATGGCTATTGTTCAAATAGCCAGTAGATTTCTTAAATCGTTTACTTGACATCCTTCTACATTGAATATTAATGTAAAATTTTCAAATTTGAAACAGTAAAATACCCTTTTTTTCTCTGAAAAACATCTTAAACAGCGAAGAAAATGTTGCTTTAAGGTGATTTGTTAATTCAAGATGTACGATAATTACAGTTATTAATCTCTAAACGAAAGATTTATATTTTGAATTATCTTTTACATTTTTGGTTTTTAACAGAATTATTATACTGGGAATTTTATGGCTTCTTAGTATTTAATAAGATCATTTTCCTACCCCTTTGTCAAATAACATATATACGAATTTTCTTTTAATGAGTGTTATCATTTACCTGCACAATATTATTCCTCTTACATCTCTTATAAGTCAATAAAATATTTTCATTTTTTCATTAGAAACATCAATTTTATCTCAGTGGATTCGCTCAAAAAATTTCTAAGTCAATGTAAACAATGTAAAAAAATACAAAAAATTCGACAAGTATAGCAGGTGATCTCTTAGTCTAGGATAAACAAAGAGTTTTTATATCGTTATTGCTCTTTCCCGTAATTGAAACTTCATGATTTTTTTTTTTAGGAATTGCTAATTTTTTGTTCCATTTTTGGTCAAATTTTCATTTTTTTTTAACGAGCTGTTTAGCGTCAAAAAAACATTTTCTGAAAACACAAATCGTGCTGTAACGCCCGTTTAGCGAATGTAATTTTAGAAAAAAATATCTCAACTCATTCTCCACATAATGTTCTATTTTTAGGCATAGTTTCATTTTGATCCATCAAACAGTATGGCTTGTATCGCTCTCACAAGGTTTTAGATTGAATTATAAGTCAAAATTTTTACATTTTATTAAAAAAAAAAATTTTCTGTTGTTTTAAAATTCTGAATATATTTTTCGTTTGTTCCATTTGTAACCTCAAAGATAATTTCAAAATTTCAAAACTCTAGGGTTATCAGTTTAGGAGAAATAAATGTTTTTAAAAAAACGGTTTTTGGCAAAAAAAGTGACTTTCCCATCATGCATAATTCTTCGCAAACAATAGGGATCTTCGTCTAAATGGAGCCCATTTTTGTGTAAAATATCAACTTGATCCATCAAAGATTCTGGACCGTAGCGTGGTAACAAGCAATGCTAACACACTCACCCACCCACCCACCCACCCACCCACCCACACACACACAGACATCATTGTAAAAACGTCATAAAACGACTTCTGGGACCTCAAAACATGTAATTCCGTTAAAATCTCGAGATCGAATTTTTTCACGATAACTATACTTTACTTATAGTAAAGTAATAATATTTAAATTGATTGTTCATTATTTCTGTTATTAAGAATAACTTTACTTTACATGTAGCACAGTAAGTTAAAACAACTTCGGACTATTTATTTGAAAATTATTAGTTATTCTACTCAGTGTTACCGGGGTTTCCATCTTTTCATTCATTTCTATACCTTCACTTGAACCTCTAGAAACCATTCACAACAAACCCATGCTGAGATGTTGAAGTCCTGAGTAGGGTTTATACAAAAACCAACATTTTAGAAAACCGGTTTTCGAATAGTAATTTTTCCAGAAATCGGTTTTAACCGGTTTCGAATTTTTATAAAAAAAATTTAGAGTGATTAAAAGTAGTATTTGACTGAAATTATTTACTATTCCATTTTATAGATAGTAAATTTTTACTTTACTATAAGTAAAGTATAGTGATCGTGAAAAAATTCGATCTCGAGATTTTGACGGAATTACATGTTTTGAGGTCCCAGAAGTCGTTTTATGACGTTTTTACGATGATGTCTGTGTGTGTGTGGGTGGGTGGGTGGGTGGGTGGGTGCGTGGGTGGGTGCGTGGGTGGGTGCGTGGGTGGGTGCGTGTGTTAGCATTGCTTGTTACCACGCTACGGTCCAGAATCTTTGATGGATCAAGTTGATATTTTACACAAAAATGGGCCCCATTTAGACGAAGATCCCTATTGTTTGGGAAGAATTATGCATGATGGGAAGGTCACTTTTTTTGCCAAAAACCGTTTTTTTTAAAACATTTATTTCTTCTAAACTGGTAACCTTAGAGTTTTGAAATTTTGACATTATCTTTGAGGTTACAAATGTAACAAACGAAAAATATATTCAGAATTTTAAATCAACAGGAAATATTTTTTTTTCAATAAAATGTAAAAATTTTGACTTATAATTCAATCTCAAACCTTGTGAGAGCGATACAAGCAATACTGTTTGATGGATCAAAATGAAACTATGCCTAAAAATAGAACATTATGTGGAGAATGAGTTGAGATATTTTTTTCTAAAATTACATTCGCTAAACGGTCGTTACAGTACGATTTGTGTTTGCAGAAAATGTTTTTTTGACGCTAAACGGCTCGTTAAAAAATTATGAAAATTTGACCAAGAATGGAACAAAAAATTAGCAATTCACAAAAAAAAATTCATGAAGTTTCAATTACGGGAAAGAGCAATAACGATATAAAAACTGTTTGTTTATTCTAGACTAAGAGATCACCTGCTATACTTGTCGAATTTTTTGTATTTTTTTACATTGTTTACATTGACTTAGAAATTTTTTGAGCGAATCCACTGAGATAAAATTGATGTTTCTAATGGAAAAATGAAAATATATTATTGACTTATAAGAGATGTAAGAGGAATAATATTGTGCAGGTAAATGACAACACTCATTAAAAAAAAATTCGTATATATGTTATTTGACAAAGGGGAAGGAAAATGATCTTATTAAGTACTAAGAAGCCATAAAATTCCCAGTATAATAATTCTGTTAAAAACCAAAAATGTAAAAGATAATTCCAAATATAAATCTTTCGTTTAGAGATTAATAACTGTAATTATCGTACATCTTTAATTAACAAATCACCTTAAAACAACATTTTCTTCGCTGTTTAAGAAGTTTTTCAGAGAAAAAAAGAGTATTTTACTGTTTCAAATTTGAAAATTTTACATTAATATTCAATGTAGAAGGATGTCAAGTAAACGATGTAAGAAATCTACTGGCTATTTGAACAATAGCCATGTTCTCTTGTAGGATACTATTTCGTTTCAAGAAATGTTCACATTGGTTTTTCAAAAATGTTATTACTGCTGTAGTTATACTAATGAAATTATTTGCAAATAATAAATTATTTGTGATGTACAAAAATAAGCTTATAAATTGATATGTCCTTCAATCACTATCTGTACTACCTCAGGAATGACAGGCTAATAATTATATCCCATTTAGATGTTTACGTTATGCTTAAATGAGACGTTATGTTTTATATACTCAAGAAATTTGACATTAAGTTACTTATAGTAAAGTAGAGTGTAGGCCACTCCAGATTTTTTTTTGTGCAATTTAGTAGAACAAAGAAATAATAGTTGACCAGGATTAAATAACTTTAAAAACAATTATTCGTTGTTTATGCATAATTTTCACATATAAGGATATAAATATTTTTATAATAGTGAAAAGAGTTATTCAGCAAAGGGTTCGAATCAATAAAAACAATATATTTTCATATTTTTATAATAATCATATTATTAACCATAGTATATTTATAATAACCATATTATTATATAGGACCGGTATGATTCCAGGAACCAAACCGCTTGCAACAATGTTTTCATCAATCTGGTACATTTTGCCACATTACCATTTACAAAATTTTTTTTAGTGTTATTCATACATTGAAAACCGATATTTTCTACTAAAATACCGGTTTTTGAATTTCATAATTTTTTCCAAAAAACCAGTTTTGAAAACCGGTTTTTAAAAACAGACAAACCCTAGTCCTGAGAGACCCTATCCAGATTGTCGACTGATCTGATATGACAAATTGATATGACGTGAACTTAATAAATACAATAAAGCCATAAACATCTTAAATAATTCTTATACCTTAATTATGTTAAATCGTTTTAAAACACGTAATTATTAAATTATTTAAAATTGTTTGGTCATATTAACTACTTGTAAGGATTGAAGGCTAAGTATAAATAACTTAACATTGATATTTTAAATAAGCGATGCTCATTAAAATTAATGTCTATATATTTTTAAAAAATACTTAAAAAACACAGCGAAAAGAGTTTAAAAAATTTGAATTAATCAGCTAGTTGTCTTATACATTGGTAAATTTAAAATTAAGTAGGAAAACTATTGTGATATAATTGAAAGTTTCAATTATCTATTTTGGATTGATGGAAAATTATTATTAACATTTTATGGATAAAGGAAATCTTAATAATAATTTTTTAAGGTGTGGGGGGTGAGGGAAGGAGGTGAAATGTATTTACGCACATAGTTCTGGGCTCCTTTGCTTCCTTCCAATGCAAAAGGAGCCTTTTAATAGTAATAATAAAATGTTAATAATAATATTTAATAATAATAATAAGTGTTAATAAGTAGTAATAATAATAATAAATTTATATAATTTAATAATTACGGTGTTTTAAAATGATTAAACATAATTGAGGGATAAGAATTATGTAAGATGTTTATGGTTTTATTGTAATTATTAAGTTCACTTTAGATGGGATATAATTCAAGATGGTACAGAAGAAATTTTGTTTTTTTGTTTTTGAAAATTGACTTGAAATTACAAGATCTAAAAAACAGAGCAAGTTTACGACCATTGTCATTTATTAAGCCGATAGTCTGGATAAAGTCATTTCCTTAATAATAATAATAAATGTTAATAAATTTTATAATAAAAAAAAATAGTACATGCTAGCAGAATACAGTTGTATTTTAATAATACAGATTATATATACCAAGAGCTATATATTTTATGCCACTTAAGTTTATTGGAACAGAGATATCCAACACCTGACATCTACAGGTATAATAGTATGTACGAGGTGTATAAATAAAGTAGTGAGACTGATTTTTTTTAAATTTTCTATTCAAATATAATTACAATGTGATATTGTCACCTTCAAAATAGTTCCCTTCGGAAGCCACACAGCGCTGGAGACGGTCCTTCCAATCATTGTAGCATTGCTGGAACTCGGATTCTGGAATGGCCTTCAGCTGGTCGGTTACAGCAGTTTGTATGTTTTGTAGTGTCCCGAAATGAGTTCCCTTGAGGTGATTTTTCAATCTCGGGAAGAGGAAAAAGTCACAAGGACTCAAGTCTGGTGAATAAGGAGGCTGAGGAGCAACAGGAATGTTTTTACTGGCCAAAAACTCGTTTATTGAGATGGCAGTGTGACAGGGCGCGTTGTCGTGATGCAACACCCACTTGTCTTTGATGTTTGGCCGCACACGAAGGACTCTTTTTCGAAGTCTTTCAAGGACCTCACGGTAGAAGTGCTGATTAACCGTTTGGCCTTGTACTCTGTTGACATTTTCATCGGTGTTTGCACTTGAAGGCCTTCCGCTTCGTGGTTCATCTTCAATCGACTCTCTTCCTTCTGAAAATTCCTTAAACCACCGAAAAACCTGTGCCCTTGATAAAACACGTTCTCCATAGGCCTCCTGAAGTTTTTCAAAAGTTTCGGTTGTATTATGTCCAAGTCTGAAGCAAAATTTGATTGCACAAATTTTAAAAACGCTCATTTTTAAAACGCTCAAGAAAAAACCATTTCACGAAAACCAACGCTACGGACAAACAAATGACTGTGTCGGGACAAATGCGAGTTCAGATTCATACTGGAGGCGCATCACACGTGCACCTGACGCTACTCAAGGCCACGCGTCTCCAGCGTTGCCAGATCGAAAGCGACGTTGCCAGTCTCACTACTTTATTTACACACCTCGTATGTAGTATGTATAGAAGTATGTATAATAGAAGAAGAAGGTGGTCAGAGTGAAAATAAAAGTTATTGTATGAAGTTTTTCTGTGTATAGCGTATTGGGCCCAGGAGTCTAGGAGACAAAGTGAAAAGGGAAAAGACAAGGCAAGTGTGCTTAGCTGAAGGTGGAAATCTCAGTCACGCTCTTACATCCTTCATGTGAAGATGGAAAGTCTAAAGCCGTCGGCTCCAGGCCTGTAGATGTCAGGTGTTGGATATATCTGTTCCAATAAACTTAAGTGGCATAAAATATATAGCTCTTGGTATATATAAGTGGCCTGCTCCTTCAGTAACAAATGAGCCCTAGAAAAGCACGAAACGAGAAAACCTATAAGTAAGGCAGCAACATATTAACAACAACTTCGTTACAATTTGTTTTTATTTCTGTTGACTTTAATTTTCAGATTATTCTTTTTTGTTTTTGCTTTTCCTTTTCATGTTGAATACCGTATGTATGTTTTTTACCAAACGAGCTATTTTTTTTTAAAGAAAAATTATTAAAATCATACAAAATCCTTTGATGATATCAGTTATTATAGTTTTAGAAAGGAGTAAGCTTGCAGAGGGCTACATTTATGATTTAAACCCTGGTGAAATAGCAGTCTATCGATGAATGGTGTAAATTTGAATTTCATGAAAGACAATTTGTTACAATTATTTGAATAGTTTTGAATGCTTGAAGATTTGCAACAGCAAAGAATAGCGTTTTTGTTGTTGAATGTAAACTAGATAACATGCTTCTCATAGTCAACATGTTTCAACTCTTTCTCAAGCCACCTAAAAAGTTCATCTCATCTACATAACATACTTTCTACTGTCAATATGTTTCAACTCTTTCAAGAGCCATCTAAGAAGTTCATCTAAACTAGATAACAAGCTTCCTACTGTTAACATGTTTTAACTCTTTCTAGAGACACCTCAGAAGTTCATCTCAACTAGATAACCTACTTCCTACTGTCAACATGTTTCAACTCTTTCTAGAGTCACCCAAGATGTTCATCTCAACTAGATAACATACTTTCTACTGTCAACATGTTTCAACTATTTTTAGAGCCACCTAGAAAGTTCATCTCATCTACATAACATACTTCCTACTGTCAACATGTTTCAACTATTCCTGCTGTCAACATGTTTCAACTCTTTCCAGAGCCACCTAAGAAGTTCATCTACTATAAACTAGATAACAAGCTTCCTACTGTCAACATGTTTCAACTCTTTTTAGTGTCACCTAAGAAGTTCATCTAAACTATATAACAAGTTGTCTACTGTCAACATGTTTCAACTCTTTCCAGAGCCACCTAAGAAGTTCATCTCAACTAGAGAACATACTTCCTACTGTCAAAAATTTCAAGTCTTTCTAGAGCCACCTAAGAATTCATCTCATCTACATAACATACTTCGTATTGTCAACATGTTTGAACTATTTCCTAGAGTCACCTAAGAATTTGATCTCATCTACATACATTCTTGCTACTGTCAACATTTTTCAACTCTTTCCTAGAGCCCTCTTCGGGACGAGAATGATTTCAAATGTTTTTCTTTTATATAGGCCAAGTAGAGTCAGTTAGAAAGATTAAGGTTTGTTCAGAGCTGAGGGGTGAGTGACCTAAGGGGTCACTCTTACTACCTAGGAACTTGAAGAGTCTCTAAAGCACGGATCTATAAAATATTTTTGTCGGCCTTTAAAATTATATGTTCAAGACAAATCAGACATGGAATATCAGATGAGTGAAGGGAATTGTGTAGCAGTGTATGCACAGACACACGTAATAGCTATTCAGAGGTCGTCAATAACAGAGGGCCAGCAAAGGGGTTTAAGAAGACTGTTCAATGTTTAATCCCCAGCTGCTCGAGGAGAGATCAATACGATTTTATCCAGTTCGTTTTGCTTGCTAAACCAGGGATACATTATGCAAGTAGAGCCTTACTAGGGGAAAAACGTTCTTGTTGCCCAATCACCAGTGTCCATCTCAATTCTACAATCTAATTGCAAACAAGGCAATCTCAACCCAGCACTTTGCAAATTCTTTCCAACTAAACAAACGTTCTTTTCAACTAATGAAGAAGGTATACAATTTGAGCTTAAAAACAGCGTGGGAGGAACGCCTTGGCATATTTATTGATTTCCATTTATCTTTGTTTTGCACAAAACAACATATGATGTCTTCAATTTTAATAGAAACCAAAACTTTCTAGGAGTTGTTTTTCTGTCCTTTCTTCAGTTTATTTTATTCACTAGGGAAATGCAAGGTTGTAATTCTATCGGTCGGAATGAAAAAGAAAGGAATCCTTCAAAAAAAAAGAATCTATTTTACGACTTTAAATAAAAAAATCCCAGAGATGTAATATATTTATAAAGAATAGTTTGAAAAAATATCCTTTAAGAGATATATATCGTAAGTACTTTAAAATGGGCAAAATCAAGTTTATTAATAATAAAGGTTAATGTAAACTTTAATTTAAATATAATTCATATTTATCTTATATAAATATGAATTATATAAATATTGATACAGCTGGACTGATTCTTAAAATTCAAAGATGAATTTTTTTAGGATTTTTCGTCAAAAGTAATTAAGCTTAAACTAAAACTAACAAATTAATTATGTTTAAAGAACATATGTTTTCTATTAAAAAAACAGAAACACTGGCTATGTTTGTGGTTTTCTTTTACTTTATGTGGTGTTTATGGTTTGGTTTATTGTGTTTTTTCTTTCCTGTTGGTTGATATTCCTTGGTTGTATTTGTGTTCACTATTTATGTCGTCAATGAATTTTTTTAGCCTTGAAAATGCCAATGAATTTTTAGCGAAAGGTCGGCGTATAAACAGGAGTGTTTTTCTTTAGACTAAAAATTCTCAAGAAACCCATCTTTGAACGGTAATTATATATATTTTTAAATTTTTGTAACAGTCTTTCCTGTAAACATATATAATTAAAAATGTAACAATTATTTGCAGGAACTTTTCTTGTTAAGTTTCTCTGTCTTTATGAACAACTTTTTCGTAATTTCATCTAAATTAAATAACATACTTCGTACTGTCAATATGTTTCAACTCTTTCCTAGAACCCTCTTCGAGACGAGAATGATTTCAAATGTTTTTCTTTTACATAGTCTAAGTACAGTCAATTAGAAGGATTGAAGTCGTTTGTTCAAAGCTGAGGGGTGAGTAACTAAGGGATCACTGATACTACCTAAGTTGGGTTTATTTATTTTAAATTACTAAAGATATATGCATACAAAAAATGAAACTGCATATCAAAATACAATTAGAAAATAACCATAAAGTTTTAGGAAGTTGTTTGGATCAACACAAAAACAGTGCTTCATCTTTAGATTACAATGCGGAAAACATCAATATTAGGGACATTTTGCTGTAAATGAAGCACTTGTGGATGTATCATTGCTTGTCCCTTTCAACTTTAAATAAGAACATTTTTAAAGATACTTTATTATAAAGAATTATTGATATATTTTTCGTGGCTTTATTCACAATGTAGTAATTAGCCTCATCCATTGGCAAAGGGGAATTAATGTTTCGCGTGCTTCCAATACCTGCTATACTTCCCAATCTTCAACACTCGGCTCACAATTATGTTGAAAGCGGAAAAAATTCGAAACGTGACTCAATACAGAAATATAGTGAAATAATTGAGAATAATCTATTATCAATAATCTTTTATCATAGATTTCTATGTCAACTATATCCAATTAATACTAGCGTTAGTGTTTGAATTATTAACTTCTAAATCACAGATAACAGTTCCTTGACACGCTAGAAAACTGTTAAACGACGCCTGGGCAGGTTTTTCCAAACTATAGATTGTAACTCAGTACCACGGACTTCTTAAAAAAGACACTATATATATAACAAGATTTAAGGATGTACTCCTTTGTTTCCCCAATCATCCCTCTCTCTTTACTATTGTCCTTTCTTGAACTTTACACCCTTTTAAAATACCATTCCTCCTTCCCACTCCTTCTCAACCCCTCACCAGATGTTTCTGCCTAGTGTTTCAGTTGGGTTTTGATTTTGATGAAGACCGCTTGTTACTGTTCAAAGATCTTAGTCTTTTTTCCCCATTTCATATTGTGGTTTGATTATATATATATATATTGATAAAAGTATCAACCGTGGAATAGAAACAAAACTATAGTTTATATATATATTATAGAGTTAGATGAATGATCTTTTAATGAACTAGTAATTGATTTCAACAAACAAACAAACAACCTAGTTTGTTGTATATATATATATTTCTTAACAACATTGATTTTTCATAGGTAATAAATTTAGATCCTGTCCAATCAATATGATGATTTTCATTGTTTATATGCAAGAATAAGGCACTACTTTTTTCCTGTAGTAAGTAGGACAACACCAATACAACGTAAGTAGACAGAAAAAAGTAGTGCCTTATTCTTGCATATAAGCAATGAAAATCATCATATTGATTGGACAGATCTAAATTTATTACCTATGAATAATCAATGTTGTTAAGAAATATTATTGAATCGTCTCTAATTCAATTTAATAGATCAAATATTTTAAACATTAGTAACGGTCTCTTCAAACTTAATACTTTCGTTACGAGGGCAATAGCCTCTTCTAAGAGGGTTAACAGCTAGCGGATAGTTTTTTACTCTTTCTTACTGTACTCCTTTGTATTCCCAAACATCCCTTTCCTGCGCTTTCACCCTCTTAAAATACCACTCTTCCCTCCCACTCTTCTTAACCCCTCACCAGATGCATCTAGTGTTTCAGTTGGATTTTTGACTCTGACGAAGACCGCTTGTTACGGTTGAAAGATCTTAGTTTTGTTTTCCCTTTTCCCATTGTTATTTCACGTGTTTATGTGAAATCTTCATATATATATATATATATATATGTAAACGTTAAATTATACAAAACATGATCAAACAAAAATATGAAATGGGAAAAAAGACCAATATCAGCACTTAGACGAATACCGCTTGTTAAGGGTGAAAGATCTTGGTCTTTTTTTCATTTTATATTGTGATTTGAACTATATATATATATATATGTTTATATACATTTTGTTTAACATGTCACTTGGCCAACTCCTTTTCCAGTTGAATCCTGTTAGCAGGAGGTTAGTTCGTAGAATCGTGAATGCCGAGACTGCGGTTAATTTTAATGATACTTATTTGAAATAGGATCTGCTGCCTATTTATACCTATATATATATATATATATATATTCAATGGTCAAACCACAATAAGGAAAGTTTGATTGTTATATTTGTATTTGTATGTATATATATTTGTTTGAAATTAGGAAAAAAAGTTCATAGACGTAGATTTCTGATACACTAGGGGGAAGTCTGAAGAATGATGTCTCTCAAAAAAGACTTAAGCAATAGGTCTCAAGCCTTTATGATGTTTAGGATTCCATGAACAATTCCTAGGCTTATTAAAACTTGAGTAAGGAATCGCTATCTAAAATATCGTTCTAACTGTATCATTTGATAAAGATATAAAGTATAGATTATAAAACTGTTAGCTAAAAAATATATGCATTTATTTTCCTATTGTTTATAATTGAAACTATCTTACTTGATATATTTCCTCCAGTCCCTATATATCTTTCAAACCATAAGAATGAAACATTCCAGAATATCATGTTCACTATGAATGACAAATAAATCCTGTATCGTTCAAAAAATGTTATTTACAAATGGTTTTGAATATAACTAATTACTGAATAACTTCGTTGAAAATTATTACAACCATTTTATCATTCACTTCATCTTAACCTACGATAAAGTATTCTTAATCAGTTTTCCTTCATTGGCAACATGAAGATATTTACAGTATAATAAATGGTTGAATTAGTAGTCATTTAAATGAAAAGTCAATCGATCTTGATAATACTTTTTTTATTATGGAATTTAGTGTAAACCACTCGAGATGTTTTTTATTGAAGTTATATTTAATGCAATCTTAATGAGCTCAAACACTCTTTTTTAAATGTGTTCGTGTGTGAGGACAACGTATTTATTTAGCTTCATCACCCAACATAATGTAGATACTATGGTATTGTTAGTGTTATTTCATAGGGTGCACATTGGAAGACTGAATAAGCACCATCAAGAGCTTGGTTATGCAATAACAGTCCTGCGAGTCACAATAGGGCCTTACTTCAGTAATAACAACAATAGCTTACTGTTCAGTAAAGCAGAAATACCTTTATATAAACACAGATTGATCAATATTATACAAACCAAATAATGAAAATATTTCAGCAATTTGAATTCTTATTTCTTGAATTTAAAATTTAAAGTAAACGATTACTGATATGTTTGTAAATAACAAACGTCAGACTGAGGCAGTTCTCAGTCTGAAGTTGAGATCTACATGCCAATTAGTACCGTGTTAACATTAAAAGGCAATGGCATTCTGATAATAATATCTTATTTACTAACCTCTGTGGCAATAACAATATGCATGTATTCTGATAGTAGTTAACAGGGAGCTGGCCTGAATCATTTCAGCTCCGAAGCCAAACATTTTAAATGTTATGACTCCGGAACAGCTCCGAAGCCAGTGTGTTGACATTGGGTAGAGACAGCTCCAGCTCCGGATCCGGCTCCATTAAACATTTGAAGCAAGGTTTTATAATTTTTAATGATATGCAATAAAATTATGTATTTTTATAAAAACATAACTAAAAGTATATAATTATTTATAAAATATAACTAAAAGCATAGTTCTTTAATGCAAAACCAGTGTCTGGAATCTGCAACACGAGAAACATAACTATCAAAGTTATGATATGGTGGCTGTTTATTAGCTGGGGAATGTAGCTACTACTTGACTCGGGCTTAAGTCCTGTTCTAGTATACGTTGTTTTGAGGGGGCTAGGTTAGCTCAGTGGATAACGTACTCGCCTCTGGGCTGGTAGTCCGGGATTCGATCCCCAACTGGCCCTCGATTTATTCACGCGGGAGATGAATAAATTTGAACATGTTGTCCCTCGAAGAGGACGTTAAGTCGTTGGTCCCGATCCTGTACGAAGTACCCGTTAAAGATCCCTACTCTAAACAGACTTGAGTTAGGCAAAATTTAGGACTTACACTGTAGAATCAATCGTCATTGTGTGGTATCACAAAGGGCCAATGGTCGGCCTACTTGTGTTCCCTTGTGGGGCTGCCATTGAAGCCTAACCTAACCTATGAGTATCACCTCCTAGGAGACCGGTTAAACAATAAATAAATACTTTGTTTTTGAAGTAATTATCAGAACGTTATTTCTCGACTTATGAAAAGCCTCATAATGTAACTATTCAGCTAGATCTAGCTAAATCTAACAAAAAGTTAACACATCTTTGTCAACAGTCAACAAAAGGCTTTTGGTCAGCCGGCCCAAATATCGGTCCACTAAAACTAATGACTGGCAATCTGTCAATAATTTAGTTAATAACCTGACCAAAATCTGTGGCTCCGAGATCCAGCTCCGGCGCTCTAGCCCTGCCAGTTAGTAATTAACTGTAGTTTAAGTTTTTTCATGGTGCCACACAACTATCAATCTTAATTGATTGACTTTTTTCACCATTGTTTGATGGTTTGTTGGCATACTATATTACACCAGTGAGTGTCCATCAGTTAGAATTATCTCATAATTGTAATTTATTTGGTGGTTATGAATAAAAAATATTTCAATTTCAAATATTTTTTGCAGAATAACGTATAATTTTTTTTAACGGTATGGAACATAAGTAACATTGTAGAGCAAGAGTTTGAAAATAGTTATATCCGAGTCGAGTAAGACTCGTAATGGAGTTTTAGAAGGAAAAGTGACTGACTAGAGTGTGAAGTACTAATTTTTAGAGGTAAAAGAATTTAGAAGGAATGATTCTGGGAAGATGGTGACGTGAGGGAGCTGAACCACAAACTAAGTTACAGGAGGACTTGATGAGGAGAGACTTGGCACGTGTGAGCTAGCTGTGAGAAGTGAATTAAGTCCTTGTGCTCCGCCTCCTCCGATTAGGACCTGCAGCTTTTGCCAATCAGACCTCGGCGTCTCCAGCTTCTCCAACACACCAAACTTAAAAAAAAAACCTTCAGACCCAGCTTTACAAAAACCTAACTTATAACCAAATAAATTTGTAATTAACTGTTTTATTGAATATATTATACAAATATGCCTGGAATCATTAATTGAAATAATCAAAATCAATAGCCATCGAATAGTTTTTGACTACAATCTAGGTGTTTTGAGGAAAGGTGCTTACATTAAAATAGATGCTAACTGTAAAGGGGTAAAATGCTAAAAGTGGGAAGAGCTATTCCATGGTGGTATGTAGTTTATGTATACCTGGGAAGAAGGTTAGTGATTAGTTGAGAAGACGGAGACCAGGTTAACTCAGTGGCAGCGCACTCACCTCTGAACTGGTGAATCCGGTGTTCGATACTCTCTTTGGCCCTCGATTTATTGACGTGGGAGGTGAATAAATCTGAACACATCGTCTCTCTGAGATGGCGTTAAACCATCAGTCCCTAGCCTCTATATCAGGTACTCGTTAAAAATCCCTACTCCAAATGCAGTTGAGTTAGGCAAAATTTAGGACTCCCAATCTAGACCTCGGTTAACCTTTGAGGTTAATAAATTTGCAATCTCATACATACTATAATCCAGAGTATAAACCTAGGGAATAGTCATCCATACAAATAACAGTAATATTCCTTATCAGATATGCAAAGGGAAACCGAATCTAATACTCTTGATTAACCTTGGTAGAAATATATAACTTTTACTTTTAAAAATGTAAATAAAACACACACACACACACACACACACACACACACACACACACACACACACACACACACACACACACACATACATACATAGTCTAACACAAGAATAATGTGAATTTTAAAAAAAGTTTAGAATAACTTACTACGTTTTTTCCAGTTGTCTTTTAGTAAATAACATTTCGTAACCGTCATAAATTGTGTAACCTTCAAGGGCCTTTTTAAAATAAAGTCTTCCTAAAAATTGAAGCTTAGACCTTTTTTTTATTTTTCAGTATTTAAATTAAGGTAAAGTGGTTCGCTAATTATTAAAATCGGTACCAAATAATAAATGAGCCACAATACCCCCCTCCCCTAGAGCAGCACTAAAAGGTTAAAACATGTGGGCGTTTTGAAAACAGTACAAAACAAATGATTTCAAAGAATATCCGAAAAGGGTAGGTTTTGTAAAATCAGTCTTGACTACTACGAACTCAGAGCTTTAATGCAATTTGGTTTCAAGCCGGGACGTCCTGGGCTTGTTAAATGATCCCTACTCAACATAAACTCGAGTTAGACTAAATGTAGGGCTCCTAATGCAGATTAAATTTGATAATTTAGCTTGTATTAGCCATATTCTTCAGCTCTGGAATAATTCTCAAGGCAAAATATTACAAGCATCAATATTTTGAAAAATAGTTTTTGCACAAAATTTTAAACATTACAAATTTAGGTAAATATGCAGCACTATTTTGGTTACACTGGCTATGTTTCAGAACATATTTGCTGTAAATCAACATTTACAGAAGAATATCAATTCTAATAGAAAACTATATGATCTTCAAGAACATATTGACTACTTAAATAGATTGGAAATTGGTGAATATTATGGAGGAAAATAAAAAAGTTCCTTTTGTAATTGTAAGCAGTAAAAAGAGATTGGCTTCACAGTAGAGAAGAAAACTCTAGAGGGAAAAAAGAAAAGCATAAGGTGTTCACTGGAGGGGAAAAAGAGATGTTAAGGTCTTGTGAAGAATCTGGATGTATTAAGGACTCCATTTGTGTTACTTTTCGAATAGCTGGCGAGATTCAAGAGTTTATTTTTATATTTATCTACTACTTTGCAAGTCAATAGAAAGATTTCATGGATATTTTATTATCAAAAGAAAAAAATCCATCAATAAAAAGGTGCACTTCAAAGAGGCGCTTTGCTGAATCGAATCTTTAATTGTTAGATTTAAAAACCCTTTCGAGCAAATACTTCATTTTATTTAAGCGAGTGCTTTGTAATTTATTTGAAGGATTTACTTCACTTCAGTATTACAGCTCCATTATGCAGAATCAGATAAATAATGCTTAAAAGTATTATAAGATTCACCTTATATAATCGTAAACAGGTTTTCAAAATTTTAAATTAATATTTTAGACCATCTACCTTACAGTACTTTTTTTTGTAAAATAGAAAAATTGTTTTATTAATTACTTGGCAATAATCATTAGGTAATTATACGTGACAAGAATTTTAAAAATACGAATACAACTCTTTGTGAACATAATATACATATATTCAATTATATAAAAAATCAATTAAAAAGAAGGTATCACACAGATAAACAGATGAATAACTAACATCTATCTTTCGACCATCGTCGTCATCAGGAGGCGAAGAGTCCTTTTCATTATCTATCTGTGTACTTCTTCCTTTTTAATTCGTTTTTATTTAAAATCCCCTGGACCGTTTCATTTAATTATATCAAGTTATTATTTATTTATATTTATTAATAATTATATTTTTTAAATTAAAAATATATATTTATTAAAATTAAAATTAATAATAATATAGTTTTATACATACAAATAATACACGTATAATTTATATATACTTTGTAAATACAAAATATATTATAAAGTTCCTATAATAGTATAAAAAAATGTTTACTTAATTTTTACCCAAAACATTAGATAAAAGTTCATGATTAGAATAATGGGAAGAAATAATAAGTGTGTGGTTCCCACACAAGAGATTTTATCCAAAAGCGAGGTGTTCGAACACTTAGTGTTAATCGTCTGGCTACATTTACAATATAAAATATTTATAATGAAAACTTTTCTTCTTCTTGGAGTTTGGTCAAGGTTAATATATGGAACCACCTTTTCGCCAACGTTTCGTCTTTATTTTAAGACATCCTCAGGGCTATAAATCAATGCTAGCTTCTAATTCCGAACCAATTGGTTCGCAACCTTTACCAGTAGGAACGGACCACGATCTCAGCTAAGTGGGCTGGAATACTGGTAGTTGCTTTAACCTTTTGGCTTTGATGGACTCAGGGTGGGTATGAATGGAACCCTTCTCGAGCATTATTTTAACGAAAGAGAGAGACAAGATCTCCTCTGACATTTAGTCGTTAGCCGCCAGGTGGCGATGGCGTTTAAGAGATTTTAATCTCTATTTATTATCATACATGATACCAAGATTACCCACAGTGGAGCCCAGAAGGGCCAAATGTTATCATTGCAACCCCTGATCCCGGGGTAACGGGAACTTTCCTCATCGGAGGGGACGATCGAATCGTCAGTGATCCTATGGTAGTCCTAAAGCTGTAGGGGTCGGCCAGTCAATTGTAGTATCACCAAGGGCCGGCCAGTGTTCGGCCTACGTGTGTCTAGGACAGCCACAGCAACCTAGAGTGTTGCCTACTACTGCTAGTTAACAAGACAGACTACGAGATAAAGAAGAAAGAGATCAATAATTAACTAATGGAATTTATTACCAAGTAAATTTTGGGATAACCCTCTACAATAATTTACTTTTTATTGATCCGATAAATATTAAGGTTTTGATAGGGGAATTGAAAAAATAGGGTTTAGAATAGACGAAATTAACAAGAAAGTTGTTACTTAGGATGATGGAACTACTAGAAATGTTGTGAGTAATATTCTTACTTAACCTGAAGTTTCCATAAATGCAATAAATATATATCAATATTAAACTTCTTTGAATGTATCGAGAGTATTGTTGTTTCTTTCTTTTTCACAAAGTTGCTGGTAATACACTCAGAATTAGTATTCTGAATGCAGGCATCTGGTCTTATAGAAGGGCAGATGAATTTTTAATAAAACTCAACTGTTATCTTTTTGGCGTTCCACACATTTCAGTTGTAAAGAAAGCCTCTTCTCTACTGTTTGTACGAATTAATGTTAACAATAATTCTTAGGAATTTGTTACATTTAAGAAGACTCTTTCTGATAATTTTTTATATCTGTTGCTTATTTGTTTTTCTTATTGTTTTAACTTGGTATCTAACATAATTACGATCCTTAGTGTGTTTAAAACATAAACGTTTAATTGTATTTGAATAACACTAAAACATTCAGGTGGTACATATTACAGTTCGTATATTAAGGTTTACCTTCATATGAATTTTATGAATTTACAATATTGAAAGAAAAAAACACTGCATTATTCTAAAGAGAACAATTATTAATTTCCAGTTTTAAAATAATTAAAAAGTTTATGTCACGATGTGCTAAAACAAAGATTCAAATAACAAAGGATAGCCAACTTTAAATAAATGAAGCAATTAAATTGATTGTCAATGAGTTTAATGATACTTGAACATTAATTTTGATAATACAAATCCATCAAAGCTATAATATAATAAAATTAAATATATAATTAAAATGATTCTTAATGATAATTAATTTTATTAATATGTTTACTTATCGTAATGGTGTTTTATTCCAAATTTTGATCTAACAATGTTTAATGCTACACTGTTACTAATAGAAATGTGTATAAGTGATGGGCAGAGTACTCTGTGATCAATACAATGTGTTTTTCATATGTCTATTTACATTTGATATTTCTATCTTCTATAATAAGATGTTTGTTGTTTGTTTTCCAACGCCAACACGTATAAGGCTTTCACCTGTTAGTTCTGTTCTAGGGGCGGAAATTGTTGCTCATTTATTATTTGGCACGCATTTTAGTAATTTTACCTGTTGTTTGGCACCCTTTACCTGTTGATTTTACATTTAAAGTCCTAAATTTTGCCCAACTTAAGCGTATTCAGAGTAGGGGGATCTTTAACGAGCACCTGACATTGTACAGGCTCGGGATCGACGGTTTAATGTCCTCTCTGAGAGACGACCTGCTCAAATTTATTCACTTCTATATGAATTAATTGATGGCCACAATAGGTATTGAACCCTGGACATACCATTCCAGAGACGAGCATGTTGCCACTGAGGTAACCTAGCACTCTTTAAATTAGCATCCAAGTTGGTAGTCATAGCTCTTGCAGGTTAATTTTAGTCGAAAACCATTCGATAACTATCGGTTTTGATTATTTCAACTATTGATTCCAAGCATATTTGTATAACATATTCAATAAAATATAAGAACGGTCATGTGGGGATCGAACGCCGGACCTATCAGTTCAGAGGCGATAACGTTAACCACTGAGCAAACCTGGCACTCTTCCAGAATAAGAAATGTCTACTTGATTAATATTAGTATCGAAGATTCTGGCATTAAATCCCCCCCCATTCCCTAATTTTTCATATGGAAGGTAAGAAATGCTATGCAAAGCAGGCGGTTTTCAGAATGGACTGTGTAAGGTACTCGTAAATGAGACCCCCAACCCTAATAAACATCAATATGCTATGCGCTGCTGAGAATACCCATATAGAATCAACTCGATTTAGTACTTCGATTATAACTAAAATGGGTATTATCTAACAAACGACCCTCAATCTGCGCTCTTAGAACAGCTCTAAAGGCGAAGCCTTAGCTGTCTGAGCTTGGAAACAATGTATCTCCTCCTTCTTTAACAGAATATATGCAGTCACTTTAATAAAATAAACACTGAAACCCAAACAATGGCTTTAAACAAAATGTAGGGGATTATAGTGAATTTAGTGCTTTCAAATCTAGATATTACGCTATATATCTCCCATTCGTTTATGACTATATAAATAATAAGGTATATTATTGTATACCTTGTAATTGCATCATATTGCCAATTACTACATTTTATTTCACATTTTAATCTTTTATTATATATATATATATATATATATATATATATATATATATAAAGATTTCACATAAACACGTGAAATAACAATCAATGATCAAACCACAATAAGAAATGGGAAAACAAGACTAAGATCTTTCAACCGTAACAAGCGGTCTTCATCAGAGTCAAAAACCCAACTTATTCTGGTTTGATCATTGATTGTTATTTCATGTGTTTATGTGAAATCTTTATATATATATACTGGCTACACAAACAAAATACTATACTTTCAAACACTTTAAAAAAAAATGTTTAAAAATATATTTATTTTGTTATTTTCAAATATTACAGTTAAAAAATCAGCATAAAAACAGTATTACACCTATAAAATATAAAAACAATTACGACCTTAAAAACTCATTTTGGTATAAAATTGCAGATTTTTTGTTAGTTTTTTATGACTTCGATTTTTTATTTTTTTTACACCCTCAAAATGCCGCCCCCTTGACCCCCGAACCACCGCCTCCACCCCCCTTGCTACTCAACTGAATTTATCTTAGAACTTATAATCAAAAAAATTAGGTGTTAGGCAAGTTTTCACTTTGAAAGTTAGAAAATGAATCTGACTGAGCAAAGCTGAGTTCAATAGGACGTTAACATTTATCTGACATGTTTACATTGTATTATCAGGAGTTATGCCACTCTCAGATATATAGCAATTTCGTTAATCATAATTCCAATAATGAGATTCCAATAAATGCATGAACGACAATACAGACCTAGGCATTAAGCAACAAAGAACCAATGACTCTGACTCTGGTCAATAGCTGTCATCAAAAAGTATTCTAACCTTACACTAAATTAACACACTTTGACATTTTCAAACATATAAATATACATAAACATTAAACATATTTTTAAAAGATTTAAATAAAGAGATGTAAAGGATTTATTTTAAAAATAATTGCAGAGGCTTTAATCTTTTAATCGGTTTTTCATTAAAGCGAGATTTATTTCAAGTCCATAGGAGCATTAGCTTTGTACAGCAATCAATATCCAAGGCTTTGTTCACGGTATAATCTTCATATTTCTAAGTGGCTTTCAATTAATTTATAACCGGGATATTTTAAACATAAATTGCCCTGCCAATTATATATATTTATGGACAAACTATTTATTCCAGAAAATTGTTGAGTTAAAACACTAATAACCCTTAACTCGACCTGAAATAAAAAAATAAGGAGAGCACAAAATAATATATATATATGTATATATTTAGAAATATATATATATATATATATATATATATATATATATATAATTAAAATTACATCTAGAGAACACAAGAAAAAGGACGAACACTCACGAATCTCGATAATTTCGGCGTCTTGCCATCTTCAGGAGAGTAGAAAGAAAGAAAATAAAAGGAGAAAGAATGAAGGAACGGAGACGTAAATGCGTCCACTGGGCGATGTAAACTGGCGCGATACAAACGATATATATATATATGTAACATAAAAAGAATAAATCAGGATGCGGTCAGTTTCTTCCACTTCCAATCAAACTCTCATTGCCGACGTTGTGATTTTATTCAAAATCTTTTTCAAAGGCTTACAATACAAAGGAAATTAAGAGATTAAATACGTAAATTTTTAACATAAACAAAAAGAAGTACATTATGAAAAATCAAATACAATCATGAGTATTAGGATAGCAGTAAAAATAAAATATAAAGAAGAAACCTATCTAGAAAAAATTACAATGAACTTACAAAAGTAGGAATATATGAAAATGAACAGAAATTCATTTAAAAATGAATATTTATTTTGTGACAGTCCTTCAATAAATGGGAATTTGAAATATTGTTTATTATTAATCGTAAGTAAGATTAATGGTAAGATACGGGATATAAAAAAATAAAATAAAAAAAATAAGAAAAAGATGAAATTATTATTGGAAAAAAACTCTTACCCAGGAAATCTAATAGAACGCATTTGGAAAAAGTATTTAAGAGAACATACGGAAGGCACTGCTAATAACAATCAAACGATTAAATTGTTAAAAAGAAACGTACCAGAAATTAATTTAGCCTATTATAATAAACAAAAAGTAAATTATTTTCTAGTTTATTTATATCTAAAAATGAATTAAAATCTAAAAATTATTATATTCTATAAAATTCTAGTTTATATATATATATATTTGTAAAAGTTGGGAGCAGTCCTTCTTCAATGCATGCTTTTAAAAACTTGTTTAAATGCATTGTTTTTAAAAAAATTTAAATGTTTTTTTGCTGAAGATGGTGGATGTAACACCGAAACATGTCCAATAATACATTAAAAAATTATGGTGATTTAATTTTTATGTTGAATTCGGAATTAAAGACAAAATTTCGTAATTTGGAAAAATATAAGACGAAATTGAACAAAGTGGAAACAGACATCCAGTTTTTAAAAGCATATATATATATATATATATATATACATACATATATATATTTTTTCTATGGGTTGTCCGGGGAAAGGAATATGATTCGATGCGATGTTGACCAATGGGAGTAGAGTTACAGGTCCAAGCGTAAGGTCCCAGTTGCCCGCTGCTCAGCAAAAAGCCTTTGCGTTCTGCCAATAGGTATAGAGGTTGCACAGTCCCTCTGTGTTAAATGATGTTTGGCAGACAACATTAGCCTCACTTTACAGTGAACTCCTGTTCCCTTTCTATTTTTGATTTTTGTGGTGGTTGGGTGTTGTTGTTGTTTACTATTTTCTGTTACGGATATTGCTGGATATTTAAATGATACTCTCGGTTGTTTACTGCGAAAAGCCGCCTTCATCTTCATGCCAACAGGGGTAGAGGTTGCACAGTCCCTCTTGATTATTAAGAGATGTTGACACTGGAATTCAACTTCTTCTCGTAGAAACATCTTCAAGTTGTAGGTTTTGTATATTGTTCTCTTCGGTTTCTTATGTTCATGTTTTTTCTTTAGTTGAATGTTATTGCTGCTATTGATGGGTGGCTGGTAGGTGATGAAAAGTTCTGCACTGTTGACCTGGTGGTGGTATTTGCGACATGTTTCAACCATTCTCTGGTTATCTTCAGGCAAGGAAATGGCCCAGACGTTGGTCCTTATATACAGTTTTCTATGGGTTGTCCGGGGAAAGGAATATGCCATATTCCTTTCCCCGGACAACCCATAGAAAACTGTATATAAGGACCAACGTCTGGGCCATTTCCTTGCCTGAAGATAACCAGAGAATGGTTGAAACATGTCGCAAATACCACCACCAGGTCAACAGTGCAGAACTTTTCATCACCTACCAGCCACCCATCAATAGCAGCAATAACATTCAACTAAAGAAAAAACATGAACATAAGAAACCGAAGAGAACAATATACAAAACCTACAACTTGAAGATGTTTCTACGAGAAGAAGTTGAATTCCAGTGTCAACATCTCTTAATAATCAAGAGGGACTGTGCAACCTCTACCCCTGTTGGCATGAAGATGAAGGCGGCTTTTCGCAGTAAACAACCGAGAGTATCATTTAAATATCCAGCAATATCCGTAACAGAAAATAGTAAACAACAACAACACCCAACCACCACAAAAATCAAAAATAGAAAGGGAACAGGAGTTCACTGTAAAGTGAGGCTAATGTTGTCTGCCAAACATCATTTAACACAGAGGGACTGTGCAACCTCTATACCTATTGGCAGAACGCAAAGGCTTTTTGCTGAGCAGCGGGCAACTGGGACCTTACGCTTGGACCTGTAACTCTACTCCCATTGGTCAACATCGCATCGAAACATATATATATATATATATATATATATATATATATATATATATATATATACATTATACATATATATCCATATATATGGATATATACATATATATCGTTCGTCATCAGGAAGAGAGTATCGCCCTTCACCCACAGTCTTGCAAGGACATCTTCTTCTTCCCTTCTGCTCTCTTCCTGATGACGAACTTCGCTTCAAGATATTGATCCAGTGAGTGTTCTCGTTCTTTATTTGTTGCCTTTTTCAGTTATATATATATTCTCAATAATAAACTAAATAAATATACACCAATAGACTGACACACCACAGTAAATACTACAAATTAATTATTTTTACCTTCAAAATATTTTAATAAAATGAATATAAAAAATTTGATAAATCTTTATTTTAGGCAAAAGTTACAGTTTTTTGCTTTATATTGCCTTTTTTATATATTCCAAAATTATTAAAGTTTTTGGTAATCAATATTCAGTCAATAATGAATACAAAATTTCAAGTTTCCTAAATGGCTAGAAAATTAGGAAGAATTTGTTACCGTTTGGACGTAAAGTAAGATAAAGTATCTTTACAGAATTCAATAGTGTTTATTTCCACACCAAGGGCTATATATCTGTCAAATTTTATTAAGATCCGCCCAACGGTGTGATTTGTAGAGGGCTTTACAGTATGCTGGAAATACATCCACCTACCTCGCTATTTGCCCTCAGCCAATGCACACTTCCTAATACTCTAGTAAAAATATCAAAAATAGAACAGAATATGTCAAAGTGTGGTAAATCTTTTAAAATCTCAAAATCAGCTTTTTTTTATACCGTGAAAATATTTTATATACAGTAAAGTAAAAAAAATCTGGAGTGGACTACACTAAACTTTACTATAAGTAAACATAATATAATACTTCTTATATTTTTTAATATATAATGTCCTAATTAGGAATAATATCAATGTCTAAATGGGAGAGGTTTATTAGTCTTTTATTCCTGGAGGTAGTACAGATAGTGATTGATCTACTAATCAATATTTATGCTTGTTTTGTATATAACACCACTGATGCATATAATATCATTAGTACAACTACAGCACTAATAACATTTTTAGTGTATATTTCGTAGTACAAAATAATTCCTTTATAAGCCAATAATTATAAGTCAAAAATTATACATTTTATTGAAAAAAATAACTTTAGCAAAAAAAGTAACTTTTCCATCATGCATAATTGCTCCCAAACAATAGGGCTCATCTATATTAGGCCCATTTTTGTATAAAGTATCAACTTGATCCATCAAAGATTCTGGACCGCAGTGTGGCCACAAACTTTGGATACATACTCACCCACCCACACATAGACATCATCGAAAAAACTTCATAAAACGACTTCTGGGACTTCAAAACATGTAATTCCGTCAAAATCTGAAGATCAAATTTTTTCACGATCACTATACTTTACTTATAGCAAAGTATGGTAACTAAGCGGTTAACAACGTGATGCACATGTACTCCTAGGGGTCTACAGAGGATAACTGCAAGACCACCGGAAAAAATAGTATTTTGAAGGGTCCATGGCTCTTAGTTAGTGCCCCATGTTAAGTTTATGAAATATTAGAGAAAGTTTTGTTAGCACCCTTCAAAGCTAAATCGATATAAGAGGAGGGGTATTTTTATGATAGGGCAATTGACCTAATGTTATTAATTTCTTCATTAAGGAATTCAAGAGAGTACACTCTTAACGCCCTAAAAAAAGAAATTTTAACATTTTTTGGATGGGAAGAACAAAAGTAAACATATGCAAGTACATTCATAGGTTTTCTATATACACTAAAGCGTAACTCTTTAGGTAACCTATGGATTAGGACATCTCAGAAGGGCAAATTACCACTTAATTCTTCTTCCATTGTGAATTTGATTGTCGGCACTAATGAATTTAATTTTATTAGGAAAGCATCTTTATTTATAGAATTAGGACAGATGAATAGTATATCATCAACATATCTATAGCATTTAACATGTCTAGGCAATATTCAGCTTAACATATTACTTTCAAAGAATTCCATGTATAAATTACTTAGGAGGGAGGATAAGCAGTTACCCATTGCAAGCACAATTTTTTGTATATAAAAATTATTTTCAAACTGAAAATGAAAATCTACTACACATAACTTAATTAACTCTATTATAGTGGTAGATGGAAGGGGAAGGGAATAATTAATTAATTTCTCCTGGAGTAAGCTCAACAGATCAATCTATAATTTTTATTCATGTTGACACTTTTTTATTTTCTAATTAAATCAACATTGTTTTTAATATGGCTGCCTGAAATTTTTACTAACTTTACTGCCTTAATTTTTAAAAACACTTACTAACCATTTGGACAAGCCATATGATGCCGAACCAACCGAGCTCACAATCAAACGTATTGGGTAATTATCTTTATGTGTCTTGATCAATCCGTACGTACATTTATGACAATGAAGGGGATTTTGATATAAATTTAGTAATAAGTTTGGGATTTTTTTAAGATAGTTTTAATTTTTTTATTAAACGAACTATTGACCCTTTCCAAAGGATTAGACTTTAACTTGGTATACACATTTTCATGTTTTAACATATTCTCTATTTTATCGACGTAATGTTTTTTATTTAATATTACTGTTACTTTAGATTATCAGCTTTAGTAATTTTTATAGTATTATCTTTTTTAAGGTTAGAATAAGCCTCGATAAAACGTCAAGGTACACTAACAACATCAGTTTTTTCTGAAACACAGTATACTATTCCTTTTAAAATATTTAAATTATCCACATCTATATTGTTTAAAAAAACCTTTAGCCACCTAAACATAATTTAAATTATTACTTTTAGGAACAAAATTTAAACCATATCCTTGTCTAATATTATTATCCCATTATTGTCTAATATTCCTACGCTTTCACCCTTTTAAAATATCACTCTTCCCTCCCACTCTTCTCAACCCCTCACCAGATGTTTTCTGCATCTAGTGTTTCAGTTGGGTTTTTGACTCTGACGAAGACCGCTTGTTACGGTTGAAAGATCTTAGTCTTGTTTTCACATTTCATATTGTGGTTTGAACATTAATCGTTATTTCACATGTTTATGTGAAATCATTTTATCAATGTTAAGTTTATATGCATACGTCAGGATAGCATGAACCAAAATATATCAAAGCACAGTCAGCTGCCTGTTAGAATATTCAATATAATACTTAAAACCTAAGGCCCAATATTCAACGTCAGTTCCTTGTAATGTTAAAATGTTCTGTTACAATTTTTTTGTATGTTCAATTCAAAACTGATTCTTTTACAATGTATTTCAGCATATTTTATAAAATGTTAACAACAATGAAAATATTTTGCTGTTGTTTTAAAAAAATTTTTACTTTTTTAAATCACGTTGAAAATGTATTGGATTTTTTTTTTCATAATTACATTTTTCATTTACCAATAAACAATTTTTTGTTTGAAAATATGCACGCGCGTAATTATGGTTTTTTATATCGAAGTTGTAGGGGGATAGTGTAAAATAGCTCTCAGGGAGCCCACAAGCAAGCAAAGGTTGAGAGTTATAAACTCGGACTTCCACACTAGTACCAGAGTGCCCACTTCTAAGCTATCCTACAATTGTAATAATGTTCTTAAAAAAAAACGTTCAAGTCACATATATTTTATCATCCATAATTTAACAAATCCAACTAATTACTATTAATCGTAGAATGAACCCATTGGAAGGGAAAGATTAAACATCTTGGAATGCTCAGTCCCTTTTCCTCAACACATCTAATTTACCTTGATATCTCATCATGATACTTACATGAATTGAGCTTGCAAAAATTTCGTATGAATTAAAAGTAAGAAATGAGATATAAATACTTTGTGTTTTACCACACAAAAAGTAAAAATTTTTTTTTGATTATATCAAAAACCTCTTGAATGACCTACACTCAACTTTACTATAAGTAAACATAATATTAAACCTGTTGGCATCAATTCAGTTCATATATTCATATTTAAGTTTAGCCATCGCTAGGAAGTTATAATATACACTCAGGTAAAGTATTATCAAACTTATAGATAATCAATTTAATGATTTCATTTTGTTTTATTGTATTTTGTTTGTTATAAGAAATTCGTAACTTGTTTGATCTAGAGCAAACAGACGATTTCTTAATATTCGGATTATACTAAGGGTCGCAGACACATCGGACGGTTATCTTTATTTGATAGAAAACAAAGAACTTCAAGAATTAAGCCAAAGTGATTGGATTAAGACTTCATGTTTCGATTTTAACAGGAAAACGAAAGAATAAATGAATATATTCAGACAGTGTTAAAACCACTCATCTAGCATCAATAATAATAATAATAAACCACTACTGGTCAACTGTTTTCCAAATCATAATTAAATTGAAAATATAAACACTTTTTGGTTGGAAAAGTAATTTCATTTTTATAACAAATTATAAGTGTTAGTAAAGTCGCAACATAAAGTGGGGTGATATACGGATTGCTAATATAAATACTAAATATTTTCTGTTGCATACCAATTTAATTAATTAGTATTAAATAATTAAAATCTTCATTTAAAATACCCTAAAAAATGACTATAATCTAGAAAGTACAAGCCCTTGACAGTGATCTGATTCATTATAATGAAGATTTATACTTCTTTTTTTTTTATGAATTTATACAAATGGAAGAGGAAATTGTAATAAAGATGAATAGGTTTTGCTAGAAGGGATTTAAAAATAAAGGAAGAGGACGGAATGCAAGTATTAATGTTTGATGAATGGGGCGCTGATGTGGTAGATGGAGAGGTAACTGGCGGTTGGCCAACGCGCAACAAACAACTTCACCGACTCAATCATCCACCTCCAGCCTTCCTCATTCCAAACAACTCAGTCTTCAACAAACTCATTTTATTTCATTCTTACATTTTATTTTCATTTTAGTATAGATATAGTATGTTAATCATGAAGAAAAATGTATTTCATCTCCAGAAGGGACAAAAAGTAACTTTTTACGTCTAGTTTTTAGAAAATAATATAAAACATTTAATAATCACCGTACTTAAAAACAGGCAATAATGAAAAACCAGGTTGTCCAACCTTATTATTTTGTTGATATCAATTTTTGGATAGGAAGTGAATTGAGATCGGAAAAAGTTAGGGTAGTAAACCTGATTTTAAAATCCCAGCTGTATTGCTAATTATTCTACTTTGTTTTATTTACATATTTTTATTTACCTCTATTAAACCTTTATTTTGGATTATTAAGAGTTATTAATTATTGTTTTTATATTAATTAACACTTGATAAATTGTTATAACTATTATAGAGCTTTTTCTGGAGATAAAATTTTGTAAGAGCCTTGAGAATAATGAGTTGTTATTCCTCTCGTAGTTATCTCCCTTGGCTTCACCTCTGGAGTTAATCATAATTAATCCTTGGACTACACCAAGGGTATGGGACCCAAATGCTGGGGGTATGGGACTCGATCTCTCGTAATCAGGTATTTTTTTAGTATCTCTCGTTATTTTCTTCTATTTTGTACCTATTATTGTTCGCAGGTTATTTTTTTTTAGTTATGCTTATGTTCTTGTTCACTGTCGTTATGCTTGTAAGTAGTTAAAATCTAAATGGACTGTAACTTTAATTTTGTTTTCACTAGAATTGTAAATAAATGATCAATGCTTATAATTTTTTCATGTTCTATTCGTTGCAATCCATATCTAAAGTATAGGATATTCAAGGTACTGACATATTTAGAAGACATACTGGCAAATAATAGGATTGGTAATAATTATTTCAACAGTCTAGTAAAGGGGGTATGGTACCATATTGGACAATCCATTGGGGGTCTGGAATCATTCGAAGGTTAAGAACCCCTAGACTGCACCATGGCTACGCCTCTGGATTTATTAGCCTTGATTCCTTCGGCATTCCCTCAGTAATCAACTAAAACACTCTGGAAATAATAGACTTCATTATTCCCTTGGTCCATAAATATCTATTATTTCAACAGCGTTCATTTAAAACATGGAAGTTACAGTTTGATCCGATTAATAAAAAATTATCTGATTGTTCTAGGTCAATTATGTCTAATTTTTTATAAAAGACAAAATGTTTATAGTTACAATAAAGCAAATGAAATCATTAATTTTTTCATATATAAGTTTGATATTACATTATAAGTTTGATTCATCATGAAAGGCACATCAAAGTAAAAGAAAAACTCAATTATTTGTCCATGAATATGATATTATATTTACTTATAGTGAAATTTACTGTAGGCCACTCCAGATTTTTTTGTTATTATTATTGTGACCTTATAAGAGAAAAATGACACCGTTTTGTATAAGATTATTTATTCATTCCAACACCTATATCTATAGCCTTTCACCTTTAGTGTTGCTCTAGGGAGTGAAAAATTTGGCTCGGTAGTTATTGGCACCCATTCTATCTATAAACAAAGCACGTGACAGGTTGGTTTTACATCGGTATTACTGTACGTATATCAGTAATTATTATTTCAGGTATGTTTATTGCTGTAGGCATCCTACTGATAAGTTAATTATCAGTGCTTTAAATTACTTTAGTGGTATAAAAGAAAATACTTTTGGTTCATTAAATTGAAATATTAATAAATTAAATTTCTTATTTGGGGCCTGGGTAGCCCAGTGGTTTATGTGCTCGACTCTGGATTAGTAGATCCGGGGTTCAATAATCACTTTGACCCTAGATTTATAAATCTAGCTGAATTAATCTGAGCATGTCATCCCTCAAAGAAAATGTTGATCCGTTAGTTCCGAGCCTATACGATGTCAGGTACTCGTTAAAGATCCCTACTCTGAATACACTTGAGCTAGGACTCCCAATGTAGAATCAAGCTTCATTGTCTGATATCACATAGGGCCAGTGTTCTCTTTTGGGACTGCCATTGCAACTTAACCTAGTTTATTATTTAATGAACTCCATGCGTTTATTTTACAATAGTATGAACATAATTGTCAAAACAATAATTTTTTTATAGTTAATGGGTTAGTTCCACTGAGGTTAGTAATATTAGAATTAGTAATAATACATTCCGTCATACCTCGTAAAGTCTCTGTAAAGCTCGACCGGTTTCGGGTCCGCCTGGATCCCATCTTCAAGAGCACCTAACTGACTGTGTGTGTTGTTTTCCTATAACCTACCTATATATAGTATTTACATTGTGTAATCAGTGTTGTGTGTGTAGGTAATTTTTTTTTTTTTCTATTTCTTTAATTGTTATGTTTTTTTCTTTTATTGCTTATTTCATTATCTATTTCTAGTTCCTTGTGTCGTCTTTTAAATGTTATTAGTGGTTTTGTTAAATGTCGGTTTGGTGGTTTGTTTGTTCATTGATTATATTGTCTGTCATTTTATGTTTATATATTTCTATTTGTTCCTGTACGTTCATTCGTTGTCCTTTTTGTCCCGTCTGTAGTAAGTCCATTGTGTTTTCCATACTGTCTGGGTTATGTCCAAATTTGTTTAAGTGGTGTGCGTAGTTTGATCTGTTTGTGTTGTTGGTGTAGTCTTTAATGTGTTCTTTGAATCTGTCTTTTAGTGTCCTTCCCGTTTGCCCGATGTAGTTTTTACCGCAATCTTTGCATTTAATCCTGTATATTCCGCTTTTTTCGAATTTGTTATCTTTGTTCTCTGTTGTGTTGTTTGTGATTTGGCTTATAGTGTTATTCGTTTTATAACCTATTTTTAATGAATATTTTCTTAGAAGAGTCGCAATTTTTTCGCTAGGTTTACCTATGTACGAGGGTCGTCCAGAAAATAAGTTCCGTTTTGGTCTGTAGGGCGGTAGGAGTGGTTTTTGCCAAATCCGGCAACACTGCTCGAAAGAGGAGAGGTGGGGGAATAGAATGAGAGGTGGGGGAGCTCAGTCGGTCAATTACCAACGTCAGGGCAGGTAGTTGAAATGGAGCCCTCCATGTCACGTCCCGCCACCTCGGTCCCGTTCCCTCTCGAGTTGTTTTGCGCGGAGTGATTCAATTTCTTTATGCACAGGGTTTCAAATCAGTTCAAATTCACGAACAGCTCATTTCTGTTTATGGAGAAGGTGTAATGAGTGAATCAATGGTGAGGAGATGGGTACGTGAATTTAAGGCGGGAAGACATTCACTTGAGGATGAAAGTGGGGAGAGGCAGACCCTCAGTTGTGACGGACGAAATTGTCGCAGAAATCGACAATGCAATTCGCAAAGATCGTCGTTCAACCTGGATGAACTCCACTGAGTTTCCCAGACATCTCACGATCCCTCATCCATGAGATCGTCTCGGAAAAACTTGACTTTCGGAAAGTTTCCGCCCGGTGGGTCCCTAGAGAGCTGAATGTCTTCCCCTTAAATTCACGTACCCATCTCCTCACCATTGATTCACTCATTACACCTTCTCCATAAACAGAAATGAGCTGTTCGTGAATTTGAACTGATTTGAAACCCTGTGCATAAAGAAATTGAATCACTCCGCGCAAAACAACTCGAGAGGGAACGGGACCGAGGTGGCGGGACGTGACATGGAGGGCTCCATTTCAACTACCTGCCCTGACGTTGGTAATTGACCGACTGAGGTCCCCCACCTCTCATTCTATTCCCCCACCTCTCCTCTTTCGAGCGGTGTTGCCGGATTTGGCAAAAACCACTCCTACCGCCCTACAGACCAAAACGGAACTTATTTTCTGGACGACCCTCGTAAGTTAAAGATGCGTATCTGTTCGTTACTCCCGGTGTTGTACTGTTAGTATTGTGTTTATTTCTTCTTTCGTTTATTATTCTTTGTATGATTTTTTCCTTATACCCGTTATTTTTTGCTATTGTTTTTATGGTATTTAATTCCTTATTATAGTTAATTGCATTCATGGGTATGTTTAGTAATCTATCAATCATATATCTATACGCGGATGTTTTTTTTGTGGTGGGTGGAGTGATGATTTTGTATAGTTGTGTCGGTGGTAGTTGGTTTGCGGTATATTTGAAAGCTGAGTTTGTCTTTAGTTTTTCCTATTGTTAAGTTATGAAGTTTAATTTGTCATTTGTTTCTATTTCGGGGTGAACTTGATTTTGTTTAGTGAGTTGAGATAATTCTTTATGTCTATTATATTTTGGTTACTAGGGTTATTGACTATTAGGAAGGAGTCATCAACATATCTGCAATAGTAAACAACGTTAAATTTTGCTTTAGGACATTTACATAGACCTTTTCAAGTTCTTGGAGAAAAATTTCTGAAAGTATCGCAGATGTTGGATGTCCCATTCCTAATCCATCATTTGCTTTGTAGAAATCATTGTTAAATCTGAAGTAGTTCTGTCTGTTTGTTGTTTTAGTTAGTTATTATTAGTTCTTCTGTACTATTGTCATGTTCATGTACATTAGTTATTTCGTGTATGATGTTAAGTGTTTCTGTGACGGGAAACAGAAGTGTATAAGTTTTCAATGTCGAATGAAACAAGTTTGGTTTGTGCGTTTATTGTTATGTCTTTCACTTTGTTTATTAGGTCAACCGTGTTTTGATGTTGTAGGTGTTCGGTAGCATAACCTTATCTTTTTATATTTTTGCGACTTGTTTGGATATTTTATAAGCCGGTGCATTCCTATAGTTTATTACGGGTCTATTTTGGCTATTTTCCTTGTGTAATTTAATTTGGGCTTTTAGTTGTGGTGCCTTTGGGTTCATATTTATAAACTTATATGTTTCATTTGGTTTTATCAGTGTGGGGGGAGTATTAATGATGGTTCTTATTTCATTTTGAATTTTTTTGTCGGATCGGTTTGAAGTTTCTCGTAATTATTATTCTCGATAAATTCTTTTGTTTTTTTGATATAGTCGGATTTATTTATTATAACAATTGTGTTGCCTTCATCAGCTTTGGTTGCAATTGCGTTGGCTTTTTGTATTTTGTTTTTTATTTTTTTAATGCATACATTATCGCGGTTGTTGTCTTTAAGAGATTCGTTTTTGTTGATTACTTTATTAATTATTTCCGAGGCTAAGTGTCTAACGTGGGTTTGTTCATCATTTGGAATTTGTCTTACACAATGTAAATACTATATATAGGTAGGTTATAGGAAAACAACACACACAGTCAGTTAGGTGCTCTTGAAGATGGGATCCAGGCGGACCTGAAACCGGTCGAGCTTTACAGAGACTTTACGAGGTATGACGGAATGTATTATTACTAATTCTAATAATTTTTTTCTTACTGCAGTTAATTATTAATTATAGTTTTCTTTATTTTTTTTAATGTATGGATTATTACAGTAGCATTCGACAAGTTTGCAAATTTCGCTCTTACTGCTTGTTTGCTTGCCTGTTCTAGCTTCCTTATTCCTATGCCCTACGGCTCAGTATTGGATGAATAATGGCGACTAACTCCCTGTCATCATGTATCAACCATTTAGCATCGTCAGGCTACATTGTAAATTTAACTTCGAATGATTAATATGACATGAATTAAAGTGACATTTTGCATTTCACAAAATTTATGAAACACTAACATAGCATGATTACTGGGTAATCATGCTAATCTTGCACAGAGATTAGTGCAAGCAGGTAAGAAAATTACAGTTATAGGTATCCAATAACTATACAAAAAAATCGGAAAGACAAAATTAGTTAATATTAAAGTAAGCTGTTTAAAAACAAGGCCTGATCTCCAGTTATACGAACGTTTTCAGTTTTAAGGGAGTAAAATGTAATTGGACTAAAAAAAAAATACGGAAATATTTATCAATTTTTAAAAGAAAAAGTAACGTAATGTCGAAAAACTTTTCTAAAATTGATGAAAGCAGAATCAAATGAAACATTCTTTGCGATTTCTTTTATTGAGAATGTTTTAAAAAAGAAACAAGTTGAAATTTTAAATACATATTTTAACCATGAGAGTGAAATAAACGAAGAAATAATGTTACGCTTTTTTTTTAATTTATTGATTGGAGAAAATTTTCCTCACCAAGGCAACAGAAAAAGGTATGTATTATACCTTATATAAGTAGTAACCAGTTTTAACTCCTGTTTCCACTTTTAGTTAAAATTAAAAATCTATTAAAATCAATTCTTTTATATAATTTTATATTGAAAAGTTGTAAAAATCGCTATCATCGTCCCAAACAAGTAAAATTAGTACTAAAACATATCAAATTTGTGCCAACATACCCATTTCGAAAAGCCTAATTAGTAGTCACCTTTATGTAGGTCAGGTTAGCCCAGTTGAAACTTGTTCGCCTCTGAACTGGTAGATTCAGGGTTCAGTACCCACTCCGGTCTTCGATTTTTTCATATGATTGGTGAATAAATCTATGCACGATGTCCCTCGGAGACGACGTTGTACCGTTGGTCCCAAGCCTGTATAATGTCAGACGTGTGTCTGTGAAACTCATTAAAGATCCCTACTCTAAATACACTAAGGCTGAGCAACATTTAGGACTCCCTATGTAGAATCAAGCTTCACTGTGTGTTACCCCAAAAGACTTTGTTCGAGGTGGTTAGAGGACTACCAGTTCAACCTAACCTAACATAACGTAGGTTTAATTATGAAAGCTTTTGGACATGATATATGTCACATCGTTGAACAAATTATAATGAAATTTTACCTAAAATAGAACATTCTGATAGGATGAACTTTAATTAATTTTTATTAATTAAAAATGACATACAGGTGAACTTTTCATATTGTTAACAAGTCAAAAGTGGTTTTTTTTTATTTCTTGGAGTGATTATAATTTTAACTCTACTGCATCCTTTTCGCTTTTTACAGACATCTTTTTTCACTTTATTAAACATTAATTTAGTTTAATTCATACCCATAGAGGGATACAAGGACCAAATATTGGTTCCCCATGATGTCGAGTATAGGGGTTTGTGTGAATATTTCATGGTTAGATAGAAAGCATCTATGCACGGCGGAAGACGCGCGGTAGATCGTTAGCCCCAGCCAGTGCCTCTTATCGACTTGCCAGCAAGGAAATGCACCTCCCCAAACGCTGTTCCGTCTAAATCCCTCACAGAGCCATTTCTTTAAATCCCACCCTTATCCTTCCAGAACCAGAAAATATTCTCTCTACTATATTCCAACAAAGCTTTTCATAACTGAAAACCACTGATTTATTTACGCATATTCTGCAACTTTCAGTTAATTCAAAAACAAAGCCCTCCGTTATTACTACAAACTATAATCTAAATATCTAAATAATCTAATCAAATTTTCATAACTAAAAAATGCAACACTTTTGGTTTACTTTTGTGTTTAGGCGTACTAAATACTGTTAATGACGCTATACGACATATGGAGTAGTACATTTCTTCCTTACTCAAGTTGGCTAAGTGTAGAAATTAGGGCCTAATAAATTCCTAATTTATCTGATCTGGAACAACAGCCTTACACTCTCTTTGCGTCACAGCGTTCACAATATTTGTAGATCAAAGAAAGAGGTAAATAGATCAAATTACTATACTTTAAAATTAAGGAAATAAAATGTTAAATGTTTTTTTTTATGTTATAAACGAAATATCTACGAACAACAAACTACAACTCATATATGAAAAAATATTTACGCAACTAACTTTCTAAAACAAATAAAGAATTGAATTTTAGTAACGGATAGTTTTATTTTAAATTAAAGCAAGTCAAATATTAATTTCGTTTTAATTTTGGAAAGCTTAACGTAATAGAGAATTGTGCGAAGTCGATTTAATTTTTCCGAAAAACTTCAAAACTTACACAACTTCACACTGCATAAGCAGAGTGTACTTAGATCAAATGAAGAGGAGAGGCCACTATAACATCACTACATCACTAACAACCTGTAGCTAAATACCAAACCAATAAGACTTTGGTTTTCTTGAATATTGATAACAAGGTGTTATAGTTTAAGTATGAATAGTTAGATAAACTTCAAACAATTACAAGAAAAGAACACGTAGAAACAACACACAACTTACTTCAATATTTCATCCACGTCGTCATCAGGAGAAGACAAAGAAGAAGTTGAGTTTTGCTCGGCTGGCAACAACTAACCACACAGCGAGTGCGCCTTAGTGATAAGTAGTATCGCCAACTCACAAAAAAATAAATAACTAAAAAAAATGAAAACTAGAAATAAATAATAAAATAGCTAAAAAATAAAACAGCAATAACCACAAAAGCAAAAAAATGAAAAGTAATAATAAAAATAAAACTTAATAGTTTAGGTAGGCCATGGTTATAATGATGACTAAGTAGAAATATTGAAGTGAGTTGTGTGTTGTTTCTACGTGGCCTTTTCTTGAAATCGTTCTATATTTTGTCCTAACGGACCGTTTCATTTTTTGAATTATTTAGATAAACAGTTATACTGCATTTTTTTTGTCATTCATTGCGAATTATTTGTTTAATAATTGAAATGTCCCTGGCCAATTATATTTGGAAATTACCTCTAGAGAAACGGACGATTGTGAGGAAAATAGAGGCTATCAGTAGAAAGGTTGTTAATGCAGTGGCTGCTGCATATTTTAATTCAATCTGTCTCCAAGAAGACCTGCTGCCCACTTATACTAATATTTGAAGCAATTGTATATGTCGGTAATTTCACTATCTATTTGTACCAACATTCAAAAAACAAAACAGTCATGCTACTAGATACTTTAAAAGATGAAATAATAACAATTGAGACGAATTGAGAAATTCATTCAAAACAAAGTCTTTGTTGAGGGAAAGTTTGCAGAGAACTGATCCTCTTAGCAAGTTGTTTCTCATTGACCATTCCAACTTGTCATAAAGGACTTGTCTAAAGTTTCACACAACAACTTCTTTCCCATTCAGGAATGCTTTTCTGTTTTTGCACCTGTAGTTGTACTAGTTTTAATACAATAAGGTTCCAAACTATGATGTTTACAAATCTGGTTTTTTTTTCAAAAGAGTTTAAGGTCATCAAATTGTACTTAAAACTAATGCTGTATTCTAGCCTATAATAGAGAAATATATGAAGTAAATATATTTCTATACGCGAAATATCGAAGTAAGTTGTGTGTTGTTTCTACGTGTTCCTTTTCTTTTAATCGCGTGATATGTATATATATATATATATATAATGATCAAACCACAATAAGAAATGGGAAAACAAGACTAAGATCTTTCAACCGTAACAAGCGGTCTTCGTCAGAGTCAAAAACCCAACTGGGTTTTGTACCCTGGGTCAGTTGGGTTTTTGACTCTGACGAAGACCGCTTGTTACGGTTCGGTTGAAAGATCTTAGTCTTGTTTTCCCATTTCTTATTGTGGTTTGATCATTGATTGTTGTTTCACGTGTTTATGTGAAATCTTTTTATATATATATAAATATGGTCATATTTTTAACAATATGTGTTTACAGGAAGGACTGCTACCAAAATTTACCAATATATTATATATATATATATACTTTAAAATCGGAAAGTCAGTCCAAACTGGACACAAAAAAGTTTGCAAGCGAAGAATAGTAACACACAGAGAAAGTGGCACACATACTAACTCAAATTTTTAGGATAATCCGTCTCAGGAGAAAAAAAAGTGGGAGACCATATATATATATATATATATATATACGAGGGTCGTCCAGAAAATAAGTTCCGTTTTGGTCTGTAGGGCGGTAGGAGTGGTTTTTGCCAAATCCGGCAACACCGCTCGAAAGAGGAGAGGTGGGGAATAGAATGAGAGGTGGGGGACCTCAGTCGGTCAATTACCAAGTCAGGGCAGGTAGTTGAAATGGAGCCTCCATGTCACGTCCCGCCACCTCGATGCCCGTTCCCTCTCGAGTTGTTTTGCGCGGAGTGATTCAATTTCTTTATGCAAGGGTTTCAAATCAGTTCAAATTCACGAACGTCATTTCTGTTTATGGAGAAGGTGTAATGAGTGAATCAATGGTGAGGAGATGGGTACGTGAATTTAAGGCGGGAAGACATTACTTGAGGATGAAAGTGGGAGAGGCAGACCCTCAGTTGTGACGGACGAAATTGTCGCAGAAATCGACAATGCAATTCGCAAAGATCGTCGTTCAACCCTGGATGAACTCCACCTGAGTTTCCCAGACATTCACGATCCTCATCCATGAGATCGTCTCGGAAAAACTTGACTTTCGGAAAGTTTCCGCCCGGGGGTCCCTAGAGAGCTGAATGTCTTCCCGCCTTAAATTCACGTACCTATCTCCTCACCATTGATTACTCATTTACCTTCCCATAAAAGAAATGAGCTGTTCGTGAATTTGAACTGATTTGAAACCCTGTGCATAAAGAAATTGAATCACTCCGCGCAAAACAACTCGAGAGGGAACGGGCATCGAGGTGGCGGGACGTGACATGGAGGGTCCATTTCAACTACCTGCCCTGACGTTGGTAATTGACCGATGAGGTCCCCACCTCTCATTCTATTCCCCCACCTCTCCTCTTTCGAGCGGTGTTGCCGGATTTGGCAAAAACCACTCCTACCGCCCTACAGACCAAAACGGAACTTATTTCTGGACGACCCTCGTATATATATATATTTATTAAATATATATATTATATATATTAATATATATAATTTATAATATTATATATATCAATGATAAACCCAATAAGAAATGGGAAAACAAGACTAAGATCTTTCAACCGTAACAAGCGGTCTTCGTCAGAGTCAAAGACGAATATATATATATATATATTATATATATATATATATATATGTGTGTGTGTGTGTGTGTTTGTATGTGTTTCTAAATATGGTTTTGTTTTTTCCATGTATAAGTGAGGAAGGTCATTGATAGATAAATCAATATGGAACATTTTTGACAGCTTTAAAAATAAAAGAGCCCCATAATAGATGATTCTAAATCTAATAATTTAAAATGGTATCTTTAGAAAGAAGTTTCATATAAAATATAACAAGACATATTAATTGGTCTATTATTTGCACAAATACGTGTAAATAATGAATATAAATCTACAAAAATAGCGTTCTTTGAAAGATATTAATTAGACTTTTAGTTTTGACTGAAAAATTAATATGACGTTTTGTATAAATGGGTTTGTAGTTTGAGACAAGAGTGAATTGTGTTTGAGCGCGGAGCCTGGATGAAGGATGGACTACTGAGGCAGCCACGCTCAGCGCAGAGTAATGTCCCCTTCTACACCCTATAATATGTAATGCCTTCAAGCATAGCCATCTCTACATCATTCTTTCAACTCAAATCATACATATTTCTTACAGTTTTGTACTTCTTTTCAGCAAACTCCTCATTATATTAATGGTGATACATTTCATGTGTTTTATATTGTCAAATAGTTGTTTATAAACCTTGTCTGTGACACAGCCAGCCAAAATAATCACAAGAATCAATTAATTTACGTTTTTTATGCATTCATGATAATTATTCTTTTCTAATTTCTTATATTTGCTTAATAGTATGAAGCAATAAAAAATGCGTTAAATAAACATTTGGTTTAGAAAACTGAATAATTTTTAATAAATTTTCCATGGTATAACTATATATACATATTTTAACGATTGAAATTCAAAACATATGTTTCAACTATATAGTTTTAGTTGAAACAACCAATTAATCATATATGTTAACTTTAACTATGGTTTGGACATGCCCACTAGGAAATATTGTTATATATAAAAATCAAACTAAAAAAGATATCACTTAGAAAACATAACAAAATCTCACTTTGAGTTTATATATAAAGGAAAAGTAGAAATAAATGTTCTGAGGCCTTTTATTTACATCATCTGAGAGCAAACAAAGAAATTACGTCATATATTATACATATATATGATCAAACCACAATATGAAATGGGAAAAAAAGACTAAGATCTTTCAACCGTAATAAGCGGTCTTCATCAGAGCCAAAAAACCAGTTGGGTTTTTTCATATTGTGATTTAATGATTGACTTATATATATATATATATATATATATATATATATATATACATGTATATACAACTTTTTTACTTTACTACTCGTATAAGTAAAGTATAGTGATCGTGAAAAAATTCGATCTCCAGATTTTGACGGAATTACATGTTTTGAGGTACCAGAAGTCGTTTTATGACGTTTTTACGATGATGTCTGTGTGTGTGTGGGTGGGTGGGTGGGTGGGTGGGTGCGTGGGTGGGTGCGTGTGTTAGCATTGATTGTTACCACGCTACGGTCCAGAATCTTTGATTGATCAAGTTGATATTTTCCACAAAAATGGGCCCCATTTAGACGAAGATCCCTATTGTTTGGGAAGAATTATGCATGATGGGAAAGTCACTTTTTCTGCCAAAAACCGTTTTTTTTTAAACATTTATTTCTCCTAAACTGATAACCCTAGAGTTTTGAAATTTTGACATTATCTTTGAAGTTACAAATGCAACAAACGAAAAATATATTCAGAATTTTAAGACAACAGGAAATATTTTTTTTTCAATAAAATGTAAAAATTTTGACTTATAATTCAATCTCAAACCTTGTGAGAGCGATACAAGCCATACTGTTTGACGGACAAGAATGAAACTATGCCTACAAATAGAACATTATATGGCAAATGAGTTGAGATATTTTTTTTTTAAATTACTTTCGCTAAAGGGGCGTTACAGTACGATTTGTGTTTGCAGAAAATGATTTTTTGACGCTAAACGGCTCGTTAAAAAAAAATGAAAATTTGACCAAAAATGGAACAAAAAATTAGCAATTCACAAAAAAAATTCATGAAGTTTCAATTACGGGAAAGAGCAATAACGATATAAAAACTGTTTGTTTATTCTAGACTAAGAGATCACCTGCTATACTTGTCGAATTTTTTGTATTTTTTTACATTGTTTACATTGACTTAGAAATTTTTTGAGCGAATCCACTGAGATAAAATTGATGTTTCTAATGGAAAAATGAAAATATATTATTGACTTATAAGAGATGTAAGAGGAATAATATTGTGCAGGTAAATGATAACACTCATTAAAAAAAAATTCGTATATATGTTATTTGACAAAGGGGATGAAAAATGATCTTATTAAATACTAAGAAGCCATAAAATTCCCAGTATAATAATTCTGTTAAAAACCAAAAATGTAAAAGATAATTCAAAATTGAAATCTTTCGTTTAGAGATTAATAACTGTATTATCGTACATCTTTAATTAACAAATCACCTTAAAACAACATTTTCTTCGCTGTTTAAGAAGTTTTTCAGAGAAAAAAAGAGTATTTTCCTGTTTTAAATTTGAAAATTTTACATTAATATTCAATGTAGAAGGATGTCAAGTAAACGATGTAAGAAATCTACTGGCTATTTGAACAATAGCCATGTTCTCTTGTAGGATACTATTTCGTTTCAAGAAATGTTCACTTTGGTTTTTTCAAAAATATTATTACTGCTGTAGTTATACTAATGAAATTATTTGCAAATAATAAATTATTTGTGATGTACAAAAATAAGCTTATAAATTGATATGTCCTTCAATCACTATCTGTACTACCACAGGAATGACAGGCTAATAATTATATCCCATTTAGATGTTTACGTTATGCTTAAATGAGACGTTATGTTTTATATACTCAAGAAATTTGACATTAAGTTACTTATAGTAAAGTAGAGTGTAGGCCACTCCAGATTTTTTCTTTCTGGACCACATATATTCAACACTATTTTTCTTTATCGAGGTTTCGTCCAGTGTCAAACAATAAAACACCTTTAAACCAACGTATGAACTTTATTTAAAGACGTCTCCAGGGATCTATGAATACAGAAATCTATTACAATTATTTTTTTTTTAATATTTTATTTATAAAGTTTTAAGAATTACAATTTCTGTTGATGTTATTATAATTAATTTTCGTATTGATTAATTGATAATTAATTTCAGTATGTAGCCTTGAAGATGTCTACAAATATATATATATATACGAAACGTTGGCTTAAAGGTGTTTTATTGTTGGATTATGGACCAAACGTTCATAAAGAAAAGCAGTATTTTATTATTTTATATTTTATAAAATGTTAAAAAGGTAAATAGTTATGGCTTATAAATAATTCAAAGGTTAATAATTATAAATTATTTAATAATATTTTATTGAATTTTAATTTAAATAATTAAATAGTTAAAGTTTATACTTTATATATTTATATCTAGATACATAGACAAATGAAGCAAAGTCTCTACTTACTTACAGTATCTAATTGTTGGTTCAAACCATCATCAGGAGAAATAAAGAGAGAAACCGACAATGAAAGACTGTAAAAAGTGTATGCTTCATTTATCCATGCATATATGTATAAAATATATAAATAGAGCAATCAGATTAAGAGAGACACGTCATGGGCAGCTTAAGAGCATTTACTATTAAATGAAGCCAAACTGTCTCCATCCACGATTGAAGTTTATTTAGGCAAATATTGATATTATATTCAATGGTATTAAGTTTATATAGGTGCAGCCTGAACAGTAAGTACTAGAATATTTAAGCTTTACTATATCAAGTATATTAGTCAGTAAAGTTTAGAGGAGAGGATGTGCACACAATGCTACCAACACTACCTTACCTTTATAAAGGATATCGATTAAACCTCCCTTCTATCAGGTTATTCATCTAAGGAATTTATCAAACAAACGCCTTCACATCGTTTACTCATTTTACTTAAGCTCGTGACAGGGATAAACATTTATTATTTTTATTATTTAACCATAATTGTAAAACTAATCTGTGAGAGTGCTCTATATGACTTTGAAATGGGACTCTACGACTTTTCCTGTTTACCCTATAACCTGGAGGATCGCAATTCAGTTTTTTTTTCATCATCAATATTCATCGATTTTCATCACCACAAGATTCATCGATATACCTGTGAATCTTTCTTTCATCATGTTAAATATATTTCTCATTTTCGTTTTGGTATCCGTTGCCATGTTGAACACACAGGTTCTCGTAAGATCTAATAAGCATGAGAAATGTTAATGATTTTGTTTTTCTCTTGTTTTCCTTTTTTATGAAAGTCTAAAATAACGGGAGTTTATTTTCCAGTTTATGGTATAACACTAAAAGTTAGAAGTTAAAAATACCTGGAAATATGCTTCTTTTTAAATTGTATTAAGAAGAATATTTTTAGTTTTGTAGGACATTTTGCTTTCCTTTTATTAATGTTATAAGGTTTTTATTTTTGTGATGTAGAGTCGTGGAAGCTCACCTCCGCGTGGTCCACCTTGGGCGTATCTCGGAGCCCTATTCTCGGCTAGAGCTTGTTGCTACCGAGATGCGGCAAAAGAGCTTTCACGTAAAAAAGGCATCAGTCTGTTTTGATGTTATGATCTGCGATATGGCTGTATATGCTGGGAGCGCGCGATATAATACCAAAACAGGTATCCATTGCCTAGCATCGTGGTGCCCGAATCCGCGAGGTCCACCCCCAAGTTGTTTATGGCAAACCTGGGAGTGACGAAAGGGCAACACGCCAAAAATTGTCGGCCTGATTTGCTTTATTGGTGTTATGGCTGGAAAGCTAGGATACACAGCGATCAAAACAGGTATCCATTGCCATTCTTTATTGCCAAAGCATGATTTGAAATCCGTATGTTTAGAAGCAAATATATATGAAGAATTTTAATAGCAGGAAAAATATATTAAAATTAATTGATCACAACTAATTATAAATGATCATTTATTCAATTTAAATAAAACTGACTAATGTCACTTAATCCATACTATGATGAGTGATTAGTATGATTCAAACTAATGTCACTTTCTTAGTTTATTTTTCTTTCTTCTCTTGAACCTGGCACGCCTGCGACAACACTGTTTTAGTCTCCAAACGTCGCTATGCAAGTACGCATGGTGTCCCTATCTCTTCTCTCCTGTTTTTACTCGCTGACCATCTTTTGTTTAACTGTCAATAGTTTCGATCATCTTTTGTTGCCTGACAATTGCTTGACACTTGGATACTCTCAGTGGTAACAAACACTTATCTTTCATTACAAGAAATGATATACGATTATATGAATCAAAAAGAAAACACGATGAAATCTATCATACTACTTTCCTATCTATCATATTCTATCCTACTAGTAATTGGAGTGTTCTTGATATATTTACTGACATCTGGTTTTTTCTTTGCTTGGATTAAATACTTAATAAAGCTAATACAAGCGTAGCCACCAACTTTTGCCTGTATTTTTTTCTGTTATCTTTAAATGCGAGCGTTTAGTAGATACATGTATAATGAAAAAATGAATAATCAACTGGAAAAACATATCAAAATTTTTTTTCATAAATATAAACTTCTTCTTATATATATATGTCAGTCCCGATAAACTGATCGAGTCCAGATAAACTTTAGTTTTGTTTCTATTCAACGGTCTAAACTTTTATTAATATTTATATATTTTGGGCTAATAAATATGGGTTTCTATGAGGATATAAGAAAGACCGAGTCCCGATAAACTTTAGTTTTGGTTCTATTCCACGGTCGATACTTTTATCAATATATATATATATATATATATATATATATATATATATATATATATATATATATATAACCATTCATACCCTCTCTCCTTTGCTAGTTCTTGCACTTCCAGCAATTGTGTTTATCGTCTGGACTGCACACAATGTGACTCATTCTACGTGGGCCTGACTTCCACGTCACTTAGCCTCCGTATGAATGGTCACAGGTCATCCGTTGGTCAACGCAAGCAGCTGCCTGTTGCCACCCACGCCAATCTCCATAACCTTCCCTTCAACGATTGCTTCAGGGTTAAAATATTAAGAAAACTCTCAAATGATGACACCCAGACCACTCTAAGGGCTTCTGAGGAAGCCTTCATTTGGTTATTGGGTGCAAGAAATTCCCTGGTCTAAATTTAATCAGATGATTTTTTATTTTATTTTTATCTTTATTTATTTATTCATTTATTTATTTATTTATATTTTTTTTCTCGTTTAATTTTAGTTAGTTTTATGTTTTTTTTCCTTTCCTTTCTCTTTTTTACTTTTCTCCTCCCTTTTACTTAAATATCACTTTTATAATTTTTTTAACTCACAGCCTACACTGGTTCACGTTGGTAAGATGGCTGCACTGCGTGTCATTGTATCGCGCCAGTTTACATCGGCCAGTGGACGCATTTACGTCTCCGTTCCTTCATTCTTTCTCCTTTTATTTTATTTTCTTTCTTTCTACTCTCCTGAAGACGGCAAGACGCCGAAATAATCGAGATTCGTGAGTGTTCGTCCTTTTTCTTGTGTTCTCTAGCTGTAACTTTAATTATATATATATATAAACAGTTGTGTTTTTTTGACTCTGACAAAGACCGCTTGTTACGGTTGAAAGATCTTAGTCTTGTTTTCCCATTTCATACTGTGGTTCGTTCATTGATTGTTATTTTACGTGTTTATGTGAAATCTTTTTATATATAATGTATATACAATAATATATGCAAATTTATTTTCATGAAATTACAATCGAGGATCTAATTTCAAACTGCTGTCACTGGTCCCAGACTTACATCTTACGAGTATTACAGTTCTCCTATATATAGTCGTAATCAGAAAAAAACCAAAGAGTTTTCAAAACAAAACCGTATAACTCAAATCTTAAAAAATTGTTAAATAGATGTTTTAAATTTTCATCCTCATTAAAAAAGAAGTTTTGAAAAATTTAAAATAAATTTATTTTAGACTTGCAAATATTACAGTTCGAAATCTATTTAAAAACAGTATTATGTAAATAAAACATAAAAACAATTACTTCCTTAAAAACTCATATTGGTATAAAATTTTAGGGTTTTTGCTAGCTTTTTATTATTCTAATTTTTTTCTATCCCCCCTCCCCTCAAAATGCTGCCTCCTGGAACGTACCGCCCCCCTCCCTTCTTTTTATTGTATTAACCAATCCCTTAGCGGGTGATAACATCAGCCGTTTACCGGTTTTTTAGTTGATCGGTGATTCTACAGATTCTACATTGGGAGTCCTAAATTTTGCCTAACTCAAGTGCATTTTGAGCAGGAATCTTGAGCGAGTACCTGACATCGTGCAGGCTTGGGACCGACGAGGGATAACCTAGTCAGATTTATTCACCTCCCACGTGAATATATCAAGGGCCAGGTGGGGATCGAACCCCGGACTACCAGCCCTGAGGTGAGTACGTTAACCACTGAGCTAACCTGTCCCTGCCCCTCCCTCTTGCTACTCCACTGTTGACTACCCTTGTAAAAATTAGTATTAATGTTAATCAACCAATGGTGTAATTATATTAATAAATCCCTAAACATTCTCATTGTATGAACTACACTAATATTGAATTTGTAAGAACTTGTAAAACATTTCTAATAAAATACATACATATGTTAGTACTGAATGACATTTTGTTGGCATGAGTAAGAAAGGAGGGATCATGAATGGATGGGACCTTGTATGGAAGGGACTCACCAAGCCCCTTAAGCAAGCCTAAGGCGGGAGGCTTGGCGACCAACGCCCTTGCAGTGCTGTGTTTTATTACTTCACATTCTATCTCGTCCTCAACACATCTCCTCTAACGAGCGCTCCTCCACAAATTACCATAGCCTTCTTCCTTCATATAATTCGGATTAATCATTTATATGTTTCTTAAAATATTCATTATATTGATTATATAAGAAGTATAACATTATAAGCTAGTTGGACCTAAAAAAAATTATTATAACATTGTTTTAAGACAAAACAACACATAAATAATTTTATAAATCATATTTAAATTGGTCGTTATTTGCTAAAATTGAAACTTTTAATAATAATAGCTATTGTTTGCATTATAAGATGAATGAACCTATCTGTCTTGCCTTATTTATTTCAGGGACTGTATGATCAGTTTTAGATGTTGTTTATCTTTATCTTCTAAAGAAGAACTACAGAACTACTACAAAACTCTTTCTGAAAGTGGACAACGTCCAAAGCTAGCTGATCAACCTCATCACAGTATACGAGGTAAGAGGGTAAATTAATTTCTGAATATAAAAGATATATATATATATATATCACTCAAAATTCGAAAAAAACGATCCACACTGGACGCAAATCAGCTCAAAAACGAAGACAAGCAACACACAAAGAAAGTGTGGGGTTTCCTGCCGTTGTGTTTCCGGCGTGCTTGGTCGCCCTTTCTATTTTCTCCTGAAGACGGATAATCCGAAAATTTGAGTTTTTTAAGTGTGTCTCTTTCTCTGTGTGTTTCTTTTCTTCGTTTATGAGATTATATATATATATATATATCAACGTGCTTGGTCTACCCTCTCTCTTTTCTCCTGAAGACGGATTGCTCAAAAATTTGAGTTTTTAAGTGTGCTTCTTTACTCTGTGTGTTACTTTTTTCCCATTTCGAACTCATATATAATCTAGAATTTTCAATAAAAACAGAGAAATGAAATCACTGAAACTCACTGCTATATTTTGATGTTCTCATCGTCAGGATCGTCATATGAATCGCTCCAAAGGCTGATAACGACTGTCTGGCGTTCAAACAGAAGCAGTAAAACAGTGTAGCCAACATTCGGAGGAAGGGGAGACAAGGATGACATAAAAACATGGAAAACATGGAAAAACAAGGAAAACATGAGATGAAATATTCTTGATTCCTTTCAAATTGATCCAATTTGTGGAATTAGGAATTGTGTTATTATAAATTCTATTCTTAGTTATATCATTTAGATAAAGGTCATCAAGAGTGAAATTCAAGCAATATTTAACTAAGATTCTAAAGAACAAAAATAAAGAAGAATAATTGAAAAACATTTAAAAATAAGTTATAATTATAACAGCTATGATATAACAGTAGCAATTCAGTAATGATAATCCACATTTTACTTTTCGTCTATTCTTCCTTTTTATATTAGTAAATTATTTTTCTACTTTTCCATTAATTTCTTACTTCTTTTTTCCTTTCTTTTTTCTTTTTTTCCTAATGATGTTTCCTCACTCTTCTGTAGTTGATTCACATTAACCGACACGCGAGGGTATGTAATGATGGTTTCCAAACATCGCTAAGCTGATGTGCTTGGTTACCCCCCACTCCTCTGTCATGATAACGTTTGCAAAAAAATTAGGAATTGCAAGTGTCTTTTAACTGTTTCAGGTTTATTTCTGAACTTTTATATATACATAAACAATTAGCTGAACGAAACCGACAATTATTACTACAGATCTTCTTTAAAAAAAGGGTCAACTACATTATTTTTAATGATTTTATATATATATATATACAAAACTAATGTCTATCAGGACTTCGGTCAGGTTGAAATTAAACTCTCATTGCCAACGTTTCGGCTTTTATTTAAAAACAAACAGAGGAAATATAAGAAATAATTCAATCATTCAAAAATCAAACATATATAAAAGTGCAATTAGTTACAATTAAGAAATTACAATAGAAATTTTGACAATAGGTTAGTGAGAGAACTTAGAGAAGTATAAACTTTGAAACAGAAAAACTAAGTATTACATTACAAATTACTTGACAAAAAAAAATAGTCTGTGGATTTCAACAACAACTGTAGTTTGAATTAGTTTTGAACTTTAGTTTTGTTTTTTTTTTAGTTTTGTTATAAATATTTAGATTCAATATAGACAATTAGATTCAATATAGATTCAAACGACACTATATATATATAACAAACTATTAGCCATACAAAACCAATTACAATTACTATAAAAGGACTTTTTAAAAAAAGGTTAAACCAAATTATTTGTTTCTGGTAAAAAAATAAAGTTCTTGGTTATTTCCCTTTTAATGCAAATTTTTTTTTCCATTAAAATAAAAGCAGACGACAGATAACCTGTTGATAAATATTTAAGTGTAACTGCATTATGGGTGAACCGGTCTGACTACATCATGAGTTTGTGTTAACAACATGATGCAAGCCATTGTTGCTCTCTTGATATGATTATGGTAGGTCTTCATTTTTCATTCATGACTACAATATTACTGTTTATTAAGTCCCACCGTGTATATTAAGTTATGTCAGCGTGGGAGTAAAGTCCCATTAAGGCACAGCATTAGAATTCATAAATATTGAATTCATAGTAAATGGAGTCACAACATGAAGGCATTTGTTACAACTTTATTTTAACGGGTGTTGTTCCCATTCTGTTCACTAATCCCAAATTAAATATTATGATTGACTTCTGTAAAAATAATTTTAATAAAATAAAACCGGACTTTAGATTGATTTTTACGGTATAAATAGATTTAATTTATACCGTTTTAATTTATTACCGCTTTAATTTAATAAAAAAGTTTTTAAATAAAAAACCGAAACGTAGGCAATGAGAGTTTAATTTGAACCTGAAGAACTGACCGAGTCCCGATAAACTTTAGTTTTGTATATATATATATATATATATATATATATATATATATATATATATATATAATAAAATAAAAAACGAAGGAAAGACACAGACATAACTCACATCGATATTTCGACAATCGTCGTCATCAGGAGGTGCGAAGAGCGAAGAGCGAAGAGTCCCGCAGGAAGACAGGGCGGTACTGAACTCGGAAACCGCAGCCAGTACCCGAACACTTACCACCAAGCGGGGGAAGGGAGGGAAGGAAATGAAGAGCCAAATTAAGACGTAAAAGGAACGAGTAAAAATTATAACTATAAAAAATTATAAAAAAGTAGATAAATCAAATTAAAATTAATAAAAATAATAAATAAAAAGTAAAATAAAAAATAATAAATAAATAAATAAAAAATAATAAATAAAAAATAATAAATAAATAAATCATAAATAAATTATCGGTTGAGGTTGAGTCCGGGGGAAGAGCGAGCATCAAGTAAGCATATGTATGCCTCCTCTGAAGCTCTTAGGGTAACTTTATTGTTGGATTCGGGGATCTGTTTCAGGATCTGAACCCTGAAACAGTCATTGAAACTGAGTCCATGCGAGTTCGCATGGATGGCTACAGGATAGTTACTGCGTTGACCGACTGAAGCCCTATGACCATTCATACGAAGGCTCAACTTATTAGAAGTTAAGCCAACGTAAAAGGAGTCACACTGAGTGCAATCCAGTCGGTAAACACAGTTGCTCGAGGTACAGGAGGAATTGACCTGAACCGGGTAGGAACTATGGTGGAGAGGGGAATCGAAGGAAGGATTAGGATTAACAATCAGGCAAGTTTGACAGCCACGGCGTCCACATTGTTTCATTCCAGGAACAGGATTGGAAGGCTGAGGGGAAATATGAGAGAAAATGCTTTTTAGATTGGCAGGTTTACGGTAGGAAATAGAAGGGGGGTGATTAAAGATGGAAGAAGTAGAAGTAGAAGTAGATAGAATCGGAAAAGACTCCTTAATAACAGCACGAAGCTTATAAGCGCCAGGGAAGTAGGTTGTCAGGAAGAAGGAAGCGTTACTTCTATCCCTCTTGGGTCTGGGTTGGTGGGAGATGTCAGCCGGTAAAACACAGTAAACACGGTAAAAGCATAATGTCTTTCAGTTTGAGGGTCGTTATTACCTTCAAACCAGAGGCACAGCTATGGGTACGATTATGGCCCCTTCTTATGCTAATCTTTTCATGGCCAAATTAGAGCAGGATTTCCTGGCCACCTGTCAACTTCTTCCACTCCTTTATCTCCGTTTTATTGATGATATTTTCTTCATTTGGCCCCATGGCAAACATAACTTAGAACTTTTCCTACACTCCTTTCAAAATTTCTGCCCCTCCATCACTTTCACTTACGACATCTCCGACAGACTTATCACCTTTCTTGACGTTGACGTTACTTTAGACAATGGACACTTCTTGACTTCCGTACATATAAAACCCACCAACTCCCAACAGTACCTCAATTACAATAGTTGCCATCCATCCCATGTTAAAAAGTCTATACCTCGATCCTTGTCCCTCCGTATTCACAATATCTGCAATAATCTCCAAGACCGCAGACATCACCTTAACCTCTTAAAGGACAAATTTTCTGAACGAGGCTATCCTCGCTCCTTCATTGATAGTCGTGTTTTACCGGCTGACATCTCCCACCAACCCAGACCCAAGAGGGATAGAAGTAACGCTTCCTTCTTCCTGACAACCTACTTCCCTGGCGCTTATAAGCTTCGTGCTGTTATTAAGGAGTCTTTTCCGATTCTGTCTACTTCTACTTCTACTTCTTCCATCTTTAATCACCCCCCTTCTATTTCCTACCGTAAACCTGCCAATCTAAAAAGCATTTTCTCTCATATTTCCCCTCAGCCTTCCAATCCTGTTCCTGGAATGAAACAATGTGGACGCCGTGGCTGTCAAACTTGCCTGATTGTTAATCCTAATCCTTCCTTCGATTCCCCTCTCCACCATAGTTCCTACCCGGTTCAGGTCAATTCCTCCTGTACCTCGAGCAACTGTGTTTACCGACTGGATTGCACTCAGTGTGACTCCTTTTACGTTGGCTTAACTTCTAATAAGTTGAGCCTTCGTATGAATGGTCATAGGGCTTCAGTCGGTCAACGCAGTAACTATCCTGTAGCCATCCATGCGAACTCGCATGGACTCAGTTTCAATGACTGTTTCAGGGTTCAGATCCTGAAACAGATCCCGAATCCAACAATAAAGTTACCCTAAGAGCTTCAGAGGAGGCATACATATGCTTACTTGATGCTCGCTCTTCCCCCGGACTCAACCTCAACCGATAATTTATTTATGATTTATTTATTTATTTATTATTTTTTATTTATTATTTTTTATTTATTTATTTATTATTTTTTATTTTACTTTTTATTTATTATTTTTATTAATTTTAATTTGATTTATCTACTTTTTTATAATTTTTTATAGTTATAATTTTTACTCGTTCCTTTTACGTCTTAATTTGGCTCTTCATTTCCTTCCCTCCCTTCCCCCGCTTGGTGGTAAGTGTTCGGGTACTGGCTGCGGTTTCCGAGTTCAGTACCGCCCTGTCTTCCTGCGGGACTCTTCGCTCTTCGCTCTTCGCACCTCCTGATGACGACGATTGTCGAAATATCGATGTGAGTTATGTCTGTGTCTTTCTGTGTGTTTCCTTCGTTTTTTATTTTATTGTAAAAAAGTCCGCTGGACCGTTTCTTTTAATTGTATATATATATATATATATATATATATATAATTTCATTAAAAATAATGTAGTTGACCCTTTTTTTAAAAAAAAACCTGGCGTAATAATTGTCGGTTTCGTTTAGCTAATTGTTTATGTATATATCTAGCATCATAGAATCTATATACTTATAAAACTCTGATGTTCTAGTTTAAATGTTTGCACACAGCTGAAAATTGAAATAAATATTAAAGAAAACAGTGAGTAAATATTTTTTTACATATAATGGCATTAAAAACAAAGAAGAAGAATGATAAATAAAGTCTCTCAACATAAGTCAAGTTAAATTAACTCCAGATGTAAACTCTATTTAGGTTATGCACTAAACCTGACCAGTTTTTATACGAAATATCTCAGACTCATTTTTGGAAATCTTATTGTTGTTTATATGACTTTTTTTGTCACGTATTTACGGTTAATGCTACATATATATAAAACAAAATTTTATTTATCAAGAATCTGTCAGTTTTCTAGGTTCAAATCAAACTTTCAGAGACAACGTATTGATTTAACAATTGTATTTAGAACTTAAGATTTAAATAGATGTATGAAACTACGAAAGTATATATCATAAACTATTACATTAGAGGTTTAAAATGAATATTTTTTTCTGTTTGACTCACTGCACCTCACTGTCAATATTTTAAGAGTTATTGATCACTTAGTACCATATTTTTATACAAAACTTAATCAAACTCTCTGCTCCATTATTTTCAAAAGTAAATAATTGCCGTGTACACAAACATGCTTCTAATATTGTTAACCTCGTCTTGCCTCTCACATAAAAACACAAAACTGTGAACATATATCGCGACGAGTGTACCAACACAACATCAAAAAATTTAGAAATTAGTGTCCATATCGCGCGAAATTCAAAAAGTGTCCGTACTTTTTTCACATATCTCGGTATATCTCGTCTAAAATTGACATAACAGATTAAAGAAAGCAACTCAAATAATCTAATGACCATAAATATATGAAATGACACAGAACTATTTTAACATCTGTAACAGGTGTTTTACATGATCTAACTAAAATGGCTTTTGTACTTTTTATGTTAGCGGAAAAGTAGAACAGGCTTTAGTATAAAATAAATTTAAGACTTCCCTAAAGAATACTTTAAATAACAAAGAAGAGATTATTCATAATGAACACAGTTCCAAATTGTCTTTCAGCTAAAGTCAAAATAATGGAAAACTTTCCTAATAGTGATCATCATATATATTTTAATTAACATCGAATTAATAAACATATAAATCATATGAAATATATATATCATATAAATCATATGAAAGCCAATCACAAAAATTTATATTCAAATCTGTTACTGTAATCTGTATAGACTTCTTTTTCTTGAGCAAAGCAAGTCTGTATAGAGACCATTTATTTTCAATAAACATCCTTAATACATATTCGTATAACTTGTGCGCACACATAATTGGCGTATGAATAGCATATATGTACAGACATACAATTTTATTTTATTAATACAGGTTTGATTAGTGGGAGTGTATATAGAGAGGAGTATGTAGAGAGGAGAAAAAGAAATTCAAACAATAAATGAGACAAGAAAGTCACTTTTAAACATTTTTACCCTCTTTGTAGTCGTCGCTATACTTGTCAAAAAAAAAAAGAAAAAAAATGACGATGAATACCAAATATAAACAAGTCTCAAGTACGTGACAAGGGACACTAGGAAAGTCGAAAATCAAAAAGTTAGTCCCTTGTTTCATTCTATCTTGTGTTACTTTCTGCCTGTTATCATCTTTGTCTCATAAACCTTTCCAAATGTGATACAGGCATACTTTTCTAAATACAAAACCGGTGGTTCAAACAGACTTATTTAAAACGAAAAATAGCGGTGAATGTAATGAAACAGTCAAGTCTTTGACTCTATTTGATTCGCTTATCTCAATCAGCTCTCCCGTTTTCTCTTTCTTACTTTCATCTTCTTCTTCTTACCTGATCTTCTCCCAAAACAAAAACTCATTTTCTTAATATTGTTGGTTAAGAATCAATATTAATCAATATTTTCTTAATATATTGATAGTTAAGAATCAATATTAATCAATATTTCATTAATAATAATAGTTAAGAATCAATATTAATCAATAATATCTTAATATTGATAGTTAAGAATCAATATTAATCAATATTTTCTTAATACTGATAGTTAAGAATCAATATTAATCAATATTTTCTTAATATTGAGAGTTAAGAATCAATATTAATAAATATTTTCTTAATATTAATAGTTAAGAATCAATATTAATCAATATTTTCTTAATATTGATGTTTAATAATCAATATGAATCAATGCTTTCTTAATATAAATAATTTCTTTCTTAATATTGATTCTAGCGAAAAAGTAGAGCAACGTTGAGTATAAAATAAATCTAAGACTTCCGTAAAGAATACCTTAAATAAGAAAGAAGAGATTATTCATAATAAACACAGTTACAAGTTGTCTTTTAGCTAAAGTCAAAATAGTGGAAAACTTTCCTAATAGTAATCATCATATGTATTTTAATTAACATCGAATTAATAATCGATATTCATCCAAATCACATGAATACTATAGAATCAATATTAATCAACATTTTCCTAATATTGATAGTCAAAAATCAATATTAATCAATATTTTCGAAATATTGATAGTTAACAATCAATATTAATTAATATTTGTGTACTGTTTGGTTTCCAGAGTAAAAGTTAAAATGTACAGTATCTTCTATATTTATGCCTTTAGAAATGGTTGTCTCCATTTCTTTGCAATTTTTGATTGGTGGCCAATTACAACAACCTTTCAAAAGAGTATCATAATTTATGCATATAAAGCAAAATATAAGAATAACAACATTTCTCACTTAGTACTACCTTAAAATCAAGCTTTCGACTTTTATAGGTCATCATCAGGTTAATATATTAAATTACTTGAATATTTCAGGTAGTAGCAATAATAAAGTTTAAATTTAAACAGGAAAACAAGCGACCTGTCCACTTATTGGTATCGACTGCTACTCTTCCTTCCTACAATTTTATAAATTTTGTAGTATTTATGACTTTCTGAAAGCCATAAATAGTAATAAAAATATTTTACAAAACTATAGAAGTATTTGAACATCTTTAGAGAAGGTTTTGTAGGTTTTAATAGTTTTAAAACTTTAAGAATTTTAAACATATCGGCAATCTATACAAATAAAAGAAATGTTTTGTCTGTACATTACCTCAGAACTAACTCATTTCAAGTTATCTTTACGTTTTATACATTAGAGAAACCGAATCCACCCATAGAAAAATTTCGATATGTTTGTTTGTCCAAAAACTTTGTCACAAGCTAACTGAGCCACCATAAAGCATAGCAAGTTGAAACTTTGACAGATTTGTGTAAGTCTAACTTAAGAGGAAAGATTTGAATTTATTGGAAATTCAATGTCGAAGCGGAGTTATAGATTTTTATACTGTGTTTGGCTAGCTAGACAGGTATACAGGTATATTGCAAAAAATATATAGGTATTTTTACAGTAGCAAGTAAGAATTGTTAGTTGATTTTAATTTTGTTTGCGTTTATCATAATTTGCTCGCTTTAAAAGAATGAGTCTTATCTACCAGCGTAAATAAGAAGTATGTTCAAAATAACATCAAAATTCAGCCCATTATCTAAAGCAGCAAAAGATAAAAGAATCCCCAGATCTAATAACAGTTATAGACTGAACTAATAATGATATTTTTTACTATTTTATAATTTCTAATAATAGTTTGGAATACCACGTATCATATCTGAAGTTCTGGAACATACCCGACAAAGACGGGTATATCTGCTAGTTATAAATAATTAAGAAGATTATCGAGAATCGTGTTAGTTAATAATATTGTATTGTTTTATTCATTATGATAATAATAATAACATATCATTATGTTGATAAGTTCTTATTTACTTATAATTTAAAAATGATAAATTTAACTGAAATACCACATAGACACAATGACGGGAGTTGGCGGTAATTGACTTTGATTGACGGTAGCTGGTGAATATTGATGGAAATAGTTGGAGATTAGCGGAGATTGACGGTAATTAAGGAAAATAGACGCCATTAAACAAATAATTTAATTAATCCTTTACAGAGTTTTTTTTTTATTTCAGTAACTACCACTTTCATTATTCATATACGATGGCATTGTTAACAGCATATTACTTGTTTGTCTATTGTTAGTAAAAAAGTTAATTTTGAATACAACTATTTAAATTATTTTAATTTATTTTGGATTTATGATGAAAATTTATTAGTATAAGCTAAATATGGAGAATAAACATTCAATCAATTGTATTATTAGTAATTAACAAAATACTTGGTGTTCTTAAACGAGGACAGTTTGGTAATTTTCTTGATGGGGTCTTTCATTGATTCACAACCTAAAAATTATCACTGAAACCAAATTGACAAATCACTTCTGTAATGTTACACCTTCTCATCCACCTCCTGTCTTCATTGGCAATCGAGTGATTGACGGACGGCTATGATAGGTGATATTAATGTAAATCACTTTAATTGAGTGACGATTGACGGGAATTTATAATATCAATGAGAATGGACGGAAATTGACGGTAATATTGGAGTTGGCAGTAATTGACTGAGATTGATGGAAACAGGCGGGGATTCATCGGAAATTATAGGAAATAACAGGGACTAAGAAGGATTAAGAAGCATTGGTGGCATTGACAGATAAAGGATACTGACGGGAATTTACATTCATTGGTGGGAATTGGTAAAATTAACATCATTGATGGGGAGGTTGTGCTAGTGTTGAGAAATGATAGTTTGACAATACAAATGCAGTGACCTATTTGAAATCATGAGTGACTATTTCAAGGTTAAAAAATAATTCAGGACAATATAATTTTAACGTGTTTGAACACCAATTCAACATTTTAGGTGTACAGGTACTCCTCGTTTAACGACGGTAATTCGGACCAACGAAGCCGATGTTAAGCGAAATCGTCGTTAAACAAATATACATACATATATCAGTCAAGAAGTTGCATACCCTATACTCTTTTTTTCTCTTTTCAAACAATCAATCAATATATATCAGTCTTGTTTATTGTTTTACTCATTAATTTCAAGATTTTTAAAAGCCTAATCTATATACTGGTAGTACTGGACTGAACATACTAAACAGTACTTTGATTCTGAACGATCACTTGTAGCCACCCTTCAGCAATATAAAGGTATAGTCAACAATATACGCCGGATGCTGGAACAAGGAGTAAAACTAGCTCTGAAAAGTTGATCTTATCGTACTGTATACCGACAAATATCTTCTCGCTCGCGTTGTCGAAACGTGAAGAGAATTATGACAAACGAATATTGGGCCAGTCGGAAGACCCTTTGTTATTCCGAGTTGTCGTTAAACTTGTACATACATAGTTAAACGAAGAATATTCCTGTATATCAAGTTTGGAGCATTTACCTTCACATATAGACAGCGATCATACATTGCCCCACTGTGTGTCCACTCAGTGTTTTCAACAGTATTTCTTCCATATCTTACGAGAGTAACGAATAAAAATAACACAAAATATTTGAAATAAACATACTATTCATCCAGTTTTAAAAAAAATTACAATTTAGTAATTAGAATGCGCATTTCACACATTCTACAAATAAAAAAAAAATGACTATTTGCTTTCGGGTTAATATCATAAACGTCAGTACAGTGCTTTACAAAATGAAGTGAAGTAAGTTACAAAAATCTCATAAATAAAATGTAAGTCAAATTTAACAAAAAAATGAAGTAACAGAAGAAATCTTAATCAAATATATCAAATTATATAAAAACACCGAAATAATATGTTAAGTACAAATTAAATTAAATATTTTTATTTAACTATATTATTTATTTAACTATATGAGTTAAATGAAAATTGTTTAATAAACGATAATTATATAACAAGTTTAATTAAAGTTAGTAAATATAAATTTTTGTTTATGGATGAAAAAATTGAAATAGAGATAGAAATTGAAAAACACAAACCGCAAAATTTAAACCCACAGGTGTATGGTAAGCCATCAAAATCCCGAGCTGTGATGAATGGTAGAAGTGAATGCCCAGACCGATACAAAAAGCCACCCCTTCAATGCCTATATACGTATATAAAGGGAGTGGTCCTCCCTCATTGACAGAATACTTTAGTCAATTCTTTAGAATGACTGGAAACTCATACGCCAAGGAATAAACAATTCTACTCAGGTCTTTGTTCTGAATAGATTATTTGATGCATCCTTCCCGAGAACAGTTAATAAACTGATGCTACTAATAATCTTGTGTGTCTCTTACTGAGTAAAGAATAAGTATTTTCTCTACTGTATTTTTTTCAAAATTTTCAAATAATCTTCCTCAGGATAAATTTTTCAAAAATATCAACATTTCGAAGGTTATTTTAAAAGTTTTGATGGTTTTAAATTTTTAAAATATTAAAAGTTTTTAATTTTTAAAAATTTAAAAAACATTTTGCAAATTTTGAAAGTTATAAAAGTTATAAATGTAATGTATCAGTTTGTGTTATAAACATGTTTTATCAATATTTTTTTTTCTTTACCTAGAAAATATTTTCTTGATATCTGTCTTAATCAATAACTGGCCCACTCTAATCTCAAAAATTTGGAGTGGGCTACACTCAACTTAAGTAATCATAATATTCATTGATAATCAATTAAGTTTTTCTTTTATTGTAATGTGATTATTGACATGAATTTATATCTTGTAAAGTATATCAAAATTATAGCTAATAAATTTAAATTCATTTTTTATATGTTAGCTGTAAATATTTAGTCAGTTATAACAAAGTTTAAATCATTGATTTACAACTATCAGACATATTATTATTATTATTATTATTATTAGAATCGACTGGGGCCTGAGACCCATCGAACTTGTGTGCAGCTCTACTGTTTGTAGCTTTTTTAGTTTCACAATTTCCTGTTTAATATCAACTTTGGATTTCAACCTTTTTTTTTTAATTTAAACTATACGTTTCGAACAGTTTGTATTCATTGTCGGGTAATTAAAGTAATTTTAATTTGTATTTTGTATTGTAGATATTTACCTGACGATGAACACAAAGTGTTCGAAACGCGTAGTTTGAATTAAAAAAAAAAACTTCTATTATATGGAAACATTGATTTATCCATTTACCTCAATAGTAGTAAATACTGCACAATTACGGATTGCACAAAAAAGATTTAGTTTTTGATATCGCAAAATTAAAAATTTTAGTTTTATCAAACTTAAAAATTGTTTTAAATGAATTATCTTACACCTCTATTGGATATAAGTATGATTGGCTCAAAAAAAACTTGTCCTATTCAAGTTGTTAGCCTCATTTTTAAACTGAATGCCATCAAAGGTTTCCCCAACTTCCAGAAAGAGTCTACATTATTCATATGATGTTAGTTATATATTGTTTAAGTAGTTACGAAAACAAATTGTAGTTAGATATTCTACATATATTTATAAATCCTTCCTTTGAAGATAGAATATTAACTTATCTAAGTTAATTCAGTTGGAATGAGTTTTTTAAACTAAGTTAGACACGGTTGTTTACCCACCTTTTATCTGCTTTCTTCTTCAATGTTTCCAAACTATTTCAAATATATCAATCTATTTCAAACGGTTCTCTGCTCCCATGCACTTATCTTTCCTTAAGTACCCAGTTATCCATATAACTATTATTACTACTAGTTATTTTTACTAGTTTCAATTAAACTAGTTTCGTCTTTATCCAGATAATCATTTTTTATCATCCCATAAAATCTATACTTATACTAAATATTCTTTCGATTATCAGTGGATTAACATATTTTGAAGTTTATAGATCAAGAAACCTATATACTAGTGCTGATTTAGCGGATAGAAGGGACGTGTCATCAAAAGTTTTATTTTTAAATTTTTGAAGTACATATAATTTATTGCATAATAATTTCAAAATTGTATACCACTGCTTATTGCTATGGTTTCAAATAATTAATTTTAAATTAAAAAAACGTTGTCTTTGAAAGTTTGATTTAAATCAGGAAAACAAACCAATTCCTGAAAAATATAATTGTTATATTGCAATTAAATATAATTAAATATATATATATATATATTGCAGATTCAATAATATATCGACCGTTTGATAACTGGAAGTTATAAATAAAAAGGTATTTCAAATTTCCTTATGTTGAGGGCTTATCACAATCGATTAGAAAAGTTTTCAAACGAAACGTACCTGAAGTTATACTGGCATTTTATAATAAAAGAAAAAATAAATCTTAATTTTCAAATTTGAAAGAAATAATACCGAAGGAGTTACAAAGTAACCTCATTTATGCCATCAAATGTAATGAATGTAACAAGCGTTACTATGGTGAAACTAGTCGTTTACTGAAAGAAAGGCTTTACCAATATAATTATTCAATAATAACAAATAAAAGTAACGCAACAGCTTTAGCTGGCCATGCCATAAACGAAGGTCACACATTCGATTTTGAAGATACAATTATAATAGAAAAAGAAAAAGATGAGCAAAGAAGGAAGACACTTGCGATGTTATATATTAAAAAGGATCTAAGTTCGATTAATCATAGAAGTGACATTACTAATTTAAGTCATATTTATTCTGGAGTGTTAAGCTGAGTTTTTGTGAAATTTGATTTATTTAGTTCCCTTGAGTGAACAGTGTTGAGGTTATTTGTAATGTTATCTTATTAGTCGAGTCGAAGGTTTTTTCTGGTTAACATTGTTGTTCCTTTAAATAATGAACATTTCAGTTCAGTGTCACGTGTTCACGTGTTAAACAAGTTTAACAGTTGTTGTTAAAATCCATATATTATTTTTCTTTGTAAAATTGTTTGTAATGTAATACTTAGTTTTTGTGTTTCAAAATTCATACTTCTGCCTATTAAAAAGGTTTTAACCCTCAGCAGGTACCATGGTGTCTAATCGACCCCAGGGAAAATTAAATTGATCATTACAAAGAAACTACAAAACTGAAATTTATGAGATGTACATGTATTTTATTATAATGACGTCTACTATAACATATTACATTGTATTTATGATACCAATGTACATTCTATATTTTTTTCAACATGGGGTCTCTTAGACCCCATGGTACTAACTGTGTTCTTCATTTCCTAATTTTTTTTTTGTATTTCAGGTTATATTTGCAACTTTTTTGATCAATGCTTTTGTGATTATGTCAGCAAATGTGCCAGCATTTGCTGCCAATAATAAGAAAGATAAAAGAACTTACTTTATGAAAAGTGTTGCTAGGGCTCTCATTGAACCATATGCTAAGCAACGGCTATGTGCAATTCAAACTCTCAAACAAGTTCGACAAATAATTGAGAGTTGTGGTATAAAACATGAAGGCCATGCAGCTGAAGAACGCGATGTCAATTCCGCAGATACCCTAACACAAACGGGTCTGAAAGCCAGATTTGCACGCTGTCCTAGGAAATCAGACAGAAAAACTAAAACTGTCTGTGTTGTTTGCAAAACACATGTATGTACAAGTCATAGCGTGACTCTGTGCACTGTATGCTATCCCGAAGTTTGAATAGATGCTGTTTGAATATGTCCATGACCAGCAGTTTCAAATAAAAAGTATTCCTATTTTTACCATTTTTTTTATTCGTTGTAGCTATTCATGAATAAATTTTTTAAATTTTTTTGTGCTTTATCTTATTAAATTAGAAGCATCCTGATGAATTATGTCATTTTCCTCGTTTCTATAAGTATTGACACTCTATTTTAAACAGTTATGAACAATTTTAAGCACTGGGGTCCAATGGACCCCATGGTGCTAAATGAAGAACTAAATATCATGGTACCTGCTGAGGGTTAAATAAAGACCGAAACGTTGGCAATGAGAGTTTAATTTGAACCTAAAGAACTGACCGAGTCCCGATAAACTTTAGTTTTGTTTCTATTCCACGGTCGATACTTTTATCAATATTTATATATATATCAATGATCAAACCACAATAAGAAATGGGAAAGCAAGACAAAGATCTTTCAACCGTAACAAGCGATCTTCGTCAGAGTCTAAAAACCCAACTGACCCAACTCACCCAAAAACCCAAACTCACGTGTTTATGTGAAGTCTTTATATATATATATATATATACTATTTACGTATTTCACATGAACACGTGAAATAAAAAACATTGTCTAAACCACAATAAGAAAACCTAAAAAACGGAACTAAGATCATTCATGGAAAATAACTGGTTAGGTTTATTCTATTCCAGGAATAGATTTTACATCTGGAGTAAATTGATCTGTTAAATTTAGTTAATAAAAACTTTATAACATTCCTTAAAAATAAGCTAGAATTGAATATAACATAATATTTCAGTCTGATACTAATTTTTTGTAATTTTCATACCTCTCTTATGTTAAATAATTTTATAGCTTTTATAAGTTTCATATTGTTTAACATTAAAAAAATAAACTTAAAATATTTAAAAAAAACTAAAGTAATAAATTTCCAATATTCTTAATTTTTAAAATATGCAATATAAAACCGAAAACAATGTTTAAATATTACATAATTTAATGATTTTAATTAATTCATATTTCTTTAAAAATAACCTCTATTATTATGAAGAGTAGCATTTGTTATTAATTTGAGTATTATTGGTTTTATTTTCAAAAAGCTTTCTATATTATAATAATGCACAATGTTAAATACGTCTGAAAGGGGACGTGAAGTCGTCGGCTTTATTTCAAAAATAACTTCTTAAAAAACCCTCCACCTTGTGTGCTTTTCCATAATTTAACCTATAAGTTTACCAAAGACATGGCCTGACATAGTATAAAACTTTTACTCCGCCTTTTACCGTTTGAAAAATATCGCAAAATTTATAAAGTCATTTCAAGTTTGCAACATGCTTGTTTTTTAGTACCTATCCTAAAAAAAAAAAAAAAATAATTACGAATCAAGTTTATCATGAAAAAATTCGTAACTTTGCTAAACTTTTTCAATAATAATTTCATAATGAAATGATAAATTTCATGTAAACAGTTAAAAGGCGCATCCAATGTGGCTATTTGTCACTTGCGCTGATTCTAAATACATCTAAACATATACAAGTAAAACATCTTGAAATGTGTTTTTAAACACTTTGAATAAAAATTTGTTTTTAAATATATTAATACATCATTCGTGTTAAAATTAATATTTTTATAATTGTAATTATAATACAGTTACATCGATATAGATACATTATGTATGGCGTGCCATAAGGTGAATTTGTCGACACACTCGTAAGGGGGCATAATGAATGACATAATGAACGGCCAGCCATACTAGTAAATCTAAACATGCTGACTTTTAGATTTTCAGTGTAAACGCAACATGCAAAATTTAAAGTTTACTCTTTTTTTAAAAAAAAATAATCTATATTCATATGAAACAAACTGGAATATCGATTTCAAATAAACTTTTTTTTTTATAAAAAAACATCATTTCATCTCTAAATATTCGTAAATATTTAAATGATGGGCATTATGAGTAAACATACTTGACGGTTGTAAAAACTTGCAAGTTAATGACTTTATCCAATCGATGTTTAATGAACTCTTGAAAAATTAACAAAAATTGGTGGACATGCTGCACTGTTTTATGAATCCAATTCATATTTGATAGAAATTCTACCCTATATGGTAGGTGAGCTTTATTATTTTTGAACAATTTGAACTGATGTGATTGAATGTCACTTTGACTTTAAACATCTTTCTCCTAAACTAATAACTCAAGAGTGTTAATATGTTGGAATCATTATGACACATATAGTAACATTACCTCGAAAAAAATTCAAATTTTTTAACTTCCTTGAATGATCAGTCTTGTAAATAAATGTATGAATGTTGATATCTAATTGATTCTGAAGACGATGCAAGTCTCACTGTTTAATATAATAATGGAATTATATCAAAATTTAGCTTCGTAGAATTGTATAAGGTAAATACCTTTTTTGCTGAAATGACATGGACGAAAGAGCCGTTATGGTATATTTTATGATTTCAAAAAATGTTTTCTTGACGCTCAATGACCTATTTTATAATTTATAAAACAATAACATTTTATTGAAACAAAATCACTAATTAAAAAAAAAATCTGATTACCGCTATAGCTATAAAAAACTGAAAATCCATAGTGGAATAATGGGTAGGCTGCTGCACTTATCGGATTTGTTTATATTGACTTCGAACTTTTTCATCAGAAGGAGGTCATAAAGAATTGATGTTTAAATGTTAATAAAACAAATTCGAAGATATTTAATAACTTCATATTGTGAAAGATGGCACAACACCTAAAAACTCGTGCACACGTGTCACTTTTTCAATAAAACATTAGAATTAAGAGTTTTCAAAGTTTCGTATGAAATTATGTATTATTAGTATTTTTAGATTGGTCTTTTTTATTAAAAGACATCACTTTTTCAATAAAACGAAGGAATATATTTTTATACAAAGAATGCGGCTAGGAAAATATATATGCAGACATGGATAATGTGATAATAGAAAAAAAAACAATTGCGTTACACAGTAGTTGGTAGTGTACTTGACGCATGAGCAGTTCCTCTACAACAGCATCACTTTAATAACACGGCAAAATTTTTCTAGACATATTATGTAATAACAAGATTTCACAATAAACACATGAAATAACAATCAAATATCACAATATGTAATGGGAGTGGTGACTGCCGGAGGTGCGTGGCCCCCGCAGCTTGCAGCTTTGTTGGAGGAGGGCCTAGTCGGTGCCTTCGGGGAAGTGGTTAACAAATATTTTAATCTACTGAGTTGATTATGATAGCCTGTATTATCTGTGTGCTCTGATGGCAATTGCTCTGTTGTCATTGTGGTTATTTTGTTACGGTTAAAAGATCTTAGTCTTGTTTTCTGATTTCATATTGTGGTTTGATCATATATTGTCTAATGCAATACTAATGTACCATTGTGACTAGTATGATATTTACTGAAGAAATGAGTTGAAGATGATCTAAATAAATGAAGAAAAAGAATACAATGAAGAGGATGGAGAAAAAATTTGAAATATAACCTTTTTATAAAAAGCAATAAAACCAAAAAGTAAAAATAATATTGTCATCTACATGAAATAAAAATATTAAACATGTTTTTAAAATAACTTAAAATCATTGGTATTTTATATGGTAATGTTCTCTATTTTCACTTTGGAAATAACATTTCTTTTCAAACATAAATTTCAACTCACAGATGTTGTTTTAAAATTGAAATCTTCTATAAACTTTTATGACACCGTACATTTATTAATAGCATTTATTTGTTTAGCACTATTAAACAATGTAAATTCTATTGAAGTAAATTACTCGTATTTCATAAATTTATGATAATGAAGTAATGATGCTTGTTATTCAATATTTCTATACGTATTAGTCATACTTTGTGTTCAAAGCAATTCAGTTTATCTTACTATGTTACTTCAATTATTTTTTTTTTTAAATTTGAAAATTGGAATTTAAATTGGAATGGTATTCATTCCAATCGTAGCAACAATATATCCCCAATATAATTCACAAGTTAACAATTTAAGACTTAAAAACTATTCATTTCCTCGCCAAGAATTTGTTGATGCTTGGTTGATATTTGGCAACAGCCAGGCCCAAGTGTATCAGAGAAAAAGATATCTTGGCAGCAGTACAGCTGTATTTTGTATGTTGTTGTATTTCTATAAATGGCTTTGTTTTGTGTAATATTGAATATATTTTTATAATAATCTGCTTTTGCGCGTAAAACTAAATCAATTATTTAACAACTCGCGGAGATTTTGTTCTAAATAACAAAACAGTAAATGATCGAGGGTATAAAAATTGATTGAGAGTTTCAATGAAATACGAGGTGTATAAATAAAGTAGTGAAACTGGCAACGTCGCTTTCGATCTGGCAACGCTGGAGACGCGTGGCCTTGAGTAGCGTCAGGTGCACGTGTGATGCGCCTCCAGTATGAATATGAACTCGCCACAGTCATTTGTTTGTCCGTAGCGTTGGTTTTCGTGAAATGGTTTTTTCTTGAGCGTTTTAAAAATGAGTGACCTCAAAGTTGAGCAGCGGTGTGCAATCAAATTTTGCTTCAGACTTGGACATAGAAACTTTTGAAAAACTTCAGGAGGCCTATGGAGAACGTGTTTTATCAAGGGCATAGGTTTTTCGGTGGTTTAAGGAATTTTCAGAAGGAAGAGAGTCGATTGAAGATGAACCACGAAGCGGAAGGCCTTCAAGTGCAAACACCGATGAAAATGTCAACAGAGTACGGAACCTTGTGCGTTCAGATCGACGCTTGACAGTCAGAATGATCGGGGAACAGTTGAATTTGAATCACACCTCCGTTCATCACATTTTGACCAATGAATTGGAGATGAGAAAAATTTGTGCGAAAATGGTTCCGAAAAACCTTTCCCAAGACCTCTCAATAAACGAGTTTTTGGCCAGTAAAAACATTCCTGTTGCTCCTCAGCCTCCTTATTCACCAGACTTGAGTCCTTGTGACTTTTTCCTCTTCCCGAGATTGAAAAATCACCTCAAGGGAACTCATTTCGGGACACTACAAAACATACAAACTGCTGTAACCGACCAGCTGAAGGCCATTCCAGAATCCGAGTTCCAGCAATGCTACAATGATTGGAAGGACCGTCTCCAGCGCTGTGTGGCTTCCGAAGGGAACTATTTTGAAGGTGACAATATCACATTGTAATTATATTTGAATAGAAAATTTTAAAAAAAAAGTTTTACTACTTCATTTACACACCTCGTAAAATTAACAAGCTTTCACTTAAACATTTGCATGAACTAGATACAGTCATACCTCGTCATACGATATTAATTCGTTCCAGAAACGGTTTCATGAGATGAGTTTTTTGTAAGATGAATCGCTAGTTACATGTGAACAGCCTAATGCGTTCAAGCCCCAAAACCCACCCCAAAATACCCTAACCCAAGGGGTTCTCAGTCTTCCTAGCCTCATTCACCCTCTTATCATTTCCCACAATGCCATTCTCCCCACGCCCTCATCATTCCAAAATAGTATATACAGTTTTACAACTTTACATTAATTATGTTTATAACAGAATTTTACAAATTAAATGCTAAATAAAATTATTCATGAATATATAAAATATGAATTCAATCAACATAGTATTGTTTTTTAATTTCTAATAAGAAGTCAAAATCTATAATAGCTTTCCTCATTGTGCTACAACACACCCCCTGAAAACCCAAAATTTATCCCCGTTGAGAACCTCTGCCCTAACCAATATAATAATTGTCATACATGTTAAATTGTAATTAGCATAGAGATAAATTAAAAAAATTAAATAATTATATGTAACAATATGTAAAGTTATTTATCTTTGGATTTGAGTGACTGGGTGGGTGAACAGGAAGGTATGGTTGCGGGGGAACAAAAAAGGAGGAAAAAAGGTTTCCTGGCTGCAAAAGGTGCACGTACCATGTATACTGTAGGAACATACGTGCAAAACCTTCTTCAAACTTTAATTAAAATAATGAAATATATTGATAAGTGGATCAATCACTATCTGTACCACCTCCAGGAATCAAAGACTAATAAACACCTCTCATTTGGACATTGATAATATGCCTAAATGGGACATTATATATTATATACACAAGAAGTATGATGCTGTGTTTACTTATAGTAAAGTTATGAGTGCTTATGAGTCTTATAAGAGTGCTTATAAGAGTCTAGTTATGAGTGCTTATAAGTGACTTATGAGTGCAGGTCACCCCAGATCTTTTTAACTTTTTAGAACTTTTATTAATGTTTTTTTAATTTCAGAACTTTTATCACTTTTTTCACTTTTCTGTTTTCTACTTTTTTTTTATTTTATTTTTCATTTGATTTAACTGCTTTCGTCTGAGATAAAGACTTCCTAGACCGAGGGAATGTTAGGATCATGCAGCGAGGAGGAGTAGGGGTTGACCAATGCGATAATACTTAGAGAAGGTCACACCAAAACAAGATAAAACGAAGCTATCAATGTTACAAAGAAATCGAGAGTTTCTGAGAAAATGTCAAAGAGAAAAATGCTACACTTTAGACGTATGTTTATGTCTGATAATTGAGAAAACGAGTGGGTACATTGATAATTTGGTCTTGGTTATGATGAAACAAAGTTCTTAAGATTTATGTACTATTAGCCCAGAAAGACCTCTTTTGTAAGATGCAAATTTCGTAAAAAGAGGCTTTTGTATGATTTACAACTGTATTCTTAATCTTTAAAAGATCTCTGCTTAACGGATTATTAACGTCGAACAGGGGAGTCACCCGGCAATAACGACCGCCCCGGGTGAGAAAAATAGTTACTGTGCCACTACACAGTGTACACCATAAGTTCAATTTTTGATTTCACCGTGTTTTCGCAGAACCTCACTCAGGTTCTCTTCCCCTATCTCTCAACACATTAAATACTCTTTTAACTAAAATAAATCCTAAACCACTTTAAAAGTGGTAAATACTCAGTAAGCCCGGCAAGCCAAATCCCAACACGCAGGGGAAAAAGAATGTTTGGAAATTTGCGATACACGAAAAGAACTTACATCAAACTTATAGTTTGTGTTTATAATTAAATGATACGTCCCACGACATTAGTTAACTAAAGCAAGTATTGACTTGCTGATTCAGCGACAAGATGACTGAAGAAAATAAAATTTAATTTTATAATAAGAAATAAACTTCCATAAAATTATATCATACGTAACGAAAAAATCTCTCCATTACTTAGTATATATTGTGCCAGTAATGGTTCATGAATATATATGCATATTAAAAAGCAAATGAAACTATCCATAGAACTTTGCATAAAAATGATAACGAAAGTAACACAAAATTAGACAGACATTACTTACTTCGACAATTGTCGTCATCAAGATGCGAAAAAACACCCACTTAAAGTCTGTAATTTTCGGTTTAAACTGTCATCAGAAGAGATAAAAATTATGAACTTTTTAATTGAGATAGTAAAATTCTTAAAATGTTATGAGCTGTAACTAGTATTTTAATTGATATTCTATGTGTAATGAATGTCCTTTTCAATATATATTATGTATTAAGAATGATCAAACCACAATAGTGGTTTGATCATTGATTGTTATTTCACGTGTTTATGTAAAATCTTGTGATCATTGATTGTTATTTCACGTGTTTATGTAAAATCTTCTAATTATATTATGTATAAACATAAAATAAATGAAACGAAATAAAGAAAAATACAGGTTTAAATAGTTCATGACGTAACATGTCAAATAACACGTCGGATAACACTCATTTCGAGTACTGACAAAAACCAATTATATATTTCATCTCTCATGGCTATATAATATAAATATTATAGTTTTTTTATTTATAATTTAGAATATAAAATTATGATTTCACAAAATAAAAACACTATATATATATATATATATATATATATATATATATATAATTTAATAAAAAAAACCTGGATGAAACGATGTAGAAGTGAATAAATGTTCACATGGTGGAAGGAATCTGGTTTGGGTGGATTGTTACAGTTGATAGAGTTGTTGGCCTTAAAATATTTATTTCTTTCAGAGAGATAGAATCTAAGGGATCAATATGAGCGATATGTATTTCGACCAAGCCTGTTGTTTGTCCTGTGTAATCCAAAATCTCAACTTACTGTTCAGTTTTCAATGACTGATGAACCGAGTATCTGTTAGTTTAAATTCTTTTGAATAAGGCATGTACTTGACTTATTTATGGATTGGCAAGCTATTTTTAATAAGAAGGCGTTATTTATTTATTAATAAACAAATTAATTAACTGACCTAACTTTGTATATCTACAATATAACCCAATATCAATGTGGATATAGAGCTATCATACCAATGAAGTCGGAAACAAAAAAGTATGAAAAATTTGTATGATATGATAGTATATCATCTGATAGAGGTGGTATAGTATACTGAGGAATAATGCACAAAATTGATTAGCACTCTATGCTCAATTGATGATACTGATGTTTATATGTTGCAAATACATATATATATATTATTAAAAACGGCACCAAACTAAGCTAGATCTGTTTCTTAACAAGTTTTTCAATTTTTCTAAATAACACTCTTATTATTTCGTCAACACAATAAAGTACATCTCCTATGGTCAACATGTTTGGAATAGTCAACATTTATCTTCAGGAATCAATTTCATCATTATCATCTTGATGTTGAATTTTGATCATTCGAAACATTTCAATCATAGGAAATATATTTTATTGTGTAGACAAAAGTACGAGAGTGTTATTTAGGAAAAATAAGAAAGCAGTTAATTGTGAAACTGATGTCAGCTAAGTTTGGGGTCATTTTTAATAATGTATTTATTTGTTAAAGAAGGACAAATATATATCAATTTAATGAAAGGATTCCACAAACTTAATAAACTAGATTCACAAAAAAGAACACATATGAATGAAATCACAAAAACTAAGATACGGCAGTCGTTGCTTGTCTTCGGAGCGACTCACATATATCTTTCTATATATTTTGAAAACAATAACTATAGCCTATAACACTATTTCGAAAACAGCAGGTATCAGATTTTGTTAAATATTCTAGTTGTTTTTAATGCCTACTCAGTCTGATTTAAATTAATCTTTGTTTTAACCAAAGAATATTGTTTGATAATTCTCTAGTTGCATGAAAGTGATTTGTTTTTTTTAAATTGACATCATAACAATAGGAAAATTGGCAAAGTTTTTATTTCGTAAAACATATTGCTTATAAAGATAAAGTAATTATGTCAGATTTCTGTTATGAAGCATTGGTTTCTTTAAACTAAGTTTTTGGATAACTAACTTGCAACTGACTCTGGTAGAAATATGACTCGGTTGCCTTCAAAACAATTAGTTCAAACATCTAAAAATTGAGTCGCACCTACTTCAACTTTTAATGAACAAAAAAAAAATATTTATATGGTCATCCAAGTTTTAAAATGATCTTTTAAAACCCTACAACTAAGGTTCCTTGATAACAGATAACTACTCTCTTCTCACATAAGATCAGAAGTTTTAAAACCTTTTTTTTCAATTTTTGGTTTTTTTTTTTGCTTATCGTATTAAACTACTAAGTTTCTCCTTTAAATTAAACTACTAGAACGGAAGTCCTTTATTTCACCATACTGTTGTTTATTTGGAGTACAGTTCGTAACCATCAAAACAAACAGTATTTTTTAAGTTAAATACTACATTTCAATTTCATAAAAAATGATATTCTCTTATTTGGTACCATTTTAGATATAAGCGAGCCACATTATCGTACTTTTTTTTATAAAAGAATTTTCCAAACATTGAAATAAAATTTAATATTATTACTTAATAATAGATCGCAATTTACCAAATATATTACAAAAAAAAAATTTTTTTTAGAAATATTTTTAAAGTAAGTAGAGTAAAATATTTGGCTTTAAAATTGAGCTATTGTAGTTGATATCGTATGATTTTATTGGTAATTAAGTTTAAAATTAATTTTTTGAATGAGGAATTGTAAATAGGTGATGGAAATATAAACGCATTCATCAATTCGAAAAAGATAAAGTCATCAAGATATTTCGTTTGAATGTATTGCCAACTGAAACAAAAAGCAGTGCCGATTAATTTGCTGAGTTGACGAGAGGTGAAAGAGAGATGGCTGATAAGAAGACTGTCAAACGGCAATTTGATGAGTTCTTATCAGTGAATTTTGAAAGGAACTAAGCACGCCACTCCGAGAGCTGGCCTCGCGAAGCAACAAGTGGTTAGATAGCAACAGCTAGTGTATTAGAACGACTTCCTCACGGGTCTTAACTAGCTGAGGCATATATTATCTATAGTCATAATAATAATAACCATATACAAGGGGAGCACATCGAATAAACACTTGCAACAAATCAATTTAATATCTCACCACCGCCATCATCAAGAGAAGTGACCAGCCGTGTATCAAGATAGAAACACAGCTATCAGCCTCTAATAACTAGCTTGCGAGAAAAGAATATGTAATTAGAAAGAGAAAATAGTTGAAATATACCTATGAAATATAAAAAAACTAGACTACCCGTGACCCTATGTGCCACTCAGAAATTATAGCAATACTTACTGAAATAAATTCACTGAACATGATTGACAGGGATCATTTTAATTGTTGTTACTTGTTATTAAGGCACAGAAACAGATTCTTATATGACCCAAGCTTTTGATAGAGTATTCTTAACATGATTCAAGGTATATATACAGTAAGTATATATACTTACTCTTAGTTCAGTGTCACGTGTTAATTCAGACTACAGTTGTTGATAAAATCCACATACCATTTTTCATCGTAAAATAATTTGTAATGTAATTCTTAGTTTTTCTGTTTCAAAATTTATACTTCTGCCTATGAAAAAGGTTTATATGACCGAAAAAAAAGGTTAAATATGACCGAAACGTTGGTAATGAGAGTTTCATTTGAACCTGAAGAACTGACCGAGTCCCGATAAACTTTAGTTTTGTTTGTATTCCACGGTCGATACTTTTATCAATTTTTATATATATATATATAAAGTTTTAAACACAAGTAAATAGGAAAATAATAGAAAATTTGGCCCTTTACCAGATTTCTATTGTTTTCCTTTTTTCATGTGGTTTAAACTTCATTGATTGCATCACATGTTTATTGTGAATCGTCTGCATTTATATGTAAGTGTTAAACGAAATGCGACCCAGAACAACTGATTACAACTTAAAATAAACTGTCATACATAGAAAGAAATGTAACAATAGGACTTACCGTTATGGCGATCAATATATTGAAAAGTGAGTCCTAATTGTTATGTTTCATAGATTGTTATGTTACAAAATTCCAGTTATATATATATATATATATATATATATATATTGTGTGTGTGTGTGTGTGTGTTGGCCTTCGTCTTCTTGCAGCTCAACTTCCTTTCCGGAGGATGACCGTTAAAAGGGTCGAATTATTGAATGTGAGTCCTTGTTTCTGTTTTTATTCGTGTTTCTCAAAGTTTTTAAAGTATATATGCATAAATGCATGTATGCAAGTGTGTGTTGTGTATGTCTGTGGTGTGTCTGTTATTATTAATAATATTTTGAAGGAGTAGTTATATATTAACATTTCCAAGTAGTAGATTAGAAGGTGTAAGCAATATCTGACACTATTCCTATGCGTACAGCAAGATGGTTATTGGTATGAGAGCTAAGTGTTAGGTAGCCACTGCCGCAATTCACCAGTGTATTAATCAACAGCGGCAAAAACCTAATTTGCATGAGTAACTTCTGTGTTTGACTAATCAACACACCTCTATACCCATTAAATTATAATAGTTATTGCCTCTAACAACTAGCAAACGAGTGCAGCAGTAAGTCTACTATATATACATGTACAATACATATACTATATATGTATATACATATACTATATACAATACATATATGAAAAAAGAAATGAGAAAAAAAGACTAAGATGTTTCAAACGTGACTCTGACGAAGACAGCTTGTTGCGATTAAAATAACTTAGTCTTTTATCTCATTTCTTATTGTGGTATGGACATTGATTGTTGTTTTACGTGTTTATTATGAAATCTTGTTATTGATAATACATGTATATGTATTGTTACCTTCCTTCTGCATAACTTTTATGTTAGCTTCTTTGTTTTACTTTCTTCTTAATTTATCTATGTTTCTTTATCTATATTGATTTTCTCTATTATTCATCCGTCATTCAAAACGGATAAATAATGTTCAATATAAATAAATAAACATAGATAAATTAAAAACACACACTTACTCAAATTTTTGGTTTGAACCGTCATCACGAGAAATAATAGAAGGAGATGAAAGAACACTGGTGTAGAGACGGTCGGAGATCCAGTGCGCTTGGTTCCCTTTTCTTATCTCTCCTGATGACGGTTCAAACCGAAAATTAGAGACTTGTGTGTTTTAATTTATTTCTTAATCACTTATAATTCAATTATTACAGCATATCCTGATAGGACTAGATCTAGCAGACTTTTTTGTGGTAACTTCATATCGTTAAAAACATTAAAGTCTTTTGTTGTAATTTTATTTTGTTCACCTTTTCAGGTTATATTTATAAACCTATAGTATTAACCAAATTCAATGGCTTGAGTCATTTCAAAGCAGTATTAGTGAATAATATAATTCAGTTTATGTTCCAAGCGTGATGGCTTCCACTAATGACCCTTAATTCCATTTCGATAGATTTTGCTTTGCTGAATTAAATGTTCGGTTCGTTTGTCTTTAATACTTGTAATTATGGTATTCAATAAACTGAGGAGGACTGATAATTTTGTTAAAATCCGTCAAAAGTGCTTCGTTCGACGGGTAATAGTGAGTCATTCTACTAAACTAAAACAGAACTATAGTCGTGCAATTAGTGAACTATAGTCAACCAATCAACTGTATTGGACTATAAGTGGAGCTGTTCTGTTATTGGTGGATTGTGAACAGCAAAGCGGACTGCTTCAAAAATCTGCAACTGTATGACCCAACAACATAAGACTATCTCTTAAAGCCAAACAAATAGCTCACCGTGTGTGCCAAAATGTCATCTCAAGCAACGATCATTTGTTTATGCCATCGATAAGACTTCAAATAAAAAATAAATGTTTAATTATCAAAAGGCTGCCCTAAAATAGCGAAATACAGAGATTTTAACAATTGGCTTTTAATAAAATGTGTTCTTAAACTTCACAAGTAACATTTCTTATTGCAACCTTTGACGGATCAAAATGAAATCATACCTAAAAATAGAGCAATATATGGTGAATGAGTTGAGGTTTTTTTTTTCAAAATTACATAACCAAAGAGGCAATAGAGTACATTTTATGTTTCCAGAAAATGCTTTTTATAACTCTAAATCGCTTAATACAGAGAAATCGTTTTTTATCGAAAAACTATATATACAATTAGGAATTGACAAAAAAATTTATGAAGTTCCAATTAAAGGAAGGAGAAATATGCCCATAAAAACGGGAAATTCATCTAGGAAATAGATCACTTGCTATATTTGTCGGATTGTTTGTGTAGCTTTCATCAAACTCGTCCTCTTACGTAGAGGTTGTTACGTAGTAGTAGAATAGTAATAGTTAGTAGTAATAGAGTAGTAGTAGTAGCAGTAGTAGTACTAGTGAATCCTTTAACATGAGCTATCATTAAATGACAAGTTACACCTGATTTAAGAATGATTTATCTCATAGATATCTAAGACAATCTTAATTGAACTTTAAGTTTATAAATGATATTGAATAATGTAATACCTTTCTTCCTAAATTTTAAAATAAAAATATGCCGCCTTCCCTGAAATGTTTTGTTTCCATATCTCGACTGTTTTGGTTTTCATTTGGTTTTATATCTGGGTGGCCAGATCTCCAAATCTCCTTGTTCGCGAACTGAATCCAACTCCCAACCTTTCCTAATCCCATCAATCACAATAGCTTCCAAGTTGAGCTAAATATGACGACCTGATGGCATATAAATATTACAGTAGCTCAGACAATGCAAAGCCGCAGGACCATAAAACCACGAATACGACTCCTTTCCCTGACAAACTGACTTTTCCTCATTCTTGACAATGTTTACTGAGCTAAAAAAAAAAAACAGCAGATGATAATTTAGCAGTAGTTGGCCTCTGGTCCGGAACTCCTAATTACATCATACACTCTTGTGTATGGCAAAAATTTGTTGGTCTTTGGTTGGTTCTTTCATATAAACAAAAATAAAACGGTATATTTTTGTAACAATATAACTAACAACCAATGTGATACCAACAATATTTTCTCATTTATTCCCTCCCACTCTCAACCGGCTTTGAACGTGTACATACCATAGCAGCAATATTGTTAGTCTGTTTAAAATCTTATACAGACTAATAAAATCAGAATTACTTCTCAATAAAATCTGTTCAAACTAGAGAGAGAGAATATTCTATATATTTTCTTTGACTTTTCAAAATACATGTATATATTTTATGAAAGGGGGACAAAAAAACCACTTCTAATAATAAAAAATAAAAACCTAATTAAATATTATTGTTTTTTCTTATGATAGATGAATGTATGACAAAAGTCATACCATAATATAACCCTTTAAGTTTAGTTCTACCATAAATTAAAACTAAACGCAACCCATGCCCTTTGTTTAAAAAAACAGTTCCTATTCAAGCTCTTTTTTATTTACGTAGTATACTTCAGTCACTTGAGTGTGTGTGTGTGTGTGTGTGTGTGTGTGTGTGTGTGTGTGTGTGTGTTTGTGTGATTTTTCTTTTATACATTACCTCTACATTTAGATAGTGTAGCAGTTCCAAATATACTCAGAGTATGAAAAGTAAATAAAACGGATATTACTAACATTTATATAAAAAAAAGCCTAAGTTTTTATGTTTTTATAGCGTGTTTATTATATACAGTGTTTTTTTCTGCCTTCCAGAAAAGGGGAGAGGTGGGAAAGAGAGAGAGAGATAGAGAAGAACTATACTTAAAGGGTATAGTATATTAAAAGATTTTAAACAGAATAACATTATTGTTACTCTAAAAGGTAGATATTTTAGGCGGTTCAAGTGAAAGGATATTCACTAGAAAATATCATTTTTATTACCACATGAGAGAGAGAGAGAGAGAGAGAGAGAGAGAGAGAGAGAGAGAATATTCTATTTTTTTTTTACTTTTCAAATTTTATGTATATATTTTATCAAAGGAGGACAAAAAAAACCACTTCTAAGAACTGATTTACATAAACACCACTCCTAATGTATGTATATGTGTGGTATATATTTATGTAAGCTTTGTTGTTTCCCTTAAATACGATATGCAACGAGCAGGTCAAGGGACATAAACCTAACTTCTTTCATATATTATTCTTTACGGTGTCATTTTGTCTTTCTGTTTAATAGTAAAATAAAATCTGTTCAAACCAGTTGTTTTATTTTGAATTCTCAATATGAATGTATATTTGGTAAATACCTTCTTCTCAAATAGACATCAACAATAAAAATAGCATATGATCAATCCTTTTAGTATATACATATAAGTGAATATATTAAAAGGTAGAATATAATACATGCAGTAAAAAAAAATGTTAATAAACATATAAAATTGATACTGTATTACTGTAAAAGTAATGAAAAAATATAAAACATAAATGTGCAGATCATTTTGTTAGTTCACAAATACTGTTAAAATTATAAATATAAAAAAAATATATCAACCTAATTAAATATTATTGTTTTTTCTTATGATAGATGAATGTATGACAAAAGTCATACCATAAAAGAGAAGAAGTTTTAAAATATTTAAAATACATCCTAAACTCGTAGGTTTTATTAACAAAAGCATAGCGTTTTACAAAAGATCATAATTTAGTAATACAAAAAGGTCCTGTGCCCTCACGCTCATTTGCAATTGTAACTCAATTGTTTTTCTTACAACATTTTTGTCAATTTTAAAAATTTTCTTTTAATTTTTCATAAGTTCATGCTTTTTTTTTTCTTTTTGGCAAAGCTTAGTAGTATTCAATTTTTTCATCATTAAACATTTTTTATGCAAATTTAAGACCAAATAATATATATTGTTTCATATATAGCAGTTTCCTACTTATATTAAATTGTCAAATTAAATATAAATATTATTATTATTATTATTATCAATTTCATTTTAAAAGTACAACTAAACAAAGTATTCTTATCTTCAATTTAATTTATAATATAAGTTCTACCTTTAACTAAGAAGTTAGTTAATATTAATCTCATGAATCAGATATTTGCTATGCTTTTTTGCATAAATATTTTTACGAAAAAAATATTTCTTTCCCCAAAATTATTTTCAAGCTAAATAAAAAAAAATGTAGCTTTAAAATGTTTATACTAAACAAGTCTAAGATATCTAGTTTCTATTTGATTTGATTCTCAAAATTATTTTCTGTTTCCCACTAAACCGCCATTTTGACTGTGTTCCAAATGCTGTTTTTTTTGCTTAGATATACGTTTTATTGATTTTCCTAAATCCAGTTTTCTTTTACTAACAAAAAAGTGTTTAACCTTAAAGAATATGTGTTATAATAAAAATAAAACTTCTTAAACTACACTAAATGATTACCTATAATAAATAATGAATTATAATCATATCTTTTTTAAAAAAATTATTTTCTTTTACGATATATTAATTCAAAAATTAAAATTAAAATAACATTTTTCCAGATCAACAAAAAATCATAATTTATAAAAAAAAATATTCATCATAGTAACTAAATGTTCAATTAAATAAATTAAAACATTTTCTTAAATAGAAATTTATGCCTAACTATATTTTATTTTTTCTCACAATAATTAGTGATTATATATTTGTTCAATGAATTTCGTATTACTTATTCTCAATTATTTAATTATTAATTAATTGCATTTATAATTAATTTTTTTTCAAGTCAATTTAGCTAATTGCCTTTAACAAAATCAATTATTCGAAAAAATGAATTATTTTGTAAGTTGGTCAACTATATATAGTTGGAAAGAATATATAACATTTCCTTTCTGTTTAAGTTTTCAGTACACTTTGCTATGAATGTTAACAGTAGATATACAAATTGATTTCGAATTATCTATCATATGATTTTATTTAATGAAGAATGACACAAGTTCATTTTATATTGCATTACTCCGAACTTTTAGGACTTCCTTTTAAGAAAAATATTATTTAATATATATTATAATAGTATGTAATATATATATTTATATCACATAAATGGTGATCCAGGCAAAATTATTACAAAACAGAAACTAACACAGAACATACCACATTACAAAATACCTACTCCAATCAATATTTTGAATCATAGCTTGTATTCAGGTGAAGAAAACTAAAGAAGGCGATGTTTATATAATATATATATATGGAATGAATATGAAAACATTATTAATCCACTTAATCCATGATAAAAATGGTTAACCATGTTCAAGTAAAGTTATCAATCCATATTAGGAGCAAAAATACAGAGTGAATATAAATTACGATTTTTTTTCAATTTAATTTTGTATAGTTTATATATATATATATATATGTATAATTAGTTCAATAATTGTTTTGAATACATGAAAAAGTACATCTGAACTCAAAAACTGGTGTAAATATTGTTGAATGTAAGGCAGATTATTTAATTTTAGATGATACTTGAGTGTTAGGCTAAGTAGGGTAGTTTTGGGGGGGTAGGGTAGTACTTGAAAGGCAGACGCTGGTTACCTGCAGGCGGTAGGTGGCACCTGGTGGGGTCCTAAGGAGAGAAGGTCCGGGAAGGGGATTTGAATTAGCGTCGGTAAGACCCGTGTCTGCGGGTAGAATTCCGCAAGGCAGGAGAAACGGCACTCGGTGCTCGGCGAGCGTTGCGAGACTGTCCAGGGCGCAACTCGGACTGGCCTCAGCGGGCTGAGCCACGCCTGGCCAGCCTCCGCCAGTGGCACACGTGGGCCATGGCGAAGCCACGCCTGGCAGGCCTCCGCCAGTGGCACACGTGGGCTATGGCCCATCGCCTGCCATTACCAAAGACTCCTTAAAGCTCAGCATTTTGTTAGCGAGTCAGAACAGTTCTTTTTCCAGGCCACTAATTATTATTGAAATACTAATTAAGTTATTGAGGACTATTATGAAGTAGTAGCATATAAAGGGGGCGGACGTCCCGGGCAGCACGTGCCTGGAGGCGGCATTTTAAGGGGGGGGGGGGGAATAAAAAAAAATTGAAATCATAAAAAGCTAACAAAAAATCTGAAATTTTACTTCAAAATGAGTTTGGCGACATGTGCCAAGTGCTGCATTTTTAGGGGGTAAAAATGGAAAAAATAATAAAAAGCTAACAAAATCTGAAATTTTATACCAAAAAGAGTTTTTAAAGTCGTAATTGTTTTTATGTTTTTTGTGAGTTATACTGTTTTTAAACTGATTTTCAACTATAATATTTGGAAATTAAAAATACTTTTATTTTAAATTTTTCAAAATTATTTTTTTTAATGGAGTTGAAAATGTATTATATTTATTTGAATAGACAGTCAATTTAATTTAACAAATTTTTTTCCTGATTGGAATTACACGTTATTGTTTTGAAAAATTTTTGTTTTTGTGACGACTGTACCATATCTGGAATACTCGTGTACCTATTGAAATGAGATGTAAGTCTGGAACCAATTACAGCAGTCTAAAATTACATCCTTGATTATAATTTCATGAAAATAAATATTTTCAGGACATTCTGGAGCTTTGAAGGTGGTTATTATAAAAGACTAGTTGGGGGGGGGGGGGGGGGATCAAACGTACACCCAGAGAGGAAAAAATACTTTTACGCCAGTGTAAAGAAGTAATTACTTTGGACCTAATCTTCAATAACTAAATTAGTATTTCAACAATCAGGGATCAAGGAGATATATAAATTATTATTATTGTTGATAATTACTAATTAACTAACTTTAATTTTAAAGATAATTTATAGTTACCCTTGAGAATTACCTCTCACTTTTATTGGTTTGTTTGTTTTCAACGCCCACACTTATAACTTTTACTTTTTTGTGCTGTATTGGTTGGGGGGGGGGAGGAATTGTAGCTCATTTATTATTTGGTACCCATTTTAGTAATGGGCGACATTACCTGTTGATTCTAAATTGGGGGATCTTAAATTTTATCTAATTCAAGTGTGTTTAGAGTACTGGATCTTTAGCGAGTACCTTGATATCATACAGGTTTAATGTCCTCTCCGAGGAATGATATGCTCACATTTATTCACCTCTCACGTGAATAAATCGAGGACCAGATGGGTATTATTGAACCCCTTACCAGTTCATAGGCGAGCACATTGCTACTGAGCTAACCTGGCCTCTACTAATATTGCTTTTAGGTATAATTTGAAATGTATGCATGTATTTTAACTCTTCTCTCGACGGAAACCCAAGTCTTCATAGTGCTTTCGATGTCAATGCCTGTGTCACGCCCAGACTTGGTTAAGAGGGCCCTAGGTGTGTCCACTCCCCAGGTGACTAAACATTACCAAAACTTTCAACATCCCAGAAATAGTTAACTAAGCTGCTTCAATTATTTAGGTACACATCTGGCCTATTACCATTGGTATACAATTTTTCAAAAAAACTCATTCTCAACCTAAAACATCAGTGTTACCCCAGTTTTTCCCCTTCTATTCCCTTTCCTCTACATTACTACAAAACGACTTTAATATTTATACTCTCATTTTTTACTGTCTTTTAGAGATCTTCTAGAAAATGAAGATTTACTTTATTAAGGAATAGACAACCGCAAGAACATCTTTGGCAGAAATACTGCTACAAAATAATATTCTTACTGTATCGACCCATGGCTTCTTCATCAGTAAACTGAGAATTTACCCAAACAGCAAGAACCTGTTCAAACAAGTTGTTTAAGAACGAGTGTTTAACAACTTTATTTCTGAAATTAAACCAGACGTAATCTATCTGAAACCTTCTAAACACCGAATTTTGGATTACAAGTTGTAAGGTAGAAAGGACAGAACGTGTCTCAAGAGTTGGGGCACGGCTGGCCCCTAAGCCAGACTTCAGAAACCTACTCTCCTCTCAAACATACTTTCATTCAAATTTAGTTTCCTAATTTCCTAATACCGTGAATAAAGATTAGACAGTTCATAGTGTCAGTTAAAATTACATCGGCCTTTTTTATTTGTTTGTTTAATAAAGAATTTGCAAGAGGGATCGTTGAAGTAAAAGAAAGATTGAAATTCTTTCGTTCATGCTCAAAAAGAAGTGCATGAACACTCTGTTGTAGACACTCTAAAGATTGTTCTTGAACTCCGATCTGAACTCAGTCAGCTCCATTAATATCAGCTGTGTTCTAACCACTGTGTGCAGTAGCGCATAAATCTTTTGTAACCTTCCTTCCATCAGGGGAAAAGTCCTTATTCCTGAGAAACATTCTCAATGGAGAATTCTTAATAGAGTAAAGTCTTGAACAATAAAATCAATCAATGTTCAGAATGTTTAATTAGAGCAAAACTTTTAATTCCAACAACTTAACGCCTCAATTATTCCAAGAAATATGAGATTTTAAATCAATTAAAATCAAGTCACTATTTAGTTATGATCAAAAATTTATAAACTTGAGAGAATAATAGCACATTTAAATGTTTAGTTCTAATAAATAAGATTTACTTATTTGTAAAAAGTGGGAGAGGAGTAGCCCAGTGGCTCGCATGGTTGCTTCAGGACTGGTAGATGCTGGGTTCCATTCTCGCACTGACCCTCAATTTCTTCAACGGGAGATGAAAAAATCCACCCACTTCATCCCTAAGAAAATGATGTTAAGCTGCACGTCTCGAGCCTGTACGACGACAGGTACTCGTTAAAGATGCCCACCCCAAACATAGTTGAGTTAGACAAAATTTAAGGACTCTCCATGTAGAATCAACGCAGAAATGTGTGATTTACTAAAATTGTAAAAATGTGTGATATACCTTTACTAAAGTGTGTGCCAAATTGTAAATGAGCCCCACTTTCTACTCCTACAGCAGCACTAAATTATGGGTCTGAATATATATATATATATATATATATATATATATTCAGAAACAAAGTGAAGTAGAAACAAAATAAAAGTTTATCAGGAATCAGTCAGTTCTTCAGGTTCAATTTCCTCTGTTTTGTAGGCCTATGAAAACGGTTTTAAATAAAAAAACCGAAACGTTGGTAATTAATGTTTAATTTAAACTTGAAGTTCTAACTTTATTTCATAATAATTATATAAATATAATATAAAAATAATATTTATCAGGACTCGGTCAATTCTTCAGGTTCAACTCTCATTGCCAACGTTTTGGTTTTTATTTAAAACCTTTTTCATAGGAAAAAGTGTTAAATTTTGAAACAGAAAAACCAAGTATTACATTACAATTTTTTTTACAAAGAAAAATAATGCGTGGATTTCAAGAACAGCCGTCTAGTTTGAATGAACACGGACACTGAACTTTAAATATATATATATATATATATATATGAGTTAGCTTCAGCTACTCAAAGGGACTACTTCTACCCGATGACGACGACTGTCGAAATATCGTTGTGAGTCTTTTGTGTGTGTCTTTATTTGTTTTTTCTCTTTCATGTGTTAACTTATATATATATATATATATATGATTGGAGACGGGTCTCCAACCGTCGCTTCACAAGTGCGCTTGGTGCCCCTTTCTCAACTCTCCTGATGACGGTTCAACCGTCAAAATTAAAGACTAAATAAAAACTAAAACTAAAGACTAATTAAGACAAAATTAAAATCTAAAATTAGAGACTGTAAGTGTGTTTGTTCCTTAGTTCTGTGTTTGTGATTTATCGTGAAACGTTTGTTGTCCTTTTGGATCGTTTTCCTATATTATATATATATATATATGTAATTAAAGTTACAGCTAGAGAACACAAGAAAAAGGACGAACACTCACGAATCTCGATTATTTCGGCGTCTTGCCGTCTTCAGGAGAGTAGAAAGAAGAAAATAAAATAAAAGGAGAAAGAATGAAGGAACGGAGACGTAAATGCGTCCACTGGCCGATGTAAACTGATGTAAACATTGTTAATTCAAAGTGTATATATATATGTATGTATGTATGTTAATATAAACTTTGGAAAACTCGAACAACCTAGGGTTTAGATATTAGAACTCGGGTTTCTGAAGACCAGCAGCTGGCCATAGTGGCTAAGCCCCCTATTCGGCTATTGAGACGTTAATAAAGACATCTGTGTTTATTCTGAATTATTAAATTATTTACCACTTTCGCTCTTCATCAAATATTGACTGTAAGTCGTTTTGAATTTCTAGTCCAATATTTCAAACAACTCTTTGTCGAAAGGTAGCCCTGTATTTGAGAGAACATAACCTGCATTAATAACAAGTGGCTTGGGTCACTGCAAACTTGTCGACCCGCCAACTGAAAGCTGTGTTTGTTTGTCCAATCAATAAACGCTTCCTAAATTCAAACATTTCTATTATTCTTCTTTTGAGTAAGCCGAAATACAATCTTCTTTATTTACTTATAATCCTTGTTGGATGTAATATTGAATATGTTATCATTTATTGCACATAAATATTGATTAATTTAAACAAAGTGAAAATTTAGAAAAGCACTTGAACTTTTTCGGATTAAAAGATTGATGTCAGCCACTTGTTAAAGACTTCTTCTTGAGTTTGGTAAAATTTAGGATCAACGTATCTTTGACACTTTTTTAAATCACTTTAATGGACATAAACCCTTTGTTTACGCTAAATACTATAAATTTTTCATAGTTATTACATCTTAAAAAAACAGAAATCGTACTTTAAAGCCCCTTTGGTGAATGTAATTTTAAAAAAAATTATTTCAAGTCATTTTTCATATAATGTTCTATTTTTAAGCATAGTTTCATTTTGATCTATCAAACGGTATGTCTTGTATCGCTCTCACAAGCTTTAAGATTGAATTATAAGTCCAAATTTTTACATTTTATTGAAAAAAAATATTTCCCGTTGTTTTAAAATTCTGAATATATTTTTCCTTTGTTCCATTTGTAACCTCAAAGATAATACCAAAATTTCAAAACTCTAGAGTTATCAGGTTAGGAGAAAAAAATGTTTTTAGTCAAAAAAAGTGACTTCCCGTCATGCATAATTCTTCCCAAACAATAGGGATCTTCGTCTAAATGAGGCCCATTTTTGTGTAAAATATCAACTTGATCTATCAAAGATTCTGGACCGTAGCGTGGTCACAAGCAATGCTAACACACTCACCCACCCACACACACACACACACACACACAAACACACAGACATCATCGAAAAAACTTCATACAACGACTTTTGGAACCTCAGAACATATAACTCCGTCAAAATTTCGATATCGAATTTTTTCACGATCACTATACTTTACTTATAGTAAAGTAAAAACTATATCTATGTGAATGACTTTTTGTACGGGGCCTGGTTAGCTCAGTGGTTAACGTACTCGCCTCTGGGCTGGTAGTCTGGGGTTTGATCCCCACCTGGCCCTCAATTTATTCACGCGGGAGGTGAATAAATTTGAGTACGCTGTCCTCCTTCGGAGAGGATGTTAAGCCGTCGGTCCCAAGCCTGTACGATGTCAGGTACTCGTCAAAGATCCCTACTCGAAATGATCTTGAGTTAGTCAAAATTTAGGACTTCCAGTGTAGAATCTGTAGAATCAACAATCAAACAAAAAGCTGGTAAACAGCTGACGATTCACCCGCTAGGCATCGGTTTAAGCAAAAAAAAAGATTAATATTTATATCGGGTCTAAATCTGTAAAATTAACAAACTAATATGTAAAAAACTTGGTATCAAAATGTTTTAAAAAATAAATTTCTAGAAAAAAAAATGGAAACACACATAGATTAAAATCTAACAAACTTTTATATTAAACACTTTTCTCTGGAATGTTATCTAAGCCATTGATTTAAAAAAATAATGAAATAGGCGTTTACTTTTTGCTTACATTTTGACAGTCACCTATCAGTGATGTGTGAATTTTGACTAGATGTTTTACAATAATAGTTATAAAAAAATACCAATTATTAATTTCATTGGTTTATATTTTCATTCATAAATCTGTAAGGTAATTATTAGTATTGTTATGAATTATGTTAACGTTTATTTAATCGTTTAATTCAAACAAATTCCTATTCCCTTGAAACTTCATGTAAATATTGTACAAGACAAAAAGTATAAAACAAAACACCAAAACCAGGTGAGTAAATTATAATTTTTTCATTCAAAGATGGCAAGTGAAATCGAACTACATGACTGCTCCTAATATTATGAAGATATATTCATTACTTGTGCAACCTTTTATACTGTGGTATTTATTCATGACGGGGGATTTCAAAAATAACGACTCCACAGAAAAAATAGTTTTATGTCAAAACTAACAACGCGATCTAGGAAGGACTCCTAGATCCCTGTTGCGATAACATCTTCAACAGTATAGAGGCAAACCGAAGAAGAACACTACCTGTAGGTGTTCGAAACTGTTATTTCGAACCCCTTAAGAGGAGTCCTAAGATTTGCCCAGTAGTCCCAGACTTTCATCTTATTACAGTACTCGTATCCATATACAGTTGTCATAAAAAAACCAAAGATTTTTAAAACAATAACTTAAGTGTTCGAAACGCGATGTTAGTTTTAACATAAAACTCTTTTTTATGCAGAGACGTAATTTTTGAAATTTGCCATCATAAAAATTATTGTCTTACTTACGAGGTGTATAAATAAAGTAGTGAGACTGGCAACGTCGCTTTCGATCTGGCAACGCTGGAGACGCGTGGCCTTGAGTAGCGTCAGGTGCACGTGTGATGCGCCTCCAGTATGAATCTGAACTCGCCACAGTCATTTGTTTGTCCGTAGCGTTGGTTTTCGTGAAATGGTTTTTTCTTGAGCGTTTTAAAAATGAGTGACCTCAAAGTTGAGCAGCGGTGTGCAATCAAATTTTGCTTCAGACTTGGACATAATGCAAACGAAACTTTTGAAAAACTTCAGGAGGCCTATGGAGAACGTGTTTTATCAAGGGCACAGGTTTTTCGGTGGTTTAAGGAATTTTCAGAAGGAAGAGAGTCGATTGAAGATGAACCACGAAGCGGAAGGCCTTCAAGTGCAAACACCGATGAAAATGTCAACAGAGTACGGAACCTTGTGCGTTCAGATCGACGCTTGACAGTCAGAATGAGTGAGGTCCTTGAAAGACTTCGAAAAAGAGTCCTTCGTGTGCGGCCAAACATCAAAGACAAGTGGGTGTTGCATCACGACAACGCGCCCTGTCACACTGCCATCTCAATAATCGAGTTTTTGGCCAGTAAAAACATTCCTGTTGCTCCTCAGCCTCCTTATTCACCAGACTTGAGTCCTTGTGACTTTTTCCTCTTCCCGAGATTGAAAAATCACCTCAAGGGAACTCATTTCGGGACACTACAAAACATAAAAACTGCTGTAACCGACCAGCTGAAGGCCATTCCAGAATCCGAGTTCCAGCAATGCTACAATGATTGGAAGGACCGTCTCCAGCGCTGTGTGGCTTCCGAAGGGAACTATTTTGAAGGTGACAATATCACATTGTAATTGTATTTGAACAGAAAATTTAAAAAAAATCAGTCTCACTACTTTATTTACACACCTCGTATCATAGCTTGACCAGTTTTCCAGCTCATACACTGAAAAAGTAAACTTAATAATATTGATATAACTAAATGATGCATAAAAAGCATTATTTTCCTCTTGACAATGGATGAATTCAAAAACCAGCAAGGTAAGCATCTGAGTTTGAAAGAACATTATTATAATAATAACATTAATAAAATCTGAGAAGCTATCAATAAAATAATGATAACTAAGTCTATAGCCATCGCTCTGTCTCTAAATTTAAAGTAAATCTTTTTTAGTTTTCTATAAGTATGGTTACCATTAAAATCAATTTGGTTTCAAGATTTAGACAATTTTATACGTTTTGATTTCCTCTGAGTCCATTTTTGAAGTTTACATCTTTTTATTTGTGTGTGTAAGTGTGTGTGTGTGTGTGTGTGTGTGTGTTCGTGTGTGGGTGGGTGTTTTTCCTACCCATCAGCTTGTAAATTTATTGACTTTATCAATTATAATACAAAACATATGTCACAGTAAACTTGTTATAATATAATAATACATAAAACTATAAGATATCCCAAGTTTATACAGAGATTCAGTTAAGCTAGAATATTGAATTTGTGCTTGTACGTGTGTGTAGATATGAAGAGAATTAGGGGAGAGATTTTCTATCCAGTGATGTAGCACTGCCACCTAATATTGCTTCCTTTTGTTAAAACTGAAAGGTATCCTCAGTGCAATCAAAAGCCTATTGATGTTTACCCAAAGACTCCAAAAGTAATTTCTCAGCTGATCCCCAGCGGTTCCACTCAGATATAGTCCATAAATTCAGCGAAAAGAACAAATGTAAAACAGATTCATTCATGATGAAAATTATAAAATACTTGTAAACATAACATTTAGAGTGCCTCTCCATATATCAACATTAACTTCCTATATTTTTAACATTTATATACGACGTTAATTAGTCACCAGCTGTTTACTCAATTCTTATTTCTTCACTTATGCACGTGAGTACACAAACACACACATACATATAAGTGATATTAACATATACATAACATACATACACAGAGTGTAACAAATAGTAACTTTCATTGAAAACTCAATACCAAAATTTTAACCTTAATGTGATACTTTCGTTTTTCTATATATATGCGATATAAAGACGAAATTAAAGTAAAAAAATACTCTTGAATTATGTTTCTTTTTTTGGTAAGAGATTACATACATATTATATAAGCAATATATGTATTCCAATATTTGTATGTATATACAAATATATATATTGGTTATATAAAACGTTCATAACTTTCTATAGAATCACTGGTATAGTAACTATTTTACCCACCCGGAGGGGTCCTAAGATTTCCCCAGTAGTTCCAGACTTTCATCTTATTACAGTACTCGTATCCAGATACAGTCGCCATAAAAAAAAACAAAGATTTTTAAAACAAGAACTTATAATTCATATCTCAAAAAAAAATTGTTAAATTAAAACTGTCTACGCAAATAAATATAATTATTTTTAACCCCATTAAAGAAATAGTTTTAAAAAATTTAAAATAAATTTATTTTTAATTTCCAAATATTACAGTTGAAAATTCGTTTAAAAACAGTATAACTCACAAAAAAACATAAAAACAATTACAACTTTAAAAACTGCTTTTGGTATAAAATTTCAGATTTTGTTAGCTTTTTATAATTTTTTCTATTTTTACCCCCTCAAAATGCCACACCTGGCACGTTCAGCCCCCCCACCCCCTTTTACTATGCAACTGAATAAGCTTTATATAAATCTTGTATAAAGCTATGAAAGTTGAAAATATATTGTTATGTAAGCAATATATATAAATTATATAACTTTTTTTAAACCATTATAAGATTATTGACTCAATGATATCCATTATTTACAGAAATATTCTAATAGCTATATAAATCCTAAATAGCTAAAAATACAACTTATAATTATATTTTGAAGAGTAAATTTAAATTTTACCTTAAACGGACGACATTCAGATTATTCAGATACATAAATAAAATGAAACCTTGCATCGATCATTGGATCAACTTCACTCAATTGTAAAAAAATAATATTAATCTTTATTATACAAAACGAAAACACTAGCAGTTTTCGCTTTGTCTTCTATAAGTCTTCTATAAGAAATCCTATAGACATCTTTGAAAAATTTAGCCAAATGAAAAATAATGTTGGTACTTAATGATTTAAGTGGGAACACTCACAAGAGTTTAAATCACAGGAAACATTGCGCATAACTATATCCACTGCAAATTTGACAGAAATTGTCAGATGAAAGATGTCCAGAGTCCCCATTAAAAACTGAGTTACATTTTCACTTATTTAAACTGGTATGCTGTTAAAAGTGGCTTGATGGGTTAGGTTAGGTTAGGTTGCAGTGCAGTCCCACAAGGGAACACACGTAGGCCAAGCATTGGTCCTTTCTTATACCACACAATGAAGATTGATTCTACAGTGGGAGTCCTAAATTTTTAGAGTAGGGATCTTTAACGAGTACCTGACATCGTACAGGCTCGGGACCGACTGTTTAACGTCCTTCTCCGAGGGACGACGTGCTCAGATTTATTCACCTCCTGTGTGAATAAATCGAGGGCCAGATAAGGATTGAACCCCGGTCCTATCAGTTCAGAGGTGAGCACGTAACCACTGAGCTAGCCTGGCCCCCTAGGCTTGAAGGGTTACTTCAGCAACCCTTATTGGGTATTCGGGGTTACCCTGATAGTGCGGAGCATTCCCCTAGCCACCACCTGCGGAGCCGCCTGGTAGCCAACCAAGCCCCAGGACCACCCTGACTAAAAGATCATAAAACACATACCTACTTAACAACTATTAATCTCACCATTGGTAGAACATATTCGTTGCATATAAAATATATTTAAGGTGACTAGGTCTTCTTAAGAAGAAAATCGCTGTTACTTATCACTAATAATAATGTTGCGTTCGCAAAAAGAGATACCATTTGTAAGATGAGGTATGGTTACTGCGTTTTTACGTCTGGATATATTATTTAAATCACTGAGAGACACCTAGAAATCCTATAGACACCTTTGAGAATCACTCTTATAGAGACCCAACAGATTACGATCTGTCTGGGAAGAACAGTGGAAGTAACAGGGTTTCAAACAGTGTAAGACGTTGAGTGTGCTTTGCTGGGTACTGTAATAAACTGAACACATAAACCTGAAATGATTACATGCATAAACACATAACATGCCCACTAACCTGTGTACAGTCATCCTTTCGTCTGTACCTGCAACAATACACACATCTTAACATTATCTCATTGGCAATATAAAATATAAAATTTAAACTATAAAGTAGACCCACAACCTGGAATCTTTGTCAGTAATAGTCGTGACTAGTCATAATCAAATAATTCTGGTATATGTCAAACATAAAGTAATTATTGTCTTTTTCTTCATTTACAAACAAATCTATTATACCCTAATAAGTTGTTAATGCAAAAAAAAATTGTTAATATTACCTTTACATTTATATTAACTCGGTGCATTGTCGGCCAAGTTTTTTTTGAAAAAGAGCAATAGTGGACTGGTTCAGTTCAATAAATAAAAAAAATGTTTTTTTATATCGCCATTTATGATAATATGTAGCACGTATTCTACGTTTGTTTAATATCGGTGAATCAAAAAGAAGCAATTATTTTAATACAAGTAAAGCAGAAAATTAACTACCATTTAAATTTTAATTTATTGCAATAAATTCAAAAATAATGTGTTGAAACATAGTTAAATTATGGTTAAAAGTATTATTTTGGCATAAAAATGAAGTGCTATTATCTTCGAAAAAAAAAATTGTTAATATTACTTTGCCATAATAGTAGTACATAGGTGCATTGTCGGCCATGTTTTTTTGACAAAAAGTAATAGTGCACTAGTTCAGTTCAGTATAAAAAAATGTATTTTTTATATCGCCATTTATGATAATAGCACGTATTCTACGTTTGTTTTATATCGGTGAATCAAAAAGAAGCAATTATTTTAATACAAATAAAACAGAAAATTAACTACCATTTAAATTTTAATTTATTGCATATAATTTAACATATATTTTGACATATAGTTAAATTATAGTTAAAAGAGTAGTGTTAACAGAAAATATCAGTGACATTATGTGTGAACAAAGAAAAATTGTTGAATTTACCTTGGCATAAGCCACAGTGCATTTTCCGCCACGATTCTTTGATGAAGGGAAGTTGCAGACTGGCTCGAACATGCAAAGAACTTTAGGGAGTCCAAGAGTTCACTTATCCAGTCCTAGAACAGAGTGGCCAACCCCATTATGACTTCTTTTTACTTCATTATAAAATCAAACAAATTTGTTAAATGTTTCACAAAAATTGAAATTTTCTTAATAGTTATTTTGTTTGAAAGTTTTCTTTTTACACTGTTTAGTGATAAATTTTATTCTTATTGCTATATGGTTTACATTAATAAGGAATTGAGAATAATAGTTATAATTTAAAATAAAACATATTTTTTAAATAACTTCCAGGAATAAGTTCAATGAAACATATTAAAATCACTCATTGCTGACGATTCCATTTTATTTTTAAACATTTTTCATATGTCTACAAAGAAAGGATAATAAAAAAATCATATAGCATATAAACATCCAAAATAAACAATATGGAAATAGATTATTATAGCTTGTGGAATATTATTAGTAGAAGTATTTCTGAAATAAACAAAATAACTTACCGAAGTAAGACTTGTGGGAATTAGAAAATTAAATTTTCATTATATAAATGAACAAACAATCTTGACTGGTCAAAATCTACGTCTAGACTAATGAGATAACACTACAATGAGAGATTGATTTTGAATTTAGAAAATTGACCGAATCCCTATTTTCATAATTTACCTATTCTATCAAAAGGTCGATATATTATTGAATTTGTTATGTATCTATGTAAAAGAGTTATAACGAAAGTAATCAGAGATAGAAACAGACATAACTCACTTCTATATTTTGAAGATCGTTATAATATAGAAGTGACTTAAGCCTATATCTATCTCTGTTACCTTCATATGTTTTAACTTCATTCAGTCATTCATTCATTTGACTAATTACGTTTAATAAATACATTTTCATATGGCAGAATATAGCAATAAAGGTAATATATATATATATATATATATTACTAAAAATAAGAAAATGATCCCAAATTAATTTTCATATCGCCAATTCATTTTCTTAGTCATCTTATTTATGTGTTAATACTAATAATAAGGAATTACTGCATAATAAGGTTCTGACTGTTTAAATAATGTTTAAAATTAATTATTTCAATTATCAGTAATTAAATTAAAAACAGTTATGAGTTGAATAATTATTTTATGACTATTTGCAAGACGTAATCAATTTAATTTAAGCTTAATTTAAAAAAAATAAGTTTAATCTAGGTTATGAAAATAGTTTAAAACAAAAAATTGTAAAATAACAGTTTCTTAATATTTGCACAGAAATATTGATTAAAAAAAAGTTTTATTGATATTCTGTTGTTTTTTTTTTAAAGTTGTTAAAATTATTTTACAACTTTATATACAAAGTTGTAAACAATGAAAGTTAAATTTCATTAAAAACTAAACTACATTAGTCATTTTATAACATATATTTATTAATATTTGTGATATCTCTTTCTACATTTATATATAATTATTAATATTACTATTTACCTTTTCTAATATTAAAACATTAAATGTGTACTGAATCTATTGTTATTAAGATATAGAGAACCATATATTCTAAACAGAAATAATTACATGGAGGTATTACATTATTTTATGTACGAATAACTGTTTTTAAATTGAACTTTAATTGTATCTTAATTTAAACGAGTCAGTTTTAAAAGCATTTGAAAGTTTTGTGGCCTTAGTTAATAATTCTTATAATCATTCTTAATGCTAATAATTCTTATAAGCAAGAATAATTCTTATGCTCATTAGAATTGAGAACTTCCATTTTTTTTACATAATATATTGTAATTGATTTCTCAATCTACTTTTGTTTGTCATCATTTAATAGTTACAATTTAACGCAATGTACTAAACAAGTAAACAATGTTCTAAACAATAGAAGATAATTTTAAGTTGTGTACTAACTTTCTTTTTGATGTGTAGATTTTTTCTTCATTTCTTCTTTCTTTTAAACGACTTATACAAACACTAAAATAATTTCATACGTGCACATCACATAATAATCTAATTAATAAAATCACTTTTAAATTGCTGTATTTAACAAGTTTTTTCCTAAACTACTATAGAAAAAACCGACGCTTACAGCTATAAAAAAAGACGCCATTATGATCTGAAGCAATATAAAGGAGGTTTGGCTCTAAATTAAACCAGTGTTTACACAATGTCAGAAAATAATCATGAACTAATTAGACTTATAAATTTTGGTGAGTTGCATTCAAATGATTTTATGTAATAGATATTAATTTGAAATCAACATTTTTAAAAACATAATTTTATAATAAGAGACTCTAAAATGGAAATAATGCATATAATAGTGGAATTTAATAATTGACTTTTCATGTCGGTAGACAATAATATATTTTATATTTTAAAAAATTTGTGTAGATGAGCATTCAATGTAGTTAAAATTAAATATATTATTAAGTTAATTGACAAGCTATTTAATTCAATAATTGGTTTTAATGCAGTTATCTCTATTTTGCTAAATTTAAGGAAAATGTAATCATTGTCACAGCCTTATAAAAAAATCAATGAATCACGATGACTAATATTTAAGACTAGAGTAACATTTTAAATTAATATCTTGCAAATTTATACGGCAGGGTTTAAAAGTTAATTATTATCATTTCAAAGAGTTTGTAAAAAACAAAGATATAATAATACATTTAATAAGATAGAAACATTTTTTTTTAAATTTTACTAGGAACATATTTTCAGTTTATATTTCCATAATTAATTATTTTATCAATTACATGTTATTTTAAGTTATGTAATTAGTTGTGTAATTTCTTTTGCCTAATTATCTCAATATATAAATTAATTTCATTCATTTATATTATTAATTAATGCAGTAATTTTGGAATAAAGTTAATTCTACTAACTCACCAGCTATACAAGCAGTTATTGTGTGGTATTTACTCATAATTAGAAAGGGAAGGAAGACTAAGTCTCCACACACAAGGACTCAGTTTCCTTGATGACTTAAGCAGTCAAGATCACCTTAATGACAATAAACATTAAGTGTTCGAAACGTGACGTCGTTTGATAAGATCTTTTTTTTGTGAGTGGAAACTAAGTGTTTCCTTCCCTTTCTAATCAAAATCTGAAGTGGCATTCACTCAACTTTACTATAAGTTAATATCACATTACTGGTCATAGTATTATAGTAAAACTAAAACATTAGGCGTTAATAATAGTAAATTATATTACATTACATTTTTATGAAACTGAAACGTGAATTGGTTTAGTTAATTTTCTTTAATGTGAAACTCACGTTTCAATTTGTAGAGACAAGTTTCTAAAGGCGTTTATAAAATGTTTTAGAAAGCATTTTAGTGTTTTAATATTTGTTTACCAATGCCCACTCTTATAGTGCTGTTCTCAGTATAGAACATGTCCCTCATTTATTATTTGGCACCAATTCCAGGAACAGGAGAGCCACATCACAGGGTTGGCACTAAATAAATTTGAGTAGGGCTCTTTCAAGTAGCTGACATCTTAAAGTTAGGGACGGACGGCTAAGGTAGGTTATGTTGGGTTGCAGTGGCCGTCCAACGAATAGAACATGTAGGCCAAAGATTCCTCCTTTTTGATGTGACACAATGAACATACCACATTGGGAGTCCTCAATTTTTCCTAATTCAAGTGTATTTTAGAATATTATTTATGTACAAGCTCAGGACAGACAACTTAACATCCTCTCCAATGGACGACCTGCTCACATTTATAAATCTCCCATGGGATGAGCAAAAATTGAACCCAGTATCAGTTCACTGGGTGAACTGATTCACTGGGTGAATTGAACCCAGTATACGTTCATACTGAACGTATCAGTTCAGTAGACAGAAGCTGGGATCCAATTGTTAAAAAAAAACAAGTTTATTTTTTTATGTTTAAGAGCATTTTCAACTCAATGTTTATGTAAATTCCAATGATAAAAGTCCATCTCCAAACTTGTTATTATTTTTTTGTTTAAAAAATGAAATATAAACACTTTCACGTTGAATAATGATTATCAAAAAATAAATAAATCAGAAGTAATAGTTTACACAATATTTGTCTGCAATTGTTTGAATTATTGAACTGTATAGAGATATTTAGAAAATCTTATCTGGCAACTCTAAACAAATTGTTTTTATATTGTTTTAATTTTAATTTTTAATATCTAACTTCAATTATGTTCTGAGTTTGAAAATATAAATAAATTATTTTGTGGCACATAATTGTAATAGAAAGAATTTAAATTATGAAACTAATTTTTTGTTAAGTTGCTTTTATTACTATTAGTGTTTGAATCACTCGTCAGAGTGGAGCAGTGTGCAGACTCAACTTGGTGTTTCTGCATACGATTCAAAATGTGTTGGAAATTTAAATTTTGAGGAGACAAAATTGTTATGTTCTAGTTCTGTGAATGTGCTAAATATAGATTAATATTTATGTCAGTTAATACACAATAGTCAACTGGACTAAAACCTTAATCCCCAAACACATGCCCAAGCATTCCTCTTTATATTTACAACATGGAAGTAGTTGTTAAAAATAATTCTAAAAAATCACATTTCTTATAAAAATACCAGAAATTAATGTAAATATATTTGTATTATTTGCATTGATTAGAAAGATTTTTTATATGAAAGTTTAACAATAATGAAACTGGGAAAGCCCAAGACATTGTGTTTACCATGTGGCATTTGTTATTAATAAAGAATCTGTTTTTGATATTCTTCACATTTCCAGAAGTACAACTTTACAACAAGGATAGATGATATTTTTTCTATTCAGTGACCTATTATCATTTTTTAATGGCAATGGAGGATCTGATAAAATATTGATTTAAACATAAATACCTGGAAAATCTTTTCCACAATGTAGAGTAACCAACTCTCACGTAATTCAGAACACAGAATGGCTGCTCCAAACTAAAATCTAGATAAATAATATTAAAATTGAATATATAGCTACATATCAAACAATGATTTTTATTTAACTTATGCGCAGGGAGCAAAGTAGCCCAGTAGCAATGTGCTTTCCTCTCGCCTGATAGATCAGGGGTTTAATACCCACTCTGGCCCTGGATATATTCACTCGGGAGGTGAATACATCTGAGCATGTCATCTTTTGGTGAGTATCTTAAACCGTCGTTCCAAAGCCTGTACTTATGTCAGGTACTCGTTAAAGATCCTTACTCTTATACACCTGAGTTATAAAAAGCTTTGGAATCCCAATGTAGAATGCTTATTGTGTGGTATCACAAAGGATCAATGTCCCTTCTATGTGTGTTCCCTTATTGCGATCTCACCTAACCTAACTTATAAGCAAGACAATTAAGCCATTAAGATAACTTTCCCCCGGTATTTTTTAACCAAATTCTAATATCACGAGTTACAACTGCCAAATGGTTAGAACGGCACCTTGACAGACGTCTTTCTTGATCTCTCTGTGCCAAAATAAAAAGAACAGAGCTAAAGAATTCCTAAAAACTTCTACTTCACTTATTGGGTCACATTTTAAAAACTAACAGCTAACAACAAACTGCTTCTTAAAAAAAACTGCTATTATACAATTAGAACTTACAGAATAAGTTACAGAGAACAATCAAGCGTAGCAATTCTCAGAAGATACGGGTCCCTTGGATTTTATTTCTTTTATTGCCTCCTCTATGGGCAAATAAAATTATTTCCGACATATATATATCAAAACAGTTCATCCAGTACCAACATCCAGTTATAAGCATACTTCTTGCAATAATAACACCTTAGTCCTAAGCATTCCTTCTAAATGTATTTCGGAAATCCTAAAAATCTTCAGAGAAGAATATGGCAAAGGGACATATTGCAGTAAACTCTATTTAACCAATTACTGTTATTGATATTTTCTCTTGTGTTTTCACACTTATCATACTGTTTTTATAAATTATTTTCTACTTCAGAAAATATAACTACTAGATTATTTCTTCATAAATGTTTCTCTGTGAAATAAATTGTACTACATCTCCCACAACAAGATTTAATAAACACATGAAATAACAATCAACGTCCAAACCACAATTAGAAAAAAAAGACTAAGATCTTTCAACCATATAAAAAATAGTAATTATCAAATGGATAATTATAACATGGTCTGATTATATATTCTACATAGATTTCTGAATCCATAATATAAGATTTAACAATTTCTTTACAACAAGCCATCCTCGTCAGAGTCAAATCTCAACAAAAATCAAAGATGTAAAAACATTTTGTAAGGGATTGAGAATTGGGGAGGCAAGAGAGGTATTTTAAACGGTGTAAAGTGCAGGAAAGGAAATGGTCCAGGGAGAGATGTCAAGATACACAAAGGAAAAACAGGAAGAAAAAAGTAAAAAACCATCTTAGATGAGGGTTGACACTGCCATAAATGTCACTGATTAAGTTAACTTGATATTGTTTACTATTTATAAAATTAATATAAAAAAAATTAACCTCGTATTTGATAAATGATGTTAAAACACATGTGGATTTTGCTATTAAGTAGCTAGGTTATATGATATTGTTATGGATGGACTTACTGCCTGTCCCAGTTGGTAGGAATTACCTCAGTGTCCCAATGGGATTGTTAACTTTTTTTTTTTATTTCTTAATAATTTTCTAAATAAAATAGGATAATGAGGTTTGAAAAGATTAAAAAAAAGTGGAAATTGGAAAAAATGAGCTCTGGATAGAGAGAGATGGAGAAAAATGTGATTATCAAATGCATAATTACTATGTAACATAACATGGTCTGATTATACATGGTGTCCATAAAGTCCATGTGCAGTTTAAAAAAATTATAACTTTATTCGTATTTACGATAGAAATAATCTGTAAAAAAAGATTAGAAGGGAGTAAACCTACATTTTTAAGGTTTTATTGTAAAATTAATTTTTATTTTCCACAGTCCTCCATTATTAGGAGTATAAAGAGTAATACAGCTTTGCAGTTTACAGAAACATGCGCCAACTGATTTACAATAATCTTATTATTGCAAAAACTCTTATTAGTTATTTTAGCTTTCAAATTTTCAAATGAACAAGATTTAGATGCATGCTCAGTTGTTTTCACATACCCCTATAAGAAAAATCTAATGGAGTCAAGTCTGGCGTGAAGATAAACGAAATGGTTCACCTCTTCCGATTTATCTGTTAGGAAATTCGTGATTTATCTGTATGGAAGAGGTTACCACATGATGGAGGTTAAGTGGATAAAATTTCAATAAAACTTTAAAAAATATAGATTTACTTCTTTCTAATCCTTTTTACAGATCATTTCTATCCCAGCTACAAATAAGGGTACTTTTTTATAAAACGCACACGGACTTTATGGACACCCTGTATATTCTACATACATTTCTGAATCCATAATATCAAGATTTAACGATTTCTTTACAAATTGATCTTTCGAATTTCTTGAAATGAGAACCTGAATTTCTAGACATTTATTATGTAAATCACCAATTAACAAGTTTATTTTTCACTAAACTTTATTGTTCTATAAGTAGCTGTTTAGCTTCTTTATAAAAAGACATTTTCTGTAATCATAAAATGTATCATAATGCCCTTTTTCAAGGAAAACCTTGCAACTCATCCTCACATAATTTGGTTTTTCAGGTGTGTTTGTATACTTCAAACAGTATGGCATGTATCCTGCCCACAAACATTTAGAATTAATTTTATGTCAAATCTTACTAACAAAAATTCCTTTCCAATTGTTTTAAATATTTGAGGTTTTTCTCAATTGTTGCTTCTCTTAGCTTCAAGTTAATACCAAAATGTCAAGACTCTACAGTTAGTAGCTCAGGAGGAAGTAGAAACTATACTCAACTATACTATTAGTATAATAAAATCGTTGAGAATCAATTAAGTTGATTTTATTTTAATGTGGCTATAGCAATAATATACGCGTTTCCTTTGTATAATTGGCTCAACACAAATTAATGATTGCCACATTGAACATCGAGGGATCAAATTTCTTATTGAATAAATTAACTTTAATTGTAAGGAAGGTGAAACCTGACATTCAAAAACAAAGGATCGAATGTCTCCATTGAAGAATACAACACTAATAATTAAAAATTAGTCGTAATGTAAACTGAATATGTTTACATACTTATCAAAAATTTGAGTAGTCATTATTACTCTTTGGATTTACTAAAATCAGCTGTACAGTTCCATTAGGAATTCTCAGCTCTATATTTCTTTATATCAGTTTTTCTCTATGATTATTCAATTGTAGAAATGTTAACAACTAACTAAATATCAATGAATACAATTCTCTCTTTTTTGTAACCATAGAAACAAATTCTGAATTAAATGATCATATTTGATTAAATATGACGTTAGAATATGATGGATAGTTTCAATATGTTTTTACGATGAATTACCATTTACATATTAAAATCTTTCACATATTAATAGATTAAAAACAGAAAAATAATCATTATATTCAAAAATAGTGTATAGTTACTAATTAAAATGTGATAACATTTTTATTGTATGGACTAATTTAAACTCTGTTTTCTATCATTTAACCATGAATTTTTATAACCGTTTGAATAAATTATTAACTTTTATTTGTTACTTATTATCATTTGTCTGATAAATTAAAGAAAGATAATCTCTTAAAAAAAATATGTTTACTCGTAATTGGAAATGAGAACACTGACTTTAATTTCACACCACATCCAAATAATTAAAAGTCATCTTTAATAGTTGAATAAACGGTGAAATAACTGTAATTTGAAAAATGGAACAAAAGAATACTTGTAAGAAAAATACGTTTCAAAATAATTCACATAACATTAGTCAATTTAAATGTTCGAATGACCGTTTATTTGACGGTAATAATAAAAGTTACAGTTGTTATTTCTGTAACTGCAACTTTTGTGTAATGTTATCTGTTCAACTAATATTAACAATGCCATTAAAAAACTTATTAACTATAGTTTGAAGATTGTACATTGATTTCCTTTTCTTAGATGCATGGAAGATTATGAAATTCAGTCGACTTGAAAACAAAGTGTGGAAAACAATCGTTTCTGAAAAACTAGTCCTAACAATTCAGGTAAACTCTACAACTTTAGAATAATGTCTCCTTCGACTATTTATTATACGCACATTATTTTCTTTAAATTTTCTATTTCAAAAGAATGTTTACAAATGTATATTATTAGTAAATATTACTCTTAATAGCTATTAAATCTTACATGTTGCTTCAATTTCTTGACGATTCTAAAACATTTATTTTTTATGATCTAACCTGTTCTATAATTTCATAATTATCGAATGGTAATAATAATAATATTAATAGATATTCCTATGCATTTCTTTCAGAATGGTCATGCTTTTGTTATCAACGGAGGTCTAGTTCAGGTGTCCGTTTCCCTTCTTGGTAATAACAGCGTTTACATTATCCATCATGAAGATATTATCATCGTTGTCATCAAACACGAAGTAAGTAAAAAAAAAACTGAAGTGGCCTACATTGAACTATACTATAAGTTTACATAATATCAATTTCGTTGTTACTCAATTAAGTTTTGGTATTATTTTAAGTCTCTTATAACTACAGAATACATCATTCCATAACTTTGCTTTCGTGTTAAAGTAATATCAATGTTCTTGATAATAAAATAAAGTAAAGTATAATAATAAAATAAAGTAAAGTATAATAATAAAATAAAGTATAGATGATCAAATTAATCTATTTCATTTTATCAGTTTAAAATCATTGATGTAGAACAATCTGTCATGTTATTATTATTATTATTATTATTATTATTATTAATATTACTATTACTAGGTTGTCTTGTTTCATAGAACTCGTGCTCACTGTGACCATATCTATCCTATCGTACTTTCCTTTGTCTTTTCTAAATCAACATTACATATTAAGTTATTTAATGAACTTCATAATAATCCTGAGATAAGTATCTCTCACTTTCATTGGTTTTAGGAATAATTTGTCAAAAATCATCGACTCGCTTTAACATAGAATGAATAAGTCATTGAGATTTACATTTCTCTCTTTCAGAAAGGAATAAGGACCGTTTTAGCTGGATTTATAACCAACTTTTCTCCTTTACTCATCTTTCAACAATGTATATAGGATGTTTCAAAGCTCAGAGGCAGTAGTAACAAGCATTATTCTTCTTAAAATTGTAAAATCATCTCCATCTTTGTATATCATAAATTTGATTACTTCGATAATTTAGTAGGTGTTTCATGACTAATCATTACAATAAAGTCGATCCAACATATCTCTGAGGACAGTCTTTGGTGGTTACACTTTCAGTTATGGTAGATCATTTATTTCCACCAATTCTTTTTGCGTTTGGAGTAATCCATTCTATAGTTTTTGAATTAATGCATCTGTATATCAGTACTGATTCAATGGATTCGAATTTTTCTTATCAAAAGCTCCTTCTATATCCGTGAAGCAACCCAGAGTAACTTCTTTAAGACTTAAGGACTTTCTATTTGGTTAATCAGTATTCTTGGAGCTGATATTCTTAATTGTCCCTTCTAATAGGTATGTTGTCTTTTATGAAGTAGCTTATTTACTAAAATCTTCACATGTTACTGAAGATAGAACTTAATAGTTGTCATTTTTATTATAATAATACTTTTAATATTTTAAACCGAGTAGAAGAGCAGGTTAGGTTTATTTATTATTCAAATGTGAGATTTCAGTTTTCATAACTTATTGCCTTTTGTGGTAATCGAAATTTATTCCATATTTTTTTGTTTTACTAATTTGTATTTGAATTTTTTTTATGAAATTTCATTATAAAAGTTCATAGTAAACTATTGATAACTTTGGCACTCAGTGTTGTTGCATTCATTAAATAATTAACATTGACTAGTAGCAGTTTTATTCTTCTTGAAATACATTTTGATTGAACAATATTTTTTCTTTATCATTGTAAAATTATAAGCATCTATTTGAAGCTGTTAATTGAGAAGTTTTAATTGGATGCAGGTATTTGTTAAATTATTTATTGTATGGTTTTGTAGAATGTGTATCTAAATAAAACGTGACTCTATTTATCCAGTGTTAGCTATTTTCGATTCTTGAAAATAAATAATCTAGTTTTTTCACACGTTTTGTATTTTGACTGTTTTCATCTACAATAGTTGAACGTATAGTGAGCAGTTTTAATTGCTACAAAACTTAACAAAGTATGTAGATATAGCACAGAAACGTACTATTTTTTAGCTGTATCAAAGCCACTAAAATTTCTACATATTTTATTTCTAATATTAACAGAATAATTAAATTAAGTAAACTACTTTTCTGTTAAATTTATTTTGTTAATTTAATTCAAACCTGTTTTAAAAAATAAGTTTCATAAGTTTACAGAAAAATTAAATCATTAATTCAACTTTTAAAAAAATTATATGATACTACTTATACTAGGTGGTTTACGTACATTATTCTGTTATAATATTCTTACCATGATAGTTTTCTGTTATAAACAGATAGAAAATGACAAATGATTTCCCATTTTTTATCAAATTCAAAATTGTATCATCTAAAATACTAAAGTGATTTCCTGAATATTTACTACTAAGCAATTTTATCATAACAAATGTTTAAAAATCATTTAAAAAAATTTGGAGTTGCTTGCACTCAACTTTACTATAACTAAACTTAATATCAATCTTCTTGGGTATATAATATATAATATCTCATTTAGGCATAATGAAAACATTTAAATGGGAGTTGTTTATTAGTCCTTCATTCCTGAGGTAGTACAGATAGTGATTGATCGACTTATCAGTATATAAGCTTATTTTTGTACTGATGCAAATAATCTCATTAGTATACCTACATCAGCAATAACTTTTTTCAAAAGTCAAAGTGAAAATTTCTTGATACAAAATAATCTCCTACAAGAGAACATGACTTTTCTTCAAATAGCCAGTGGATTTCTTACATGATTTACTTGACCTCCTTCTACATTGAATATTTAAGTCAAATTTTCAAATTATATATATATATGTATATATATATACCAATTAAATGAAACGATTCCACGAACTATTGAAACAATCAGTTCAAAGACATATTGACAGAAAGAACACTCAGAAATGAAACAGAAACTCACTACTATATTTCGATGTCCTCATCATCAGGAAGATAGAAACGAGTCGCTCCGCAGGCAGAAAACGACTGGCCAGGGTCTTGAGGGAGCACAGAACATTGCAGCCAACTTACGGAGGGAGAGGAAGGAGGCAAGGATAGATAAAGAAATAAAAGCAAAATAAATTATAACGAATGAAAACAAAAACTATTAGCTCAGGTGAAAACACCCAAACAAAAAAAGAAAGAAAAAAAAAGTAAACAAAAAATACCCTAAGAGATAAATAAATAATAAATAAATGTAATAAATAAAAGGAATAATCAACGATTGAGGTTATGTCCAGGAGCAGATCTATATAGGAGCAGATATATATATATGCCAATTTCATACTTGGTTACCTTTTTTGAGAGTTTCTCTAATGTCCTACAATCTCTTCTCAGTTCCTCGGGGAATAAAACAATCAACTGGCCCAAAATTTTCTTTTCATAACTAAACATTCTAACACTATTTATGTGTAGTTATGAAAAAAAAAAGTTTGGCCCAGTTGATTTTTTTTTATTCCCCGAGGAACTGAGAAGAGCCTGTAGGACATTAGAGAAACTCTCAAAAAAGGTAACCAAGCATGAAATTGGCATAAAATTTTTAGAAAAATGTTTGCAAGAAGGATTGCTACTAACGTTCACTAATATATATATTTGTGTACAATGGCAGCAGGTCTTCTAGCACTCTCTACAGAGTGTCAACAAGAAATTGGTCAATGCAGAAGCTGCTGCTTATTTTAATAATATATATATATATATATATGTTTATTACTATTGAAAATAGTAAAATTGAGAAAAAAAAATTGTAATAAATTAAAACTAAAAAAAACACCATTAGCGATCAAAAGTATTAGAAAGAATAACAAGACTTTAAATTGTCCGACAAAATTGAAATGAAAACACCCAAACAAAAAAAGAAAGAAAAAAAAAGTAAACAAAAAATACCCTTTGGTCTATAAAAAATACATTGGTCTATGTGTTAATTAATTAATTTAAATCCTGTTGTCACATTCTCTCCTTACTATGAGGCAGGAGAACTGCGTGACTCTTCGCAGCAGTTTTATGATCGCTCAGCACAAAAAAGTACTAGCACACATTGCTAACAAAAAAAACACTATACTTGGAAATTCAGTTAATATAATGTTTAAACATTTTAATAATGTCATACAGAGACAGACAGATATACGATATCACAGCATGCCAGCACAGTAAACAGTCACTGCGCAATCTATCGAGAAACACAGCAGGCGATAGCCTCACAGCACATTTCCTTTAAGTATCTGAACAATAGATGGGCAGGTTAGCTCAGTGGTTAACGCACTCACCTCTGAACTGCTAAGTCCGGGATTCTATACCCACTCTCGCCCTCGATTTATTCACGTGGGAAGTGAATAAATCTGAGTACGTCCTCCCTCGGAGAGGACGTTAAGCCGTCCGTCCCGAGCCTGTACGATATCAGATACTCCTTAATGATCTCTACTCAAAATACACTTGAGTTAAGCAAAATTTTGGACTCCCAATGTAGAATCACCGATCAAACAAAAAGCCGATAAACGGCTGATATTATCACCCACTAGAGGGTTGGATTAAACAATAAAAAAAAAAAAAGAAATCTGAACAATACACATGAAAATCTTGCAATTCTGAATAAAAGTAATCTAAAACTGATGAAGTGTACTGAAAAATATCTTAACAGTGGATAAATATAACCATTTAACTCAGTTTAACTATTTATTATTAACTCATTAGTTGTGCAATCCGTAATTGTGTGGTATCCTTGGATATGTATTGAACTCTCTTAATTGAATTTTATTATTTCACTCTAATTTTGTAACTGATTAGATATAATTTTTATTATAGTGTCTTCCTGATGATGAACACAAAGTGTTCGAAACGCGTTGTTGCTGTTAAATAAAACTTCATTTGTGTGGAGACTTTTGTTTGTTTATCCATTTTACCTCAGAATTATTATTAACTATTTTACTAATTTCTCATATTTTCTCCTTTTCAAGATTATCAAGTGGAGGTCGTGTTTCACCTAACTGTTCGTCCCTTTCCATGTACAGTGGTACCTCGGTTGTCGACTATAATTCGTTCGAGTTTGTTGGTCGAAAACCGATTTCTTCGAAAACTGAAACATTTTTTCCCATATGAAAGTAACGGTAAGTATTTTAATCCGTTTTAGCCAAAGAAAAAATACCTAAAAAATTAAGAAAACGTGTATCTAAACAACATTAAAGACCTAAATGTGTACATAATATAGAATAAACATAAAAAAGAAGTAACATAAACCATTTTGTATCATTTACATACCTTTTGAACAGAGGTGTGATGGCATACAGGGTGACGCTGCGTACGTTTTGGCTCCACTCGGCTATTTTTGTTTCCCAGCCTGAGTGTTCGAACACCGAAATCTGTTCGAGTTCGGAAGCATTTTTAGCTCGAATTTTTTAGTCGAAAACTGAATTGTTCGAATAGTGAGGAGGTCGAAAACCGAGGTACCACTGTATATGTAAATCAGTTCATCCCTTCCCTAACTGATATGTAGCTTTCCATATCATAGAATAAAAAAAAATTACATCACAGACTTTTTATAATATATCAGTCATTTATTTATTAAAAAACAAATCAATAAATCTTTTGATAAAGAATTTGTCATCACGACAGGTATTTGACATAAAAAAAAAGCAATAAAATTAAATACTTAATCTAACTTACATCTTTGAGTACATTTGTTTGGAGCAGTAGTTGAGAGAAACACAGACTGATGAGGATAATGCTCTGTGTAAAGTACATAGAGAGCGGTACAAGTGTGGCAAACTTCCAACAGAACAGTACAAAAAAAAAAGGAGAAAAAATAGAAATGACGAGAAGATAAAACCAACTGATACAATCTTATTTCTTCATAGTAGTGGAAGTTACAACTACAATAGTGTTACTACAACACAGGCAACAAAAAAACAAAGCATTGCTATTAGTTTGTTATATATATTGCTCTCCGTTTTTCTACATATTTGTTTTAAAATAAACATTGATTTTATGTAAATTAGAAGAACTCATTTGTTTAATTACCTAATTTGAAACTTATAAAATAAATCTCACAATACATCAAAATAATATTAATTTTAAGGATTTTAATATTATAAGACGAAATCTTTATTTTATGTTATTTTTTAAAGTAGAAAATGTTAAAATACTGTTAAGATATGTGAAATACTAATTAGATGTCTGAAATTCAACTGTATAAATTTAGAAACCATTCTAAAAATATTTTAAAATTGTTCTTTTCATTTCAAATGGTGAATTATTATTAATTTTTTGTTTTTTGAAAATGGGAAAACTTGTGAAATGCCTTTGTTATATATGCATTTAAACAAACTGTTAATTATGTTAGAGAACAGTCATTATAATTGTTTTCAAACAATCAGTTAATGTTAAGTTTGAAAAAATGGAAATGCAAGATGTTTAGTACAATGTTACTGTTATTTCTATTTATATTATTGAAAAACCAGAAATGATTGATTTTTTTTTAAATATTTATATAGTATTCACTATATTTAATTACACTGGATTTTCTCTTGTAATAAACACTTAACTATGTGATTTTTAAAAGGAAAATTATTGATTGTTGACATACATGTAATATGCAAACAATATCATATGGTGGCTTGCAGTGCTGCTCTCTAGGTGTAGAATGAGTAACTATAGTACCTTTTCACTTAAAGAAAATATTTATTTAATTTAAGCTACTGTATTATCAATATATAAGAAATTTATTAATTAAATATATGGGATTAAAGTATTAAATGACTGAAGTATTGACTAAATATAGTGTATACTTTAAAACAAATGTATTAAAAATTGGTATTTTTAGATAGATCTCGCGTATTAAGTAGAAAGCCTACGTGATTGGGTGCTTGCTTTTTCAGCCCGTAGCATACTTACCTGGCGTGGGGGTTACCGTGATCAGCAAGGCGGTTTCCCCAGGGCGAGACCCTTTCATTGCACTTCGGCTGGGTTGACCCCTGCGAATGCCCCAAATGTGGGTATCTCGGGCGCACAATTTTTGGTAGTCGGGACTGCGTTCGCGCTGTCCCGGACATAAAATGAAGATAAAATTGAGAAGTTAGAACTAGTATAGGAGGCATGATATTTGACTCTTAACGTATGAAAGTTGATCTTTGAAGGTTAAAGTTAGGTTTTTTATAGAGATTGTCCTTGACTACTGCTGGACGTCGACGTAAAGTTTTTACATCTTCGGGGCTGCCGAACGAGATTCGTTTTTTGACCGGTTTAATCAAGCTATCATTAGAAATGATCGAATTTAATAAATCTGCTAATATAATCTAATTTTTATATTCTAGTATCCCTTTGTATATTATTTGATTTCAGGAAAAAGTGACTAAATTCAAAGTGAAATTCAACACGATTGGAGACACTCAAGAGTGCGTCCAGACATTGTCCAAATATGTTCTGGTGATAAAACGTTCAGGTAATGTTCTTTACTGTTACAAAATTATGAGAATATTTAAATTCTTGAAGATTTAGATGATATAGATAGCGGTTATGTTTTCCACACACATATATCTTAATTTACCCACCATACTCAACGTATGTGAAGGAAATATGTATATAGTTTGTTTCACTATGGAATAAACACATTTTCCTTGAGAAGAAAGCTAATTTAGCACATATACTGGAAACTTTCTTAAAAAAAACATAGTGTTTTTTCATTTGGATTAAGTATATGTAATAATTTTTAAAGGTAATATACATTTATATAATACTTTTTGAACTTGTTTGCTTTCTTACACTTTCAAAGATATTTAATTTATGGTCCTGTTTATTTCATTACTTTACTATATATACTAAGCCAGTGTGTTTTAGTTAAATTCTTTCTAAAAGAGGTCTACATCGAAAATTCTTTAGATCCTTTTTACTTTCTAAAGAAGAGAAGAAAATATCTATATTATGATGTTTAGAAACAAATGGCTTTAAAGAAAATCGAAAAGCTCGTAATGGATTAGAAATTAAATTTATTCAAAAACATTTTTTTGAAACGAAATTTAAGTCTCAAAAAACTACTAAATAGGCATTTGCTTACATTTCAGCAAATCAGGGGAGATGTTCTTGCCTATTTTATTTTCCTGGTTGGTTAAACTTACTCTTCTAGGATTGGTCCAATTAAGTTTGACAGAGTTGTTATTTGGCACGTGTTAGAGATGGGAGCAATGATTACTGCATTAATAGTAATTGTTCAATATTACCCTAAGTAATAACAAAACTAATAAACTAACACTACAAAACTAACAAAACTAAGTAATAACAAAAACTAATATTTATTTGCGCTTTAGGGCTCCAAGAAGATAACAAGCAAATTACCTACGCACAGATGCTTGAGAAGGTTATGAAGAAAGAGAAATGTAACTTGCAAGGTAAGTTATACAAAATACGAAAGTTAGTAAAAGAAAAGAAGACTGGAATGGTCAAACATTTCATTATGACAAACGAAAATGAAAATGAATCTACTCAAAACTGCATATTGTTAAAGAACAGTTTAAGGAAATATTACTTCAAATAGTTAAAAAAATAAAATCTATTTTAAATTAAAAACTTTTTTATTCAATAACTCATAAATTTACAAATAATATAAATCTGTTAACAGCAGTAACAGTAAGGAAGTACTGACAAACGAACTGATAAGGACTACTGTGTTTGCAGGTTAGGGCGGGTTGTTTGATTATCTCAAACTCAGAGTGAATATTTGAGTCTGTTAAATGATCTGTTTTTGATTTGTTAAATTTTATTGTAGAGAAAGAATGCTCACATATTTAAGCTGATGCAAAAAACTATCTTACGCGCATATTTTTTTTTATTTAAAAATTCTACGGGAAAACTGATGCAGGATACAGTACCATTTGTGAACGTTAGTTATTATTTAGAATAAATTGTTTAGGATATCAGTTGAACTGGAATACCTGTGGGACTACAAAATAATAGCTTTTTGCAATAAAAAAAAAATCTGATCAGAAAAAGCTCGGTAAAAAAATTGATTCTTTAAACAAAGAATACACCACTATAGTAAATATTTCCCAATATTTTATTTATGGTGAAAATTATGTTACAAAATATGTACAGTAATATTATGCTACACTAGCGTTGTATATAGCACGTCAGTTCATTCCTTATCTCCAGGGAATGTGATATTGCGCGAATTCCTCTGTCTCATTTATTCTCCTCATAGTGGGCGATTACGAGAAATAAAATTTATATATAAATTCAACTTCCAAACCACAATACGAAATAAGAAAAAATACTAAAATCTTTCAGCCGTAGCAAAGGGTCTTCGTCAGAGATAAATCCCAATTGATTTGACTGACAAAGACCACTTGTTACAGTTGAAAGATCTTGTCTTTTTTCTCACTTCTTTTGGTTTGGACGTTGATTTATATTTTAACTGTTTATTCTGAAATCTTGTTATACAGATTCAAGTTGATTCCTAGATTTTAACATTCTTCCATTACCTTGATTCTAAAACCATACACTATAACATAGGCTACAGTATCCCATAGTTCAATTACCTTCCTTCTATAATCCAACCTGTGTTTTTCATCAATTGAAACAAAAATTGAAGAATATTCCCGTATGTGAAAATGGTGGAATCGAATCCTCTTTTTATCACTTATAAATATGACTCTTGAATAATTAATATTATTTGAAATTTAGCTTGAAGTGATACCCTTAGTCCTAATTGAGTGTAATCCTGTATTCCAAACATCATTCAAGGCATTATCCGTCCTATTTCCCCTCTATATTTAATTAACGTAAGTTATTTTAACCCTCCCTAGTTTTCTTCATCTTTCATAACTTATTAAACATACTGCATGGTATATTATAATCATTAGGTTCTATGACATATTATACATAAGTTGTACGGGACTCCCATTCCATATAAACTGTTACTAGCCCATGTTTACACCTGGGCTATATGAATTTTTAGCGAACCCTTCTAAGCCTGCTGAACGATATGAATGTGACCACTCCATTACTCCGCGCCAACATCCCAGCTATAGATTAAATATAATGTTAATCAAATAAATATGAAAATTATCTTTAAGAAAACAGACTTCAAGGAGGTTAAGTAAAAATTCATATACGGTCGTCAAGAGACAACTACCAATCTATATATAGAAATTTATATGATTCACTCATAACAAAACCATTTTCTTAAACCAAATAGTTGAAGTAAATATTTTTCAGAGGTTGATTCATCAAATTAATCATATGGATAATGGGATAACTTGAAGGCAGTAGTTTTACACTTTTGGGATTAGCTGGGATTCTTTCTTTCTCTCCAACATCTGCCAGCAGTTTCAACCATCTCTTTTTCAAGTCATGTAAATTGACTTATTAGTTGTGCAATCTATAATTGTGTGGTATTTACTCATACTAAATAAATGGATAAAACAAAGTCTCCACACATAAAAAAGAAACCTTTTTTTTTTATTCTACGCGTTTCAAACACTTTGTGTTCATCAGCATTATTTAATTTGTAATTTAGAAGTTTACCTGACGATGAGCAGGAAGGGTTCGAAACGCTTAGAATAAAAAGGTTTCTTTTTGCGTTGAGACTGTTATATGCATTTACCCCAGTATAATGATAATTAGTTTTCAGTTACAACAAACCACTTCACACTACCTTTGACTACTGTTTTACATTATTCTGTAAACTTCTAAACGGTAAACTTGTTGAAAACAAAAACACTTTCATGTTGCAGGTCCTTCTCCTATTCATACAGACTACCCTTTGGAGGATGCCATCAAACTGTGCATTCTAGACCCAAGTTTTCCTGACTTTGTATGTAAAGTTGAAAAGATCATTAAAGATGTTTTAAAGGATTCACAAAAATCAAACAGCCTGGATGAATAACAAACGTTTATTCTTTATTAAACAGTATTAAAATTATATTTCTGTGTAATAAACTATTTTTATATTATACATAGTTGTATCTACCATCTTCTTCTTGTACCAACTGAAAAAAAAAAGTTATTAAATGAGTAGTTTAAGAGTTTTTCATTTCTTGTTATAAATACAGTACACGTAGTGTTATACATATGCGCTATCATACATAAATTGACAATAAACACAGTAGATAAGTAACCTCCTCTTTTTTTCTTTATATATTCAAATATTTTATTTCTTAGTAGCCACAGACTCATTGGCTGTGCAAGTGCACTTCAATAACTTAGTTGAGTTCGTGACCAATAGGAATGAAGTTTTACAGGTCAAGTTGAAAACTTCATTCCTGTTGGACACAAATTCATATATCTTCCTCCAGCAAACTGGTAGAAAGCCTTAAATAACTTAAGAGTATATTGGGCTGTACAAGTTTGTCTGGAAATAATTAATATGATACGGCATTATAGCATACTGGGCGTAGAGGATGACTCAGAAATATTCCCCCACAAGCATTTGCTTCACAGAGCTTATCATTTCAAGCAGTTAAGAGCGGTACATAGAGGAATCGTTAATACTAAACTTTTTTTAAAATTACTTTTTAAAATACAAGTAAATCAATCACTCAGCATACTTCGATAAGTGCTTAGAGTTCCACACATTACAAAATATAATACAACCGTGTATTATCTAACTAAATTGATTCATATTTTTAGTCCTCATTATCGGCGTTATATTTCTGAGATGCACACCTAATTGTAATACAAATTAGCGTTTCTGCAATATGTGAGGTTCGATCAACGCGACCCCACACCTAGGATAATGAGGACAGAAATTACCCGTCAGATTTCCCTGATGTGGGAGATCCTCAAACGATTCAGTGCCAGTAAATCTACTAGGCAATAGGACGGACTTCCCTATGAAAACTTGTGCGAGCCTATCACTCCATCGAACCTATCATATATACCTGCTATAATCTCTTCACCAAGGCATCTACAATTTTCTGTTCTGGTAAGAAGCATTTCACCGTCTGCTTTTGCCTCTTTGTCAGTCCACTATTTAATAGTTAACATACTTATAATATGCATGCTGACAACATATTGTAAACAATTAATCTGAGTATTCAACTAAGTAATGCATTTCAACAAACTAATGTCCTATTAATGCAGTTCTACATTGAATTTGTACGTTAACTGAACTGAACGCATAACGCATTCATGGCAGAGTCATAAAGAATTATAATTCTAAGTAACTGACTCAATTCTAACGTAGTGAAATCACTTATTATGTGGTATTTACTCAATGTAGGGTGAAAAGTTAATGAAATGGTCCTACGTAAAAAAAATAACAATGAAATGTACCTGCCTTCTAATATGAAACAGATGTACCTATACCCTCACCCACGCCCATCCTATTCCCAGTAAGTTGTACCACAGACACTCACCCTTAGGTTCGTATTCTCTTCCTTATTTTATTTTATTTTTATTTTGTACTATATTTACTGCATACTATACATAACTTTCTGGTGTCATTGTATTTTTGACAACTGAGGAAGAACACTACGTGTTCGATACTCGTTGTTTATACCATTAAATTTTTATATGTGGAGACCATTTCTTTAACTTTCTACCCTACAATAACTGACTCAAATTCCAAAAATTTTTAGAATATTTAACAAACACTGTAGGGGTCCAGGTTAGCTCAATGGTTAACGTACTCGCCTCTGGGATGGTAGTCCGGGGTTCGATCCCCACCTGGTCCTCGATTTAATCACGCGGGAGGTAAATAAATCTGAGTACGTCGTCCCTCGGAGAGGACGTTAAGCCATCGGTCCCAAGCCTGTACGATGTCAGGTACTTGTTAAACATCCCTACTAGAAATGCACTTGAATTAGGCAACATTTAGGACTCCCAATGTAGAATCTGTAGAACCACCGATCAGACTAAAAGCCGATAAATGGCTGACGTTATCACCCGCTTGGGGATCTGTTTAAACAATAAAAAAAAAAAAAAAAACAACGAACATTGTAGGATAGAAACAAGCAACCCGCTGGTCACATGCCTTTAAACATCACCAGGAATTTATTTGCAGCCAACCGATACATCAATATTTGTCTATAAACTGAAAATAAACCGTTTTTAATAATCACTAATTTTAATGATGTATTAAGTTATAAATTTATAATTTCAATTAAGTCATAACTGAATTACCAAATCGACATAAAGATTAGGTGAAGTCTGGAAAGAAGAGGACTCATACGTCTACAATCAGAAGATCAGAGGGAAAGATGCATATTGTTTTCAGTTTAAAAGAGTAAATTCAGTTTGAAAGAGTTTTTGAAATTGACTGTACGGATGGCAAAACAATCATTTGGTAAATTTAATAAAAAGTGAAACACACAGTATCAATTTACCCAACTCAATCATTGAACATATGACAATACAAACAAGGAAGAATTAATTGGAACTCGCTGTGGGGAGACGGGATATGTGATATAACTGAGTGGAAACCGAAGCACCCGAATTCTTTGTTACTTGCAGTTCATGAGCGGGGGGGGGGGGGGGTTGCAAACTACGACTGGCGGATAAAATCGGCCTGTCACAGGTTTCAGCTTCAAAGATGAACATTATGTTAACAATTGCAATATTAAACATATATTTATTTCACGAACTATGCAAGCAGTTATTGCGTGGTATTTACTCATGATTAAAGCGGAAAAGAAACAGTAAGTCTTCCACACACAAAGGATTAATCAGACAATGCGTTTCGAATACTTAAGTGTTCATCGTCAGGTTACATCTACAACACAAACAGAAATATGTATAACCATTCTGAAGTTAAGTAAAGGAACAACAACCCACATAATAAGGGTTTCATACCTTATTGAAGAGTCGACATCTCACTGAGGCAGGTATGTAACTTCATTTAGTTTATATTTTGGTTGCTTTAATTTCAAAATGTTTATACATATTTGTATTTGTATCCAATGAACAATGTACACTAAAGTGTTCGAAACGCGTTGTGTGATTAAACCTTTGTATGTGGAACTCAGTGTCACTCTAACAATATATGTATTTAGATGTTTCAACTTATTTGTTTGTTTCCTACTCGCATTCCCTGTAAACTTTATTTAAACTTCCATTTCTGTTCTGGGAAGCACTAACTTTTGTTAATGAGATACATTTTTTAGTTGTTCTCCATTGTAATTATTGTTAGATTTTAGTTGATTATACTTTGGAAGTTTTACCTTTTTTTTCAGCCCAAATATATTTAGAGTAGGGATGATTAAAACAGACATTATCAATTTCCGTTTAATGGATTTTAATCAATCTGACTTTGAAACAACTCGACTAAATAGTCAAGCAATATTTACAAAACTGTGTTAACCGGGGATCAAAGGTGAAACTATAGAACCAGAACATCGAGTCAAACTTTCAAATGCAGCTGCTCCGAACCTCAGATAATCGACACTATAGTCAAGTACAATACCACTATGTCACACACTGACCCATCAAATAAATAAACTTTTTATTTAAAAAAAATATCACTAACTATTGTAATTTATAATTTAATAGGGGAAAAAAATACCTAATCTAATGATATTCCAAACTCGGCTAAAACTTTATTCCTCAAATCACACTCTTGTTGATTTAGGGAAGGCTGCTTTGTCTTGGAAGGTAGTGCACGCCTGGATACTGGAGGATTGAATTTGACTTCCGTTGAATCATAGTTGTTAAAGTAATCCTTGTGGGTCCTGAAAACATTATATTGTAATAATAGTAATAGCAAAAGATGGAACAACTAATAGAAGGGGATGCTAACATTTTAGTGTATTGTGGCATTATAGATCCTTCTCCTGATGAGGGAACCTTTTTGGCAAGGTGACCAGCAAGTAGTCTCACCACTGGGTGGTAGTGTCTCTGAAATAATAGAAAACAACACTCATTTTAATAACATAACATTTATCAAGGATTTAAATCCCCTATTCTGCTACACAAAGAGAGAAAATGATATATCTTTAAAAATAACCTAGTTGTTTTAAGCTTTATAACTGATAAATTTGCACAATAGTTTCGGAAACAGAATTTCGGAAAATTCCTGAACTCAGCCTGAAGACCAGTTTAAGTCAATTTTGTATTTTAAACGTTATCATGAAGGTTTTTAATAACTTGTGAAGCAGTTAAATATATAGTTTTTCACATAAGATATCAATAATATTTTTACATCTAAAATTGTCAATTTGAATAAACAGAAATTATAACCTTTTAATTCTAATTAAATAAGCAAATGTTGGTTAATAAAGAAAAGACATTGTTAATAAAGGTTAATAAAGATAAAATCATTGATTTCCTTTTAAACATCTGTTTCTTCGATTATTGTTAGCGAAAATTGTTTCTTTATATAATAAACTGTTGGTGATCCAAGACAATAGAATTGACACATCCTACTTAAAGGCACACACCTTTATTAAGTTTTTCAAAAGTCCAACTTTTTCGGATATTGACAATGATTTATGTTTACGGGTGCCACAGCTGGGGATAAAATCCACTTTTTAAAAAAAAATAAAAGCTTAAAAATCACTTAGGAAAAAATTGTCAGTGTTTCAATAAACCACGTATGATTTCTTTACGTCGAAACCAGCACTACCAAATTCTAGCGGTCAGTAGCGAAAATAATGTTAGATAACAGATTATTCCGGACGACTAATAACAGGATTAGTGATAACTAATTAGTGACCTGTATTTTCATAAATTTAAGATAAACCGTTTTTCATAACTACTAATATTAATTATGCATTAAGTTATAAATATATAATTTCTATTGAGCCATAATTGAAATCTCATTTTATTTACATAAAGATTTGATAAAATTGTAGAATGAAGAGAATTCACTCATGACAATCACAACAGCGGAATAGACTGATATTGTTGAGTAATGTTACTAAAGTGAATAATTTATCACCGATATCAACTTTAAATAAATTGCTAAAATTTCTAGTTTTGAGGTAACATAAAACATAAATATATTTTATGTTAGTTTGCTTTAGAACATCTAAAGCAGCGCCATCCAATATCCCTTAATCCATGCTACTTTATCTAGTAAACACTATTCTGCATACTAAAAATTGAATGTTACATTGTTATTTATACTAAAACCACTGATATATTTACAAAGAAATAAAAAATATAAATGTAAAATCTCAACGAAACCTTTGTGATCATAATAGTCGAACAAGGTTTTTCTTTATGTCAGTACCAGTCGAATCATATTTTAAGAGGTGTAGCATCTTTTATAACACTTGATGGTCTTTCACAATTTCGATATGAGAACGCATCTCATAGATGTAATTGCATCTGCTTGTAACCGCATAGAGTCGGTTCTATAGTCCTACCTAATCTGAATACAAGGCGCATGGAGCCACACCTATTGAATTTTGCACGTATATTCTAGCAAACTTATACATAAGTTATTTATATATATTTATACGCCAGTATTTTCTTTTACAAATCCCACACTTTTAAGGCTTTCACAATTCAGTGTTATTCTAAAGGGTAGAAATTGTGGCTCATTTATTATTTGACAACCATTTTAGTAAAGCGTGAGCCAATTTATATGTTGATTCTACATTGGGAGTTCTAAATGCTGCCTAACTCAAACGTATTTAGACTATGGATCTTTAACGAATATCTGACATCGTACAGGCTCGGGCACGACAGCTCAACGTCCTCCTCTCCAAGGTACGACATGTTCAAATTTCTTTACCTCTCATGAGAATAAATTGAGGACCAGAGCGTGCATTGAACCTCGGTTCTAGCAGTCCAGAGGGGAGTACGTTGTCATTGTACTAACCTGGTCCCTCTTTGTACGCTAGTATAAATCTATACATTAATATTAATTTAATTTCGGAACATATTTTATTATAGCTTGATCGAGGAATGAGAGCTGGGAACAATGGTGGAAGTAAAAAATTGATTACTGTAAAGAGGACCAACAACACATAAATATTACACAAAAATACTGTAAGCAGGTGATAACAGTTCAAACTCGAAAGGTAAGACAAGATGATTTTAATATTGCTTTGGGGTGAATAAGCACTACCTGGAGAAGAGTGAGTTCATAAAGAGAGGTGGAGGAGGCATTGCAATGTTCGGGCTCTTCAAGTTCAGGCATATAGATTCCCTGTCCAACACTACTGTCCACGTCCAGGAGCACGTCTGCAGTACTCTGTGTCTGTCAAACAAAGCAAACTAATTCAAACACAATATACGTAAGATATAATTACTTAACAAAGCTACAATTAAATATAAAGTTAAAATTATTAATTAGCTAACTATTACAAGTTTTCATGGTAGTAACTCAATATAACTAAATAATTAGATTATGTTTCTTAATTAACTTTTGAATTCTGGCAAATATTCCTGGATACATAATAAGGAGGAAGCTCATTCAGTAGCCAGGGGGAAAAAAGGTCTCTAGTGAACTCCTTTTTCTTGGTCAAAAATGTCCAAACTACGTTGCAGGATATGGAGTACTATCAATGGGTGGTTTCTTCACTCTTTTATTTCATTTTTCTTCTTTTTTTTTTGAAGAAGTATGTATCACTATTACTTGTTACCCCTCTAAGGTTGGTTGTAATATAATAATAAATAAAAAAAAAAGTTGACGGTTAACAAGCAGTATTAAATGTACATAATTTTGAGTAAAATTGTAAATAGATCATCAAAGGGTATGACCATTTTGGTCCCCCCACTCAATAAATGTATTTAAAAAAAAAACTTAAATCAACCCTTTAAAACAAAGAAATCCAATTTTATCATGATTACTATACTTCATTTTTAGTAAACTAAAAATTAAAATCAACCCTGGGTGCGACTGACTTGAAAAATTTGCTTCAAGATAGATAGGTAAGCGAGAATGACGTGATGGTCCTGTTGTAATGTCATAACAGAAAGCCTCTTCAGAAATCCCAGCATTCTCTGACTAGTTAACTTCTTTTTTCTCCCGAGAATTACCTTTTCACAACAGTCAATAACTGAATCCATTTCTTCTTTGTCAGAAACTAAAACAGCATTATACACTTAATTCACATTACACATATAGAGTCAATAAGAAGAGAAGGACTTTGGAAGGTTTAATTTGATACTTAGAAAATAGATATATAGGTAAAACTAGAAATTAAAAAAACATAAAACGAGAAGAAATACTCATATTGTCAATTATTTCGGTAACATGCAGTCTTCAGGATGAATGAAGAATGCACAATGATGTTGAAACGAAGAGGTTCGCTGACCAGCGAGTTGTCAAGAAATTGTTTGTGTTGTTTGGCACAATTTTTTTTACGAAATACTACTTTATGAAAACAGTGATGACTTACCTGTCGTGACTTGAAGAAGATTGCTGTAGAAATGCTTATAGAAGTTGCTCGGGTCAATATTAAGAGCTTCTCCATATCCTGAAAGCATTGCAAACACTGTCAGGCAACAGTTCAGCTGCTCCTTGACCTTCAAGTTACCCGACTTCATCAGCATGTTTAAAACAGAAACTAAATCTTGATAAAATTCTATATTAATACAGTGACCGAATCTGTAATAAAAAAAAAAATATAATTATTCTCATATGCTATTAAAAAAAAAATGATTTCTTACAAACTACATGTTTAGAAATGGTGATATTGTCATACTGAACCCGCAGAGTGCTAGTGGTTATCGTAATAAACGGTACACTTACTTTTCAGTCTTTTTGCCTAAGTGAGTAATTTCTTGTCCAAGAATATCCAGCATAACTTATTTTGCAGAAGCAGTCAGGTTAACAATATGCCAGCTTACTTTGAACACCATTTAGTCTTCCATCTCCGAGACCAGAATTTGCTCACAATTTGGTGAACCGTCTCCTAATCGGATGGTTTCCAAATAAGAGTCCTTCCAATCAATGGACATTCCTCATCTAGACCCAACTCAGTTGTCTAAAGTGTGCGACATTCTTTTACTGAATACTAATTTAAATATGCGTACATAACGGTCTTGTGGTCATAGAACGGTCCTACCAAATTTTCATGACTACTGTACTGACTTACAGCAAAGTAAAAATAATCTATCATTTAAAAAAAACACGTTTTCAACCTTGCAAATAAGTTTCGAGAATAAACATTTTGTGAGGTAATAACCAATGAGTTATTTTTGTTAAATTAACTGCCTTACTTCGGTTTTTTTTTATCATTTTCACTTGCACAGCAGGATCCTCTAGAAGAGGACAACTTCATGTCAAATTAATATCTACGATGTAATAAGGTTCAGGTCCTCAATAGCTAATGACCTCTACTAATAACAGTAATACTTAAATGTCAATCATTGTTAATTCACTATACATAATACTTCTAAATACAATTATAAAGAACTAATTAGTGAAATAATTATGCTTACTTTGCTAAACCTTCGAGGGCAACTGACAGCAGGCCAGAAGATGGGGCACTTTTTAAAATTCTAAAGTAAATTGTAAATATTATTTTAGTTACTTCTGTCAACATTATTTGTTTTTGTTTCTTATTTTCTTCTCCTTTTGCTTCTAAAAGTTCTTTTTCTACTTCTTTCAATCTTTTTTTCCTCTAAAAAAAAAAGAAAAATAGATAAAATTTCGATTTTAAACATTTTATTCGAAAAATAGGAGTTGGTTTTTTTGAAAGCTCATTTCTAAAAAAAAAATATTAGAAACATTATAAGAAAACTTCTAGTATTTTAGTGCGTGTAATTTAATGAGAAAAAATATATCATAAAGACCTTTTTCATTCAAGCAATTTCACTGATAATTTATGCATCTCAGTCTCGTATAAGAAAACTATTTTTCTGAGGTAAAATGGATAAACCAACAAAAGTCTCCACACAAATGAAGTTTTATTCAACGCGTTTCGAACACTTTGTGTTCATCATCAGGAAGACACTATAATACAAATTATATCTGATCAGTTACAAAATTAGAGTGAAATAATAAAATTCAATTAAGAGAATTCAAGACATACCCAAGGAAGTGATACTGACGGGTTGGTCCAGTGAAAACAACTCTAGACCAACAAAACAACAAAAACAAAACAACACAAAACTATTTTTGTGTTAATTTCATTATTATGCGTTAAACGGTGAAACCAGTATCGTTTCACAATCATTCACATGGTTTCAAATTCAATCAGTCAGTCCTCAACTCTCAACCATCCTGCTTATATTATTTGTGTAGAGGCGATCAAGAAATTTATCATGGATCAGTTTAAAATAATACTAATGTGGGAAACATCCGGACTGAGATGGCAAATGTACAACTGTGCAGCTCTGATACCTTTCTCAATTTACTAATGCAGACCTGGGCGTGATTTGCAACTAACATTTGACAATAATGGAAACAGTAAAGACCACGAAAAATAAATCTCATTCTCTGAAACCAACTAAAACCAGAAGTATTCCACCTTGATAAATATATATATAAAGTCAAAAAGAGAAACTTTATCAATTAAACTTAATATCAAATGAATTCTGTAAACTATACCTTCTTTTCTTTCCTTGATAAATTCATTATTCTGCTCTTCTTGTTCAGAACCTTTTTCTCTTTCATATTTTGTTCTTTCGTTTCATCTAAATTAATATCGCGAAGATTTAAAAATTTCAATACACCTATTACGTCCGGTTTTATGGAATGTTTTTTTTTCTTAATTAAGAAATTTATACTTCGTACAATCTAAAAGAATAAAAAAATTAAACATACACTGAAGTAGTGTTAATATTGAACATTAAAAAGAAAATAAATCTCACGTGGAGGGTGATTTCTCCTCTTTTGTCAGCTTTGAAAACAGATTTAAAAGAATTGAAGACAAGCGCTCGAACATGCGGCAGTGGGTTATTCAAGTACAAAGTCAACACTTGAACTATATTTTTAGAATAGTTGAAATGATAGTGAGTCGCTAAAAGGTCGCAAAAAGCTTTCACTGCCAAATACCCAATGTCTTTCTGAACCTGAAATGAAACAAATGATGGCTATATTCAAAAACAACCCTATTGAAAATATACTTGAAGGTCAAACCAAAACACATCTCTCAATTCTTAATAATATCAATGCAAAAAAAAGGTAAATTAAAAAAACGGAGTCAAAAATGAATACATATATACACCACTTCCATTTCCAACTCTAAGTCTTCCATACCATATGTTTCATCTTACCCCGTTGACAAACTTATTCAAAATGTCAATCCTAGTAACTTTTTTGTTCTGTTTTATAAAATTTTTAATTTTATTACGTCCTACTGAACCAACGTTTTCATAATTTGAATACATGTATATACATACATCAATGGTTTCTTATGTCAACTACATATTTTCCACACAGTATCAGTTTGGACTCTGCCGAAGACCCACTTCATTTAGTTGACAGATGTTAGTCATTTTTATGATTTCCTAAAATGGCTGGCACGTTAATATGTGTATGTATAAATATACACATATTAATATATATATATATAAAGATTTCACATAAAGACGTGAAATAACAATCAGTGATCAAACTGAGTTGGGTTTTTGACTCTGACGAAGACCGCTTGTTACGGTTGAAAGATAGTCTTGTTTTCCCATATCTTATTGTGGTTCGATCATTCACACACACACACACACACATATATATATATATATATTAAATTCTGCATGAGTGGGGTCCGAATCTCGAACATGATTGGCTATTTTTGACCAAATGTTTTTGCTTTTCCTCTTTGGATTCTAATGTTTCCGACTCTAACAAGAGCTCAGTGAAGCTCTTCCATGAAGTCACTTCCACCGGCCTGACAGTTATTGGAGGGCTCGCAGTCCCTCGTAAAACCAAATTGTTGCCTTTTGGTCTCAGCTTCCCCACTTGAAGGTCCCCCAGTGCGGCTCCAATTAGATCCGAAGCTCTATAGTTGTGGTCTCGTGGAGATTGGAAACTAAACAATGGAGCGGTTGCCTTCATGCCAGGAAATGAGTTAATATGTATATAAAAAAACAATCAAAAAGAAGATAGCACACAGATAGACTCAGGAATAACTCACTTCTATATTTCGACCATCGTCGTCATCAGGAGGCGAAGAGTCCCGCAGGAAGGCAGAGCGCGACTCATAATTTTATATATATATAATATATATATGCATATATATATATATATATATATATATATATATAAATATGATCAAACCACAATATGAAGTGGGAAAACAAGACTAAGATTTTCAACCGTAACAAGCGGTCTTCGTCAGAATCAAAAACCTAACTGAAACACTGGCTGCAGAAAACATCTGGTGAGGGGTTGAGAAGAGTGGGAGGGAAGAGTGGACCCACTCTTCTTAACCCCTCACCATATGTTTTCTGCATCTAGTATTTCAGTTGGGTTTTTACTCTGACGAAGACCGCTTGTTACGGTTGAAAGATCTTAGTCTTGTTTTCCCATTTCATATTGTGGTTCGATTATTGATTGTTATTTCATGTGTTTATGTGAATATATATATATATATATATATTAGAAATCCTGTGAATAAGAGAAAATAAACCCAACCTCAACAACCAGACAACGAGTTTCATCAGAATTTTAAAGCTACACACAGGAAACCAACAAAAGAACCCTGATTCAGTGACAGCCTCATAGTGTTTTAGTGAATTTAATTAACAATAGAAATCCAACTGGAAAAGCCTGAGATTTTGGAACCTCCACGACTGTGTAACCTCCTAGTCCTCTTAATGATATTATTTCCTTAGTATGAAATGTATTAATTAGAATATTTATAATAATTACCGTTAGTGTGTTCTTCTTATTTAATTTTTAATTGGTTATAATCTTATATCCCTGAGGATGGTCTATGACGAATGAAACGTCGGAACAATTTATTGTGTAGTTTATGTTAGATTTATAGTTTAGAATTATAACTTGGAATACTGTTCTGGATTTCAGTAATAAATTATTTGGAGAATTGATGTACATTTTACCAGAATGGTTGGAAAACTAAGTTTAGAAAACTGGAAAAATTAAGCAGAAAAAGAACAAAAATGAAAATCGGCATTTTTTTTAAAAAAAAAAAAAAACAATTCTAAATGAAGGTCTGCTCCCAAAAAAATATACTAATAGAGATCATCGTAAAGAAACAGCATTGCTACTAACGTAAAGATACCAGAAATCGTTTGAATTATTAAATAGAAAAAAAGAAACTCACTTCAGGTAAAGTCCTTGTATCTCCCTTCTTTTTGTGAAGAATTGAAGCAGTTTTTTCTAATCTCATCAAAAACAGTCGATACCCCTTTAATAAACTCTTCTCATAATTTCGCATGATTCTGGTTTCTTTTTTCACTGTGGAATTATGTTAAAGAAAAATTACTAAAGCAAAATGATTAATGAAGAGAAAGCATCTTCCAAAATCTTCTTTAAACTGATTCAAAATGAAAGGTAATTCAAATTTCTTCGATAACTAGCTTTCTTTCTCTAATGTTAGACATACATACAAACAATAAACAGTGTGAGAAAGAGTTCAATTCACAAGACAGAGAAAATGACTTCATTGAAGTTAAGAGGAGGTGTGAACTATTTCATTTATGGACAAAGTACCTGTTTCCTCTTTGGATCAATAGTTTGGATTAAAAATTTTTTTTAAAAAAAAAGTTTATCAAGTAGAGCTAATAGGACAAACAAAATAAGGAAATTTGTTTTGTTTTTATTAGTTGCTCAACTTGTCTAAACAACTTATTAGGAATTTGGAAACCAACAACATACAAAATTTGGCTTATAAAAAGAAATATTAAGAACACAAACATTTTAAAGGAACTCCCTAAGATGCTATTCTCAAAAAAATAAAAATGAGATGGTTGGATATTAACATTATTTGCCTATATTACCCTGCCAATCCACTCGGTATCAGGCGAGATACATGAGGGCTAAACCAAGTAAAGTTTAACACATTAAAATCTAAACAAAAACACGGATTTTATTTACATCAGTGTCAGAACTCAGAACAGTTTCAAACTTTCAAAGAAGTCTGCTCAAATACGCTTCAGTTACAATCATAGTTTAACCCTTTCGCAGGCTCGTGTATCATATGTCATACAGAGACATGAATGATCAGATGTTTTGTGCATAATATGTGATACACAGACATGAATGATCAGATGTTTTGTGCATAATATGCGATACACAGACATGAATGATCAGATGTTTTGTGCATAATATGTAACACAGTCCATTTCACCTTCAATGTAAAAAAAAGTTGTGAAACATCCTCGTTAGAATTAATCTAACTGTCTCAGACATTTCAGGAGAACACGACGCGACTACAATTATCAGGAGCGTGCATCAGATATGATTCACAAGACGTCTGAGTGTAAATATTTTTCATTATTATTTTGTAGGGAAAATAAAATAGGAAACACCAAAAATAAACAAATTTGTAAATCCACTTAATAAAAATAATGTCCTTTCAGTTTTACATCACAACATAAACCTAACCTACTACCGTATACAAAATCAAGACGGTCAAAGTTGTACAAATAAAAGAAATAATAATTATATAAATATAATTTCCTTGAAAAACCATATACTTATTTTCATTGATGTTTTGATATTAAACCTTTGTTGCATTGAAGATATTCAGTGGCTACTTGCTTGGCGTTTCTTTGAAGCAATAACACCACATCGTGAATACTAATTTTTCTGTCATGAAGTAAAATTAAGGTTAATATGTGTAAATCATATGGTGTTAGAATGCAAAAATCCCTTAGACTGAGAAAGGGTTCATATATATATAAAAAGATTTCACATAAACACGTGAAACAACAATCAATGATCAAACCACAATAAGAAATGGGAAAACAAGACTAAGATCTTTCAACCGTAACAAGCGGCCTTCGTCAGTTTTTGACTCTGACGAAGACCGCTTGTTACGGTTGAAACATCTTAGTATTGTTTTCCCATTTCTTATTGTGGTTTGATCATATATATATATATATATATATATATATATATATATATACACTTTTTTTCGTTGGAAATACGATCCAAAACGGACAAATATAGTTCAATATAAACAAAGAAACATAGAGAAATCAGAAGAACACACTTAGAGTCTCTAATTTTCGGTTTGAACCGTCTTCAGGAGAGATAAGAGAGGGAAACCAAGCGCACTGGATCAGAGACGGTTGGAGACCAACAGTGTTGCCGCATGCGCGCCCGTTCACAGAAAATAAGGTAGACAGGAATCAATTTATAATTAATTTATAATTTATAAAATAAAATAATGGAATATGAAAACAATAAATATATAAAAAAGAAAAAATTGAAAAAATAAGGGAAATTGATACAGAGAAATTGATACATAAACAAAATTTCAATTTCTCTGTATCAATTTCCCTTATTTTTTCAATTTTTTCTTTTTTATATATTTATTGTTTTCATATTCCATTATTTTATTTTATAAATTATAAATTAATTATAAATTGATTCCTGTCTACCTTATTTTCTGTGAACGGGCGCGCATGCGGCAACACTGTTGGTCTCCAACCGTCTCTGATCCAGTGCGCTTGGTTTCCCTCTCTTATCTCTCCTGAAGACGGTTCAAACCGAAAATTAGAGACTCTAAGTGTGTTCTTCTGATTTCTCTATGTTTCTTTGTTTATATTGAACTATATATATATATATATATATATATATATATATATATATATATTTCACTGATAAAACGAAATACGATCCAAACTGGACGCAATACGAGTTCGAGATTAACAAAGAGCAACACACAAAGTAGGGAAACACACTTACAGACTCAAATTTTCGGGTAATCCGTCTTCAGGAGAAAAGGGAAGTCTCTTTTCTCCTGAAGACGGATTACCCGAAAATGTGAGTCTGTAAGTGTGTTTCCCTACTTTGTGTGTTGCTCTTTGTTAATCTCGAACTCGTATATATATATATAAGTTTCTTTTTTGACATCACAATAAAATTATTCAAAATGGACCAATAATTATTTTAGACTGACTAGCTCTACATATGGTAGGGTTGAAAGCATAGTCTTTATTATGACTAAACGCGTTACAATCAACAACCAGAACCTAAAAAAATGTTAAGAATTCAATCAGTTGGTTACAAATCAGACTCTTCTCCTGTACGTTAACGTGTGTTACTAACAACCTCTATGATACCAACAACTTGTAATTTCATTTAAATGTACAACCAAATTCATAAAAATTTAATTAGATGGAATGAAATCATTTTGAAAAAATTTTCTAACATTGATCAATCCGATTTATTTTCTTTAAACAAATAACAAATAGATTTCTTTTTTTGCAAATTAAATAGATAAAAAAAAATTCAAAACCTACGTTTTACATTATTATCCTCTTCAACGTTCTTGATTTCATATGTTGGAAGAATATCCTTGAAAATTTCTACGAGAGATACAGTAATAATCTTTTTCAAAGTTATTTGTAATTCAGTATGCGCTTGGTCAAAAATATCCAACAGCTTTTTTATATTTTGAATCTGAAATAAGACAAAGAAATCAATAGGATAAATTATATAATTTTATATAGAAATTAAAATGTTTTAAGCTTATATATCTTTTCTTTGTCCATACCATTTTACCTAGAACACTGTATATCCAAGCTTTTTTTTATAAGATATAAGATTTCTATGACCTTGATCCTTAATATTGAAAATGAAAACTCATGGTTACTTAGGCAAAAGCAGTTTTTGATTAAACTATTATCACGAGCAAATGTGCCAGTGTGCCGCTAAAGAAAAGGATGGAAGGACACTGCAATAAGCGTGATAAAACTATGTAGATAACAAAAAAGTATAGTCACTACTATAATGAAAACATAATAATATAAATTAGTACTGATAAATAATAAAAAAAACAAATTGCTGAGATATCTGATATAGCACCGCTAGAAAGAAGACTATTTGTTATTGTTTTTATTGAGGGCGATTATAGTACTGCGTCCTAAAAACTATTGTACTTCCCTCCTTCAGTACTATAGTACCCCAGTTAGCTTCAACGCCTCCAAGAGCTCAGGACTTTTGCTGGATCCAACAGTACAATTCTTCTATAGTTTTGTTGAGTGTCCCGAAACACCTGCCTCTGTATAGCACAGTGGCTTGACAGTCAGCCAGCAAGTGCAACGGTGTTTCTTCCTCTTCCTTGCAGAATCTGCACAAACCATCATTGATAATGCCCATTCTTCGCAGATGGCTATTAAGTTTCCAGTCACCCGTTAAAAATCCGGTTAAAATCCTTAGACTGTACCTCCTCCTTTCCATACAATACAAGATTTGCCTATTCTCAAACTTATTGAGAAGTAGCTTTGATTGTCTAGGATTGAAGAAAATCCCAGTACTCCTTCCTGTTTTCTCTATTCTCTTTCCTAAGGAGTTCTTGTATAGTGTGTTGTCCAATACCACAATATGCGGAGCACCTTCCCTTGCAAGTTCGTCTGCTCGTTCATTTCCCTCTACTCCTCCATGTCCTGGCACCCAGCAGAGAGAATCCTGTTCCTCATACCCAGGAGATTGAGTTTATTTTTGCAGTTCAGGACTATCTTTGAGCTGATAAGGTTTGAGCTCAATGCTTTGATTGCTGCTTGACTAACAGATATTATTACTATATATCTATTCTTATATCCTTTATCCATATTAAATTGTGCACACCTTTCGATGGCATGGATTAAAAAGAGAGTAATAAAATAGGCTGTTAATATTATTCTACAAAAACCATATAAGCTTTTCGCCACAAGTTATTATGTTCTCGACTCAAGCACAACAAACCAGCCTCAATTTTCGACGACGAAGTGTCGATTAAGGTTCGAGATATTATGTTGGTAGTTGGTTACACACGTATTTCGCCTCAGCAGTTCAGTTGAACAAAGAGTAGTACTACTTGGTTATCATTTTTACTGTCAAGTTCCTACATAGTCGTGTGAGGATTTGGTACTATAGATTAGGTTAGGTTGCAATGGCAATTACACAAGGAAACACACATTGACCGAGCCCTTTGTGATAACACACAATAAAGATTTCATTCTTCATTTGGAGCCTTAAATTTTGTTTAACTCAAGATCTTTAACGAGTATATGACATCGTAGAAACTTAAAGACTAAGCGACAGCTTAACATCCTCTCGAGGGACAACGTGTTTAAATTTATCACCTACCACGTGAATAAATCTAAGACTAGAGTGGGTATTGAACCCTGGACCCACCACACCAAAGGCGAACACGTTGCCTCTGATTCCCAATTTGGTACTATAAACTCAGTTTCAAAAGAAGAAAAAAATATACTTAACATACGAAAGCGCTGTTAAATATCAATGTCATTGTTATAACATTCAATAAACATCCCCTTTCCTTTCAATGATTAATACTGTTAATAAATCCAACAATTGATCATGTCTGATCCATTTAAATGACCCTCTACTTGTCACTTTTATAAAGTCTTATTAATGAATAAATAATAACAACTACTTCGATGATCTTTAATTCAATATTCCGTTTATTCTGATCTACATTACCGATAAACAATGTATATTATTAAAATACTTAACTTTAGAAACAATTAGTATGAAAACATTTGATTTATATGCTTACAAAAAACAAATAAACATAAGTAGACATTAGAAATGCGAATACTGTTATGAGCGTTTTCGTTAAAAATATATTGATTAAACAATGGCATTTAGAAAAAAAATTGAACAAGTAAACTTCATAGCTCATCACAAATATTTTGATTTCTAAATTTTTCAGCTTATTCAAAACCTAAATTTTTAAAAAATTACACGAAAAATCGTAATGATACAAATAAAAATCCAAAACTTTCTGGTCATAACCAGCTTCGAAATATTCACATAGATAAATATACTGACCTTTATTTCTGGATTTTCCAGCAATCCACTACAAAGGAGTCCAATTCTAAATTTGTATCTAAAACAAAAAAAAACATGAAGCCTAGTATAAAGAAAATGACATTTTTCACAGAAATTGTAGATGAAATGGAATAAATTTATTTTCCTATATATGACTAGAAGAATACAAGTATCCCTTGATAAAAATATCAAGTACTGTTATCGAATTAAAATTAAAGTAAATAAACAGCAACTTTTACTTGGCAGAGGTAAATATAGAGTACAGAAGTCATTGACCACAATAGATCACCAATAGATACTTCTTTGACAACTTCGAAAATAACACACAACCCAGTTTCAACATTGGAAGTTCTAAATTTAGCTCTTCTCAAGTATATTTAGAGTTAGTATACATAAGAAAACCCTGATATCCTACAGTTAAGGCTAAGGATGACAGCCTGAGTACTCTTTATCTATACGATTTATTTATCCTTAACATTATCTATTTCTCACATGAATACAATCTAAATCAATGCTACACTAGTAATTCTTCGGACACTTCAGTTAAGCAGCCACAAATACTCTTGGACTCAATTTAGTTGTTACACACAAATCGTGTATAAACAAACTTGTTGTAAAGCTGTTAAAAATTATGGTTTTTTTATCGTTTAAACCAATCCACTAGAGGGTGATAAGGTCAGCCGTTTACTGGCCTTTTTGTTTGATAGATGATTCTACATTGGGAGTCCTAAATTTTACTTAACTCAAGTGCATTTCGAGTAGGGATCTTTAATGAGTACCTGACATCGTACAGGCTCGAGACAGATGTTTTAACGTCCTCTCCAAGGGACGACGTACTCAGATTTATTCACCTGCCACGTGAATAAATTGAGGACCAGGTGGAGTTCGAACCACGAACTACCACCGCAGAGGCGAGTACGTTAACCACTGAGCAAAACGTCGGTGTGAAATTATAAGTTATTAATTTGGACTTAATCTTCAAGCATTTTGAACAATCAGTGCTCGAGAAGCTTTATCAATAATAATATTATAATATTTAATTTTTCTAATGCACACACCTACAGACTTCGACATTATATATTGTTTTAATAACGCCGCCAAAAGTGAATCTGTTCTTTATTGAAATATATTACACTTCTGGGAAAGCCTCAATATACGGGATGATTCTAACTTCAGAGTTGTAAATGTTGCCACAAATAAATCTATTTAGAGTACAGTTCTTTAACGAGCATCAAGGGTCAACGGCTGGTCTTTAAAGGAAGTAGAAGATTTTTTTCGCTCCCTATATTAAAAGCTCCAGGGAGTCAAAAGCAAACTAAAAACTTGGGATTTCCAGTTCCATAAGTAAAATTTTAGACATGTTAACCATTAGACCACCCAAGATGCTTTATCTCAAATCTTAACAAAAACGTTGAAAATATTTTTTTTTTTTTACAACAAAGGGAGTTATGAAATACTTTTAAACAACCTAATTAGTAAGTACTATTAATGAAATACACTTTATAAAAGTTAATAAAGAATCATTAAGTGTATTACTTGTTTAGTGCCTCTTCTCTTTGGGCCAGCATTGATGCGATGCTCACAGGATGTGAAGGTGCCTGATCGAAATTATATATATATTCATCATCATCATCATCATCATCACTAACTTTTTCTTTTTCTTCATCGTCTTCCTTGATGACAGGTATTTTTTCATCTTCACTTTCACTATTAACTAAAAACATTCTTCCACTATCAATAATAAACTGTTGAGTCCATCATAAACAAAATCGTAAATAAGATTTCTTGTCATATATGTACACTTTCATTACTAGTACAATCTGTTATAGTGTATAATATTTACTCATAGTGGGGAAATTCAAAAATCCCAAACAAAAAAAAAAGAGTTTAATATTGAAACTAACAAGGCTTTTTCAACACTTAAGTATTCTTCTCAAGAGAAAGATTTAAACTTTGTTATAACTGAACACTCTTAAAAACTCACTAATAGTTGACCCTAATGTAGATAGATAAAAATGTTTTGAATAGATTTTGCTCTTAAAATAAGTTTTAAAAATTAAACCTTACACTACACTCCTCTCCTATGATAAGATCTGTCAGAATTAGTCTTCACAATTTTTTTTTTATGAATTTGGAAAATAAGTCAAATATGAATTTTGAGGAAGTCTAGACATTTAAATTCATCAAAATATCTATATGGACTTTTTCATTATTACTGTATTAAAATTACATTAAAGCAGAAACAAAGAAATACAAATAGAGAAAACCTGGAAAGAATAAATTTATATTGAAAAAAATCAGTTAACAAAAATGTTATAGTCATGCTTTACTCCGATAACCTAATACTAATAATTTCATAAACTCTAATTATCTCGCTCAGAAAGTCATTTTGTATGTAAATTTCTTTACGGTTTGATCTTTAGAAGGCTTAAATAAATGGACTATAATGATTGTTTTTTTGGTTAATATGAAGAAAATTGTAAGAAATGACAGAGTATTTGGAATATTTTAGAGCAATCGGAGGAAATACTAGTTGCACCTTTTATTTGCCCGGTCTTAGTCCCCTCTACATCACATTTGGCAAGACTACGAATGGACACCATTAGTGTAGGGTGTTAGTAATTAATCAAGAGAAAACAAGCATGTTTTACAAACAACAATTAGTTATACCAAGAAACAATACTCAGAAGGTACATACTTTTAAGTGTAGGCGTTTAAAAATTAAATTGTTCTAGTAAATAGATTATTCGCCAAACTTAAAAAAAAATTTTTTTGAGGGGGTAGAAATCCCCTTACCAAAAAAAAGGGGGGGGGAGGAAGTCCTTCGAAGAATTATTATATTCTGTAACAAAATAAAAGAACAATATAAAAAATAAAAACTAACCTTCTTCTTCAACTGCTCTCTTTATCAGTCCCTCACTTGTTTTAATAGGAAGTAGAAGACGGGTTCTTTTTTTATCATTTTCTTCCATTTCTGTTTGATAACATTCTTCTAAACGCAAAACGCTATCTTCTTTAGAGTCTGGCTTTTTTTCAGTGCGACTTTTTTTTCTATAATGTAATAAAATAAAGTCACATTAAAATCTCTTCACTAAGACTAAAATCATTCTGGTGACTTTTCGAATTTAATTTAAATTGGACTACTAGAATATTCTTAATCAAATGCAAACTTATCAATCTCTGTAATCAAAACATGATGATGAGTCCTACAATCAGTAATGAATTTATAATATACATAGTGTTTCAAATGTATGTATACAGTAAGTTTATTTGGATACCCTGTGGAATTTAAAACAAAGTTATGTAAACTGTCACAGATAGCAGTTTGAGTACCACCAACACCAATAAAATGTAAATGTTATTATGATGAATTTTGATCGTAATGTTTTATTTTAAAATAAACATTTACTGTGTACCTTCCTTTAAACCACCAAGTATAAAGAACTCTTCAAAACACCTTATGAAAGTCAGAAAGATAGACTGATCTTACTTACATTACACAGTCACCATAATTCAGATAGCGGAATTGTTTATTTGCTATGGCTCTTTTAATGTAGTCTATGTCTTCTTTTTCCACCATATCAAGCATATCCTTTCCATCATCACTCTCTTCTTCTTCGTCTTCAACATCTTCTTCGGGTTCAGGTTCTGGAGGTTTTGCTTCAATTTTCTTATGTCTCACATGTTTCAACTTCCCTTGCCTTGCTAACTTATTGCGGATTTTATTTTTTTTCTTTATAGCAGTTTTTCTTCCTTTTACCTTTTGTTTCTGAAAACAGTAATAACAACCCTCGTAACAAACTCCTGTGTTTATGGAATAATAAATTTATTCTATTTTAGAAATTTACAAGAAGAAATTATAAAGTAAGAATGATAAAAAAAAAAAATTACCTTCATTTGTATAATGTACACTATACCCACATGTCCAACAGAACTGTTATAACCTGTTACATTTAACCTTTACAACAATCGTGTACTTTTCCCTTCTAAATAAAAATAAACCATAACAAAAATGAACAAAAAACTGTTGAAATTTTATCTATAAATATATGAATGAAAACAATAATTTATAACCGAATGTTATTGCTATTATATATTCTTATTTTTCTTGTTATTTATGATCGTAAAGGTAGCCTAATTTGGCTTTGAGATACGAAAAAGTTATACTGTGTAAAGGTGTGGAAATATTCGCTAAGGGTCTTCATAATCTTTATCAACTAATAAATTCAATCTTAACTTGGCAGTAAATTAACAAAGAGAAAGAAAAAATAAAAATACAGTTACTATTTTTGGGAAATAAATTGTTTCTAAAAAGTAGAAACTCTTAAAATTAAGTACTCTTAATTTCTAAGAGTAGTTATAAAATCACAAAATTGTATATTAAAATATAAATATATTGAATGAATAATACAATGGTACAGAAAAATCTCAGGATAGTAGAATATAATTTGCATTAGTTTGAAAAAAAAAGCACTACAACGTATAATGTAATATCAAATATTATAAATTAATGGTTTATTCAAGCAGGAATTAGTGTTAACGAGAGCAATGGCTTTGTCTACAATAATTGGCAGTCAGCAGATAACTTTTACTTGTTTCTCTGCCTTGCGAGAGAACACTCCTTTGTTCCCTTTGCTTGGACTTTACCATTCTTTAAAATACCTTTCTTGCCTCCCTTCCTTCTCAATACCATACCAGATGTCCTATATCACTTTCTTCTATGTGAGTGAGACACGAAAACCACATGTTTTGGTTTAAAGATCTGAGACTCTTTTCTAAATTTTATACTGTGGTTTAGATGTTTAGACCCCATTTTGCTGAAGTCATTTTCTTCATTAGTTTCTCTTAGTCAACAAATAATTTCCACTTTTCTTTCCGAAAAAGTAAGGAACATTGAAGAAATTCAACGTTTAGATTTTGTGAGCATGTATCAGTAGTTAGCTATATGGTACCAGCCACTCGGAGTTAAAAACTCTTGCATACCATTCACTAATAGCAAGGCCACACAACGTCTGTCTATATTTCAACGATCCCATACGATAAGTTCAGAATACTGAGATACACTTGAATGTGTTTAACACATACGATCACAACAGTAAAAGATCGTTACAAATCACATTCATCATTTAAATAAAAAAAAGCTGGAAATAATAATAATGTCACATTTCAAAATATTCCTAAGTGCAAATTTAGATACAGAAATTACAATAAAGGTTTTCAGAAGATGAAATTTCCTCTCTATTATTTAGAGATAGAGTCGTATTCCTTACGACTGTGCGAACAGTTTAGCAAATTAGATGATACATTTTTAAGCCGTTACATTATCTTTAAACTACTAGAGATTGCAGAATAGTAGTAGGAAGGGGGGGGGGGGAAGTCACTGACTACACAAACAGGCAACAGGAACACTCCTTTTGTTATCCCTAGAGCAGCTAAATACCGTGTTAATTCTTTATCAGAAGTTATATACTTTACCAAAGTAATATTTAATTTAAGGCCTCCTTCAACGAGTTCACTAAACCGATAGCATAGGCTCGAGATGTTGGTTTTAGATAATCCTCGAGCCCTCTCCTAAAGACTATGTGCCCAAGACTTTTTCTACTTCCAGATGAAAAAACTATAGAATTAAAGCTAGAACTTTTGATTTCATGCAAGCAAACAAACATCTAGACCACCCTGACCAACAATATAACCCTAATTTATTCGAAAAATATATATCTGCATAATTAGACTTTTTAAACCATAGCGGGTCTACAAGCAAACAAACATTGAGGAGCCCTGGTCAACGTTTTTGGGAAATACTGTCTAACGGGAGTTCTACTTTAATAGTTTTCAGACACCATATCTTTTCTCCTAATAACTGTAGATTGTGGCAATATTGCAGTTATATGGAATTAAAACGGCAAAAAATTTAAAAAAGTTTCAGTATTTTTACATAAAAGAATGGTTATTGAAAGAAATGTTGAAATGTTTACTTATGTTTGAATCTGGAATCTTGTGAGAACAACCGTGGTCCCACCATTTGACAGATCAATAATAAAATAGTTGCTTATAAAATGACACGCTGTTTTTTTTGCAAAAATGTATTATACAAAACTGCATCATAGGTAAGGTGCATAATTGAACTTTTTTAAATAATGCAAAATATTTTGGCATTAATGAAATCTTACAATGTTTTAAAACTTTATAGTGGCATCTACCTAAAATTAGCACTCTTTGAAAAAAAAAAACAGCAAAAGTTTTGGACCATAAATCCTAAAAGCGTGACCTAAAAGAGCAACCTTCTAGACTTATGGGATTTGTTTATATTAACTATGAAATTAATTTACTAGATCCCACCAGAAAAAAAACATACATTCCTTAAAAAATATATATAAACTGCTTATAATAAAATAATTTTTAAATAAAATGAATAATATTTTTAAACCATTAAGGGGAATACTAGGCCGAAGTAAAAATTCCAACTCCTTAAAGTATATGTTCATTTGATAGGGATATTTAATTGCTATTTACTATAACCTACAGATTTGGTTAAATAATAGTAGAATAATTATAAAAATGATGGTGTACAATATCCTATCAGGATGTAGTAAGTCTTTTTTGAGCCAATATATTTAAAGAATGATTTTTCTCTTGTTAACGTAGACAGAAATTTTTTATTGATTATTTCAAGTGCAATAATAGAAAGAAACAACGCAGATTTCGAGGTCCACTGAATCTAATTTTAATGTTCTTCTTCTTGTAATTATGTAGTGGTCTCTAGGTAATATTCTAAACATTATACAGTTTAACAAATCTTAATAATATTTTATACACATATAGTCTTTGGTGTCGTAATCAACCCTAATCTTTTGGGTAATATTGATACACAGGACAGGTTCTTTAACGTACTAATTTTCCCCTCTTCTTGTTATACTAAAAGGAATTAAAGTTCCATTACGTACTCTCTTAACATCAAGTATGACTCCAGAAAACGGTCACAAATTTTATTAAAACAAAAAAAGGTGATCTATTAAGTTTTATCTGTAGTCACTTCTGAGGTTATCTATAACAATGATTACATTATCGTTATGTTTAGCCAGCAAATTGAAATAATTTGATTGAGAATTTCTATAAGTAAAGTTGTCCTTACTATACATTTAAAAATCTTTTGAGATTTTCAGCTGAAGGAAGCATAGATCTAAATGCGGATAAAAATCAGGAAAATAGTTACCATTGGATAAACAACCCAATGAGATATATATATATACAAATTAATTTACCATATACTGTTTTATTAGAGCTTACAAATAAATCAAAACCTAGATACGGCCTTAACCTTTTTATTGTTCTATAGTTAGCTGTTTTGCATTAAAAAAAAATTTGAACTCCTAAAATGTACCACAACGCCCTCTTTATGCTCATTAATTTTGAAAAAAATGTCTCTAGTTCATCCTCACATATTGTGTTATTTTTAGGTAAAATTTAATTTCAATCCGTCAATCTGTGTTGTGCCAAGCTTTCAGAATCAATCATAAATTAAAATGATGAAAGTGACATTTTCTCACAAAAAGAAACACTTTCCGATAGTTTAAAAAGTGAGTTTTTTTTCGTTTATTGCTTCTATCAGTTAAACAACAATCCCAAAACTTCAACACTCTATAGTAAATAGTTTTAAGGGAGGAAAAAACATTTTGCCAAAAAATGTGACTTCCCCATGATGCAATATTGAATCAAAACAATAGGGGCACACCTAGACTGCAGAGCGAATTTTTCTGTAGAACATGAATTTGATCCATTAAACTGTGTGCCCACAAGTTTTTGGATACACAAGTAATCCTGTTAAAATCTCAAGATTAAATTTTTTCATGATTACTATACTTTACATACTGTAAGGTAATAAGCATGATAAACAGTAGTTTTAATAAAAGAAATGTTGGTTGCTTCATTTACCTTGGGTTCAAGGATCTTAAGTTAGAATCTCTCAAAATCCTGATCGACTTCCTCACATGACTTTAAAGTTAGTAACAGGCAGGTGAATTACAACTATAAGTAAAGAAAATTTAATTATATTTACACAAAATAAATTAAAAGTAACATATGTCCAGAAAAATTTGAGTCTGAGATCTATAAATGCAGATGAGTTATATTGTCTGTGTTGTAGGCTCATAATCACGATAACTGGTAGTACAGAAATTCGAAATACTGTAATAAACAAAGAACTATTTAATATAAAATTCAAACTACTTATATTTCACATGAATTTAAAATGTTTATCTAATATTTACACTTGTCTAAGTTGGCTTTAAACATAAAAAAACACACAATGTCTTTGATTCCCTAAAGTAAATGGCAGTAAATAACCAAATGTTAATTTTAGTTAAGGAACATGGTTGCACTCCTAATTCTTTTCGGCACATAATATCAGTCCTTGAGGTTATCTTATACTCTGAGGATTTCGAGGGCTCTGTTGTAGCAGATGGCTATCCAATCGGGTTGGGTTGCTCCCCATTGGATTTGATTTATTTCACCTTCCGCAGCGGTATAGGCAAGGATTGGATCGTCTATTGCCCTGGGCATTTGTTGTATGTCCCAGATGAGAGCTTGGTGATCATCGCCCGCGGTGCATATGTGACAGGAAGAATGGGGAGCCCAAGCAATTCCGTTGACACAAGCTCTATGATTATTAAGCTGAGCCACAGGGGTACATGGAACTCGAACATCCAATATTATTACCTCACAAGCATCCATAGCAACAGTAGCTAAATAGTTGGGATCTTGCTTATTCCAAGCCAACCTCAAAAGAGGCGTATGTTGAGGATCTTCATATATAATAGTCGAATGTTCTAAATGTCTCAAATCAAACATTCTTACAGATCCATCAGCACCCACAGAGGCAAACATATCTCTCCCACCACCCGCTCTGCTGAAAGCAATATCATAAACTTCCTTATCGTGAGCAATTAGCTGAGTCTTCACGTGACCACTTACCAAGTTTACTCTCCCAACTACCTGCGAATTTTCAAGCCCCCAAATTGTACAGGTAGTGTCTATACTTGAAGTCCCAATTAAATTAGGATCAACTTCATTCCAATCGAAGGAAGTTAATGGGGCACAAAAGTCTGAATTTTTATTGTTATTTAAAACACATTCAAGTCTCACTTCGGGTTCACCAGCTCTCCATACTCTCAAATAATCACCACTAGTTGCAAGAAGATCTGGAAATACACCCTTGCTGTCAGGTATCCACATAATTTTGGTAGTAGGATAAGGATGGTCAATTGTATATTTTGCACTAAACTCTGAACTATCTTCATCCAAAGAAACAATTTGAACTTTGTTATTGTAATCTTCGACAAAACTCCCAAGAGCCAGGCGAAATCTTTTGTCTGGTCTTACTGACCAATTCATACTGTAAAGAGGCCAAGGTGCCTCGTACTTATAAATCTCTTTCCTCTTCGGCAAAGCCATTTCTGAATCAGTAGTAGGATACAAAATTACATGTATCTAAATCATGCACTAACTTCGTGAACGAGATAAAATCTTTTCATGACATCTGAATTGAATATTACCTTATAAGGTAAGTTCATTGTTTCTTACCAAATTGAGCTATAAAAGGTTATATTAGGAATATGTAAATGGGTCACATATCTGTAATGTCTTGACAAAAAAAACAACTTCCTTCAGTAAAACTTCACTTAGGAACGATAATTACTTGCACAATAACAAATCAGCGGCATTAACGCAAGTTCCCAAAACGCTAAACATCGTACTTCACTGACGACAACAAGAGGTAACAGTGTAGATTGTTATTCGTTAAATTCACTAAAATAGAACCTTCCTATGGTTCTCTTCAGAGCAAGTTGTTAGAATGTTTTCTGCTTTGAGATGTTTATGTCGACATAGGAATATTGTAAATTTAAGGCTATTTTCATTTAAAGTTGTTCAAAACAATTTCTTTAAAGTAAGTCATTCGTTTCACAATAGTATACGTCATCATATTTCAAATGAGCCTGAGCAAAAAAAATTCCAATTAATTTTTACCTGCAAAAAATGTAATACCAGAAACAAGAAATTGATTTCTCAGTTAGCTTATCACAAAGGAGTAGTTATTGTACGATGTGATGGATGCAGTAATAATCATTTAATAGCTGATAATCTGGATTGGTTTCCTGATCTTCAAGGGAAAAATGTTGAAGATTTTCTTTCTTTAAAGGGTGAATCAGTTACAAAGGGATTGATAGAAAAAGGGCTGGTGGAAATAAGTGGTTCCGAAAAAGACAGTGAGAAGGGTAGTTAGTGCTTAGTCAATATCTCAATAAATATGTGATGTACTGATGAATCAATTGATAATACATATTTTCAGTGTAAATAACAGTACTATTTACAATAGTTTTTTTTTATTTATCCGAAGCCGTCTTTTGGTATTTACCTCACAGGAACTAAATTAACCAATTTATATATTTACTTATGTGAATTTAATTCCTTCATATCGTATAGTACATATTTTCATATAAACCCCCATATATCATAAAAACTTTTCATTTTCTTAGTTGTATTATATATATTTGTGAGTTTTATTAAACATCATAACATATGTTTGTAAATATATAATATTAAAGTGATAATGCAAAGGTTTTGATCAATTTGTAAGATCTAACAAAACAATCCCACACATTAATTTGTGTACGAATGTCCCAATGCCAATATTTTTTCCTGATTTTTTTTCATCCACCTTTAGATCTATGCATCAGCTGAAAATTACAAAATATTTTGGATAAAATTGTTATGTAAATATTCAAATTGGTATATAATCATTCAGTTATTAAGTGTTACCTCTATATGGATATATAAAATAATAATGGTTGTGTTTCCGACGTGCTTGGTCACCCTTTATATTTTCTCCTGAAGACGGATCATCCGAAAATTTGAGTTTGTAAGTGTGTCTCTTTCTCTGTGTGTTGCTTTTCTTCGTTTTTGAGCTGATTTGCGTTCAGTTTGGATCGTTTTTTTTTTTTTAATTTTGAGTGATACATAAAAATAAATCTGTTGTGGTCTGCGCTTAATTTATTATAAGTAAATTCTCTATCAAATTACTTCATTATTTATTTTCATTTGGTTGTCTCAAACATAACGAAAATGTAATCATTGTTATAGAACAATTCTAAGTCACAATCTTAGAAGTGACTAGAGATAATCTTAATAGTTGTCCTTACCGTGTAAGATTTCCTCATCAAATATTAAAATGCCAAGAAGTATATGTTATGGAATGTAGTTAAGATCTGTGAAAGTTAGAAATCTGGATTTGTTACATTTTTGATAAACACCCACTCAGCCACAATTTTCAAAATAAATTGTTCTAAAATCGCCGTCTTTCTGGTTGCTAACTAAACAGAATGATTACATATGTTTGTTAAAAAGAGAAAAATAATTCTTTAAATGTATCGGTTCAGCAAATATAACTTGAACCATTACTGGTTATATCAAATTTATAGTATATGGATAGTTATTTTACAATTACTTAATCAAACTTTAATGTCTCCGTCAGACACAGATACCAACAATCTGATGTACGCTGATATCTTCCATGCAGTAATTAGTTTATTAGTTTTAAAACGTTTATATATTTTGCTTATCAAATTATTTAATTGTAAGGACATCATGATTTTTTTAAATTGAACTCTGATAAAAAATTATCTAAATTAATGTACATAAATCCAACAAATAAAGCTGATTGATTATTCTAACGTTATTTTCACGTTTTTGGCCTAAATAAATGTCCTTCCAATAGTCCAGAATTCTTTATTGCTGTTTTTTAAGGTAAACTCGTTGCACAAAATTTTAGAATTCTTATGTTAATATTAGAGCGAGACTATTTTTTTTCTGAATTCACAGAATGAACTGTGATGTCTCTTTATCACAAACCTTGTGTTTTATCGAAAAATTCTAAAACTTTTTCTAATTGTTCCATAACTGCAAATTTACAGTGTTTAGTTTATTAAAAAAAAGTATATTTCCAATGAGGTAATATTGCACAAAAGTACACGCTATCAATGCTATTTTTGGGTATAATATTAAATAGTTAGGGCAAATGATGTAACGTGTTCACAAAACTCTGTTGCAAATATGGAAAAAATGGAGTCCTTAAAAATGTATAAATTTGAAATCTGATTTATTTTCCGTGACAACTGTACTTTTTTTTTTAAATTATATTACATTAATAATCCACCCCAATTATATTGATTTTATTAAACGCTGTTGACTGCAAACTAACAATAGGTTGAGACCTATTGACATGTTAGGTCAATTAATACGTTCAGTTTTATGAGTACTCTTTTTTGAGATAAGAAAATGTTATATTCAAAAAACCTTCCTCTCAAATCCAGAAATAATCATGATTTAACTAAAAATAAGTATATTATAGCACCTTCTTCATATACCAAAGGTATTCTAAGATTAATAATTTGTAAGTAATGGGAACTGTTGACCACTACGGTTTTGTTTTACTATAATAGACAATCAGTAAGATAAGATTGATGTTAAGGAGTCCAAGTTGTGACGACATAGTTACAGTTTTTGTTTCTATTTAACAATCCATATTCTTTCTTACTTATAAAATTTCAATAATAATTTACTCCTAAAATTTATAAAGATGTAGTATCTAATTATATATTTTATGTGAAAACTTTGAAATACGAATAAGTTTTGATGAGATTTAAATAGGTATTTATCGGTTAATTGGAGGTCATTCATTTAAAGTCGGTTATTAAATCAAAGCAAAAAGAAAATCACTTTATCAAAAAAATAACACTCCTATAATCTATAACAAAATATTACCTTTTTGTTATTTATATTTTGTTTGTTATAGCAAGAATCACTTCGGGGAATAGATATTTTACCCTCCAATCTCTATCTAGGTCCAGTAATATCAGTTGCAACTCTAAACTATTAATTTATGACACAGTCATTCTCGCAATAGTAACTTATGATTTAGAGTTTGGTCCTTGCTTGTGAATGACGAAGGAAATCTATGTTGTTGGGAGGATTTATTGGGAGTATGCGTTAATGGACTCTGGTGAGTTTGAGGACATGTTTGTCCAACTAGATAATGTAAGCATAATAAAAGTGGGGTGAGTACGATGGTTGGGGCATTTGGTAAGGATGGGCGAGAATAGGGTGCTGGAGATTATGACAGAGCGACATTCTGAAGGGAAACAAACGTGAGGTAGACTCAGAGTAAGGTGTCTGGATCATGTAAGGGATGGATGAGGAGAACACAGAACAGAGAAGAATGGAGGAGTGTTGCTTTGGAGGTCATCGATTAGACGGACTGTTATGTCGTGGATAATAAAGACGGACTGTTATGACATGGATAATAATAATTTTGTTATGCTTTAAATCTTTTTCAGATATTCATCTGAGAAAGGTACTCCTCATTTTTCAGAAGTGAATTTAATATGTTTCTGAATACTGGCACAGGCTATTGCCAAAAAACGTTGAAGAGCTTAGTGAATTCTTTGTATTACTTGTTTTGTTGAACAGGTTATGAAATATTCTATCACAAAAATTAAGAAGTTTAATTTCAAAGGTTACCTAGTGTCTCCTTGCAATTGTAATCTATCAATATTTGTTTCAGAATACTGTACCAATTCTTATGAAGCTCAATTAATACATCAATAACAACACTTTGCAACTTGAAAACTAGTGCCATAAAATATTCACGTAGCGTTAAGATATTATGTAGTTTGGTAAGGTACCTTAGGATAATTGTATTAATTTTTGTTTAAATTCTCAGAAAAAATAAATAGCTTTATGATAGCAAACGGAAATGATAACAAAAAAAGTGAAGTTGGAAATGAAAATGGAGTTGTTTTCACTGACCAACCCTTCAGCCACACACCCTTGGTGTCTTCCTGATGATGAACACAAAGTGTTCGAAACGCGTTGTTGTTGTTGAATAAAACTTTATTTGTGTGGAGACTTTTGTTTGTTTATCCATTTTACCTCAGAATGAGTAAATACCACTCAATTACGGATTGCACAACTAATGATTTAAAAAAAATGAACTAATTTCGACTTGAAGAAATGACCCAATACTTTTTTAAACAATTTATTGTATGAATCTAACTTCTAATACATTTTATATATCGTATTAATTTTCTACTCTAAGCAAATATACATTTTATATATAGCGTTAACATAGTAAGTCATGAAGGGTAACCATAGTACCACTAACATTTATAGTAACAACGTAAATAGTGTTCCGAAATAAGCACTAAGTAACGTAACTTGTTTTTGAAAGATTCCTCTTCGTTATTTGTCTTTTATTTATTAGGATTATATATCTTCAAGATAAATTGATCTAGCGCAATAGATGAATTTAAATTGAACAACAAATACAAGATCAAGTATAACATGAATTTTCCCCACTTTCAAAATAAAAAAATATTTCTGGAAATAATTTTCATTAATTTTGGTGATCTCTTACGAATTTGTTGACTCTTTCGTAAGCTTTAATGTATTAAAACCGATAGAGGGTGCTTAGTGGCCGTCGTTTGCCAACCCCTGAAATCTATCCAAACTGTAAAAAAATTATGATTCTTATCTTGACTTTTCAATTAAGTAAATTGTTTTAGATTAATATAAATTTTAAATAACAGTTTTTAAAAAGAAAAAAATAATGCAGAACTTTGGAAAAATTTAGCATTCTTCATAAAAGAACAACTTGTATATTTGGCGCCGAATGAAATTTATATATTAATTAAGGTATAAATAATTGAAGTATTTCTGTTAATAATGTGGAATAAAATTTCTATTAAAAATTAAAATTAAACTCCTTCAATGATTTTTACATATTTTTCCTTAGCTTAGAAATAATTGACTTTTATCTCCAAGCCATGAGGTTTAGATAAGGTTAGGCGGCAGTCGGCCCGGAAACTTCAAACTTCATTGTTGATAGTGTATTGTCAATTTCTACAGTCAATTGTTATATTCATTACTTTTAGGTTTAGTTTTAAGTAGTTGTTTTTAGTTTAATTGTTCTATTTATTTAAAATTAGTTGATTTGACTTATTACTGTTCATTTTTAAGTTGGTAAGTAAATAGTCGTTATAACTGCCATACTATAGTGCCACTTGTTTGATTTTAGTTTTGTCTAATTGTTTGTATGGTTTCATTATTGTGTAATATCTCTTAAATCCTGGGCTAATCCTATATAGTATAGGTTATTATAGTTGGGTTAAGTTAGTAGAAGTAATGAATGTTGGTGTAAACTTATTTAGCAGGATTTATTAAGAAACCAGTATTTTGAATATAAATTAGTGTTGGCAAGACGTCAGTGTCATATAAATAATGTGTAATACATTTATGTAATAAAGACGATTGAATATTTCACAGGGTTCATATATATTTTTATAAATAGCAGAAACAAGTATGATAGCTTGATTTAGTTCCCTATTTAGTCAGCTTCTGATTGCACAACAGACGATGTTTCTTTAGTACATCATTTTAAGTCAGAATTGAAATCAAAGGCGTCAGTGTTCCATTAAGAGTTAAATAGAATATTCTGTTTTGAAATTGGTGTACTTTTCAGATTTAGTTTGTGACAATGGATACAAGAAGTTACGTTCCTTCTCCAGTTGGACCACATGAGCCTGTTCAAATGCCTAGTCAACAGGAAATTTTAGACACTGCAGATAGGATGATTGATAAGTACTTAAAATGTGATAATAACTTTCCTCCTCTCACTGAGAAGATGAAAATTTCTGATCAAGGTAAGTAATTGAATCAGTGAACATTTTTTTTAAAAAAAACCATCGTAGAAGTTTCTTGTAATAAGTGTCTTGTTGATTTACTTTTATAGTCAATCTAAAATTATTGTTTTTTCATATCGTACTGTGCTCTGTGTTATTGAAAGGAAACATTTCATTTTGCAATTTTTGATCATTTTAAAAAAATGAAAACATTCTTTTTTAACGCTAATTTTATTTCAAATGTTTGCATTAATGTTAAATCAGTTTTTTTTAGTATTTTGTTTAAAATGCATTTCGTAAAGTAGTTTATTACCTTAAAATAAGTATCAAAAATGTGTTCTCTGGGAGAATTGGTGAGAATAAAAGTTTTAGATGTCAAAATTTTTTTTCTTCCTTGGTGCATGTCTAATGATTCTCAAATGGAATAATTGAAAAATGTATTAGGATTTGTTTGTAGATTTCTTATCTTAATACCTAATTGCACTTTTATGACTTTTTGTCTTTGCATTTCAATAGCATTTTAGAATTACATGAAGTATTTTTAAATAATTTAATTATTCAAAGAGTTTTTAAGATAAATAATGATATTTATGTAACTCTTTTCGGTAAACTATAAAAAACTCAATAAATTGATATTCTGTTAATGAAACATATTTAGCATTAATTATGCCCTTATTTCAATATTAAAGTGAACATTACAACATATCATGACTCTTAGAGGTCATGATGGACTAGAGTGCTTCCCGCAGGGATGGGAAATCCTCTATTCATTTATTATCTATGAATTATTAAATACTATGAATTAATAAACCCCATTCTAATATTATAAAGTTGCATCTAATGTAATTAAAGTCGGCCTATTTGTTTATATCAAACTTGTCCTAGGATTTACTACAGAGCCCATAAATATAAGTTGAAACGTAAGAATATTATATATTTATACATAATAACTTATATATTATTGTAAATAACACCAAACTTAACTAATTACGTGTTTTTCAATAAGCTTCCCAGCTTAAGATGATAATAATAAACGTCATAAGGAAGCATTGCTACCAAAATTTACAAATAATTTATATATATAAATATAAAAATGCAATTAAAAAACTGATTCCACGATCAGTTTCGGTGATATTTTTTATGTATCTTTATGTAAGTTCAGCTTATATATTAATATATATACAAACTATATTCACAAAAAGAATACACAGAAATGAAACAGAAACTCACTACTGTATTTGGATGGTCTCATCATCAGGAAGATAGAATGAGTCGTCGCCTGTCTTCGGAGGGACTCATTTCTATCTTCCTGATGATGAGACCATCCAAATATAGTAGTGGGTTTCTGTTTCATTTCCATGTGTTCATATAGAATGTGTGTGGACGCCCATGGGCCTCTGCCGGGAGTGCAAGCACTCTTCATTCTTCCTATGTTATACGCGTACTCGAGGAATGCGTTTCTGTACTTATCACTAAAGGCATTTTTGTATGAGATTGCTACAAACGTTCCCGTCTCGAAATGAACTCTCACCGTAGAGAGGACATAAAGCGGTTGGTCCCCCGAGACTGTAGGATATCAAGTACTCGTTAAAGATCCCTGCTCTAAATATAACTAACTTTGATATTATTTACTATTATTATTAACTAAATATAACTTTTGCCTACTCTAAATTTGGTTTAGGCAAAATTTAGGACTCCCAGTGTAGAATCAACAGGCAATGTGGTTTGCCCATTATTAAAAATGAGTGCCGAATAATAAATGAACTACAATTTCTGCCTCTAGAATGACACTGAAAGCTGTAAGCCTTATAAGTGTGGGTATTGGAAAACAAACAAAATCTAAAAAACCGTAGTTGTTTGTTGGGTCGCACTTATACTTTATTTAGTTTACTTTTGTTGAGATAGTGATGATGGTGTGTTGAATATTTTTTTTTACTGTGATTTCAGTAAGAACAAGTTATAGTGGCATTGAAGACTGTGATTATCCTACGTCAGCTACTTTCTCTAATATAGTCAATCTAAACCTCCTCAGACAGGTGAATAGGATACCACTACCTGGAGAAATCCTCGAGCAGTGTGCAAGTATCCTTTTAACATGGAATTGAGAGAATTCAGAATGAAAAGAAAGAGTCACTTGGATCACTAAATGAAGATAAAAATTACTCATTCTTGAGAAATTTAACGTGTGAAACATTAAATGGACAGGTCTTCATCTGTGTGTCATTCCTAATATAAAATTACCAATGATATCCAGTTTTTGAAGGACTTTTTCTCTCGAAATTCCCTAGTCAAGTTTTGGTGTTTATTTGTAATTTAAAAAAGTGTTACCGTTTAAAAATTGACTTTTCATCTCATAACTGGTACTTTTTTTTCCATCACTTGATTGTATTCCCTGCATATGTTTCGCTAACAATCTAAACAGGTATCGATATTGATATAGCTTCTCAACGACTTATTTTTAAAGTTCAAAGATTGGTTTCTTGAGAATTTTTGGTCTAAAGATGTTACACTCCTGTTTATACGCCTACCTTTCGCCAAAAATTGTTTGGGAAATTCGAGGCTAAAAACAATTTATTAATGACATAAGTAGTGAAAACAAATACATACACGGAATATCAACCAACAAAAAAAAACATAAAACACCAAAAATACAGTAAAAAGAAAACAACAAAAGGAACACAAAATAGCCAGCCAGGTAGACAGAGTCATGGACCTCTTTTATTTTGGATATTTTTATTGTTTTGTAATTTTCTTGCTTACTGTGTTAGTGTCGATTTGTTTCCTTAAATGCTGTGTTAGAGGTTTCTTCGCAGAATTATTTTATAATATTGCTTGTCTGTTTAAAATTGTGTTTGACTTTAATAACTAATAAGTAATTGTGTTTAAACAAGACATGGTTTTTAAAAAAAAAATAACACTATTTTGTGATTTTCTTTTTACTGTATTTTGGTGTTTTATGGTTTGGTTTTTTGTATTCTTTGTTTTCTGTGGGTTGATATTTCGTAGGTGCATTTGTTTCACTACCTATGCCGTTAATAAATTGTTTTTAGCCTTGAAAATGCTAAACAATTTTCGGCCAAACGTCGGCGCCTAAACAGGATTGTAATTTCTTTTGACCAAAACTCCTCAAGAAACCAATCTTTGAACTTTAAACAGATATCGTTAAGAACATCCTAACATACTTTCTCTGCAATAGTTTTTAGTTCATTTTAACCGTCTAATCATGTTTTTTCCTCCATGTCAATAGATACAAAAGTCTAAAACACCCACGATGGGACTAAAGTTTGCTGGTGTTTCATGTAACTTCAAAGTTTTACCGAAAAATTCAGGGGTTCCAAAACTTAATTGTTTCAACAGAAAATTATTATTACTTTGAAGTGTAATGTCCAGTTTGTTAATTTTGTCGTTTTTACAGTGGCTACCACATTATTCCTTCTATGCACTCTCTTTCACAATGTGTCATATGCCATTTCCCATTCCGTTCCAAGTCTACCAGATTCAAACTCTTAATATGTATATAATAATGGAGATCTTTTGTTTTTCATATTAGTATTTGTGTAATTACAATTTTTAAAAAAAAGCATTAACTACTGGTGAGAACTGGGTGTGAGAAGTCGATGACCCAGGTCATTGGTGACTGACCAGGACTGACAGCATTGAAGTGGATGAAAGGGAATACTCGAGACAGGAGGTTAGGTCTAGTACAGTGATGGCCAACTTATGACACGCGTGTCAGTGCTGAAACGCAAGCTCATTTTTGGTGACAAGCATTCATAATTTAAATATTTGTCAAATAATATTAATACAAAAGATAAAGTCAATGACTCTTGATTGGTCTTGAAATATATAAAGCATAAACCGAAAATAGAAGATTTAGCAACTTTCAGCATCAAAAAAGTCACTAATTATTCATTTTATATTTACATAAATTTATATTTATTTTCCAATCAAATATTTATTTATTTTTTTTTAATAAAATATGTATTATTTGATTTTCTATGTCGTGTCAATGAACTATGTAAAACAAGCCTCTAAATGTTCATTGGTTTCATAGTTTTGGTTTTTGTATTTTAAATTGCATTAAACAAATAATTTTTGTTTATTAAACTATTTTTTTTAGTTCATTTGACGATCACATAAGCTTGAACTTATATTTATTATAAACTAGATTAAAAATCTGGAGTGGCCTGCACTCTACTTTACTATAAGTAAACAATATCAAACTTCTTGATAACTTGAAGAATTAGCTTAAAATTAGTATGTTTTGTAATATAGAACGAAAGAGTCCATTCTTTATTTAATATGAGTCGTACCCTATCATATTAGTAAGTTAATAAATTTTTTAAGAAGTTTTTATGCTTAAAAATATGTGTATAATACTAAAAAAAATACACTATTCTTATTTGGAATAATATTTTGCTTAATGTAATTTTTTTTCTTCTTGCAATAAACATATATTTCCTTAATGCTATGGCAGATTTACATACGGAGTACAGAATGGGTATTTTCCCTGACATATGTAGAGCATGGTTGACTATTGACTCTGATATATATCTTTGGAATTATGAGACGGGGTAAATATATTTTTTTATTTATATTATAAATGTTGAAATGTAAAAGTTTATTAGTTTGATCATACCAAAATGTGTATTAATTCACTGGTAACTTGCACCATTTGAAAACAATTTTATTAACTTAATTCATGTGGCAATCTGCAAATATTGATCTCCTGGAATATTTAGTGTCAAAGGATTTATGTGATTTTCCTTTTATGAGAATGAAAATTAATGGTACACTATTTTTGAAAAAAAAAATGTTGGTTGTTCCTCGTTAAATTTCTGTCAATACCAAACCATATTAAGTTTGATTTGAATAAATTCATCGTTTATGTTTTGGGGATTTCAAAAATTACGTTTCCACTAAACTCCACTAAACAAGCTTAATATGAAACTAACAACGCGTTTCGAAGACTTAGTGTTTTCCTTCACGTTTACATCTGGACTATTGAAAGTTGATCTACGAGATTGAGTTAGAAAAGACCTGTGTCTCGTAGATCAACTATCGGTAGTGCAGATGTTAACCAGAAGAAGAACATTAAGTGTTCGAAACGCGTTGTTAGTTTCATATTAAACTTCTTCTTTTTTTTTGTTTACTCCCCAACTATGAGTAAATACCACACTATAACAGATTGCACTAGTAATGAGTTTGTCTATTGTATCTATCAATTGAAATTGTTAAAAAGTTTGTTTAATGTATGGAAAAACGAATTGTTGGTCATCATGGTTTTTTTAACGCATTTTCTGATTGCAGAAGTAGTTTTTGTGCAGACGTTTTGAATTGTTTTTTAAAGGAAGAACTCATATCCTAAAACATATGATAAATTGTTCTGCTGTATCAGCAGGATTTAAATTTACCGTTGATTTGTGCTGTTCATTTGTTATCCTCTACAAAGTAGAATACTTTCAGATGATGAAGTACCGTAAAGTCCGGCATATAAGACCCCCCTTAAATTATAAAGCAAAAACTAGGATTTAGCATATCCTCGCCGTATAAGACCCCTCATATAAAATATCGCTATGCGTACTTATTCGAAAGAAAAATATTTTGTGTATAAATATAATAAAATACATTAAAAGAAATAAAAATACTATCTAGGTAATAAAATATATTCATCAAAACAACAAAAAGTTTAAAATTAAAAACCTTATTCATCAAGTCCAGCAAAATCTTCTTCCTGTGAGTCTAATTCATTTAATTCATTAATTTATTTTTCGATTTCCAACCATATCAAAATTCATCGGTGTCTCATCCATGTTTCCTATGTCTGAGAGTAGATAATTATGCTTCTTGCATTGATTTATCACAAATCAAATCAGAACTGACGTGTAGCGCTGTTGTATGATAGTATTATGAATAAATTGAAATTACCTTCAAATTACTAATAAAAATATATACTTTAAATAATACCCTTTTTATGAAAAAATTAAATAATTTTATGCCAATTTTTAATTTAATTTAGATTATTTTATTGAGTTATGATTTTCTTCCTCGGCGTATAAGACCCCCCTCAAGTTTGGAGCTAAATTTTGGTTATGAAAAGGGATCTTATTCGCCGGACTTTACGGTAATATCACGGTTTACAGTTTCAGTTGTATATTTTATAAGTGTTTGCATTATTTTTAGGAGTGATGTTGCTTACTACGATGGTCTGAATGAGACTATAGTCAGCGTAGGCCTCACAAAGCCTAAAGCCGACGTCTTTCAGAATTTCATAGAGTACCTTCTTGTTTTAACAACGCCTTCGGAAATTCTAGTAATTGGAGTTTTACTGTCAAAGTCTTTAAATGGTAAGTTTAAACCTCTTTTTCAGTTAAAGTCGTCAACTTCACACTGTATGAGTGATGGCGAGCCTATGACACATGTGTCAGTGTTGACATGTATCTTCAAAGATACAAAATATAATTTAAATATTTGTCCCTAATAACAGCTACAATTGGTTATTAATAATAATATTATTAATTCTGTAAATAATAATTAATAATTTATCTCTGACTCCAGACGTGTATGAAAAAGTACAATAATATTGCGTAACAAATATACAGAACATTTAAACATATTGTTTTAATATTGATATTAATATAAAAATGTTAAATTCTGAAAACTTGCTAAATACTAAATTCTGGTTTCATAATTTTGGTTTTTGTATTTTAAATGGCATTAAACAAATAATTAACTTAAATATTTATATTTTCTTTTTAGTCTTTACTTTTGCGATGTGTGACCACCACGAAAATGATTTCTCGATTTTTCAAAGTTTTGACACGCTGAACACAAAAGGTTCATCATCACTGTGTTATACTCGTCTAGCTGTTTTCTAAAAAAAAAAAAAAAAAAAACACTTATAACTCATACAATAGTAGATGCTGGTATTTCAAAGGTAACAGGTGAACAATCAAGTGTTAAGATAAACCTCTGCGTAGAAATAAACCTTATTATCATTTGTTTATATGTTCGGTTTGATTGTTATAATATAAAAACATTATAAAACTGTATAATAGGTAGCCTTTAGGTTAAACTTGGCTTTGAAACCATTGTTACCACGATTCCAACATCATATAGTACGTGTATGCTGTACCATTCTTTAGATCAAATGTTTAGTGATTTAGCACTAAGATTTCTTATCTAAGTAGTATGTTACTGGAGGTAGCTGTACCATTCTTAAGATCAAATGTTTAGTGATTTAACACTAAGATTTCTTATCTAAGTAGTATGTTACTGGAGGTAGCTGTACCATTCTTTAGATCAAATGTTTAGTGATTTAGCACTATCATTCTTATCTAAATTGAATGTCACTGCAGGCAGCTGTACTATTCTTTTGATCAAATCTTTAGTGATTTACGACTAAGGTTTCTTATCCAAGTGGTATGTTATTGCAGCTAGCTGTAACATTCTTAATAATGGTTCTCTTAAGCAATTGTGTTATATACTATTTTAGGTAAATAACTTTTATATTATTTTATATTGTCTGTATAAAATATTGAATACTAAAAATTATTCTTTTTTTTATTTTAAATACCAATACTTCTAATTACTACACTATCTGGCCCTTAAAATTTTTAAAAAAATAACTCGAACAGAAAATTTTCATTCCCTAATCAAGGTATATACTTTTGCAGTCTAATTTAGTTTAAAATTTATTTATGAATTTTTTTTTAAATTAATGTTTACTCTTTTGTATATATTTTATGTGTTGATTTATTGAAAGACATTATGATTTTCAGATAAATTTGGAGATGAACAACTTCAGCTGACTCCAGATGTGATATATATTGTCCCAACTGACGCAGTGCCTATCACAAAGGTCTTTGGTACTAACAAGGGTAGAATATTCCTTGGAGGAAGGGATGGGTGTTTGTATGAATTAGTCTACCAGGTACTAATAATTTGATATCATTATTTGTCTGTTTCTAAAAAAAAGCTTAATTGAAATTAATTGTTAATTAATAGTTTTGTTTGAATTGTTAATTCAGTGAAAATTTCCATAATTTTAATTGGATGATTTGTACTGGATGTTAAAACTGTGATGACAAACCATGCCACACAGTGTAATTTCAAGTGACACAATGGCTGTTCCTAATATTATTCTAAAGCCGATAAAACAACTTCAAGAGAATATTTAAAGTTTTTTGAAAAATGTCATATGCAGTGCAAGATTTAAAGGACTTACATGCCATTTACAGTACAAGATTTAAATGTCACGTGCAGTGCAGGAGTTACATGCCAGTTACAGTACAAAATTTAAATGCCACATAGAGTGCAGGACATACATGCCATTTACAGTGCAAGATTTAAATTCTACATACAGTGCAGGACTTACATGCCATTTACAGTACAAGATTTAAATGCCACATGCAGTTTAGGAGTTACATGCCATTTACAGTGCAAGATTTAAATTCTAATGTAGTGCAATCAGTTATTATGTGGTATTTACTCATTGTAGGGTAAATCTAATGAAATGGTCTCCACATATAAAAATTTTAATGATATAAACAACGCGTTTCGAACACGTAGTGTTCTTCCTCAGGCATTAACTAAGGATGAGTGCCTCTGAATAAGACAGTCTTATTCAGAGGCACTCATCCTTAGTTAATGCCTGAGTAAGAACACTACGTGTTCGAAACGCGTTGTTTATATCATTAAAATTTTTATATGTGGAGACCATTTCATTAGATTTACCCTACAAGATTTAAATGCCACATACAGTGCAGGAGTTACATTCGATTTACAGTACAATATTTAAATACCACATAGAGTGCAGGACTTAATGCCATTTACAGTACAATATTTAAATGCCACATGCAGTGCAGGAGTTACATTCCATTTACAGTACAAAATTTAAATGCCACATACAGTGCAGGACTTACATGCCATTTCAGTGCAAGATTTAAATTCTAGATACAGTGCACGACTTACATGCCATTTACAGTATAAGATTTAAATACCACATACAGTGCAGGACTTACATGCAATATTACAGTGCAAAATTTAAACTTAATTGCATATTGACTGTATTGTTTCCTACTTTTAGCTTTTATCTTTGGTTTTTTTACCTTTATGTACTCCCTTCATGGGTTATTTATATTCATGATTCTTCTCTTAACTTAAAATGTTCGTACATTTATTCCGTTAATTCCTTGTACGCGGATTCCACTGTAACAGTGATATTATCTACTCTGAACATACCCTTAGTTAAAACCTACCAATCTAACTCCTACATTCTTTGTATAGTATGATTACTTGTTATCTCTTCTTTCATTGTTCTCATCTGTGTTTTTTTTTTTTGATAACTATAATAGATTATATTTTTTTTTACCTTTGGAAGTGAAAATATAAATTTTTATAACGTAAGTTTAAAGAGTTTAATTTCTGTCCAAATATCCCTCATAAACCAGCAACAGTTGGTTGCTTAGTATATATAACTTTCAGTGGTCCAAAATACTATAAACAACGTGTAATAAAATTTAGACTTCCCAACAAACTAACTCAATAGTGATCTATTTCACCCGTCCATGAGACCGTTTCCCGACCACAAATTTTAACCTTTTGTATCAAGTTTAAATCCATGCTAAACTACACTCATTTAATAACATTATACATTTGAAAAATATTTGCAAATTGAATTTTACTGTTATTTTTCTTTGAATTCAACTTTTTTCTCTCTAAACATCACACTTGTACCAACCTGCCAAAAACCAAAAACCATATATCTCAGAAGAAGAGAACCTGTTTTGAATCTAATTAGTTCTCATTACTGTTATTACAATCTTGCTTTTATGAGAGGTTCACTTCATATAATATTACTTACTTCAGAGGCGAGTACGTTAACCACTGTACGCTAACCTGGCCTCCTATATAGTATGTATTCTTTTTTAATCAATAAAGTGGTAAGTTACTATTGATATGTAATTTTCAGAAAGAAGTTGGTTGGTGGGGAAAGCGTTGTAAAAAGGTAAATCATTCGAAAGGGTTGCTTTCTTGCCTGGTTCCTTCATTTGTCAATTCAGCTCTGTATGAAGAAGATGCCATTATCGACTTGAGTTTGGACGAGTCAAGGAACACCCTGTACACTTTGACTGAGAAGGGTACCGTAGAGGTGTTTGACCTCTCTTGCAATGGCCTCGGAATGAGTCGTGTCGCTTCCCTCACCCCTTCAGCTATCTCTTACTCCATTTCAAGCATCCTCAGGTATATTTCTCTGCTTTATATTACTGTTTATGAGAATTCCAGTTACCCTGTGTATTGCTTTAAACAATTTAAAGTTTAACGTTTAAATCGAAATGGTTGCTTTCTTGCCTGGTTTCTTCAGGTATATTTCTGTGCTTTATATTACTGTTTATGTGAATTCCAGTTACCCTGTGTATTGCTTTAAACAATTTAAAGTTTAACGTTTAAATCGAAAGGGTTGCTTTCTTGCCTGGTTTCTTCAGGTATATTTCTGTGCTTTATATTACTGTTTATGTGAATTCCAGTTACCCTGTGTATTGCTTTAAACAATTTAAAGTTTAACGTTTAAATCGAAAGGGTTGCTTTCTTGCCTGGTTTCTTCAGGTATATTTCTGTGCTTTATATTACTGTTTATGTGAATTCCAGTTACCCTGTGTATTGCTTTAAACAATTTAAAGTTTAACGTTTAAATCGGAAGGGTTGCTTTCTTGCCTGGTTTCTTCAGGTATATTTCTGTGCTTTATATTACTGTTTATGTGAATTCCAGTTACCCTGTGTATTGCTTTAAACAATTTAAAGTTCTACGTTTAAATCGAAAGAGTTGCTTTCTTGCCTGGTTCCTTCATTTGTCAATTCAGCTCTGTATGAAGAAGATGCCATTCTTCTTCATATACGCTACATATGTACACTACTACATACTTCTTCATATATCTTCTTCATACGCTTGTACCTTTCCGGTAATTCACTTCTTCCAATCAAGCATAGTTCTTAGTTAGTGGGTTTGAAATAAACTATTGTGTTGAAGCTACTAGAAATCCCTTTGTCGAACCAAAACATAAAGAAAAGTAACCGACTATTTGCGTTTTCTCAGCAGTTATTCTGAGACATGATGCGTCTTCCAGACACTCTTTGCATTGTATTGTATACATAAGGTTACATAATACTCATATAAATTCTATAATATATTCATATATATTAAAAACCTTAATATATTTTAATATATTTATATTCGATAGATAAAGTTGAACATGACTTGGTGACCCTTGTTCATGTATGACCATGTTTCCCTCCACCAGTGTCTCTTTGTAGCATTTTATACTGGTCAGGTGTGCACGGTATTCCAATAATAAAAAAATATTGCTAATATCAGGGTTGCAGATTAGGATGACGATTAGACTCCCGCTCCTAAGGAGGTTTGTCCCACTCATAGTACAAGTGTTTTCAAGAGTCCTGCTTTGACTCCCTTAGACGTTCGTCCCTTAGATATATAGCGTATTTTTTTGTTTAATTCGAAATATATAAATACATAAAGAATGTATTGTTCATATCTTGAACAAGCTGGGACACTGCCCAAATCCTAGAGTTTGGAATAAAAACAAATACATTTTTTTATACCTCAGAGTTGAGCAGAAAAAAATAAAATAAAATGTATGCATATTGTGTAATATTCAATGTTACAAACCGCAATAAGAAATAAGAAAAAACTAAGATCTTTCAACAAAAGCGGTCTTCGTCACAGTTGAGATTTGATAATTCAATTGAGATTTAACTCTGACGAAGACTGCTTGTTACGGTTGAAAGGTCATGGTCATTTTTCTCATTTCTTATTGTGGTTTAAACATTGATTGTTATTTTACGTGTTAATTGTGAAATATTATTATTGTGTAATATGTGGGAAACACGCATAAGTATGACACATATTCTTGGTTGATATTATTCCAATATTTAACTTGATTTTCTACTATCTATTTGAGGTAAACTACTGCTCTAGTTGAGTTTATAGTGAATACAATGTAATATTATTCAATGCTTGTTAATCTTTGATATTAATTATTCTTTGGCACTCTCTATGAGCATTATTTTAAGTTCTCATATGTACTCATTTGCTTCAATATTCTAAAATTCACAGGTAACGAGTGTCACTCTTCAGATAGAATTTTTATTCTTTCGACTAACTTCCACCGTGTTACAATTCCCACGAACTTATTATCCTGCTTTAGTGGACAGACTGATAGATGAAGGGTAAGACGCATCGAATCTTTGTGTTCGTCATGTCGACATATAAAGAATACGGCTGCAAAGTCCTTTGGTTACAAATATACTCATATACCAGATAACTTTTCTATAGCTCTGGAGTAACACATCGAGGACCATCCTTCAGAACAGAATACGGCTAGTTCTGCTGTTTTCGTATAATGTTGTCAGTCTAAACTTGTCTTTTTCATTAGTTACTGCAAAATTTCTGTTGACATTGTTACGTAACGATAGCTCATCCTGATTATACTGACTGTTCAAACATGCTCTGTTAAACAAATGAACATGCTGCCTGTATACCTTAGTCTTCTGTTACACAATACCATCTATCGAAGGATTGATTGATAGTTTTCTTCAGTTCAATGTTAAGGTAACAGGTGTTTACTCTTTTTAATTCTGAATGGATATCTGACCATTCAGTGCAATGGGTGAGAGCCCTTCTCATGCAGGCAGCATAGCCGAACGCTTGTACCTTTCCGGGAATTCACTTCTCCCATTCAAGCATAGTTCTTAGTTAGTGGGTTTGAAATAAACTGTTGTGTTGAAGCTACTAGAAATCCCTTTGTTGAACCAAAACATAAAGAAAAGTAACCGACTATTTGCATTTTCTCAACAGTTATTCTGAGGCATGATGCGTCTTCCAGACACTCTTTTATATACATAAGGTTACATAACAAGATTTCACAATAAACACGTGAAATAACAATCAATGTTCTAGTTGGGTTTTGACTCTGACGAAGACCGCTTGTTACATTTGAATGATCTTAGTCTTTTTTTCCCATTTCTTGTTTTAGTTTGAACATTGATAACGTTACATATGTCGAAACTTTTTAGTATCATTCAAGCTGTTTATTTTCGAGTTGGATTCGTCCGATGCCATCAGGTCTAGGCAAGTGGTTTTGTCCGTTGTACAGATCATGATAGAATAATAATGTTTGAAATTTCTGGTTGCGACAGGTTTTCGATCTTTTCTTCCCTTAAGATTTCTTCCCGGATTTCCTCGTCAACCGTCAATCATTCACCCTCCTGCAAATTTATGAATATAAAGATATTTGATATTTGCTAAATGGGGCAATTCGTTTAGGAAATGCAGGTGTTTTGCAGAGAACATAACGGTTCAAACTGAAATTACGTAACTCTTTTTCATCCTAGTTTGATGTTCTTGTTGTGAAGTTGATTTATCCATTTGGAGATACATAACCTTTGTATTTAATTAGATATTATATAGTAGGTGAGTAATTGAAGCGAAATATCAAATAAGTAACGGAACACTACACTAAACTTAACCAGTTGGTATTGTAATAACCCTTCCAGTGAATAGAGAAACACCCAAGGAGTCGATTATATAATAACAGTGCTTTATCTTTGTAGTTTATAGTTTTAGTAAATAATATTTTTAAATATTGTTGTCGTTTTAGGAATGAAACATTCGTAGATTTAACTGAAGTTGGCAAAGTAATTTCCATTGTTCCACTTACTGAGAGAGACTCGATGAACCTGAACCTGGTGGCGATTACTCAAGGTAACGTCAGACTGTACCTTACTACCTGCAACTCGCCGAGGCCAACAACTCTGCACTTGAGTCATATCAGGTTTCCTCCTGGATACGGAAATACCAATACAGTGTGGTCAATGCGAGGATCAAACGCAACAAAGGCTCATTCTCTTTCAGGTATTCCACATTATTATTTAATATATATATAAACTATATTCACAAAAAGAGCACACAGAAATGAATCATAACTCATTACTATCTTCCTGATGACAAGGCTAATATATATATATAAAAGATTTCACATAAACACGTGAAACAACAATCAATGATCACTGGGTTTTTGACTCTGACGAAGACCGCTTGTTACGGTTGAAAGATCTTAGTCTTGTTTTCCCATTTCTTATTGTGGTTTGATCATATATATATATATATATATATCAGTTAACGAACGAAGAAAAGCAACACACAGAGAAAGAGACACACTTACAAACTCAAATTTTCCGATGATCCGTCTTCAGGAGAAAAGAGAGAATGGGCGACCAAGCACGCCGGAAACACAACGACAGGAATACCCGTTGTTTTCCTGCCGTTGTGTTTCCGGCGTGCTTGGTCGCCCATTCTCACTTTTCTCCTGAAGACGGATCATCGGAAAATTTGAGTTTGTAAGTGTGTCTCTTTCTCTGTGTGTTGCTTTTCTTCGTTTGTGAACTGATTTGCGTCCAGTTTGGATCGGTTTTTCGAATTTTAAGTGGATAAAAGATTTCACATAAACACGTGAAACAACAATCAATGATTAAACCACTATAAGAATGGGAAAACAAGACTAAGATCTTTCAACCGTAACAAGCGGTCTTCGTCAGAGTCAAAAACCCAACTGAACACTAGATTGGAGTCCGCTGGTATTTATAAAATTCCGTGCAAAAATTGCCATAAAATTTATATTGGTCAAACTGGTAAATCATTAAAGACACGTGTAAAACAACACCAATATAACGTAAGTAGACAGGAAAAAAGTAGTGCCTTATTCTTGCATATAAAAAATGAAAATCATCATATTGATTGGACAGGAGCTAAATTTATTACCTATGAAAAATCAATGTTGTTAAGAAACATTATTGAATCGTCTCTAATTAAATTTAATATATCTAATATTATAAACATTAGTAACGGTCTCTTCAAACTTGATACTTTCGTCACGAGGGCAATAGCCTCTTCAAAGAGGGTTGACAGCTAGCGGATAGTTTTTTACTTTTTCTTACTGTACTCCTTTGTTTCCCCAAACATCCCTTTCTGGACATTAGTCCTTTCCTGTGCTTTCACCCTTTTATAATACCACTCTTCCCTCCCACTCTTCTCAACTCCTCACCAGATGTTTTCTGCATCTAGTGTTCAGTTGGGTTTTTGACTCTGACGAAGACCGCTTGTTACGGTTGAAAGATCTTAGTCTTGTTTTCCCATTCTTATTGTGGTTTAATCATATATATATATATATATATATATATATATATATATATATTTGTAAAATTTGGAAGCAGTCCTTCTTTTAAGCATATTTCGTTGAACAGCTGACCGTATTTCGCTGATGTCATTTTCTTCACTAGTTTTTCAAGGTTTCTGAATACCTTCTTCTTTCCTTCATCCAAACGTTGGAGAATGTTAATTAAGTTATAACCGACATGTTTCGACTGGCTTCCAGTCATCTTCAGGGTGATTAATTAAACAAAGAGGAAAATTATTAGTCTTTGGAGTTGGTAATAAAACACATTATATAGTAGAAGTTTGAAGTAGCTGCTCTTCGGCCTGATTCACAAGAGCAACTGACTGAGGTGGGGTGGATGGTGGGGTGGGGGTACTGACAGTTAACGGTTTTTTTCATCCAATCAGGCGCATATAGTTTAAGCACTCTCTCACTACTACCCGTTTGAATATTTATTGTAGGTTTATTCTGTTTAATTATTATTGCTTCTGCGATTTGCAGCCGATTGAAGTTGTTTTCTTTTCTAATTATTTTAGTTCCACTCACGAGTAGGTCTCTAGTTATTTTGGTATTATGCTTGTCCTCTGAATGTTTCTTGGGACCACCTATAGAAAGGTGCATGGTAAGTCTTCTCGACAGTGATGTAGTTGTCATCCCAATGTATGAATCGTTGCAGGGCTCACGGTCCCCGATTTGACAGGTGTATTCATACACGAGATTAGACTCCTTCAGTTGAGAATCTTTAACCTTATTGCTATTTCTCATCACTAGGCTGCTTATGGTGGGGCTCCGATAATAGGTTATTAAGGCGACCTTATCCTCGGGTGAGGTGCATTTTATATTCTTCTTAATTATATCCTTGAGTACGCGTTCGTCTATTTTGTGGTCTTCCGAATACTGATTTTCGTAATAAAGGTTATGTGTTATGCCTGTTATTTGGTTATCGGTTTGACTGATGTGTTTCGAATTGAGATATTGTTTTAAAATATTGTCAAAGAGAGAGTTGGAGTAGCCGTTGTTAATGAGGGATTGTTTTGTAAACTCGATGTCCTTCTGAAATAGTTTCCAATTTGCTGTTGTTTTATAGACTCTATGTATCAAGGCTTTTATTGTTGAGTTCTTGTATTGTTGTGGGCATTCACTGTTAGCATTAAGATAAGGTGCAGAGTTTGTGGACTTCTTGTGAATTGATGTAGTAAGTTTTCGGTTATGGTAATCTATCTTTACGTCGAGGAAGTTGAGTTTATTATTGACAGCAATCTCTGAGGTGAATTTGAGACCGGACTCGTCTTCAAAAATCTCTTTAAGCCTGTTGAGTTCATTCTGATCTTTTACTACAACGAAACAGTCATCAACGTATCGGCAGTAGATAGTGGGTCTTGTCCCGAGTTTATTCATAATCTGGTTCTCCATGTGACACATATAGAAGTTGGCAAAGGTTACCCCCAGTGGTGAGCCCATGGCAACACCGTCAGTCTGAAGATATAAACTTCCGTCCACATGGGTAAAAGGATTTTGCGTCGTGCATGCATGTAGAAGCTTTTCAAGGATGGTTCGGCTGAGAGGTGGAGGTGGTAGTTGGTTGTTGTAGGCGTAATCACAGATTATTTTTATTGTTTCCTTGACCGGTACGTTGGTAAAAAGGGATTCTACATCTATCGATGCTAAAGTTCCATCAGGTTCCAGGATTTTAAGGATGTCTAGAAATTCATCGGTTGATTTAACTACATATTTTGCAGGCATATAGGGTGTTATTATTTTGTTTAATTCTTTAGCTGTATTGTAGACTGGGCTATTTATTTGTGAAATGATGGGTCTTAGTTTGTTTCCTGGCTTATGGATTTTTACGGTGCCGTAGATATATCCTGGGGAAAACTCTCCTACTATGGTTTGTAGTATTTTCTCATCCTTCTCCTTATTTACTGTTCTAATTAGTTTATTGATACTGGTTTTAAGTTCCTTAGTAGGGTTACGGGTTATTTTCTTGAATTTTGTAGTATCAGATAGAATATCGTCAAGTTTCTTCTTGTACTCCTTGCGATCCATAATTACGAAGCAGTTACTCTTATCAGCCCGTCTGACAATAATATCAGGGTGTTCTCGGAGCTCCTTTGCTGCATCCTGCAACCGCAGGACCGTGAGCCCTGCAACGATTCATACATTGGGATGACAACTACATCACTGTCGAGAAGACTTACCATGCACCTTTCTATAGGTGGTCCCAAGAAACATTCAGAGGACAAGCATAATACCAAAATAACTAGAGACCTACTCGTGAGTGGAACTAAAATAATTAGAAAAGAAAACAACTTCAATCGGCTGCAAATCGCAGAAGCAATAATAATTAAACAGAATAAACCTACAATAAATATTCAAACGGGTAGTAGTGAGAGAGTGCTTAAACTATATGCGCCTGATTGGATGAAAAAACCGTTAACTGTCAGTACCCCCACCCACCATCCACCCCACCTCAGTCAGTTGCTCTTGTGAATCAGGCCGAAGAGCAGCTACTTCAAACTTCTACTATATAATGTGTTTTATTACCAACTCCAAAGACTAATAATTTTCCTCTTTGTTTAATTAATCACCCTGAAGATGACTGGAAGCCAGTCGAAACATGTCGGTTATAACTTAATTAACATTCTCCAACGTTTGGATGAAGGAAAGAAGAAGGTATTCAGAAACCTTGAAAAACTAGTGAAGAAAATGACATCAGCGAAATACGGTCAGCTGTTCAACGAAATATGCTTAAAAGAAGGACTGCTTCCAAATTTTACAAACATACGCACTTATGACCCAGCAGCCCGAAATAAGGACTTCACTCAGGAATACAGACGTAACCTTTTAAAGTATGAAGCCAGAAAGAATGAAGCCAAGTATGAAGAACTTTTACCAAAATTTATGAACATCAAAACTGAACTGAATGAATGCATTGAAGACCCGCAACTAATGGAGGACGTGCTTGAATGTATTGAGGTTATTACAAAGCATGAAGAAGACATCGTACTAACACGAATCAGGAAAAAATTGAATAAACTGTACAACGGCAATATACTACTCCCTACTATGACTGAAAACTACTTAAACATATCATCCCACGAACTCTCGAATAAACAGAAGAAGCTTCTATCCCTGGGGATAAAATGCCACTATAAACCAAAGTTTGACCCTATTAAGAAGAAAATAGAATTAGAAACACTATATAACAATATATTAAATCTACAAACCCAAAATATAATCACTATTGATCCAGCACTTCCTGACCAATTACGATCCGAATCGACTAAACAACGAGGACTTAAACCGAGCATCCTACTGAACAAGGAACTGCGGGATGCAGCAAAGGAGCTCCGAGAACACCCTGATATTATTGTCAGACGGGCTGATAAGAGTAACTGCTTCGTAATTATGGATCGCAAGGAGTACAAGAAGAAACTTGACGATATTCTATCTGATACTACAAAATTCAAGAAAATAACCCGTAACCCTACTAAGGAACTTAAAACCAGTATCAATAAACTAATTAGAACAGTAAATAAGGAGAAGGATGAGAAAATACTACAAACCATAGTAGGAGAGTTTTCCCCAGGATATATCTACGGCACCGTAAAAATCCATAAGCCAGGAAACAAACTAAGACCCATCATTTCACAAATAAATAGCCCAGTCTACAATACAGCTAAAGAATTAAACAAAATAATAACACCCTATATGCCTGCAAAATATGTAGTTAAATCAACCGATGAATTTCTAGACATCCTTAAAATCCTGGAACCTGATGGAACTTTAGCATCGATAGATGTAGAATCCCTTTTTACCAACGTACCGGTCAAGGAAACAATAAAAATAATCTGTGATTACGCCTACAACAACCAACTACCACCTCCACCTCTCAGCCGAACCATCCTTGAAAAGCTTCTACATGCATGCACGACGCAAAATCCTTTTACCCATGTGGACGGAAGTTTATATCTTCAGACTGACGGTGTTGCCATGGGCTCACCACTGGGGGTAACCTTTGCCAACTTCTATATGTGTCACATGGAGAACCAGATTATGAATAAACTCGGGACAAGACCCACTATCTACTGCCGATACGTTGATGACTGTTTCGTTGTAGTAAAAGATCAGAATGAACTCAACAGGCTTAAAGAGATTTTTGAAGACGAGTCCGGTCTCAAATTCACCTCAGAGATTGCTGTCAATAATAAACTCAACTTCCTCGACGTAAAGATAGATTACCATAACCGAAAACTTACTACATCAATTCACAAGAAGTCCACAAACTCTGCACCTTATCTTAATGCTAACAGTGAATGCCCACAACAATACAAGAACTCAACAATAAAAGCCTTGATACATAGAGTCTATAAAACAACAGCAAATTGGAAACTATTTCAGAAGGACATCGAGTTTACAAAACAATCCCTCATTAACAACGGCTACTCCAACTCTCTCTTTGACAATATTTTAAAACAATATCTCAATTCGAAACACATCAGTCAAACCGATAACCAAATAACAGGCATAACACATAACCTTTATTACGAAAATCAGTATTCGGAAGACCACAAAATAGACGAACGCGTACTCAAGGATATAATTAAGAAGAATATAAAATGCACCTCACCCGAGGATAAGGTCGCCTTAATAACCTATTATCGGAGCCCCACCATAAGCAGCCTAGTGATGAGAAATAGCAATAAGGTTAAAGATTCTCAACTGAAGGAGTCTAATCTCGTGTATGAATACACCTGTCAAATCGGGGACCGTGAGCCCTGCAACGATTCATACATTGGGATGACAACTACATCACTGTCGAGAAGACTTACCATGCACCTTTCTATAGGTGGTCCCAAGAAACATTCAGAGGACAAGCATAATACCAAAATAACTAGAGACCTACTCGTGAGTGGAACTAAAATAATTAGAAAAGAAAACAACTTCAATCGGCTGCAAATCGCAGAAGCAATAATAATTAAACAGAATAAACCTACAATAAATATTCAAACGGGTAGTAGTGAGAGAGTGCTTAAACTATATGCGCCTGATTGGATGAAAAAACCGTTAACTGTCAGTACCCCCACCCCACCATCCACCCCACCTCAGTCAGTTGCTCTTGTGAATCAGGCCGAAGAGCAGCTACTTCAAACTTCTACTATATAATGTGTTTTATTACCAACTCCAAAGACTAATAATTTTCCTCTTTGTTTAATTAATCACCCTGAAGATGACTGGAAGCCAGTCGAAACATGTCGGTTATAACTTAATTAACATTCTCCAACGTTTGGATGAAGGAAAGAAGAAGGTATTCAGAAACCTTGAAAAACTAGTGAAGAAAATGACATCAGCGAAATACGGTCAGCTGTTCAACGAAATATATATATATATATATATATATATATAATATATATACATATATATATATACATATATATATATATATATACAAAACTAAAGTTTATCGGGACTCGGTCAGTTCTTCAGGTTCAAATTAAACTCTCATTGCCAACGTTTCGGTCTTTATTTAAAACCTTTTTCATACGCCTACAAAAACAGAGGAAATACAAGAAATAATACAATCATTCAAAAATCAAACATACATAAAAGTGCAATTAGTTACAATTAAGAAATTACAATGGAAATTTTGACTATAGGTTAGTGAGAAAACTTACAGAAGTATAAATTATGAAACAGAAAAACTAAGTATTACATTACAAATTATTTTACAAAGAAAAATAATATGTGGATTTTAACAACAACTGTAGTCTGAATGAACACGTGACACTGAACTGAAATAACCAAGCAAGGTAACCAAATTTCACCAGACAACCAAGAAGACATTAACACAATTTTTCATCTATCAACAATGTTTAACTTAACACACCCGAATAAATACTATTTAAATTTGAAATGACACTTTTACAATTAATGGATGACTGATCCTTTCTAATATATAACATTTAGAATTAGAATTAGAATGTTATATAATATAACATTAGATAGGACCAGTCATCCATTAATTATAGAAGTGACATTTCAAATTTAAATAGTATTTACTCGGGTGTGTTAAGTTAGACATTGTTGATAGATGAAAAATTGTGTTAATGTCTTTTTGGTTGTCTGGTGAAATTTGGTTACCTTGCTTGGTTATTTCAGTTCAGTGTCATGTGTTCATTCAGACTACAGTTGTTGTTACAATCCACATACTATTTTTCTTTGTAAAATAATTTGTAATGTAATACTTAGTTTTTTCTGTTTCAAAATTTATACTTCTGTAAGTTTTCTCACTAACCTATAGTCAAAATTTCCATTGTAATTTCTTAATTGTAACTAATTGCACTTTTATGTATGTTTGATTTTTGAATAATTGTATTATTTCTTATATTTCCTCTGTTTTTGTAGGCGTATGAAAAATGTTTTAAATAAAGACCGAAACGTTGGCAATGAGAGTTTAATTTGAACCTAAACAACTGATTGAGCCCCGATAAACTTTAGTTTTATTTCTATTCCACGGTCGATACTTTTATCAATATATATATATATATATATATATAAATTAAACACCACAATAAAGAAATATATATTAATTACAATGCTCTAAGGCCTTTCGTTACAACATCATCAGAGAGCTAAATGAACCAAACAAAAAATATAATAACAAGTTAGCCTGGTTGATTGAAGTCTTCAGGATTGCTGACATCCCTGTCTGAATTTAATGTTCCTAAAATAATTTTAATAACTAATCTGTTCTTTGTTTTAATGATTAAATTTTTAGGATTTAAATTTTAATGGAAGAAACATAATTAAATGCATCCCTGAATGTCTTACCTCGTGGCAGACTGTAAACAGGTTCAAGTTCTTTACATTCGAGGTCGATATAATCCAAGGTTTTCAACCTATGATCACATGTCCAAAATAATGAACCTCAGAAATTTTCCTATTAATAGAGGAACAATTCAAAAATTTTAGTATAATTAACCTACCCAAATTAGTAGAGATATTTATAATTTGAACTCTCAGTTTTTGGCAGAACAATTGAAATTCAGCAAAATTTTAAAAAAATAAAACTAAGTTATTTTTTAAATGTTCTTAACTTGTTGAGAGCAATCCAGCTCACACTTCATTTATTTGTTATCGTGTTTTTGTTCTGCTTATTGTTTTCATACTACATATATCTAATGATCCTGTTTAATCCTTTGATTTCAGGCAGTTTTTTGATATCGACATCAGCTCAGGATGGTTCGCACGACAAGCTGTGGTGCCTTAGTGGTGATATATATGTCTCCAAAACGTGGTTCAGCGAAACAGTTTCAGAAATCGCTCTAAGTGGCAAACCCACTGCTATTGGTAACTTATTATAGATAGTTTATACTTCACTATATTTCAGTAGTTGTTTTTTTGAAGCATGCTTTTTTTTTGTAGCTGAGATACCGGCTCCTAAGTATTCGGAAGGCAAGTTCATACCGATGATAGTGTTTCAACACAACCACACTCCTGACAGGATTGCTGTTCTTACTATTCAGGTAAATCCAATGTTCCATATGATCATAATTTGATGATATCCAGTTAGCTGTTGACCTACACTTAACTAATTTCTGTTGTACTAACAATATCCATGCATTAAAAAAAAAATTTAAATATAATTTTACATTTTACCTGTTTTCAAAAAAAGTCCACTTTTTCCACTAACCTATGTGACGTAGACAAATATTTCTGTCCCCCTTGTTTGTCTTAGTAACAGTAAAGTGGAGGAATTTCTTTTCTTTCCTAGGAACCTTCAACAAAATTAAAATTGCATTTACCTGTTTTTGGATTTTATTGAAAAATTTGCAACAAAACCTAAATCTTTGTATTTCTTTTAACACAATTCCCTGGCTTGCTACAGAAACACTAATTGCCATTTTGCCTTCAGTATGTAATATATATTCAGCATTATATATATATAACTAAAGTTTATCGGGACAAGGTCGGTTCTTCAGGTTCAGATAAACTTTAGTTTTGTTTCTATTCCACGGACGATACTTTTATCAATATATATATTTCACTCAAAATTCGAAAAAAAACATCCAAACTAGACGCAAATCAACTCAAAAACGAAGATAAGCAACACACAGAGAAAGAGACACACTTACAAACTCAAATTTTCGGATGACCCTTCTTTATTTGAACCTGAAGAACTGACCTAGTCCTGATAAACTTTTATTTTTATATATATATGACTTACGTATTCAGCATATAATATAATAATATATATAATATATTATATTGAAGACAATCTTGAACATTGAGTATCTTCAACGAATAGAAAATAGATTAAGAATGTATAATGAAGTGTTTACTAGTTGATGAACTATTATTGTAGGAAGCCATTAGAATTAATATATCATAATTTTATGTTAATTAAACTGAATAGACCATTTAATCAAGGTTTGCTAGCAATTTACATAGTTAATTCTAGGTTCGTTTTCTCTAGAAAAATTAATTTGTGTTAGCAATTTTTATATGTACATATTTGTTTTATATGAGTTTTATTTGCATTAATATTATTTTAATTTCAATAGGTTTATTCTTTTTCATTATATAGTAAAAGGTGATTTTTTTTGAAAATATTATTTAATACTGAAGCTGTGTTAACCATTAAGATATTTTATCCGTGATTCTACAGATTCTACATTGGGAGTTCTAAATTTTGCCTAACTCAAGTGGATTTCGAGTAAAGATCTTTAACGAGTATCTGACATCGTACAGGCTCGGAGCAGATGGCTTAATGTTATCTCCGAGGAACGACGTACTCAGATTTATTCACCTCGCACGTGAATAAATCGAGGGTACCAGGTGGAGATCGAACCCCTTACTATCAAAAGGATGATTATTTATAAGTTTGATAATAAGTTGTTTTGGTGTAATTTTGTGAGTAGAGTATACTTGGTTTTTTTTATATCCTAAACTAAAAATTGAGATTTTTGTAGTTGTAATTAAAATTTGATTAATGTACTTTCATTGATTGATTTGTTTCTTTGTTGTTGTAGGGCACCGATATTTATGAAAAGCTCCGACCAGTGGATGTTCTTGCTGACTTGCTAAAGACGAAGGGTGGTCCTGATGCGGAAGAAGTGAAGAATTTGTTCTTGGTGTTCGGAATGGACGAGGCGTGCTGCATGTCTATAATGCTAGCTTGTGACCACTGGACCACGAACAGCCAGGTTTGTTATGTCTAAATCACAGCCGTCTTCAATCTACTAAACTACTGAGAAATCTGTTGTTCTTCTTTCATTTTCTATAAATCCCAAAGGTGTTTAGTGTTTCCCAACACAACTAAAGAACCAATTTGTTTCTTTGTAGTTTACTAATATATATTTTCAATATTTTTTGAATATGTTTTGATTCTTTGTTGAAAAATAATGAGCTCAAAAAAAATTTATGTTTTACCTAAACAAAATTATTGGTCCACAACGGTCTTCTAGTAGTATTTCATTATTTATGAAATAATGGAAAATTAACCCATGATAGATATTAGTGGTAGTTCAATACAGTCTACAGATTAAGTTCTTCTATGAGGGTATGTTGGTTTACTCGGATCAAGTTCCCAACATAAGTACCATTGGTCATGAAACATTCGCTTACCAAGATCTTACCTTACTTACCTTACTTATATTCGCTGATCAAGATCTTATTCGCTTAAGATCTTACCAAGATCAAGTGTGTGGACCGAGTGGCAGGAAATAACTTTTTGGTCAATATATAATTTTGTAATTATTAATTGAAATATAGCAATATACACAAACAAAAAATCTTTTTTCTTTGAAAGTGTTAATAACATTGATTTCACAATTTGCATAGAGGATGTAGGATGTAACATAGAGGTTGTTTCACAATTTAGATGTAGGATCTCTGCACATCCTGTAAAACAGATGTTTAACTTTAACGTTCTCAACTCATTATGTTGATATCTTAAACGTAGTGTATTTTTATAGTTTCTACATTTTGCCTTTTTATTTCAATATGTTCATGATACTTACTGAACGATTACAAGAAAATAACATGTTGAAACAACACAACTCATTCAATATTTTGACGAAATTGGTTAAGAAGAAGAAGAAGAGGAGTTTTGCTCGGTTGGCCAACAGCAACTTTTTACAAATAGCATAATACTATCGAGAAATATTTAAAGTGCCTTTCGCCATCAGTTCTTCTTACATGAGTTTGTAGTATTCTTTTAACTATATTACAATGCAAAAAGTTTTAATTATAACATTTTCTTATAAGTATAATGAATGTTATGAAATGTTCTCCTTTTAAATTTTATGAAAGTATTTCGGACACAGAGCGTTCTTGATGAAGGCGTGTTTGAAGTGGGTTGTTTTTGGATTGATGTTGCAGGTAGCGGAATGGGCGACGAGGGCGTTGATTTTGTATGGAGGCGAGGCTCGACCGGTGTCCCAGCCCATCCACCTGACGCAGCACGGCACCCCTATCCACTACTCGCAGACGGGCCAGACCACGCCGACCGCTCTGCACTCGCATGTGACGACGCTGCAGTATGCGGCGCCCTCCGTCCTGCCTTCCTGTCAGTACATGCGTCATATCCTTAACAGTCAATCTTAGAAATAATGGAATACAACTATACATTACCACCAGCCTGTCATTGTCAGGATACATTTGTGTAAGGTTAGCTATCGGCTGTGTACTAAGGCATTGAAACTCGTCAGGTGTGCGATTAGCACACTCCCAGTCTTCAAACACAATAAACTGCCAGCAACTGTATATAGTGTAATTGCTAATACTTCATCATTGTCAACCATGTATATAGCCAAATTATAGTTCTAAGTTTATGCTTGTATAAACGTATGTAAAGAATGTATCACTTGCATGTTATACAATAAAGTGGGACATGTTGAAAAAAAAAAAAAAAAAAAAAACTGCCAGCAACGATCTTTAAAGGTGCAAAACTAACATTTATGCAATCATTTAAAATTAACTAATGCTGGATGAAAGTGGTACTTCACTACAGTGTACAGATTAAGTTGAGCTATGAGGGTGTGTTCGTTTACCATCAGGATATATGTTCAGAACAAGAGTACCGTTGTTGTGCTATGAGAGTATATTTGTGTACCCGGATCAAGTTCCGAACATTAGTACCATTTTCATGCTATGATGGTATGTTCATTGATCCGGATCAAGTTCCCAGCCTGAGTACCATTGTTCATGAAAAATTCAGGACCGACGACTTAACGTTCTCTCTAAGGGACGACGTGCTAATATTTATTCACCTCTCATTTGAATAAATCGAGAGCCAGAGTGGGTATTGAACCACATACCCACTAGTCTAAATGCCAGCACGTTGCCACCGAGCTAACGTGGTCCCCCTCATACAACTTTAAATTGAAGAAATATGATATGCGTAACAACTTCGAAATTTTTAATAGATTGTCAAATTTACTCAGAATTCAGAGCCAGATAGGAAAAATCAAGTATCTCATATTCGTGTAGTACGGCATTTTTTTTTAAAAAAAAATATTCTGTTTTTATTCCTCTTTCAAAAACAACCTTTTTGCCTTCTGTGATCTAAATTGCAATAAGAATAGCTGAAAAAGTCGTATGTTATTTAAAAATAAATGTTGTTAGTATGACAGGTATTGGTTCAAATTAAATTAACAAAAAGAGGTAGTGTCTTGCGTTGTATAGTGTTGTTCCTGTCATTGGATAGTGTCCAAAACCGGTCTAACAACACGATCAGAATTATACCTAGTAGAAGGTTCCTTGTTATTATGAAAATTGAAGTGTTAAGTGTCGTGAAAATACACTTCTATTCATCTTAGTTTTATTATTTGGGTATTTTACTTAAACCAATACAACTATTAAAAATCACTTTACCTATTAAGTATGTTTTTTTTTTAAAGCAATGGGACGTAAAAAATTTTGTTCCCTGAAGTGTTGAGACAGAGCATAGTATAGATTGGGAAAATGTGGTGACAACACGATTTTAATTTTTTTTTATAATTTTTTTAATAATTTTTATTGAAGAATTGATTTGAGATTATATTTGTCCAGGCTTCAATCCCCGGGATGTGAGCACTCCCCTGGGTAACAGACCCACAGTGAACATGGTTGAAACCCAAGTAGTCCAAACTTCACACAAACACAACGGCCTCTACATCTACCTATCGAGGATATTCAGACCGGTTTGGTCAAAGAAAATAGTTTCCAAGCTTAAACTCTACGATTCCAACAATTGTGTAAGTATTTTTTTTTTATGTGTTCCTCACGGGTAGTAACCCTACCATGAAGGAGTTTATTTTTTTTGTAGCCTGTTCCCATCTGATTACGGGTTTACTCTTACTATAAATATATTTGAACTACATAATTTGTAAGAGCCATTCTATTCATTACATCATGTACTTATATATGTATAATTATTTATGAGATATATAATTCAGCATATAATGGGATATAAAAAACAATTTACGTATACATTATGTTTTTTTATTAAGCAATTGGACTTAAAAAATTTGGTTCCCTGAAGTGTTGAGACATAGTATAGTAAACGTTGAGAAAATGTGTTGACCATCAGGATTTTAATTTTCTTTTGTAGGTTTATAACTTAGACTATTTTTGTAATTGAATATAATTTACAATTAATTTAATTGGAAGGTTATTGATAAAACTAAAGAATTCTTTGTTGTACTTAGCGATTAGGTTTTCTTTCTTTCTTGCAGGATTGTAGTTGTTATGAGTAGTCATCTATGATTTTCTATATTTGGGCAGTTAAATACGATGTGTTGAAAGGTAGGTGCTCTCCTTTCATGTAGGGATAATAGGGCGAGTCAATATGGTATATGTTACGATCAAACCACAATATGAAAAGGAAAAAAGATCTTAGTCTTTTGTTTTCACCATTTCATATTGTGGTTTGATCATTGATTGTTATTTCATGTGAAATCTTGTTATGTTATATGTTATAAGTCTTCTCAATGATTCTAAATTGGTGTCAATTGTTTAAATAATTAAACCGAATGACATTCATATTAATAAAGACTACTGATTACAACGTAATCGTCCTAAACAGTTGCAATTGATGTATTCTGAAACTCGTTGAGTGCGGAGGTATATCATCATGACGTACCTATTTAGTGGTAGATTACTCCAGCAATCATAATCAATTACAATTTAATATATATTTTGTTTGCAAATTATTTTGTAAGTAATCGCAACTTGTTTTCTGTTCAGCTGGTGAGTTCGCTGTTGGATTCAGAATTAATCAAAGTCATGGCTCAACTCTACGCCCTCAAGTTGTTTCTTCAGAAGAACACTCAGTTTCCCCCTACGAATTCTATGTAGGTTTGAATATATATCCCTCGCTGTAATATATAAAATAAATTACAATTTATTGTTATGTAAGCAAATCAAATGATTCATAGCAAAAATAAATGAAATTATGTACGAAATTCTAAAGACATTCAATTCAATGATGTTGTTGTTTAAGTGAGATAGTTTTTTCAGCATTTCAATTATTGCTGTGATGAATTCTTTGATTCATATTGAGTTTAATGTAATATACAGGGCGCCGTTAAAGTCCTTTATCTATATTACTTTTACTCCTTATAATGAAGATGATACTGTCAAAAGAAGAAAAACTCGATTTGGTACTCTTAAAATGGGTATGAAGTATGGTCACATCGCAAAATTGTGAAATAACCTTTGAAATCCATGTAGGCAATCTATTTGTTTCACTGACCATAGGAAATTCATCAAAAAAGTTACAGAAACAGGCAATGCCTTTGACTATCCCGAGGTGGTTAGAGGTAACCAAATAGATTCTTTCGTCTTTAGGTAGTGTTATCTTCATTACGAGGGAAAAAAATATTACAAATAAAATAAATTGTAAAACTCCTATGTACCCAGACTTTATGGACACCCTGTAGTATTCGAAGTTTATATGTTGTTTATAATACGAATAGATCATTACAATCGGGTAATAAAACTGAGATTTATTTATAGCATGAAACTATAATATGGGACATACGATAGCCTCATGGACTATAAAATACTGCTTTAGGCTGTGTTTTTCTAGTTAGAGGGAAAAGTTACTTTAAGCTAGTCTTAATATTCATATTGCATTGTCTACTTATATTTCGGTTGACAGCTACCATGAGGTTGACACCAAAGGACGTGATCATGATCGAGACATTCCTGTCCTTTTAAAGGGCTTTAAAGAAAACCCATCCTTCTTCAAAGAGTATATGCAAAAAATAAATTATAATAAGAATAATGAAGAATTTTTTTGCACATTTTTCAAACACTTAGTCACACAACCATAGCTTTGACTCTAACAAGAGCCTTGCAATCTTACGTTTTAACAACAACTTTAAAGGAATTTCAAACTTGGAGGATTTTGAAACAAATAAAACATTAAATCAAAATTCATCATCCTGTCTTAATGAGCAGATTCCGGGCTGTCCAAATTCTCTTTGAAAAAAGGAGGACTGTTTCCTCTACAGTAGTTTTCCGGCTTGCTTTATAATACATCACTGTTTGTAAGAATACTCAACTTCTTTGCCGCCTTATCTTTTAACTACCCCTCCCCAGTCTATCACACATGAGACCTAAATTCTTCAGTGAGCGTTCGACTCTGGTCGTTCCTTCACATCTTCCTTTGGGTATGTCATTCTTTTCTCATTTTATTGCATACAATTCCGGTTATTTATGTCACTTTTAATTTTTCAATTTGTATTGTAGAAGTTTATTTGACGATGCGAACGAAGTGCTCGAAACACGTAGAGTAAAAAGGGCTTCTTGTTTGTGTTTGGAGACTGATTTATCCATTTACCCCAGTGTGATTAAATACCACACAATTACAGATTGCACAACTAATGACTTCTATTTATAGAAACGAACTTGGAGCTTCCCACCAGATGTCGCCTTTAACGACAAGGACTCGACTGCAAGAAGCACAGCTTCAGGAGAGACACTCGCTGGACTCCCTTAAGACCATGGTCGATCACGCCTTACAGGTCTTCGGCCTCTGGAAGATACTCTCCGAACATCAGTTTCATGTACTCATGCAGTCTCTACCAGAGGTGGAGTATTATTTTTCGTTTGATTACACCTCATTGTAGCTTTTTTCCTTTGTTTGTCAGTTTTTGAGAGAGTATCGCAAATAAATAAACCCATCTTCTGATTTATTGAAAGTTTGCAAGTTTGTTAGTTAATCTAAAAATAACTCAGCTTTTTTAAGGCAAATAAATGTTATATCCACGTATCGTAGATGACTTCTCGAATTATATTTAAGTAGATGTTATTATTAACAGTTTAGTGATATTTTTTTTTCTAAATCACCTTTAATCTTCTTTGCACACGCCTTGTATAATTTATAAGATTTATTTAAACATATGCGATCAATAAAAATATTTTTTTTAGGTGTGTTTGGTAGTTTTAGGTTATAAAAATATATTATGAATTAATGTCGATAACATTCAGATATGATATCATGAAGCTTGAAAATCATTATAGTTTTATAGCTATAAATGTGTGAAATATTGTAAAAAATTGAAAGAAATATAATTAGAAAAAAAAATTAGAAGAAATCAGAATTCAGAATTGTGAAATGAAGAAAAGGAGACTAGTATTAAAATATAAAAACATCAATCCAACTTAAATTTATTAATGTATATAAGTTAATTTTTAATATAGGAATTCTAGCTAGAAAATCAGCATAGACCCACCCACTCCTCCTTACTTATGAGAGTAAATAAGGAGGAGTCTACTTACTTGGGTAGACTCTGATACCCAAGTGTGCACCTTAATGTACTGGTTCAATCAGTCCAATGGATGAATTTTATCTGTTTGTCTAATAGATAAATAGTATTTTTAATTTAAACATTTTCAAGGAGGTGAAAATTATTACAGATTTGTTTATTAGGACCTATTCAAGTTATGGATAAGCCACATTACTGGGTTGATAATCAATCGGGGCTTCAAAATCCTTTCTTACTCAAATTTTTTTTAGAGGGTCAACTTTTATTGATTATCTGATATCATACTGAATGGGGGGGGGGGGGGGGGTCGGTTAAGCAATTACGTGGAGATAAATGCCTAACTCTCACATAAAAATTTAGAACATTAGTCGTCAACATGGGCAATATCACCCACCAATGGGTAATTCGGCAACTCAGGTGGGTGATGGGTGGGAGTAGGACGATAGATGGGTGAACAAGAAAAAGCACTGCTTCGGAATAATACAAGAAAGCGTGGTAAACGAAAATATCGAGGTGATGACGCTCATTCGACTGTTGTTTTAGATGACCTGAAATATCACACCATCCTCACAATGACCATCCCAGATTGGATATTCAGTCTATTTGATTTTGATGTGTCTACAGCGGAGTCTGATCAGCAGGAAAACTTGCTGGAGCTACGTAACGATTGTAAAATCCAAGAAAGCCATAAGCAAAAAGGTTTCAAGGCTATGTAGATGTGACATAGTTTTGCAGAATAATATCCACTCCTCTGGCCAAAAGCTGGATTTCTGCTTCTGGCTTTTCCCACATCTTACCTTGTCGATTATGGGTTTTTACGAGTAAACATGATGCTAATTAAATCGCGTAATCGCCTTGACATCACAGATCACGGAGACAATCGAATTGACTCTAAATGCGGGGAAACTAGTGGAGCAGCACCATCCACAAGGCTCTCATTAACTCTTAATGGTTGACATCGTAGTTAAACTTTTCAGTGTTTGGTTTTTGTAACTCTATAGATTTTAAATCATTAGTTGTGCAATCCGTAATTGTGCAGTATTTACTCATTCTGAGATAAAATGGATAAACAGACAAAAAGTCTTCCCACAAATGAAGTTTTATTCAACGCGTTTCGAACACTTAGTGTTCATCATCAGGAAGACACCAAGGATGTGGTGCTGATGGGTTGGTCCAGTGAAAACAACAAGTAGGAAATCTTACAAGTAGGATTTCCTGCTTGTTGTTTCACTGGACTAACCCGTCAGCACCACATCCTTGGTGTCTTCCTGATGATGAACACTAAGTGTTCGAAATGCGTTGAATAAAACTTCATTTGTTGGGAGACTTTTGTTTGTTTATCCATTTTATCTCTGAATCTATAGATTTTAGATTTGGTTACAAATGTTCTTGTTTTGTCTTGGTGAGCGATAAGTCATCAACGTTGTAAAAAGTGGGTAATAGGTCAAAAAAAGTTTGGCGACCACTGATCTAGAGTAATGAACACTCGAATCTTCAGTACTAACACCAGAACCTACTACTGGATTATCACACTTCAGTATAATTTGAAAAGTGTGATAAATTATTATCTTTTTTCATATTTATTTCTTCAGCCGTAATTGTTAGCCATAAATTTGTTTACTGTACTTACAGAGTATGTAGATTGTCTTCTATCTTACAATCTAGTTGATTGCCTAATGTTGGAAAATTGTAAACCATTTTTATTTATCTTATTTGATAGAATAAAATGTTTAGTGGAACACTACGAGAACCACTTGATTTTTTAGTCCTGAATCAAGTGGCCTGGTAGTGTTAAATTCATTCCTCTAAATTGATTGTTCTCAAAATGTCACTAACATTCGCATTTGTCAAATATTGTACAATACCATGGTAGATAAGTAGACATAAAGTACAGAAATTTGAAAATTTATATAAACATGACTAGTTGTTTGTAGTTTTGTAATCCAAAATTGGTTACTTTAAATGTTTAAATTACGTGAGCATTCCATTTTAGTATTACTCCAGGAGCATATTTATAAGCACATGTGATTTATATGTCATATTTGAGTGATTGTGTAATTTTTTTTTTTCATGCTCCCAGGAAACCCAAAAACAGCTTCCCGAATTGACGTTCAGAGACCTCGTGTATGCTGGAAAGGACTTGTGCTATTCCCTTATAAACAACCTTATCAACATGTGAGATTTCAATATTTACTTATTGCTTTGATATAAGTGTAATGTATAGAATAAAAAAAAAAAAAATATTTTGGATGAATATTCATGTTATGTGCTCTTCAGAGTTAATGTGTCACCTTTTTATAATATTCTTGTGTTACATAAAACTAGTACAAAAACTAGGTAAACATCCACAAGAGGCAGCAGCATATAGTCATACTTCGGTTCTCGAGAACTCCTATAATGCGGAATTTGAACAAAAAAATTTGAGTTTATTTCGGTTCTGTTTTGGTATGAATTTTGGTACTCGAAGACGCGCGAGATAGGTAGCCAGCAGAGCTTTGAACTTTTTTAATGTTGTTATTATTAGCCACTTTCGCAAAGTTTTGAAAAGAAACAAGTCACTTTAGACAAGTTCTTCTCAAAAAGTCAGTAACCTTCCTCCCTCTCTCTCCTCAACAACCACGTTCATGGTGCCATCTGCAATTCACCAGAAAGGAAAGAATATTCCTCTAGTTATGATAAGTTTCGTTTATATTAAATATATTCTGTTGTAAATTAAAGTTGAAATATTTTTTTAAAAAAAGTTGCTTTCTAAATTGTATTAAATTTATTTCAATTATTTTTAATGGAATAACTCGTTTCGGAACTCGTAGAATACAGATTTTTGAACGGCCTTCTGAAAAGGAGTATAACCGAGAGCCGAGGTATGAGTGTGGCTTATAGAAATCAAAATTGAACAAAGTCAAAGCAAAAGCTACAATATTTTACTCTATCTTAAACAATGAGTTTTAAATAGAAGGTTGTTTTCCAATAGATATAATTGATAAAAATATCTCCAATGGTTATCTGATTTGACATTTTTATCATGACACACAAAGATAATAGCTTGGTCAACACATTCGACTTGGTTCTACTAACAAATTCAGTTACTTTGCTTGCAAAGTGCTATCACTCTAAACACCTCACCAGGCTTTCTAATTTCGTCAATTAATTATATACCAAGAACAGTCGTTGGTTAGAAAAGGAGACTATGATTTCGTATAATATCTGAACCTGTAAAACATAGTTCATAGAATGTCAATACACAACTATTTTTTCCCTCAACTATTGATTATGTAGGTTTAAATTTTCGAATTTTGTTATACTCGTTATCTAACAACTTGCCTATGTTGGAGTGTAACATATGTAAGGTATCTCTGAGGATACCTTACATATAGGTAGTTTAAATGATCAAAAGAATTACTATTAGAATGTTAAATTTTTAATCTGGAATCTTACTGAACAATCTTATACTTGTAACGTTGTAAAAATACTGGACCCCCCTCCACATACTCACATACATCCATTAAGAATTTCAATTTAGTTGTTTTCTATTATATTCATTTTGCTTATAGTAATCAAAAGCGATTAAGTGATTTCATTTAAAAGCTGTTTTTTTTTCTTTTCGTTTCAATATAAATATATTAATAAATTGTATTGAATTAGGTATTTGAATGATAACACCTCAGTAGATTCAATAAGCAACAAATTACGAGAAGTGTGTCCTTCGCTGTTCAAGCAAGAAGATGCGGCCTGTTCGAAGGTAAATACGATGATTGTTGTTTTTCCTGTCACTTGTGGTTTCTATATTCCCTCTGTGACATCATTTTACTTACAGGCCAATGAAGTTTTGCTAGCTGCCAAGGACGAAGCTGATCCTGAGGAAAGGCAGGCCAAACTCAGACTAGCATTGAAAGTGAGTTTCTAGTTAGCTCTTAGAATTGCCATACTTCTATATAGTATTCTGATATTTTCAACCACTTTTACTGGAGTAATTTTTTTCTGCCATGAAATTAATTCTACATTACTTTGAAAAGGACGAGCTAGGAAAAGAATTAAATTGCGGAAAATGTTTGAAGATGCCTGATTCCTTCTTAAATCGTCGGGCTTTAGAAAATAATGACAGTAAGGTAATGATAACTGACTACAAAAGACTATATTAAAGTGCTCAAAGTCAGTTGTTTATTAGGTATTGCATATAATACAAATGTATACCTTGTATGACACAGCTCAGGTTGAGCAGATTATACTTATAGGTCTATCTATCTATTTGATATACAATCTACTTTCTATGTCTGTGTGTTCCCAGTGTATTCCAAAATGACTCTATTAACCTTTTTTAAGTTTTTCATGTTAATTCAGGTCAACCGAAGGATTTTTGTTTACCAATGACCACAGTTATAAGGCTTTCATCGTTTGGTGCTATTACAGAGGGAGGAGAAATTCTGGCTCATTTATTATTTGACACCCATTTTAGTGATTGGATGAGCTGCATTACCTGTTGATTCTACATTGGTAGTCCTAAATTTTGGTTAACTCCAATTTATTTAGAGTAGGAATCTTTAACGAATACCTGACATATTATAGGCTAAGGACCGACGACTTGACGTCCTGTCCAAGGGACGACGTGCTTCGATTTATTCACCTCCTTTGTGTCAAGAGTGAGGTGAGTTGAACCCTGAATGTACCCGTCCTGAGGCAAGCCGTTGTAAGCATTGTGCTTACCTAGCCATCAGGTTTCACCGTAGAAGGGCTGTAGGATGGGTCAAAGTGGTAATGGAATAGTGAGGATATAATACTTGTTTGCCATTACCTGCTGTTTGGTTACATTTTGATACTCACCAATAAGCCAATGGAGTTTTTTTTAACAAAAATTTCATGTTAACCAGTTTCATTTAAATTCTACATATTTGCATCGCCTTTATGTATTTCCGAAAGTTAATATTATGAAGTTTTAAGGATGGCCTCTAAAAAATAAAAACTTTTAAAAAAACTCTTTTCTTAGTCTATTAAAAAAACATTTAAAACGTAACTCTTCAGAAACTCTACATTGTAGAGCTCTCCGACTAGAAGAAACAAAGCTGTCAAGGAATCATTCAGTGTGTAAGGCGTGCTTGGGTTAACATTTAATAATAATATTAATGTGGAGTACATGTCCACATTATATTATTAACTATGTCTTGCTGTAGTTCTTTGTTATAGCTCTTCACTTTTAGAAAGACCTACGACTACGACCCAATCACTCATTTCCCGCCAGTCACTTTTATTCCAAGGTCGTGTTATTCAATTTCCAACTCTTTCTAATTCCTAAATGCGGCCTTTTGTTTATCCAGCTAGCTTAAATTTATCAAGGAAATCTATAATATGTACGAGTATATATGTTACATACAAAACTCTAGATTGTTTAGAAAGCGGTTTTGTTTTGATAGTTGTGTAAAGAAGTAGCTGGAGAACTTGAACTGAGTCAAGTTTGCCGACAATTGACACAGTGCAATCACTACAAAGGAGTGGTGGAACTGTGCCTCGAGAGGGCAAACAAACTCGACCCTAATGGACTGGCGCATCACTTCTACTCCAAGAACCAGCCGACTGAGGACAACCACGGCGCGCTAGCCTACCACCACAGGTATCAAAACACCAGACTTTGTTATACTTGCATACCTTAAGAACACAGACTCCAGTGACGTAGAAACTATTTTGCCGCCCGGGCTGGTCTTAACAAGTGTATTAACTAAATAAAACATAAAAACAATTACAACCTCAAAAAATCATTTTGGTATAAAATTTCAGATTTTTTTGTTTTTTATTTTTTTAATTTTTTTTCTATTTTCTGTGTTTTTACCTCTCAAAATGTCGTCCCCTGGCACTTGCCTCCCGGGGTGGACCCCCCTCCCCTTGCTACGCCACTGACAGATTCCCAAAGTTTTTTTGCTTTGGTGTAAATAGAAGTGTAGTATTCATCTGTTCTGGGTTCTGATGTAAGTTCCTGGGATCGTATATTTGATATTTTCTTGATGATTGCCTTCTAAACGTCTTCTTATGTACCAGCGTTTAAAAGATCGTAATAAAATTCAACACTGTCAATTTTCATTGTTTCCAAGAAAAAGTCTTTATTTTTTGTCAATGATGAGCCATGGGAATGTTGATATTGATTTCATATCAAATCAGTAACTATTTTTTTCCTGTTAACCTGCTAATCATATAAGTTTCAAATTTCTTATTTGATTCCCTCATAGTATTAGCATGTAATGATAAAATTTCAATCATTTTTTCCATAGAAGGGAGCAATCGAAGACAGAAATTACTACATTGGGGAATTTCAAAAATTACATCTCCACACAAAAAAAAAGATTAATATCAAAACTAACAACGCGTTTCGAACACTTAGTGTTGTTCTTCAAGTTTACATCTGCACTGTTGAGAATTTTTGAAATTCCCCAATATGAGTAAATACCACAATATAACAGATTGGACAAATAATAAATTACCATTTGCTATTTGGAAAAGAAAATCACCACTTATTATTATTTGCCATTTGTTTACATTTAGGTTATTTAACAAGAAAAGTTTTCTGTTAAAAGAATCGAACTTTGTTCGGTTTGACCAAATTAAACATAAATTATGTTGCTAGTTGTATGAATGTAATTTTATTTAAATTTATTTAGTTGTTAATATAAAAAATTCATACATGTGGTAAATTTATGTTTAATTTTAAATTAATATTATGTTATTATTACTAGTTCTTTAGATTCATAATACTATGCTAAAAGGTGTTAACTTTTTGTTAAATATATAAGGATCACGCTTCCATTTCATTTCCTTGAGTTATAAATATTTAGTGTGTGTTTTTATTGACTTTCTGTCTGAATTTTCTAATAATGATTGTGTGTTAAGGCAGGAATTCTGCAAACTTTATATGCATAGAGAAATATATGTAATAGTCTCCACTGAACATTATTCCGAATTGGCGTACCAACAGGTTTCTCAAATGTTTTAAATAGTTTAAAAAAAAAGCTCCGTTAAAATTTATTTAAAATAATAAGAAGGGATTACAAAAAAATATGGTATATATTTTTAAAAGGTTTGACAATAGTAATTTATCGGTTCATTTAAATGAAGTAAGTGTAATCACACTTTAATTGAAACTGTTTAACTTTGTGAAGTGATTCCGTAATTCTGGAACTTGTTGGTGACTGTGTGGTGAAATTCTCACGTTCCTTCTGGGTAATTTACTAGTGAAGGAAGTTTGCTTCGGACAGTCGCAAACGGTAGGAATTAACCATTAAGTTAACCAATCAGCTGTATTGATTGCACTCCTCCGTAGTGTTCGGGCAGCCTATTGTATCAAGATACAATTTTTTTTTATTCATCTCTTGGCTCATGATGAGGTCTCTTGACTAAACAGAAAGGAAACTTGTGAATCAATTGTCTTCAAATTTGATTTCAGTATTGCCAATGTCATATATACAAACAAATAGTTTTAATAAAACGAAATGCTGTCAAATTGGAGTGTGACAAAGTTGTCAAGAGTTGGTATTAGATGAAATAAAGTAATTTTACTGCTAATTTATTGTTTAGTAATACTCGAAGAAGGAATATGACTTAAAGAAGACTCCTAATAGTACATACATCCTCAGGATTATAAAAACTAATATAATTATATGCTGCATAAAATGAATCTATGTTTTTCACTTCTGTACTGAATCTTGTCAAAATGCCGCCCGGGCGGGACCCCCCCCCCCCCCCCTTGCTACGCCACTGACAGATTCCAAATGTTTTTTTACTTTGGTGTAAATGGAAGTGTAGTATTCATCTGTTTTGGGTTATGATGTAAGTTCCTGGGATAATATATTTGTCAAAATTAATGAATAACTGTTTATTTGTTCAGGATGAAAACCTACAGAGAGGTTACTATAATGCTGGACGGCCTGTATAACCAGTGTCACCCACGAACAAGTTAACTTTTCATTTACCCAACGGCCAGTCTGCCACTTCACCTCAGAATGTTGTAAGTCCATCCATATGTTCAATTAAACCGTCTATATCAGACCAAGTGTGAAAGCTTCAAACTTTGCAATAACAATGTCTTATACCTTTACCTTGACTGAAGAAAAAAAGGTTTTAAAAAGTCTTTTCCAACTGGTGTGTCACCCGCAAAAAAACATATTCAAAAAAATACACAGTATATTTTTCAGACTCAAATTTTAGAGGATAAATTGATATTTGAAAAAAAAAATCTTTACTTATTTTTATTTGTAAAGAAAACTTTTCGGTTAAAAGAATCGAACTTTGTTCGCTTTGACAAAATTAAACATAAATTATTGAACATATAATTTCGACAATCCTCATCAAAGGAATTGCATAACTATTCAGTTCATTTAAAACAGAATGTATTAAATGGAAAAAAATATACCAATGTAAATGAAGTTAAAAATAGAATAAATAATTCCTAATGTAAGTCGAAATACCGTAGTTATTTACCCCGAAAAAAAGTTATATAAGATCAATATATTTCTTTGTATCTAAATGTCTCCAGTTTTATTTCTATAGCGGACAGACAGACAAACCTTGTATTTTATATACACAAATGGTTCAGACTTACAGTTAATGTTTGAGATTAAATATTGGTTTCCCGCCGTATAATGAGTACTTTCTTTTTCAGTTGGAGGGAGTGCTGGCAATATGCCTCGACACTTCCGATGACATTTGCCACAACGTCGTCTATGAGTGGTTAATCGCACACAGTTTGACTACTCTGCTCGTCCAATTAGGTAGACCATCTTTAGAGCGCTACTTGATTAGACATCCCTGCAGAAATCAACCGCCCTTCAGAGACCTTCTCTGGCAGTACTATGAGACCATTGGCAGCCACTCGTACGCTGCAGAAGTCCTCTACAGTCTGGCGACAAAACCAAAGTAAGCCTCCTCTTCTAATCAGAAGCCATATTAACAATGTTACATTTGTTATTGTGTTATTAAACAATTCTTATAAATATTATATATTTTTTTATTAATTATTTGTTTTCTTACTGTTTACTTTGCATTCTTTTAATTTTATTGGGTATGTTTTTCTTTTTTTTTTTTTCAAATTATTTTGTTACTTGAGTTTTCCAGTTGTTCCGTTATCTTCCTTCTGGTTAACTTTTATGTCACCTTCTTATTTTTACTTTGCTCTCTAATGACATAAAGTGAAAGGCCTTAGAGCATTTGACTCTATTGTTTTCCTTTTTCCTTGTAGTTTAAAACTTCATACATATATACACGGCTGTGTCTTATATATACCGCTGGTAGTTTTGATGTTTTCGTGATATTTCAGTTCCTTTTAATTAATAGATCTATGGATAGTTTAACTTAATGTATTTTCTAAGGCATTAATTTTTGTAGCTCTGCCAACATGGTGTACGTAAATTTTGGAGACAGAGAAGTTTAGATATATGTTATATGTTATCAAGTCATTGGTTGAAAATCAATAATTACATTATATCTATACGGTTAAAAAAACTGTTAAAGTTTTTTGTTATGTGATATATTAGAAAGTAATTTATTCAAATTAAAAAAACATCAAATATTTCAGTGTTATGATAAACTTTTATTTGTATTTATTTTGAGGATGATGAAAGGGTAAGTGTTTGATGACGTCTTACCTTGATAGTTCTCTTAGATGTTGGATAGTTTCGAAACGGTCCAACACCTGAATACGAGATAAGTTGTTTTCAAACATTTGTGATGCGAGATATACTAACACCTGTGATGGTAATAATATGGAGTTCTGATAACCAATGAAACGTGGAATTTGGAAATGTTTATCTTTATGTAGTGTTGAAAGAAAAGTTAGTTTACAGAGTAAGTGGCATTGTTTCTTTTATTCAATATTAACTGTAAATAATTACTTTAGGATTATTTCTTTGTATTTTCATTTTTTACTTATTGATTAAAGTGGTTTCTTTCATTAAAAGAAATTTCGTCCTCAATATTGTTGTTTTAAGTTCTTAGATGTTTCGTAAGTTTATTGCTTTATTATGAGTAAAATATAGTCATGAAATAATCAATCTTCTATTTGATGGATTTCTGGTTTCGAGTCCCCATATACCAGTTTTAATACTTTAATGTTGAAGTCTTTTTTTGGGTAGAATCCACATTTTTGAACGCAGATGCAGGGTACTGTGTTTGTTGGTTCATGATGAAGTTGTATATAGAAGAGCATATAATTTTTGGGCTGTATGGAAGCTGAGAAAAAATCGCTTCAGTATAAAAACTGTTTTTTTTTCTTCAGGTATTGATTTTATTTCGTATAAAATTTCGTTTTTTTTTTTATGGACCTACAACTATAATCCGCTATTAATAGGGGTATAATCCAGTTATTAATATTAGTCCAGTTTTAGGACCAACGTAGTGTCCATAAGGATTCAGTCCTTACCCCTCCCTCAAGGGGAAGTGCCCATTAACCTAGGACTGGACCTTAGTACCAGTTTTCAAGTCTACCTATCAATTGATGGTAAGAGTTGAGGTTCCAGCTCCTAGTTGCCATGCAGGCAACCTCCCTGGAAGATACTGCTTCTCACTCAGCGACTTCCGGGTGGGTACACTCGGCCACCACGAATCCAGCAGCCACTATGAATTAGATTACCTTAAACCATACAAAATTAGAGTTGCCAAAATTCGGGGAAACTACTTAAAATCATTCATAATTCATATCTGCGCTCGAATGCCCTCAGTCCTCTATACCTGTCGACTGTTTTTGTAAACTAAAATGCGTATCTTCTCGAAAAATTTTTACTTATTAAATCTAAATCCATTTTAGTTAATTGTTGTAACATCTGTTCTATTATATCAAACGGATTGGATTTTTTTAAAAATCAGAATGTTTGGGTTCCATACTTCCTTTGTATTTCTATATCCTATTCTTCGTGTCTGACTTCTCTCTCTCTCTCTCTCTCTTTCACTCTCACTCATTTGTACTTATTGACTGTTCTTATCAACATGATAGAATGTGATTTCATTTTTGGTCGCTATTATAGAGTCGTATACATTATTTTAAAAAAAATAAGGCTTGAATAAAAATTAGGTTTGTTATTACTATTGTAGTTATTATGGTTCTCATACTAACATTTCTTAGATTTAGGATAGTTGTGCCAACACAAATTTTTCCACTCTTCATTTAAACTTAAGACTGTTCTCTGATTTCTTTTTTTTTTTTTTTTAACAAATTCTAGTTTTTAATGTTTGCTGGTTATTCCTTAGTGAGAACATAAAGTTCGATGATCGGTTGACATACCTCGGCAAGGCGGTGATATGTATGCGCAGCGATGGTCGAGGCCACTACCTTGGAATATTCTTGCATGAACTTGAAGACCTTGTCCAAGTGGCAAGAGTCCAGAGGCAGGTTAGTCGCTAATTTCATATTAGTTTAATTTTTTATTTCATAAAGTGGTTTCTATAAAAGGTAAACTAAGTCCATTTCCAAACTTAGCATAAACTCTTAATTTCTTTCATTATTTTTTTTAATTTAAAAATAATTTTTTATTTTATTCAATCGTTCTTGATAGTTTATAATTAGCTTGAACAGAATAACCTTTAAATGTACATAATTGTCCTGAAGGAAGCTGCAAAGCTTTAGAAAGAATTCAGATATATTTTTTTTTTACATTGCAAAAGAGGTCATTTTATTGGTATTTCTGCATAATATCGGTATTTACTCTGTGTGTTACTCTTCGAGTTTAAACTCGCTATAGCAAATATGAAATACCAGCAGTACACATCGTACCTATACTAAAAATACTTGGACACTTGGAGTTCTAATATTTGGTAACTGTAAAAATTAATTTTATTAGGATTATACCTTTAATATAAGGGTAATAGTGTGTGATAATAACTACTTTAGAAATTTAGAGCAAACTTCAAAAGAAAATATACAGTTTAACTTCTTTTCAATGTGTCAACTTCCTTTGGCTAAAATTAAGTAGTCATTCTTTGTAAAGTCCATTGAATGAGTGCAAAATTTCTGAATTATTCTTGCAATCTTGATTTTAACTGAAAATGTGATTTTTTACAGATTTTAGATAAAATTTCGTCTGTGACAGTAAGAGACGCACTTGTAGAAGAGGCCGTCGCTAAACTGAATTCTGGCTTGCTTCCAATTACCGAGGTATATATATTTATATATTTCATGCATTATTTTTTACTCTTCCTTTGAAATAAGAGAATATAAGTTTTGTAAATTTCCTTTTTCAAAAATTAGTCTTGTTCGAACAAATATGTACATCACTTTATATTGATTTCCTTTTAAGAGGATTTAATACTTTCTCTAGTTATCTGATTTGATGTAGTTTATGAGTCGTGATGAATAGACAGTTTTACTACTTAAATAACAATAAAAAAAAAAGGAATTGTAATCCATCATAAGTAAAAATATTTTACTACTTAAATATATAACATACAAATTAATGAATTATAATCAGCCTATATAAAGTATATTGTTTATATATATAAAAAGATTTCACATAAACACGTGAAATAACAATCAATGATCAAACCACAATAAGAAATGGGAAAACAAGACTAAGATCTTTCAACCGTAACAAGCGGTCTTCGTCAGAGTCAGTTGGGATTTTGACTCTGACGAAGACCGCTTGTTACGGTTGAAAGATCTTAGTCTTGTTTTCCCTTTTCTTATTGTGGTTTGATCATTTATATATGTATATATATATATATATATATATATATATATATATATATACAAGATTTCACATAAATACGTGAAATAACAATCAATGATCAAACCACGATATGAAAGGAGTTGGGTTTTTGACTCTGACGAAGACCGCTTGTTACAGTTGAAAGATCTTAGCTTTTTTTCTCATTTCATATTATGGTTTGATCATATATTGTCTAATATAATACCATTGTGACTACAACAAGATTTCACATAAACAGTGTGAAATAACAATCAATGATCAAACCACAAAATGAAAAAGGAAAAAAGACTAAGATCTTTCAATCGTAACAAGAAGTCTTCGTCAGTCAAAAACCCAACTGACCAGTATAGTATGACACTATGATGCCACTAAATAGTTTAGTATGATATAACTAGTATGAACACAACTGTCAGATAAAATAAGAATGTTCTAAGGTAATATTGTAAAGACACATTCCCTTTCATTAATGTTATTTTATGTTGGGGAAATAAACTGAATATTTCAATTTACAAGTTTTGTTTTGTTTTATATATATTTGAGTGTGTGTATAACTTGATTGATGTTTAATTTATTTATGTCATAAAATAAATTTTTTTTTCTTTTTAAGTGATTTTTATTTTGCTGACTGCGTATATATCTTGAATCATGTTAAGAATACTGTATCAAAAGCTTGGGTCCATATAAACATTTGTTTCCATGCCTTAATAGCAAGAAACAACAGTTAAAATTCTTTCTGTCGTTCAGTGAATTTATTTCAATAACTGTTTCTATAATTTCTGGGTGACACAAAGGGTCATGGGTAGTATAGTTTATAAATAAAGAGAAATGAAATAATCCTTTGTTTATATTTGGATATTACCAATAACTACAAGGATTCTTTTAACAACTTTATCATTATATTTCTTAAGCATCATAAAAAAAAATAAATATTCATTATTTATTAAAATATTGAAAAAGAATAAGAACAATATTTTTTAAAACTTCCATTTACCCACTAGATGAGATTTAGAGGTATGAAGGTATTGCATTTGGGACATTTTGTTATCGAGTTTTCAAAGGACACGACATCTTTCGAAACCAACAAATGAAGGCATGAAACGCGGACCTGTGTTCCTGAGCGTTTGTGGTATCGGGGTGGCTGGTTGCTAAATGGCCCTAGCAGGCTGAGTACTACTGGGTGGTGTTACAGGTGTCATCTCCCGTCATAGAGCAAATGTTTCCTTATGGGGTTCAATCCTGATCTACAGTAATAGTTCGTTCACTGTGAGTTTTCTTCCTGAAATGTTCAACGGTTCTTTTCTATGGTGCATCGTTTGTTTTAAGTATGCATGGTATGATCATGTTGCACGAATATCTTGGGCAGATGTTTATAAATATCTCCTATAGGCAGCAACTTCTAATTTTTGTTAGCTACATTAAAAAAAATTCATTTTTTTTTAATAGCATGCTTCATATTACATGCTTTATCGAATCTTATTTAACATTAAAAATACAGAGTAACCATGCATTAGATATGACATTACATTAACTTAATATTGAAATATACAAACATTTCAATATTAAAGCTACTTAAACTGATTTTTAACCTTTAAGTTAGGAATTGAAAAAAAATTCAATATCCTAGTTTTGAAGCGAGCTGTGGTCTCGGAACCTCGGCAATGAGTGGTAGCATTTTTATCGCAAAACTGCATAGCTCTCTTTAATTAACACAAATTCTTCAAATTTATTAAAAGTTTCACTTAGTGACTGATAATCCATTTCGTTTTTTTTAAAAAATGTTATGGTTGATAGTTAATAACAGTTAGTATTTTTTTTTTTTTAAATAACACTAGAGCTTCTAAGAACCTTCTGCTCTTTGGTCCGAGTAGCCTATAGTTTCCGTCGTATGGATCAGCACCCTGGCTGGCCATCTACCTTTACTTTTTTATTCTTTATAACCCAATTCTTTACAATGATAAGCTTGATTTTTTTTTTTTTTTTTTTTAGCTCTATGAAGAGTTTGCAGATCCATTCAACCTGTGGGAGTGTAAATTGACGATATTGGAATGTGCTGGTCACGAAGATAGAAATCTAATACAGTCCATATGGGAAAACATTATTGACGAAGGTCTGTGATAAACAAATAGTCATTGATTCTTTTTTTTATTATTATTTAAATATGGAAAGCTTTCAGTCTATCTTGTTAAAAAATATGTATTATATTAATATCCAAAATGTAGCCAACTTTATTTATTTCAATAGAAGAGATTATTACAAATATCATGGTTAACTGTAAATTACTTAGGGTTTATACACAGGTCTTTCTCACCTTCCTTTGATTTTAATTAGGACGTTTAATGCCTCTGTCGTTATCATTGACGAGAAAGAATAATAATTTGAAACCCTCAGCCCGCGGACTCAACCTGAAGGATATTAGTATTTCCTTACAGCTTGCAACTTAAATGTAATTTATAGGCTAGTTTGAAAGAAAGACCTAAGCGAAGTTTTATGATAGCAAAGGTTACATATAGATTTTCTTTTTAAACATATTACATATTAAAGTGTAACTGTTATTTATTCTGTTTTTAAAATTAACTTAAAGCTAGCTAATATTTAGAACTGATTTAAAGATGTTCACTTCAAATTTATAAGGGTTTCAGATGATGAAAAAATGCCTGACTCTTGGTTCAGTTTGTATACTCGTAATTTGATTTTTTTGTTGGCAAGCTAAAAGTGAGTGTAAGGTTTTCACGACTTATTGTCCAGTTTAATAAACAGTTAATCACAAGAGTATTATAAAGTAGAGTATAATTTGAAGGAAACTGATTCGTAGTTGCATATTTTGTGGAGTATGTCTCCTAAACCCTTCTTTGTATAAGGGTGTATAAGTATACACTTTTATATTGAAAAAACGGTAATTGATGCAATTGAGGTTAATCTGATTTTCTGAAATCAGAAATACCTTGTGTTCTTGGGTACTGTTCATGTTTCTTCCTTGAATCTACTTTAAAATATAAGTTTAAATTGAAAAGAATAACCAACTTCCATGGTTAGATCTACTTTTGCACACCATAAATAAATACTCTATAAATATAGTATTTATAGAAAACCAATCCTTGTTCCCTCTTATATAAAAGTTAGTAGGTTTATTGTACACTTTAAAGGTGTTTTAACTCTCTACTCAAGAGTTATGAAATAAAATCTACCAACGTTATTAACCGTCCCTTTGTCGGCGTGCTTGAAATTACGCTTTTATTTTATTTTTTTTTTTAATTTTTTTTTTGGAGGAGGAGGACGGTTTAACCGAATAGTAAAACAATGTAAATCTTCTCTATATATGTTGTTGATAAAAAATTTTTTTACAAATCGTTTTGCTTATGAATTAGTTTGAATCAAAAACATGTTATTGTTTTCAAGTTTTTATCTTTTCTGTTTACTTAAAGAAATTGCACAAGGGTAAATCTTTGGTATAAGAGAAGGCACTTCTTTCTATTGCTTTATAAATACTTCTTTCTTATTTATAAAAGGATAAGGATTAGTTTCAAAGAGTGTACAACGCAGGAATTTGATTGTTTTGATGACGTTAAATATTATTCAAAATGTCTAGGTTAGTTTCAATTCTATGATGTTGAAATATTGTATCCCTTTCGTTTCTAGAGGGTTGTTGAATGGATGTTTTTGTCTCATTACAGAACTGTCCAAAGCCAGTTCAGGTACTCCAGACGACCAGATGACTCTAGTGATGAACAAGATAAAGTCCCTTGGGCTCCAGTACACCATCCAGTCACCTTGCTTTCCTGTCCGTGAGTATCTTACGTTAAACAAAAACATGACACTACTATAAGGAAATCCAGAGCCATGACCGAGCTCCGGATCTGTGAAAGTTTACTTTGTTTGATATTAAGGTTTCTGGTAACTTATAAACAAGTTTCAAATACAGTCCTTGCAGAAGTACTGCAATATATTTTTAGGTGTTTATTTAGAAAACAGTTGATTACAAGAACTCTTTTAATTTTAAATTCTAATTAATAAATTGGATAATATTGTCTGTTACATAATGCTGGTTTTTATGTTTAAAATTAAGCTGATATTCGTTTGGAATATTGTAACTTTGTGTATTGTTCTTTATTAAAAAAAATTATGTATATATATTTTTTTTAATTTTACAAGAAGAGAACAGAAAATGTTTTCTGTGAATTGTCACTTATCATACATAATACACGAAATAAGTCCGATATATGAACAAGTCTCTCTCACTGAGACGTGTTACTCAATGGTTTCGGCTTTGTCCATCTAACGAAAAAAAAGTCCGAAACTGGACATTGCGGCATGCAATGTACGAAATAAGACGAATTTATTAATGGCTATTTAAATTCATTCTAACATCTTTTGAAGTAGTAACGTTTATTTATTCGTCATATATTCGAAGCCTGATTATGAATGCATGATTTTGAGGATATTGCCTCTGCTCGGGGTATGCAATACTCCCTGACCCTGTTGATTATACATGTGTTTGACTGGTGTAATTTTGTTTATAGCCTTCTTGGTACGTCATCTAGAAATAATCAGTTGCCGCTTGAACGTGAACAAGGCGCATGTTCACTCGACTCTAGTCAGCATTGGAGTCAGCGTCACCTCCCTTCTTGAAATATATGACAGGTCAGTACCTTTGCCTAGATTACTTATTAAAAAGCAATAATATCAATTCTGTTAAATGCTTCTCGTCTTCAGATTAAGTGGATTGAACGAACGCTGCTGGATGGTTGAAGGTAACGAATTCCACCTGGTTCAAGTCATTGCCAGCCTTGCTGATGCTTTCATCAAAAATCGAAGAATGGTCCTCTGTTCAGAAAGGTAGGGAAAATGAAAGTAACATATCCTAGATGAGTGTTATGAGCCAGAATAGTATTTCAAGTCTATTACAGTACGTATGACTCTGTAGTAATAGTATAAACACTAGGTTGAGTGGCTGCCCCGTACAAGGGAACACATGTAGGTCGAACATTAGGCCCTTGTGATACCACACAATGAAGATTGATTATTCTTATTCTACATGGGAGTCTTAATAGTCTTAGGCAATTTTGCCTAACGCAAGTGTGTTTAGAGTAGGGATCTTTAACGAGTACCTGACATTGTACAGGCTCGGGACCAACGGTTTAACGTCCTCTCTGAGGGACGACGTGTTCAGATTTATTTTTACCTCCCACGTGAATAAATCGAGGGTCAGGTGGGTATCGAACCCCGGAACTCCCAGTTCAGAGCCAAGACGTTAACGCCTGAGCTAAGCTAGCCCCAATATGTATGACCCAATGCACAGTGATCTACTAGTGTTATTAACATTTCTTTTTAAATAAAATTTCCAGACCTGCCAAGAGTGGCAAATTTTAAACAAATTCCTTAATTTCCTTCATCTTCTAAATTAATCTAAGTAAATTTTTATCTTAGTTCTTATAAACTGTTTTTAACACGCACACTCCTAGGCTTCGTGTCTTCTCTGCTGTTACAGGGTAAGAAAGGTCGAATAATTTTTATTTAATGTTGATATTTGATATGGGCCACATGACCGGGTTGATTTTATATCGGAAATCCTAAGTCAAAAACTATTAATTTATCTTTATCAATTGGCTGTCCATCATAGAATGTCCCTCAAACGATAAACCCTGCCTTGGGTACGAAAATAGTAATCATTTGTATGCAAACATATTTATGTGTTCTAAAATACCAAATATGGGGTTCTGACGATCTTATAAGTAAAAAGCCCATTCTTAGTATACTTTTCGTACTGTAAAAAGGGAAGGTGTGTTGTGAAGATTTTTTTGTTGTAGGAGGTCAGTTACTATCCAGATGCACGACCTCATCACCAGCTGCCTCAGTACTCTCTACACCAAAGCTGATGCTGGCAATTTGATCGCCTACCTCAAGACTCTACAACACCAACTCAAAACCAATTAATAATATTTCTTGTTATACAAATATTTTATCCTTTTTCTAAGACCATGTAATGTAAAAAAAAAATTGTTAGGTACATTTTCTATGTGAATAAAAACACTTTAATTTTATTTAAACTTCTGTCTTTGTTTATTATTTTCTGGTCTTTTCTTAAATTATTATAATTTTTTGAATTTTTAACTCAACGTAATAGTAATTGTTGTAATGAATGATTTCAAAGATTGAATTAGGAAAGTTATTTTCAAAAACATCCTATTTAACGTTTTTCCAATGATGTCTGACTGGGTGTTGGGTGTACACGTATATCAAAAAGTTTGTGGGCACGTCTCTAGCCACCTCCGTTTGATCAATTAAATTTATCACATTTTTATTTTGCCAGACATTTGTAGTTTATGAAATCAATTTTAACTTTAAATAATTCCATTGATACGGCTACCTTAGGTTAATCAGAATGCATGCATTTTCAGTAACCATTATGCTCTCGGTGTCCAACAAAAAGGGTTTACTGGGCAAAAATAAAAATAATAATACACCAAAGGCCTATTGAAAAAGAATTAATTTTTATGAAAATAAAAAAAAATATATTTAAAAAACAGTATTTAGATTACAGTATTATTATATTAATAAGTTGTTTTGTTCACTAAAGTTTTTAAAAATCAAATAGATTTTCAATGTCATTGATTTGATTTCTAAACATGTTTATACATAAGAAAAGTGTGTATCTATTCGTATTAATTATTTTTCTTTAGAGCGCAAAATAGAATATATCACTTTGGAAAACTTCTGGTTGTTGTTAAAAAAGAAAAAAAACTAACTGTTGAATATGAGACTGTGGACGTCTTAGTGGAGAAACCTTCACACTTTGAAAACCCTTTCTCAAAATAAAATGGTATTAATGAATGATACGCGGGCTGTTTAAAAAGAAACCAAACTTTTTAAATAGCATGCAAACCGCTATGAGCTAGAGGTAAGATCGGGGCTAAAATATCCAGCCCAACCCGACCCAGGCCCGTGGGTATTAAAGCCTGATCCGACCCAATATATACCCATAGTCTCATTTTTAACAGTTAGTTTTGTTTTTTTTTTAAACAACTATAAGAAGTTTCCAGAGTGAATATTTTTCTATTTTTCGTTCTAAATAAAATAATTAATACAAGTAGATACACTTTTCTTATTTATAGACATGTTTAGAAATCAATTAAGTACATGATTTATACTTGGGTCGGATATGTATTGGAAGTTTATTCTCCACCAACCAAAAATCTCGGTCATCTATTTTATCGAAATTATTTATTTTATAATAAGTATTCTTTAGTTTAATATCCATACACCCTTTTAGTATACGTAATATTGAATATATAGTTATTTAAAAAAAGTTATGGAGAGAGAAGCCCGGGACCGACCTGACCCATTTGGACCGGGTCGGACTCGCGCTTAGGATCTTACGTCTGCTATGCCCACTGATCAGTGTAAGTGAATAAGTGAAGTGTTGAAGATGGGTGACACCCGAAACCGGTCCGAGAGCTACAGCAGCAGTGTACAAGGTAAGACGGTATATTATATGTTTAATATAAATTAGATGTATTAACATTATATTTTATGCTACTAACTAAAACTTTTTTGAATTAATTTAAAATAATCCAAGTTTAATTTTTAAATAAAGGGACCTGATTAGCCCAGTGGCAACGTGTTCACCTATGGACATATTTACATGGAAAGTGAAATAAAATCTCACTTTACTCATAAAAAAAAAAGGCCAGTATTTTGAATAATACGTTTGAGTTAGGCAAAATTTAGGGCTCCCAATGTAGAATGCTCATTTGTGGTATCACAAAGGGCCAATGTTCGGCCTATTTGTGTTCTCTTGTGAGACTGCCATTATAACAAAACCTAATTTTAAAATATTCAAAATTTAAAATAATTTAATTAAATATTATTCAAATTTATATTTGAAACAGTTTGTCAACTTGAATATATATGTACTATACTGATGTTTTAATTAAACTTGGATTATTTTAAATTAACCCGAAAAAGCTCTATGATGAAGAAAAGAATATATCCTGGTAGTTAATATACAGGGTGTCCACAAAGCCTCTTTACAATTTGCAAAATTTATTACAAAAGTAGTTTATGAGATATCTTAACCGGATTTGTTTTATTTTAATAAGTCTTTATTAAAGTTTTATCATATAAAACTTTTGTGTTTCAGATACTCTGCCTATGGAAGAAAACTGACTCGTTGAATCCCTTTAAAATGGCTACTACTTAAGAAAAAGTGTAAAGTGTTTCGTGGTTTACTGAAACAAAGTCGTATGTACAGACTCAACGATACTACAGAGCTAAGTATGGAAATGCTGGGACGGTTTTCTTCAACAAACTCTCTTCTTGCTTGTCATTTAGCTCAAGAGCCGGTAACAGTTACACTTTGTAAGCGTACAAGCGTAAATTCTTATGGACTTATGCACTGGCAGCAAAGAACTGGTCCTCGCTTTATCCAATACTATCCCTGTCACCATAAATCTCTTGCGCCATACTCGAATGGAAGCATAGGAAGGTGCATCTCTTTCATACCTAGTTTTGTAGTTTCGTTGAGCCTGAAAATCCGACTTTGTTTCAAGAAACAACGATACACTTTGCGCTTTTACTTCAAGAGAAGCCATTTTATAGGAGTTCGTTGAATCAGTTTTCTTCCATCGACAGACTATATGAAACACAAAAGGTTTACAGGAAAAAAAAATTTAATAAACCCTTATTACAATAAAATAAATTCGGTTAAGATATCTCACAAAGTGCTTTTGTAATACATATTTCAGATTGTAAACAGACTTTGTGGACACCCTGTATATACCAATGGTATATATATTAACTTGTATTGTTAAGTGTAAAAAAAGTTTCCACACAAAGGGGTTTTAACAACAATACTTGTTACTTTATTATAAGTAAAGTATGGAGATCGTGAAAAAATTTGATATCGAGATTTTGACTGATTTACATGTTTTGAGGTCCCCAAAGTTGTTTTATGACCTTTTTTATGATATCTATATATGTATATACATATAAAACCAATTAAATGTAACGATTCCACTAACAAAATAAACTAAAGTCATTGTCTGCCTGCGGAGCGACTCGTTTCTATCTTCCTGATGACGAGGCCATCGAAATATAGTAATGAGTTTCTGTTTCATTTCTATGAGTTCTTTTTGTCAATTTAGTTTATATATATATATATATACGTTTCACGATGAATCACAAACACAGAACTAAGGAACAAACAGATTTACTATCTCTGTTTGTAAGAGACAGTAAGTCTGTATGTTCCTTAGTTCTGTGTCTGTGATTCATCGTGAAACGTTTGTTGTCCTCTTGGATCGTTTACCTGTTTATAATATATATATAAATTAAAAATCAACAATAACTCTTGATATAATATATGAATTAAATACCACAATAAACAATATAAATTAATTAAAATGCTCTAAGGCATTTCGTCACAACATCATCAGAGAGCTAAATGAAACAACAACATCTCTGATGATGTGACGAAAGGCCTTAGATCATTTTAATTAATTTATATTGTTTATTGTGGTATTTAATTCATATATATATATATATATATATATATATATATGCTAAAAAGATTTCACATAAACACGTGAAACAACAATCAATGATCAGACCACAATCAGAAATGGGAAAACAAGACTAAGATCTTTCAACCGTAACAAGCGGTCTTCGTCAGAGTCAAAAACCCAACTGAGTTGGGTTTTTGACTCTGACGAAGACCGCTTGTTACGGTTGAAAGATCTTAGTCTTGTTTTCCCATTTCTGATTGTGGTTTGATCATATATATATGCGTTTAAAAAATGAATGTCCAATTTCACATTATTTAATTTGTTAGAAAATGTTTCTAATTTTCTAAAACTCTTTTTTACCTCTGGGTTTCTTATGTTATGAATTAACTCTCCATATTTCATTCCATGGAATTTATTCTTCGACAAATTTATTTTCTAACAAATTAAATAATGTGAAATATATATATATGTGTGTGTGTGTGTGTGTTGTTGAACGACCTTTGTACTGTGGCATGAATACATTTCATTGTCTATCTTTCAAGTTTTCTCACCTTTGTTTTAAATCTTTCTGGTAGTAAATACACTACTTCTCCAAATGCTTTATTATTTGTAACTGACATAATAAAGCATTTAGAGAATAGTTTATTTCAAAATTGTTTAAATTGCTTCATTATTTTTTAAAAATTTTAAAATTTCCAAATATTTGAAAAATGTAAGACCCAACCTGACGATGACTATAGAATAGTCGAAAGCTAGTAGGATAATGGTCTTGTAAGTTATGTTATATTCTTCACCTGTGATGTTAGTTTTCAGTTGTATTAAAATTGTTGATATCTATTAAAGTGTTTCAAAAAGTGTCTCAATGTCCTTTGGACAACTTATTTGGGAATGACCACCTTATATTCGTAAGACTGTCAGGAGACTGGAACAGCTTAGTTTGAAAGTCGTTAATGCCGAAGCTGCGGTACATTTCAACAAAATATGCCTCCAAGAAGATTTGCTGCCAACCTATACTAATATCTATCTATATAATATATATATATATAGGTGTGTTCTCTAATCGGGGTTCGGTCAATTTTCTTAGATTAGATTAGAGAACACACCTATTCTATCAAACGGTCGATATATTATTGAATCTGTTATATATATATATATATATATATGGAGTGATCAAAAAGTTTGTGTAGACGCTACAGTTCAGAATCTTTGATGGGTCGAATGAATGTTTTACACAAAATGGGCCTCATAGCGTAGATGTGCAGTATAGTTTGGGAGCAAACGCTCCTCTCACTGCAGTTAGTTACTAATTATCTTCTAAATTTTGCACAATGTTAGTGCCTTAGAAAACACCTAATTTTTACAAAAAGATCATGTACTCACTACTACAACAAGGATTTGAGAGCGCCCTTTCTAATGTGTACACCAGTATAATCGTTTACTTCAATGAAGTGTGTATTTAGAGATATTCATTAGTCAACTTTACAACAATATGGGAAACAAAAAAATAAACATCAACAATAAAATAATTACAATTTATTCTAAACTGGAAAGTTATGTTACATTGTTTTACATACTAATACTGGATTGGCAAAATGTTCTGTCATTAACTTATATCTAATCACATTAATGATTTCATTATTACAAAACAAATTGCTTTACAGTCTCTTGAAGATGTTGTGAACAAAGGGCTTCTGTTAATCCGAAGACAATGCAAATAATATTTAGTGCAGAGTGTATAATGGAGGGGTTCTCAAAGTGTCAAAGGGGTCTGGGAGAGATGTATGAGATAACAGGGATCTGAAAGGAGTTGTTACGGGTTTAGAAGTGGGACGTGTTTAAATGGTTCGGGAATGCCTATGGAATACCTTCCAAACATTACTGCCTAGGTATATGCAACAATCAGTCCGTAAATGCCTTCCAATGTGTAGATGATAACCTCAAGGGATCTGTAAACAGTCTATAGATGGCTTCGGGTATAAACCGATGCACTAGGTTATATGCAATGAGTACGTGGGTGCTTTCCAATGTGTCAATGGCACGTTGAGTGACCTACGATCAGTCCATGGATGACTTACAATTTACATTTACATCATTCACCAAAGATTCAGAATGAGTTCATATAATGGGATCAGTAATAAGCCTATGGATATGGCTTCCAATTTACATTTACATCATATACCAATGTATTAACAATGCTTCCATAGATCATTTTAATTTTTGCAGTACATGATAACGGATCTGTATAAGTCTGTCGACGGTTTCCAATGTGTACATGATAACCAAGGGATCTGGTATGAGTCCTTGAATGCTTTCCATTGTATACATGATAAACTAAAATAAATATATCTCTCCGTGGATGGCTTCCAGTTTATAATTATATGCCAAGGTGTCTATAATGACTGTAGATGACGGTATATACCAAGGGATATGGAATGAGTTGTGAATTGCTTCAAATATTCCCACGTCTAAAGAATGCACTTTAAGCCCGTCAAGAGCTCCCAAGTTTTGAATGACAGTAGATAAAGTCAACCAGAGAATCATATATCAAAAGCAAAAGAAAAGTTGAAGACACCGATTGCTGCCTGGTGGTTGGACAAGTATGTTTGTCTTAAAACATATCTACCTTAGAGCTGCTTGGTATAAACATTCTGATTACCGTCTTGCTACCTGTTGAACATTTCAAATTGATTATTATTGCTCTTCGTCTAAACACTAAACTCTCTTTTCCTTACAAATTAGGATATAAGTAAGTACTATACATAGGATGGTTAATTGTGATATGCTTTCATGAGCCACTAGTCCCACAGCATGCTCTAATCACTTTGATTCTCATGTATTCTTGTAACCTCAATCCATTTTTTGGGATTGTTCTTAAAAGTTCAAATAGTTTTTCACTGCAAGACGTTCAAAGATGAATAGGAGTACACGTACTTTGGTTTATGGATGGTATTGATGGAGTATTATATATGAATAGGAGTGCACGTACTTTGGTTTATGGATGGTACTGATGGAGTGTTATATATGAATAGGAGTACACGTACTTTGGTTTATGGATGGTACTGATGGAGTATTATATATGAATAGGAGTACATGTACTTTGGTTTATGGATTGTACTGATGGAGTGTTATATATGAAAGGAGTACACGTACATTGGTTTATGGATGGTACTGATGGAGTGTTATATATGAATAGGAGTACACGTACTTTGGTTTATGGATGGTATTGATGGAGTATTATATATGAATAGGAGTACACGTACTTTGGTTTATGGATGGTATTGATGGAGTATTATATATGAATAGGAGTACACGTACATTGGTTTATGGATGGTACTGATGGAGTGTTATATATGAATAGGAGTACACGTACTTTGGTTTATGGATGGTACTGATGGAGTATTATATATGAATAGGAGTACACGTACTTTGGTTTATGGATGGTATTGATGGAGTATTATATATGAATAGGAGTACACGTACTTTGGTTTATGGATGGTACTGATGGAGTGTTATATATGAAAGGAGTACACGTACATTGGTTTATGGATGGTACTGATGGAGTGTTATATATGAAAGGAGTACACGTACATTGGTTTATGGATGGTACTGATGGAGTGTTATATATGAAAGGAGTACACGTACATTGGTTTATGGATGGTATGATGGAGTGTTATATATGAAAGGAGTACACGTACATTGGTTTATGGATGGTACTGATGGAGTGTTATATATGAAAGGAGTACACGTACATTGGTTTATGGATGGTACTGATGGAGTGTTATATATGAAAGGAGTACACGTACATTGGTTTATGGATGGTACTGATGGAGTGTTATATATGAAAGGAGTACACGTACATTGGTTTATGGATAGTATTGATAGATCAATTCCATCAATTCATAAAATGCAGAACTATTGGTTCAATGTACTTCTGAATAAACACTGTAAAGATATTTATTGTTTGTTTACCACGGAACCGCTATATTTAGTGGAATAAGTAAAGTTCGAAATATAGAATTCAACAAAATGAATAATATTAAGGGGGGGGGGGGGGGCGGCATGAAAACAGAAGATAACTTGCTGGAAAACGTGTGATTACAGTTTTGGTATTAGAAATTAGAACGAAGATATTTACCATAGTAACAATGAAGCAATCATTGAAACAATGATTGAAATATTACTACCAAAAACAGTGGGTAGAGCTACTCTCAAATCATGTGATATACAAAAAACTTAAAACTTTCTTTTTAATTACATATATTGTACCAGAGACGGCTCATTTGTCCAAAAATTATAAAATTTTAAAAATTTCAATAAATATGGATAAAGTTTTTGAAATTTCGATACATAAAATATGTATTGCTTTCTTCAAAAAGATAATACCTACGAGTAAATAGTCATTAATACTCAAAGAAATACTATTGACATCTTTATAATAGTTTTTCTAATTTGAATATGTATATATCTCAGTCCTTTTTTATAATGATTTAAATATTAATAAATAATAAAATAGCAACTGAAGAAGGGTACTACATTTTTTCTTTATTAATGCATTTTTTTTGTTTTGTATTTTAAAAAAACATGCTGGTTAACCAAAATAAAATTAAAATTATCAAATAATATCCAATAGAATAGGTTGACAAAAATGTACATAATAAAGTAAATTAACATTTAATATGGTACACCTCACAACAGGAGTATAATGTTTGTAAAATTAATAAAAATTATAATTAAATAATATTTTAATCTTCCAATAAATATTATTTAAAGACAATATGAAAAAAAACTAAAACTTAACATTTTTGCAAAAACATATTGAATATTTCGATGTGTACAAGAGTTCAAATAGGTATTTATCTTTAGAAATTAAAAACTCATGTAATATGATACTTTTAAATGTTTAATAGTATAATATACATTATTAATTATAACATTGCATAATATTATGTTAAACGTTCTTTATACAAATAAAAAGTTCTTAAAATACTAAACCCCAAAGTATGATAATTTTCTTTTTTAAAGAAGTAACCACTTATTATATAATATACATGGATTTAGTCCACAAATGCTCTTGCTTTTTTGTTTATAAAGTTGAATTAGAAAGGATTGTAGTAAAAAGGCTTCATTGATTATTTGTAGCTGGTTAGTTTGTAATTAAAAGAACTATCTGCACTTTGAAGCATTGATTATAAAGTCTAATTGAAGGTTTAGTATTTGTGTAATGAGCCGTCTTATTCAGTCGAGTAGCAACTATTTTTGTCGCCCAGGGCGAAAAATAAGATTTACACAATATAATAAACTTTCAACCCCTGAAGATACCTGGTATGTGCCCCCCCCCCCCCCCCTTGCAACGCCACTGGTCTTATTAGAAATATCTCTTATTTACATTACATGGTGCAGAAAATAGGATGTTGTACAATGTACATAAGATAAAAAAATCGTATATGTAATTCTCGTATAAATCTATTATCTATTTACATAAAATTTAAAAGTGACTTTTATAAACAGTTATCTTTGATACAGTTGTGTTAATTAATGGAATGCATTAATTATTGATTGATTAAGTGGTGGTTGGTTGTTGATGTTGTTACCGGTGAGAGTGCATAGCCCTGGCTAGTCTCAACTGAAAGTCTTTGTAAAGTAGTTTGCCGCCCAGGGGAACTCTGTCGAGGAACATATTGACGGTCATCAAGCAGAGCGCTTTGCCGTTCATGGAGAACCTTTCTCGCCTGACTGCGGGCAGGCCATGGTCAGAGGCTGTTTGCTCCAGCCAAGCCCATACGTCGGCTCTGCTCCACCATCGAGGATCTGTAACAAAGTCAGTATACAGAATAAATCATCAAGCGATTGAGAGACCGAATGCGGTTAAACTGTAAATGTTTAACAACTAATTTATCTATGGCGGCGTCACTCAAACAATTTAAAAAGAATAATATTGTAAAAAGATTATAAAAAAATCTGGAGAGGCCTACACTCAACTTTACTAGAAGTAAACTTAATATAAAACTTATTGGGTATATAATATATAATGTCTCATATAAGCATAATATAATCATCTTAATGGGAGATGTTTATTAGTCTTTCATTCCTGAGGTAGTACAGATAGTGATTGATCCACTTATCAATAGATAAACCTTTTTTGTATGTCACAGAAATAATGGATAAAATAAAGAACCAATAAATAAATTTATTATCACTATTGTTTGGAAAGAATTATGCATGACGGAAAAGTCACTTTTTTTGCCAAAAACCTGTTTTTAGACTACATATTTTTCTCCTAAAATACTAACTCTAGAGTTATGAAATTTTCCCATTATCTTTGAGGTTACAAATCCAATAAACGAAAAATATATACAGATTTTTAAAAAAAAAAACTTAAAAAAAAACAGGAAACTTTTTTTTCAGTAAAATGTAAAAATTTTGACTTATATTCAATGTGAAAGCTTGTGAGAAGGATACAAACCACACCGTTTGACAGATCAAAATGAAACTATACCTAAAACTAAAACTTAATGTGGAAGATGAGTTGAGTTAATTTTTTTCCACATTACATTAAACAAAGTTAAGAGTACATTATTTGTTTTTAGAAAATGTCTTTTTGACGCAAAACAGCTAATTAAAAACAATGACACAAAGGAGCAATATTTGTTGTTCGCCACAAAGTTGAATTGAAACCTCTTTTTGTTTACAGTTTACAGCGATTCGCAGATACATGTTTATATATTACATATCTAGCCTTTCTGTAAATCATTTTTTGTTTTGGTTGAATTATTTCTTTAAATATTACCATTTAATTGAATCTTTCTATTGAAACTGTTAAAGCAATTTTGATATCAATGCTTCCCATATGACAGCAGCGTTTTAAGAAAACGCTAAATGCAAGGAAATGTTGTAAGGACCATGTGGGAATAAATGATTTCTCCCTTTCTATTGAAACTGACTGTTTGTAAACAATGAAGGCAGTAATCACAAAAGTGGGGAAATTTTCTTATCCTTCTCATGATTCCCTTCCTGTTTATGTAAAATTCTCAACAAAGAAATATCAAGGTTTTATGATTTTCCCAATCGGTTCATTTTTTTTTTCATTATTAAAACATAATGTGGTGTACACAGAGGCATTTGCTTAACACTGCACTAATAAGGATATTTTCTACTATTCTATAATTTCTAATGGTATTTTGGAATACCAAGTATAACAGATTCTTTGATTCCGACAAAGATGGGTACGTTTGCTAGTAAAGGTATAAAAACTGTTTGTTTATCCTAGACTAAGAGATCACCTGCTATATTTGTCGAATATTTGATATTTTTTTACATTATTTACATTGACTTAAAAAATTTTTGATCGAATCCACTGAGATAAAATTGATGTTTATAATGGAAAAATTTGAATAATTTATTGACTTATATGAGATATAAGAGGAATAATATTTTTACATACGAAAAATCACCATCAATAAACATAATAAATTTCCTTTGTCTTTCATGGTATGATGGAATTGTTTCATAGAATGCTTTTATAAATCTAATATTTGCACTCTTGACAAAACTTAATGTCAGTTATAATTATTTTATCTTTGTGAATTGTAGTATCTTTCCATGATATTGAAATGTGACGTATGGACTCTTTCCTCAAGAAAGAGGATTTATGTTTGTTGACAAATATCCAGTTTTTCACTATTCTAGTTTAATAGTTCATATTTATTATATTCAAAAATTAGAAGCTCCCAACTATAAAAGTTTTTAAATTATACTGAATAGCTGGCATTGGCTTTGATTTCAGTATGTAAACTGGCTAATCTCTATATATATAAAAATCAATGTATGTCTGTTTGTTTGTACTCGATGGATTCAAAAACAATACATCCCATCGCCGTGAAAATTTAGGAAATTATTAGGTATATCCCCGGGAAAGTTTATGTAAAGTTTTTTAAAAATCAGAGTTGTGGTTCAGGTAATATCCCAAAAATATTATAATAGATGAGGTTTGCTGTATAACCTGTTTGTTTACCTTTCGACTTTAATTGGTATTGGCGGCTGCAGGTAGGTTATTCTTTATGATATTTCCACATGCTTTGTTAAATTGAAATAACCAGGTACTAGAAATTTTATTATTGTTTTCAGATTGATATTAAAGACAATTATTGTAATTTTATATGGGTTTCTTATTAACTTTAACAAAGCTTTTGTTATTATCAATAGTTTACAATTAACTTTTCATATCTAATTGGATTAACTTGCTTTAAGCATTAAAGAAAGTTAAGCGTTAAATAATAACTTACTAACATTAAGTATGCTAGATAGTATTACGAATAATAATGATAGTATTTGAACCATTAATTGTAATCTTAAAAGAATAGTTAAAGTATTTTGTTTAAGTTTAATAATTGTAAGGCTTCTTTATTTATTCCTGATTGATCAATTCGTTTGTTTAAAATATTTAATTATTAGTAATTAGTATCCGGCCTTACTCCATATAGGCAAAATGATAAGTTATTATATATATAGATATCATCGATATCTATTTAGCAGTATGCTAAATTCGTGTAGCAGTTTAAAATTCGTGTAATTATATTTAACAGATAAGACATATCACATTTAATGAGCTTAGACTTCTTTCAACATTTCTTGATGTATTGTCCGGCAAAACATATTCTTTTTATTATTTGCTTAATCTAAACCATCAACTACCAATTGTATTAGACAATGTGTACAATTTATAATCAATGTTAGATTATATCTTTTTTTGCGTAATCTATCATTTTAATTCTGTATTAATTTCGTTTATCTCAAAAAAGCTAAGTGTAACGGAACTATAGAAAATTTAAATTGTTTTCGTTATATGTAATTTATTATTAAAGTTGTAATTAAATTGTTTCCCGAGTAAAGCCGGGTAGATCAGCTAGTGATTAATATATTTTTTCTCAATATACATTCATAGCAACCTTATAACAGTGCACAGCAGGCAGGAATAATTTTTTAATTATTCTTATTTTCTGAACATAGTACAGTTGAATATAGATATTTCTTAAATAAATTACTGAACAACTCAACTTCTAAAATTGTTGAAAATCATGAAAATAATTTTCATTTTAATAAAGCTATAAACAAAACAAAACTGCGCCATTATTCTCAGTAAAATGTTATGCTTCCGGAAGTGTCTTTAATTAAGATTTATTCACTCAACTTGACATTTTATACTGTGATAACTTCAAACAGTAAGTACGATTTCCATTTTAATTTAGTTGTGCAATATCATAAGTACTTAAACAGTTTAATATTATCGGCATGTGCAAATAATTAGATGACTACTTAATGATTACTTTCAATGAATATGATAGGTTAACTTTTAAATAAGCATTCTTTTTGGTTTACACATGTTATATCTTTTTGCTAAAATAAACCTTTGCGGATTAAACATAATGTTAAAAAGATTTAAAATGCTTATTATGGTTTATTTATGAAGTATAAATCTATTTATTAATGGTACATGTTTGCTACAGAATATTTCACAATATACCTATTTACTTGGAAATATGATAAACTAATTAAAATATTGTTGCTTAATTTACTTTTTACAATTACTATAATTTAAGTTGAATGAAGAAATAGTAATTCCATTGAGTTATTAAAATGATTTGTGAAATTTATACTTCTTATAATTTAGTGGCATTAAGAATACAGAATATTTTTGATATATGTCATATTAAAGATGTACATGTTCATACTTCATAAATAATCCAGTATTAATCATTGTACATTCTATATATGAAACATATTACAACTTAGACTTCCTAAAAATGAGATTATGTTAATTAAACATTCATTAAGAAGGTACATTAAGAAAGTGTAAGTTACTTAAGTTATTGATGAGAAGTAAATTTCATATTGCCATTGTAATTTAAAAAGGAAAGATAATTTATTTTTGTAATGGGTATTGATACAATAAATAGTGTTGAGCGTTGTTTAAAAATGACCACTCCAAACTTTTTTTTCAACAGCTTAAATATTGAATACATTTTCATCACAACCAGTAAAATGATTGTAGGCATTCATTAGAATGAATTAATTGAAATATGAACTGTTGTTGATGCTTCTACAAATGGGGTCTTGGCAATACAACTTATTTTAAAGGTTTAAAAATCCTTCTATTGGGAGACTTTGAATAATGAATTGTAAATATTTTTCCAAACTCTATAATTATTCAGTATACTCACTTTATAATTTGAATAATGAAGACACTGACATTATAATGACAATCAACTTAATTAATTGATTATCAATGAATTCGATAATATAATTACTCATAGTACTGTTGAGTGCATACAACTTCAGTTATTTTTATGTTGTGCACAAATTATACTTTGTACAATATTTCTGTTTACAGTCTTTCATTTAGTGAGATCATTTCTATAGTATAATCTTTTATATTAAGTAATCAAAAGTTAGTTGTCTAAATGTCCATAGTTAGGAATTATATTAATGATTATGGGAAGGATAGCATATCATGTAGTCCATGGAAGGCAGTCAAATGTAATATGCAAACATGTTTTATTTTAAGATATTTAAAAATTTAATATGTTTCATGGAACTAAGTCCTAAGTCCATAGTTAGGAATTATATTAATGATTATGGGAAGGATAGCATAGCATGTAGTCCATGGAAGGCAGTCAAATCTAATATGCAAACATGTTTTATTTTAAGATATTTACAAATCTAATATGTTTCATGGAACTTATTCCTGGAAGTTATTTTAAAAAAAACGTTTTATTTTAAATTATAACTAATATTCTCAATTCCTTATTAATGTAAACCATATAGCAATAAGAATAAAATTTATCACTAAACAGTGTAAAAAGAAAACTTTCAAACAAACTATCAAGAAAATTTCAATTTTTATGAAACATTTAACAAATTTATTGGATTTTATAATGAAGTAAAAAGAAGTCATAATGGGGTTGGCCACTCTGTTCTAGGACTGTGTTAGTGAACTCTTGGACTCCCTAAAGTTCTTTGCATGTTAGAGCCAGTCTGCAACTTCCCTTCATCAAAGAATCATGGCGGAAAATGCACTGTGGCTTATGCCAAGGTAAATTCAAAAATTTGTCTTTGTTCACACATAATGTCTGTTAAAACTAGTCTTTTAACTATATGTCAAAATATATGTTAAATTATATACAATAAATTAAAATTTAAATGCTAGTTAATTTTTTGCTTTACTTGTATTAAAATATTGCTTATTTTTGATTCACCAATATAAAACAAACGTAGAATACGTGCTATTATCATAAATGGCGATATAAAAAATACATTTTTTTATTTGTTGAACTGAACCAGTCCGCTTTGCTCTTCTTCAAAAAAACATAACCGACAATGCACCGAGCTAATATAATGCAAAGGCAATATTAACATTTTTTTTTGCATTAACAACTTATTAGGGTATAATAGATTTGTTTGTAAATGAAGAAAACGACAAGAATTACTTTACGTTTGATATGTACCAGAATTATTTGATTATGACTAGTCACAACTATTACTGACAAAGATTCCACCCTATTTTATATTACCATTGATGTAATGTTAAGATGTGTGTATTGTTGCAGGTACAGACGAAAGGATACCTGTACACAGGTTAGTGGGCATGTTATGTGTTTATGCATGTAATCATTTCAGGTTTTCGTGTTCAGTTTATTACAGTACCCAGCAAAGCACACTCAACGTCTTACACTGTTTGAAACCCTCTTACTTCCATTGTTCTTCCTTGACAGATCGTAATCTGTTAGGTCTCTATAACAGTGATTCTCATGGGTGTCTATAGGATTTCTAGGTGTCTCTCAGTGATTTAAATAATATATCGAGACATAAAAACCTAGTCACCATACCTCATCTTACAAATGGTATCTCTTTTTGCGAACGCAACATTATTATTAGTGATAAGTAATAGCGATTTTCTTCTTAAGAAAATCTACTCACCTCAAATATATTTTATATGAAACGAATATGTTCTACCAATGGCGAGATTACTTTTGTCACCACTCTGAGCAAAAATTTTACAATTTGCAACAATATTATTCCCTAGTCAAAACAGGCAAGACATTTCAATGGATTGAAGAAGAAATTCGAGGTCCTCCCTATCCCTATAAAATGTTTTTGCCCCAAATACTGAAGAAGACGCCAAGGCTCAACAAGTTTTTATTTCCCTGGGCAGAAGAAGAAACAAACTCAAAGTAAGTCTCATTGTCTTTATTTTTTAATGATTATTTTTATCGTATTGTATGTGATGTAATTAAAATATTTCTCAGAGATTTGTATACTGTGTGTTTCAGCTATTTGTAGAATTAAGAACTCCCCAACTTCAAGTATATTCAGAACAGGTATTCTGAATACAAGTATTCTGTGTACAGGTACACAGGTGATTTTTCTATTATAATAATGTAATGTGTGTTTTTTACCACAAAATGGTATTTGTAAAATGTTGATATGTTTTTAATGTTTTTTCTAAGCTCCACTTAGTTTATGTTAAAAGTTTATGTTTCAGAGTATACCCACTCTAGCTTTTGATTCATTTGCCTGGGAGTTGAAGAAATCTGAGCACTTCGTCTCTCTGAGAGGATGTTAAATTGTCGGTCCCGAGCCTGTATGATGTCAAGTACAGTAGAACTACGTAGTGCTTTCTTGTACGAGCATTTCACTTTACAAGCAGCCACTTGTAAGATTTCTCTTATCACGAGTAAAATTCGTGGTACGAGTTTTTACGAGGTCTTACGGCCGTCTGCCTTACGTCTTGATGGTCTCCGTTTTAAGTTTATTAGATTAATAAAACTTGATTATTTGTTGCATGCATTTATTGTTCGAGCAACATTATTCATACTACATGTACAGCTTTGTTTATTTTCTCGGATTGTATATTTTCTGTTTAAAAAAATAAACTTAATAACCCACATTTTGGGGTTGGAACGGATATTTATTTTCGTATTAATTTCAATGTAAAACAATGCTTTTTAATACGAGTAAATCGCAATCGAGCTGGATCTGAGAACGAATTATTTTCGTACTGGGAAGTTCTACTGTACTCGTTAAATATCCCCTACTCTAAATATAAATGAGTTAGGAAAAATTTAGGACCCCCAATATAGGATAAACATGTAATTTGGGTACCAAATAATAAATGTTTTCCTTCCCTAGAACAGCACTAACAGGCGATAGCCTCATAAGTGTCGGCGTTGGAAAGCAAAAAAAAAAAAATCTACTTTCTTCTCTTTTAGAAATTGATAAGGACTATTTAAGTTATGTTTATATCAATGCCTTACTACTTAACTTATTTTTTTAAACAGCATTGTACATGAACTCCAAAGAAGTGCAATGAAGCACTGATCTTTTTAAAATTACAAAGATATCCTCATTCCCTTGTCTGTGGTATCCTTGGTTACTTAGAATGCCCAGTAGCTCATCTACAATGAACGACCAACCTCCTAATTTCATCCTTCAGTGGTAATAATTTCATTTGTGCTAGATGATACATAAATACTAATTATCCTTGTGTGAGATTGTTGTAATCCATTATATAGCTCTTGATTTTAGACCTCTCTATATATTAGTTCTCGTTCACCGGATTCTAAAGAATATTATCAAAAGCTCTTTCAATATTGAAGCAGCCCAGAATGAATACTTTGAGAGTTAGAAAGTTTGCTATTTCGTTAACCAAAGTTTTTTTGAACTGACTCTGTTGATTTGCTGTTCTGTTTTTTTTTCTCAACACGTCGCCTTGGACACATTAGCGCTATGTGTAATCAATTCAATCTCCATCTAACTAACATTAATCTGGTATACCTGGAACATCTATTTGCATGAAATCTTCCACTTCTTTAAAAAGTTTATCATTTTTTTATGTTTTCGTGTTTTTAGTGCTAATGTCAGGTCGGCGAAGTAATCTTGATTTCTCTCTTCACCTTGGATGTAACGAGCACTCCGCCACAATATACTGTACTGTTGATGGGACTTGGAAATAGTTTCGAATTGAAATGCATCTCCCGTCTCTTCTGTTCTGTAAGTTCTACCTTATGATTATCCTTATTTACTAACTCCTCATGTTACTAATCTAAAACCTAACAGTTTCATCTTTTATATAATGTTGATGTCAGGGCTAGTGGTAAAATACGAATTTGAACAGTATAAGCTGCACAACAGTATAAGAATCAAACACTATTATCTGCACGGTTCTCAGAATCATTATCAGGAGTTGGTCCAGCTAGATATAACCTCCATAAAGTAAAATATTGTAGAATATATGTGGTGGAGATAAGAAAGCATTGTCTAAATAATAATATACTCGACACAAACCACAATAAGAATGGGAGGGAAGAGTGGACTCTCCCACTCTTCTTAACCCCTCACCAGATGTTTTCTGCATCCAGTGTTTCAGTTGGGTTTTTGACTCTTGTTACGGTTGAAAGATCTTAGTGTTTTTTTCCCATTTCTTATTGTGGTTTGATCATTGATTGTTATTTCACATGTTTATGTGAAATCTTTTTATCGTATATAGGTATATATAAACTAGATTCACGGGAAGAACACACTCAAAAGAAATCACAGAAACTCTCTACTATATTTCAATTGCTCGTCATCAGATAGATAGATGTGAGAGGCTCCGAAGACAGGTGATCGGGCACATCTATCTTCCTGATGACGAAGTTTCTGAAAGTGAAAGTGACTATACTAAAAATAAGCAAAGCATTTAATGAAACATATACATAGTAGCAGTTTGCTTCTCAATGCGAGTACTTCGCACTTCTTTCCGATGATAACGGATGTCGAAATATCAAAGTGAGTTCTGTAGTGACTTTCTCTGTTCTTTCCTATGTGTTAAAGTTATATATATACGAGTACATATATATATATATATATATATATATATATATACAAGGTTCAAAGATAGATTTCTTGAGGATTTTTGGTCAAAAGAAATTACACTCCTGTTTATATTATTGTTTGGCATGTTTAAGACTTTTTGAGGAAAAAAATATTTACGGCCCATACCTATATCTACCAGCATCATATCAGATATCAGATGCTGTCAAATAGAGGCGTGTACCATAAATAGTTTTTTCCTTAAAAACAAGTCTTGAAAATGCCAAAAATTTTTAGGCGAAACGTCAGCATATAAACAGGAGTGTAATAATTTCAAAATTATTTCGAAACCTGGAAAACTTGTCAAAAAAAATGACTTCAGAAAAATTTGGTCAATTATTCGACGAAATATATATATATATATATATATATACTTTAACACATAGAAAAGAACACAGAAAGACACTACAGAACTCACTTCGATATTTCGACATCCGTCGTCATCGGGAAGAAGTGCGAAGTACTCGCGTTGAGAAGCAAACTGCTACTGGCCACCAGAGTAACTCGTGGAACCACAGTTCCACTGTGGTTCCATATATATATATAGGAATTCTATTCTATTCTATTCCTATTCTATCAAACGGTCGATATATTATTGAATCTGTTATATATATATATGTTTTAGACAATGCTTTCTTATCTCAACGACATATATCTACACTATTTTACCTTATGTAGGTTATGTCTAGCTAGACCAGTTGTCGATAAAGTTAAACAGTGAATATTATTTATCTAGCATTAAATATATTATCTGATTAATATGAATACTATTAGTTTTTATTATTTATTTTTATTTACTTATTATTAGATATATTATCAAATTAATATGAATTATATTAGTTGTATTTCATAGATAATTTACATTTTAATGAATATAGAACTATTAGAATTAGTAATAATACAATCTGTCATACCTCGAAAAGTCTCAGAAAATCTCGACCGGTTTCGGGTCCGTCTGGATCCCATCTTCAAGAGCACCTATGGGATTCAGACGGACCCAAAACCGGTCCAGCTTTTCTGAGACTTTACGAGGTACGACGGATTGTATTATTACTAATTCTAATATTGATAACCTTAGTGGAACTAACCCATTGAATGAGAACTGTCTAATATTAAGTATTGTACCTAATTAGTTAAAATATATTACTTTTTATTTTCATTTTAATCTTTATTTAATTATATGTATGTAAAAGTTATTCAATGTTTTCTTATCTGGAACTCATGTTTTAAACTATTATTTTACTATAAGTAACACATGAACAAATTCGATCTCGGGAGTTTGAGGGATTCATATGTTATAGTTGAGTGTGAGCCAGTGGAGATTATTTTTTGTCAAATCCCAGCCATGTATACAACATAGCGCCACATAGGAGGAAGTTTACAATTTGCACTGGGCTGCCTCTAACAATAATATTGACTCTCCAGTGCTGTCCGGAATCTCTTCTATACTGTCTGCACAGTACAGAGCAATGCGGTCATGTCCACCTTTCATCTACTATTTCTTACCACAATATCAGTTTACTTTTTTCCTAAATAGATCCAATATATTGAGTATTAAATTATACATGAATATTAAATATAAAAATGAAATACCATTTTCTGATTTTAATATATTCCAGTTTATATATTTTCCTGTTCATAGATTGTAATTCGTTCGTTCGAATTTTGAAGTTTTTTTTTTTTTTAGAAAAATTTATGAATACCCATTTGAAATAGTTGACAGTTAATTACGACCCGGTTAACAAAAGTATGAATAGTGAACTCACAATTAAAGTTAAATGTAGATAAAAAAAACACATAGATAAATTAAAATCACACACTGACTGTCTCTAATTTTCTGTTTGAACCGTCTTCAGGAGAGATAAGAGAGGGAGACCAACCAACCCAACTAACTGGGTCTCCAACCGTCTCTGTACCAGTGTGCTTGGTTATCTCTCCTGAAGAAGGTTCAAACCAAAAATTAGAGACTGTAAAGGTCTGTTTTTAATTTATCTATGTGTTTTTTTTATCTACATTTAACTTTAATTGTCCGTTTCGGATTGTATTTTTATCAAAAAAGTGTTTTATTTTAACATAAAATATAAAAGTAAGATTTATACAATTAACACCATTTTTTTCTTACAATAAAATAAACATATCTAAACTAGTTATAATAGTTATTTAATTTTATACTTCTAATATTAGACCCGCTTAATAATTGAGTAAGAAAGGTATAAATTGTATACGTCTATATCCATGTTATTCACTAATTTCTGAAAGGGTTCATAGTGTCTTTTCTCAAGTTGATTGTGTTTCTGAGGCTATGTTAACACCTCTCTCACAAGTTCCACTCTCATTCCTTCCAGCAGTTTACACACATACATCAAATAGTCCCATGTTAGATAAGGTGATCTACAAAGGCAAGCAAAACTTTCTGTAATTTTAAAACGGCTCGGATACTGATTGCAGTTCCCATGCCCGCTGAGCATCTGTGTCACCTTATGTGACGTCTTCATATCAAATTTTAGACGTAGTTGTAGAGTGGGGAATCCCATTCATTATTATTGAAATTTATGACATTAGAAAACAAATAGTCCCTATTGGCACTTATACCTACCTACCAGCCAAATGTCCTCGCTCCTGAGCTGTTAGGCCCGGAGTTCGATATTCACCTGGTCCTAGATTTGTTCACGCGGGAGATGCATAAATCTGAGTACATCGTCTCTTGGAGGGGTTGTTAAGCCGTCGGTCCCGAGTCTGTACTATGTCAGGAATTCTTTGAAGATCCTTACTCTAAATACACTTGAATTAGGCAAAATTTAGGGCTACCAATGTAGAATCAACAGATAATGTGACTCGCCCATTCCTAGATAAGGTATATATTGTATACGTCTATATCCATGTTATTCACTAATTTCTGAAAGGGTTCATAGCGTCTTTTCACAAGTTTACTGTGTTTCTGAGGCTATGTTAATAATGCCCACCCATAGAACAGCACTAAAAGGTGAAATCCTTATAAGTGTGGTCGTTTGAAAGCAAACGAATAAACATCACCACGGGCACCAAATAAGGCACCTTTTTAGAAATATTATTGAGCATAAATAATTCTTTAAAGCTTAATAACCTTATTAATAAAGCTCATATCTTATCTATCAAGTAGACAACGAATTTATTTTGAAGATATCATTATTATAATTATGTAATAGTGAGATTATCAAAATTAATTAAGCATACCGTTTTCTTAAGTTAGTTAGCAGTGAATATAGTCTTACTTTAGTTTCTTAGCATCACAACTTCATTTTATCTGAAAACTTGTAACTAGGTACTCATTTTTGTGGAAACCACTGTATCGGTCCAATGTGATCGTTTTCTGACCTTTATATTAATATATTTATATCTGATTATATTATGGTGTAGTCAAGAATATGAGAAACTGTTTGTTCTCTTGGTTCATAGTACTTACCTATTTAAGATATGCTCAAATATCAGATAAAATTCAATACATGTAGGATATCTCTAGAGAGATGACTGTACTGACCATGTGGTAAGTCATATTCGGTTATGCTGTTGGGCTGACTGGGCCAACCGCAGTAGTTAGGGCTCATCAGGAGTTCAGTCTGCATGATCTGAAACAGGTTCAATAAAGATTAATTCACAATAATTGACCATTTCCATGAAATAATATTTAGTCATTTTTATCCTTCATCAGTTTCTTTGCACATGACGTTGTTTTAGTTTTAGGCTAAGGGGAGAGGGTTTAAAAGTGAAGTGAGACATTTTCTATATGCCTACTGACTTTACGTGAAAGTGACATGGCAAACTCAGAGTTAATTCAGTATACTCACCACTATAAGATTACTGCAAAACTAATACATATAAAATAACAAACCACTTTGCTCTTGAGTCCACAAATAGAAGTATAATATATATTTTTTTTATCTGTGATAAATAAGAATAGTATTCAAACACTTGTCAAAATATTAAACTGATCAATTCGTTTTTAGTAATGATAATAATCTGATGAATTGGCTTGCAAATTCATATATATATATATATATATATATATATATAAAGATTTCACATAAACACGTGAAATAACAATCAATGATCAAACCACAATAAGAAAACGGGAAAACAAGACTATAATCTTTCAACCGTAACAAGCGGTCTTCGTCAGAGTCAAAAACCCAACTAAGAGAAAGAAACCTAACAAACACTCAGTTTTCAATATATTGACCGTTAAGGCGGTCTTTCTCATGAGAAGAAGTAAACTGACGAAGGAACGGCAGTCAACTAAAGAACTCACTGGGTGAGGGTTAAAGCAGTGATGCTATATATATAACATTCTTATTATATACTTTGGATATTGTTTATATGCCTCTGGAAAAGTTAATTTGGGAATTACCCTAAACTGAAAGGAGAATAATCAGAAAGTTAGAGACAGTCAGTAAAAAAGTCCTCCATGCAGAGGCTGCTGCTTATTTCAATTAAACATGTTTAAAAGAAGATTTGCTGCCCACCTATGCAAATATATATATATATATATATATATATATATATATATACATTATATATATTGTATGTATAAATATACAAATTGAAGGTTGTCATTTCGAGGCCCCGGAATATTTGAGAGAAGCGTTTATTTTTTGCTGAAGATCTAACACATGCTGTAGGCAGTCAGAAGCTTAGCTGGGTTTACTCAGGGCAGAAAGGCAAACAAATCGAGTCTAAATGCGGGAGAGGTAGATTAAATAGAACCGGTGAAAGGAAGTTGTGCAGAGACCTCCGGTCTCCCCACGAATATCCGCTTAGAAGGGAGAGAGAGAGAGGGTGGGTCTAAGGAAAAGTACCCTCCTCGCACCGCGCTTTCTAACCCTAGTTAGAAAAGACCTTTTTTTTTTAAAAAAAAGTTCACACTTTTTTACAGTAACAAACTCAGCATACCAACACTATAGTCAAACAAAATCATAAAGATATATTCCCTTCTGCAAGAAATACCGATATAGATAGGCAGAAGAATTTACTATAACGGAACCCTGAAAATATATTTAAAAGATAATAAATTATGAAATTCAATAATTGACTCATCATATATAAACTATATTCGCAAAAATATTTATTAACAGAATCAATAATTGTATTGGTCCTTTTCTAATTAACTATATTATTATTATTATTATTTCCACAACAAATATTAAAATTATGCTAACAAATATTCTTATAAAAATGGATTAAAATTAAAGACAAAAATAGGCTATTACAGCAAAAAATGTTTTTCTTTACAATTTAGATGTTGTTTGGATTCGACTTGTGATTTTCATTTTGTTTATAAATGATTAAAGTACAAGTTCAGAAATGTTCAAAGTTCTCATAGAATAGTACACTTTTTTGGCACCTATAGTTAAAATGGGTGGCAGTTTAGAGACATAAGACGATACTTAAGTCAAAGGTTATTAGCACTTGCGCTGGAAACACATCCTTTTTTGATGGACTGTGACCACTAGAAACAAAATCCCGAGTTTCAAGTATGTCACATAGGCAAGGCTTCCTCCAACGAGCGAGCGGTCACTCTTTTCGGCCGTTTTCAACCAGAAATTACATCTAATAGCTCGTCCTATTGTATCTTAGAATAAATTTATTTGTAACTTGATTTTTAATCTCTATCTATCTGCTTTCTCTCAGATATATACAGAGTAGACTTTGCTTGTCTCTGAGCGGCACACTTCGTCCACCTAATGATGACTATTTCTTGGTCATGTCTTCTGCTCTCATTTCTCAACAGTTCGAGTGAGACTGTAATGACGGTCAGTTGTTTTGGTTGAAAAATCCTTTACATTTCTAAATTTCTTACTGTGGCTTAGACGCTGATTTATATTTTACGTGTTTACAGCAAAATCTTGTTATACATTTATCAAGATTTCGTGGTAAATACGTGACATAAAAACTAGCACCTGTACCACAGTAAGAAATTCAGGAATATGACTTAGAATTTTTCAACCAAATCAATTGGCCTTCGTCAGAGTCTCATTCATACTGTATGATTGGTTAACAGTTGTTTTGCTTAAAAGTGATATTTTTGAATGTCTTAGTATTGATATATACATATATACAACAAAAGAAAATACAAAATCTTATTAAAAAACGTTGACACCCAATAATATGATTGATATAGTAGAGTGAGATATGTGTTTTCTCTCTGTGGCTTTATCATATTTAGATCGTTGAATTGTTTTTTTAAAATTACTTATACTAACTGAATTTCCCCATAATGAACACATAAATTTAATTCCGCAGTTTAAATGAGATCATTTAACATGTAAAAATCTTGTTCATAGGCACAAATTAATTTTGTGGGGAGATGGCACCATCTTAGTAATATAGACTAAATTTCTCACTATTGTTAATTAATAAAAACTTACAATTCATTACTTGTGCAATTTGTTATATTGTGGTATTTACTCATGATGGGGAATTTCAAAAATTACGTCTCCACAAATAATATTACTTACAACACTTATCTTACAACAATTATAAACTATAACAACAGTTATTCAACTTCTTGGGTTTATTTATATATATATATATATATATATATATATTTATAGACAATATAAATTAATTACAATGCTCTAAGGCCTTTCGTCACAACATCATCAGAGAAGTCTTCTATTCGAAGACTTCAATCAGCCAGGTTAACTTGTTATTGTTTTTTTTTGTTTCATTTAGCTCTCTCATGATGTGACCAAAGGCCTTAGAGTATTTTAATTAATTTATATTCTTTATGTGGTATTTAATTAATATATTATATCAAGTTATTTTTGATTATATATAGATTAAAAGGATAGTACAGGTTCATATAAAGAGAAGGTCAAAGGTAAATAATGAACAAGAAACAAGCGGTTAGAATAAAAGAGTTGAAAGGTCAACGGTATAACTGGACTAATAGAGAATAAATAGATTAAATAGATTTCCTTCTCTTTATATTAACCTGTACTATCCTTTTAATCTATTTATAGCAATGACTAAGCATGAGTCATCGATTTTAATTTAACATGTCACTTGGCCAACTCCTTTTCTAGTTGAACCCTGTTAGCAGGAGGTTAGTTCGTAGGATCAAATCTCTCAGTCTTAAGATCGTGAATGCCGAGACTGCGGTTAATTTTAATGATACCTGTTTAAAAGAGGATCTGCTGTCTATTTATACCAATATATATGTATATATCTACGTCCAAACCACAATAAGAGATAAGAAAAAGACTAGGTATTTAGTCTTTTAATACAGGTATTTAGTAAGCTATAATACGAAAGGCCCTGCTCTCTAACTTTCATCCGTAAGTTAGGCTTTGACTCTGATGAGGACCACTTGTTACGGTTGAAATATCTTAGTCTTTTTACTCATTTCTTGTTGTAGTTTTGTCTTTGATTGTTATTTCACGTGTTTATTGTGAAAACCTTTATAAATATATTCGTAAAAGTTGGAAGCAGTCCTTTTTGAATATTTAAAAACGTTATACTATTAACCTCAAACCTGGCTGTACAACCTGCTTAGCTAGAATGTTTACATAATTAGTGTAATTTAACTTTTTTGTTTGTATGAATTGTTAAGTTTAGTAAAAGTCTTTATTTTTGAAGATTGTGAATGAAAGCATGAAACATGTTTAATGTAAATGGTGATCTAATTTTTGACTTGATAACCCTAAATTGAAGAAAATGTTCCGAGGAAAAATATTCAACGAAGCCAACTAAATGAAATCGGACATAACCTTTTTAAATATATATATATCAATGATCAAACCACAATAAGAAAATGGGAAAAACAAGACTATGGTTTGATCATTGATTGTTATTTCTCGTGTTTATGTGAAATCTTTATATATATATATATATATATAAAGATTTCACATAAACACGTAAAACAACAATCAATGATCAAACCACAATAAGAAATGGGAAAACAAGACTAAGATCTTTCAACCGTAACAAGCGGTCTTCGTCAGAGTCAAAAACCCAACTTCAAAAACAAGAGTTGGGTTTTTGACTCTGACGAAGACCGCTTGTTACGGTTGAAAGATCTTAGTCTTGTTTTCCCATTTCTTATTGTGGTTTGATCATATATATATATATATATATATATATAAAGATCGAAATATCGACCCAGTAAGTTTTCTCGCTTCTTCTATTTGTTGTCTTTTTTCATTTATATATTTGTCCGGTTTGGACCGTTTTAATATTTTGATTTATATATATATATATATATATATATATATATATATATATATATATAATCAATTAGATGAGATGATTCTTCGAATTTAAATAGTTTAATTTGAACTTGAAGAACTGATGCAGTCTTGATAATATGAAATGAATATCTAAGCTTTTTTAATTAAGGACAGATTCATGTTAATTTAATTTTTTTTTCATCGTTAAAGTGTTACCTTCATTGAAAAAAAATAAGTTATGTGGCAAAATTATTTAATTCTTTTAAATTTCAAATAAAGAGTAGCGTTTTGTTTCACTTCTTGTTTTTTTGTAATATGAAAAATATTTTATGCAAAACAAATTAGTTACTGAGCTTTTTCTTTATTTTTCTCAGTGATAAGATGAATCGTGAGAAAGGGTTTGACCAATGTTTCTTTGAAACGTCTAATAGAAATATCAATCTAAAGAGGGAGAAGATTAAGAAAAGAAAGGATGTTGTTGGAACAGTGTTGACAAAAGGCCCTGCTCTCTGAGAGCTTTTCTGAAATGTCCCCAGGGAAGTAGGCGCATAAAGAGGCGGCGGGGACTTCCCGGACGCTCGTGTCCGGCGCTCTCAGTCCCCTCGGCGGGACCATTGTGTCCCGGATGGACCTGGCAGCCAAATAATCACCAGGACCTGGATCCGGTGGTCTCACATCAGCTGGACCCCACATCAGGATAATACTAAGCTATATCCCCCCCTGGTGTACATTTACGTAACTCTAAATACCGGTTGTATTAGATTATAGCCTAGACTGTGGGAAGGAGGAGTCTTTACTAACATCAAATCAAGCCTAAAGTGGCGGGAACAATAAGATTAAGAACCCGCTAACTACTATCCATTTTCTAATTAAATTACCAAAAATTTTTTCCAATGTTTCAAAAGGCGCTGAATACATGAATCTATATCCATTTAAACCCTGTATGAGACACATTAACACAGCACAACCTCTACTTCTTCCCACCCATCCAGACACTAACAATACTCAATCCTGCTTAACTTCAGTTATTTAAATTAAACTGTTGGTATAAATAGACATATCAACTACTAAGAATTTTCTGGAACGATAACAATTGTTTACATTACCTTAACCAATTAAAATAGAACTCAAATTGTAAACGAAATTTTCAAAAAAATAATCATATGAAAAGGAACTATTAAATGTCTTTTAAAAATTTGTTACAATTGAAACTTGTAAATTGAAGGGATAATAATTTAAAATAATTCACTATAAATTAATTTAATACAAACATGTAGTAAGCATTGAATATCATAAAAAAATAAACCATTTTCTTGAAAATTAAAAATTAATACAATTTTTTTTAAAAATGTATCAAAATTTATACGTAGCTATTCTAAAATTAAAAATAATTATTATTTTAAAAATATAGTTTTACTCTCTATTATTATTACAAAAATAATCATGATTTCTGTGGTACTAATAACAAGTGAAAGTTACTTATACGCCATCATCATTGGTTGATTTTCACATTAATTTAAGGATTTTAGATGAATAATTCTTATAAGAATATAAGATTTCAATATAAAATCTTTTGGTTATAAGATCTTATAATTATGAGATTTATAATTATATTAATTATAAATTTAATATAATTTAATTTATATTAATTATATAAACTAATCGTATTTTTAATTTTGTATAAATTAAAAATTATAATTTATTTCAATATCATTTTTAAATAAATTATATAATATATAATTTTTAATTAAAAAAGAATTAATGCGGGTCAGATGACAAAAATTATTTGTACTTGAGAAGTTTTGAGAAAAAAAAGGGCAAATCTGAGATAAATATTAAAGGAATATAGTCTTCTTTTACAGCTAAGACTCTATTTCGATCAGTATATGATGTAATTTTACAAATATAAAAAAAATACGTGGATGAGCAAATGGGAGCTTTCTCTAATAATACTTGAAAATCAGGAGCAAAGTTACAGCGTAGAGAAAGCGTTGTAGTAAATAAAGTTATAAGTATTGCTTTTCAAACAATACTTCCTGCTTTTCTCCCTTCTCACAACAGCCAGATAAACCTGAAGAATAACAAAAACACGTTGTTTATCAATAACAAGATTTCACTATAAACAAGTGAAATAACAATTCAATGATCGAACCACAAAATGAAATGGGGAAAAAAAGACTAAGATCTTTTTTTTTCCATTTCATTTTGTGGTTTGATCATTGTTTGTTTATATAGAGGCAATCATTATTGTTTGTCTATAATGTTCAAGTTCGATTAAATATCAGAACTAAAGTGTTTGATATTATTGATGAATTTATAACGAAGTCGCCTAAAGCGTTCTTATTTATTCTAGTTGATAAGATCCTTTGAAAAATAATCGAGACATTTTTTAGTTAAAAAAAAAACTCGAAAATAATCCCATATCTTCTTCCTAAACAAAAGTTTTCATCAGACTTTAATTATGGATGGGATATACTAAAACTTAAGAATTGATATTCAATGCTCTAAAATATTCACAACTTTGTTAGTAACACCTGTAATCGCTGAGAAAAGGAAACATTTACGAAAAACTAACTTATTTATTTTTCAGAACTGTTTGTAAAATCATGATGTTCTTTTTTCCTGATTTTTGTATGATATCGTAACTAAAAACGCAGATGAATATGAGAGTTATTTATAAACCCATCTCTAAGTAAATTTTTTATCTGAGTTTTAAATCGTGAATTGTCAAGGAATGCACAGTTATAGCGGAATTTGTCGGAATCGCCTCAGAAGAGCTTTCCGATTAATACAAGCAAACTTCTTCAGATGAAGTGTTATTTTAGAAGCAGAAGAGAGTAAAGTGAATTATACTTTGTTTCTATTCATCATTGAGAATATACTTTAAAACACATGGAGGTACTCCAAAACTAGTACGGATATGTAAATTTATGTCATCAGTGTTATCTACTATCCATCGGTCTTCCTACATATATTTGTCCATGTTCCAACCACAATAAGAAATCAGAAATTCTTATTTTTCTCATTTCTTATTGTTATTTCGCATGTTTATTGTGGAATTTGTTATATATTTGTTAAAAGGTTTTCCTGTAGATCTTATAACAGTTTTGTAATTAATACATTTAATAACTCCTAATTTCTATTTTGAATTAATAACTTCAGAATAGCTTCAATGAAAGTAACAGATCATAAGGAAAATAATTTTTGTTCATATAAGGTGTTGAGCCTACAGTAATAATTCGGGGTCAACTGTAGCCTGTGCCAAAGTAAAAGCCGATTAACTGATAGTTTTTAATACATTTTTTTCTACTATCGAGTTCGACTATAGGAGATCAGTAATTTGTTGATCCACAGAGCAGTAGTTCATAAATGGCCCAGAATTTAATTTTATCAGAAAATTCATCAAAAAAGAGCATTTGAAGTGTAGTTTGAATTGACAAAGTGTGACCAACAATATTACTTAAAACAGGGAGTCAGGGGCTAGCCCACTGGTAACGTGCTCCTTCAGGACTGGTAGGGGTTGAAAACCCGCTCTGGCCCTCTATTTATTTACGTGGGAGATGAATACATTGGAGACGTCGTCCCTTGGAGAGGAGACGTCGTCCAGTCGTTGGTCCCGAGCCTGAACGATGACAGGTACTCTTTAAAGATCCCTTATTTAGAGGACGTTAAGCCTACTTGACTTTCCGTGTATCTAAGGCTTTCAGTCATAACATAAAATTAAATCAGGCCGACAAGCCTAACCTGCAGCCCCTCAGCCACTTCCAATTCACAAGAGCCCGAAATGCCCGAGATGACCTTCGGAGGTGTGCCCACACGAAAACCATGTCACTCATTAGGAAAAAAATCACGTAACAAAATAAAGGACGTTAAGCCGTCGGTCCCGAGCCTGTATAATATCAAGTAGTCCTTATTTAGTTAGTCAAATTTAGGACTCCCAATGTATTATGTGTTTATTATGTGGTATCACAAAGTCCTAATGATCGGCTTATGTGTGTTCTATGTGGGACTGTACGGCAACCTATCGTAACCTAATGCATAAAACATATAATTCATTAGGTATGCTCTTGGTAAAAAAGACAAGGTTTTTATAATTACCAGAGTTAAATACTATTAAAAAACTATTATTTCTCTCAGTTAAAAAAACCTTAAACGAATATTTTTGTCGGTAGATTGTACGCTTAATTTCAGGTTTAACTGAGTTGTGAATATTGTCACTAATAGTTCTAGAAACATAAATGTCTGTGAAAATTAGTAAAAAAAAATAGTTTGGTTTCTAGGAGAGGAGCGTGTTGAATTGGTTTTATTGGTCGAGGCAGTCGTAATATTGTAAGGCTTATTTTACAGCCGTATAAGGGAGAAAAGGAAAAGCAGTTAGAGAAATAGAATAAGTCGAGGGTGAAGTCAGAGGGTTGTAAAAGGGGATATTTACGATGCTGTAAAGGAAGGGGTGGGTGGTTTGGTGGGAGGCAGACCGGATGCCACTAGCCCAGGTAGAGGCAGGTATGCCACATGACTTGAAGGGAAAGCGGAGCCCACATCCTCCAGGAGTCGTGGGCGGTCATCCCAACAAACCATCTGCTCTTGTCATAGTCTTCCCGTCAAAGACCTCTTACAACAACCTCAGAACTCAATGTCTTCATTCTCAACGCCACACCAATGCTTACAAACCTAAGACATCCCTTCCGACAGGCTAATCTCCACCCTAACCGCAAAATTCTGAAATTTTAACATACTAACATTTCAACTCCACTGTTAAGATATATATATATATATATATGATCAAACCACAATAAGAAATGGGAAAACAAGACTAAGATCTTTCAACCGTAACAAGCGGTCTTCGTCAGAGTCAAAAACCCAACTGACAACGTTGGGTTTTTGACTCTGACGAAGACCGCTTGTTACGGTTGAAAGATCTTAGTCTTGTTTTCCCATTTCTTATTGTGGTTTGATCATTGATTGTTGTTTCACGTGTTTATGTGAAATCTTTTATATATATATTATATATATATATATATATATATATATATATCAAAAGATTTGACATAAACACGTTAACTAACAATCAATGATCAAACCACAACATGAAACAGGAAAAAGATAGAAATGGGAAAACAGTTGGGTATTTGACTCTGACGAAGACCGCTTGTTACGGTTGAAAGATCTTAGTCTTGTTTTCCCATTTCATTTTGTGGATTGATCATTGATTGTTATTTCACGTGTTTATGTAAAATCTTTTTATATAAGTGTATATATACATGGGAATTTCTGTACATACCTGTTTTTTCTCTCCCTATCGTTGCATGTCCGTGAGACTGGTATGGCTGTAAGTTATAAGTCTTAATGCGCGACGTGGTTTCATGCGGGCTCTCTAACACCAATTGACTCTTTAAGGCATACTGCGATCAAAGGGCTACAAGTTAAAAATGTCCGCCTAATCTGGTTTTGTGGTATGGCCGCTAGACTGAGGAACACACATCAAAACAGGTTGTCCAGAAAACTCAGTTTACCGATCAAATACAAGCCCTGTATGTCCAACCCCAGTACATCCATCTAGCTAAAGTTCTTTAATTATGACTCTCAATCATACGTGTGCCACACTTTAATTAAATATTAATGCTGCATCGTTAACAATATGTGATGGAGGGACTCCAGATCTTAATTATTAATTAATAAACCCAAACAAATTTATTTAATTCATTACTTGTCCAATCTGTTATAGTGTTGTATTTACTCATATTGGGGAATTTCAAAAAATTACGTCTCAACACACTTTTTGAGTGGAGACGTATTTTCGGAGGCACACTTTTTGAGTGGAAACGTATTTTTTGAAACACACTTTTTCAGCGGAGGCGTAATTTTGGAGACACAATTTTTGAATGGAAACGTATTTTTGAAGACACACTTTTTGATTGGAGACACACTTTTTGAGTACAGACACACTTTTTGTGTGGTGATGTGTTTTTGGAGACACTTTCTTATGTGGAGACGTATTTGTTTCAAATTCCCCAATAAAACTTATTTAATAGATTTTCAACCGTAAACATAATATATATCACAATCAGTAAGTTAAACTGATTATAGCTTAGCAATAGTTTGCTTTCATAAGTTTTACTGTGGACTGAACTTTTCCTTTGAATGGTTCTGGTGTATAAAATTAATTCCTATTATCACTGGAATTCGTAATCTATTATAGCGTGAATTCATTATGACTACCTTTGAACTGAAATAGGATTGGTTTTGAAATACCTGAAGGAAGGAATGTTTTTGAAAGTAAATGTGTATGGGATGTTTAAGAAGAAGAACCAGTGTGGAAAAGAGTCTCACGTAATTTCCTCGGAAAGGTAAATCGACAGAGCGTAACGTAAGGTCTAACAAGGTTTAATAAATGTGCCTCTTGGTGAAAAGTAATCGCCAGCTCATGGTCAGTGCTTCTTACTGGCCATTACCCTTTTCAATCCAACCCACCTTCAAGGACATTATATTTTGTTCTTCTCACACCATCAGAGATTTTTTGAAAATTATGGTAACTATTACAATTAAGGCAATACTTCCTGGAACATTAATTTTCCATTTTTAACGAAACCACGTGGAGAACCCTCTGATATAAAGGCCATTTTTAGAACAAATAAAATGATACAAAAATGAGATTTCAGATCACTTATAGCTCATGGTAATATACATATAGTACACAAGGAGAACCTTGCCTACCAAGGTTGACAGCTAACAGGTAGTTTTTCTTTCTGAACTCCTTTGTTTACTCTTGTCTTGTCCAGCATTCCCTTCCATTTCCTTCATATTTACAACACCTTTCAAAATACCTCTCTATCGTCCATCTCTTCTCAATGCCACACTACATCTACTATTTCACTTGTTTTATTTTGAATGAGACTTTGACGAAGACCAAATGATCTTATTGAAAGACCTAGTCATATTTTTGCTTAGACGCACAGCATAGGCTAGATATATATATATGTACACTTTTTCGATGAAAATACGATCCGAAATGGACAAATACAGTTCAATGTACATAAAGAAACATAGAAAAATTAAAAACACAAACTTACAGTCTCTAATTTTCGGTTGAACCGTCTTCAGGAGGAATAAAGAAGGGAAACCAAGCGCACTGGTACAGAGACGGTTGGAGACCAAACGGTTGGTCTCCAACCGTCTCTGTACCAGTGCGCTTGGTTTCCCTTCTTTATCCCTCCTGAAGACGGTTCAACCGAAAATTAGAGACTGTAAGTTTGTGTTTTTAATTTTTCTATGTTTGTTTATGTACATTGAACTATATATATATATATGATATCAAACCACAATAAGAAATGGGAAAACAAGACTAAGATCTTTCAACCGTAACAAGCGGTCTTCGTCAGAGTCAAAAACCCAACTGAGTTGGCTTTTTGGTTTTTGACTCTGACGAAGACCGCTTTTTACGGTTGAATCTTTGTGTATATTATATATATATATATATATATATATATACAAGGAAAGATATTTTCTCTTTGAAGAAAGGCCCAGACAAATCAAACTTTTTGGATAATATATATAATTAAAGTAACAACTAGAAAACACAAAAAAGAGACTAACAATCACAGTTCTCGATCATTTCTTTTGTCTTGCCGTCTTTAGGAGAGGAGAAAAAGAAGAAGGAACACATGAGTGGAGACGTGATTGGCTCCACCGACCGATACAAAGTGACACACAGTGCAGTTACCTTAACGTCGTGGACCAGTTTAAGCTATTATTTGAAATGAAATACTTAATCAAAAGTTAGCTATACATAGTCTAAACTATAGTATAAAGCTTAGATATGTTATCAAGATCTGTGGACTATAAATAACTGATTCATGTCAGAACCACACCTGATCTCTTAAGTTAATAGAAGCATTTCGTTCGTTCAAGTATCAAGATGTTAAACCCATTTCTGATATTTATAACAAGATTTTTAGATGTTAGAATAGTCAAGGATCAGTTCATGTGTGGCTCTTGCACCAACTGGCGAGTCCTAAATCACTAAGCAACCAATGTAATACACCCACTACTAGGGGTTTACAAACAAACTGTAGATAGCAAAATCAGTTGACGACAGGATGAACCCAAATGAAATCATTATATAAACCAGAACAAGAGAGACCACTGGTAACTCTTGTGAGACTAATTCATTATTCATGAAAATTTCACACCCCCTACTTAATGTGATGTTTCTAATGAATTATATTTAGTACGTCAGATTGCTTTCATTCAAACTACTATTAAAATAAATAAATGCGTTTAAATTTTAATTTAAAAAAAAATGTTATTGAAAATATATTATTGAAAAGAAAATTTAGAATGTACAATTATATAATAATACGAAATCAGTAAAGGTATTGTTGTTTGGGTTAGCCTTGACTTCCCCTGTGCCGTATCATTTCTGCCTTTATCAATCCAAAGGCCTTGCTTTGTTCTCAAAGGCAACAATAGCCCAGAGATACCCTCCTGCAGAGGGGACTTCCTCACCCTCTGTCAACTATTGTAAAACACCTATACCTAATTAGATATGGGTGGGAAAAATTTAGGACCTGTTTACCAGTCAACTCACACTGCGAAATAATAGTCAAAAGAGTCTGACAAACCAGTTGAGTTATACTCTAATTTAAAGCCATATTGTACCTTTGTGACTCTAACAGTTTATATAAACATATGTTTAAATAAAAAATATAAAACAGTATAGGACCTAATATTTTATTTTTAAAATATTTTTTCTATAATTTTTTTAATATTTTCTGTGAATTTACCCTGTTTTAATAAAGCTGAGAAGTTTACACAAAAGGTACAAATGCACGTAACAAAATATGTGTATATAAAGAGAAAAGAACATGGATGGCCAGTGGCCATCAATAAAACTGGCTTCAATATTTCGACCTTTTTAACAGTCGTACTCTGGAAGAAAAGGGTGCAATTAGAAGGTGAAAGCCAACTTATATATATATATAGTAATTAGATGAAACGGTCCAACGGACATTTAAAGAAAAACCAAAAGATAGCACACAGATAGACACAGGAATAACTCACTTCCATATTTCGACCATCGTCGTCATCAGGAGGCGAAGAGTCGCAGGAAGGCAGAGCGGTGGCTCAGACTCAGATATATATATATATAAATGATCAAACCACAATAAGAAATGGGAAAACAAGACTAAGATCTTTCAACCGTAACAAGCGGTCTTCGTCAGAGTCAAAAACCCAAATGACCCAACTGACTCAGTTGGGTTTTTGACTTTGACGAAGACCGGTTGTTACGGTTGAAAGATGTTAGTCTTATTTTCCCACTTCTTATTGTGGTTTCATCATTGATTGTTATTTCACGTGTTTATGTGAAATCTTTATATATATATATATATATAATATATATATATATATATATATATATATATATATATATATATATATATATATATATAAGATTTGTTTTCTTATCCAATATTTGTATGATACAGGTTTTTTTTGTTGAGGATTGAGGTCTTATGATTTAAACTACTTCCGCCGACGTTTTGACCTATATTTTTATTTTCAAACATTACTTGATTGATGTGTTGGATACACGGTCAGTGCACTCTATGAGAGTTATTCTTGACATTTATACTGACTGAAGAAACTCGTTCCAATCAGTTGTTTCCCACGTAATAGAATCGTGCAAGGCAAAGCAGGCTGGGTGTATCAGTTGTTGAAACAGATTGGATGTCCAAGGTGACATACCACTGAGGCGCAGTATCTTCTCAGATATACAACCATTGTTCATCATGCTTTCCCATAAAAACCGCTTCATTCATAATAACTAAATAAGAATAATTTTAGAACCTTTTAATACACTAGTAACTGAAAACACCTTACACTTTGTTACTACAAGATTTTTTACAAGAACAACATAACCTCTAACACCGTTTCACTGACACAGGTGAACGATTTTTCTGTGCGGCACATCCTCACTTATACTCCTTAAAATGTCTGTAATCTCTAAGGTCTACCTTGACCACGCCCAAACTTATTCTATCATTCATTATAAATAATACGACAACTTCATTATAAATACTAACACTATAATAAACAACAGTAATAAAAATCATAATGAAAACATACCGAATTACAAAAGTTATTTATTCCTGTAGGTGCAGTTTTGTGACTTAAGGGGTTTATATATCACTTAATCGATTTGTTTATCTAAACTATTATAAAAGAAGCCGTCTCTTTTAATTTAAGAAGCCACAAATGTAAAATGCGACAAATATAACAAGTCATCCATTATTCCAAGATGGATTTTTAGCTTTAAGAGGTATAATCGAAATATTATACCCTTTGCTATATCGGAATTTTATGAATTTTTTTTGTTAATTGCTAATTTTAGGTTTAGTTTTTTGGCAAAATTCCAAGATGGATTTTTAGTCTTTTTTTAGGTACATTGCCCTTTGCTACAATCGGAAATTTATGAATTTTTTTTTTGTAAATTGCTAATTTTAGGTTTTGTTTTTTGACAAAATCTCATTGTTCTATAGCACATGGTTCAGCGCAAACAATTTTTTTTAAAACATTGTTTTTGCTTCTTTTTGTAAACGTAATTTTAAAGAAAATTACGTAAATTACCTTATCTCATACCCCAAATAATGCTCTATTTTGAGGTATACTTTCATTCTGATCCTTCAAACAGTACAGCCTATATCTACCTCACAACCTTTCAAATTACATCATAAGTCAAAATTTTTACTGTTGAACTAGCGCTAAAAAATTACAGGTTTCCTAAATTACTAAATACTTATCCGCTTTTACAAATATCTGTGTAGATAACATTGATACTGCTTATCGACCACTGATTGTTCAGATACTAATTTCGTTATTGAGGATTAGGTCCAAAATTAATAACTTCTGATTACAAACCGACCGACGTTTCACTGAATTTGTTGAAAATGTATTTGTTTTCAGACTTGTTTATAGTAGTCCTATTTTTTTTTCAATAAATTATTGTTAACATTGGGAATGCAGTATACATTTCAGCGATATTTCGGCTTGTAAACAGAAGTTATTATTTTCGACCTAATCTTCAATAACTAATTTAGTATTTGTAGATAACTTTCTTGTAAAACATATTACATTATTTACGCGTACAGGGTATTGGCATGTGCGACAGTATACTATTTGAAGTATCCGTTCTATGTATTGTGGTAATTATGGAATACATGCAGTGATGTCAAAACAGATCCTCGCCTTGTGAACTGTTTTCTTGCTACTACTGTATTATACTAGTATGGACTGATCTTGTCAATTAATCAACACAATTTGATTTCAAAAATGAACATTAAACCATACATCTCACACAATCAAGATCATTTTAAAAAAAAATTGATATTTTATGTATTCATGAATTCTGATAGAACCTTACATTTTAAACTCAAGTCCCTAAGAGAAGTCACATTTTAAACTCGAGTCCCTAAGAGAAGTTTCATTTTATACTCAAGTCCCTAAGAAAGAAACATTTTAAACTCAAGTCCCTAACAGAAGTTACATTTTAAACTCAAGTCCCCAAGAGAAGTTACACTTTATACTCAAGTCCCTACGAGAAGTTTACATTTTACATATTCAAGGTAGATAATTAAGAACAAAACTTCAATTGTATTTAAATTTTCAAAAATACAATTTACTACAAGATAAGTAGTACTTGTAGTACTACAAGTACTGCAAGATAATATTGTGTTACAATAACTACAACATTATTGTATCTATAAATTGAGAAATATACCACATTGACCAGGTGGGTTGAATACAAGAAATGTATAAAAGTAAAGGTTCAAAAATGAATCGGTCCGTTAGGACAAAATATCTTAACGATTAAAATAAAAGAACACATAGAAACAACACACAACTCAGTTCAATATTTCATCCTCTTCGTCATCAGGAGAAGAAGAAAAAGATGAGTTCCGCTCGACTAGGAATAGCAACAGTTGCTGTTTTGCCAGTCCAGCAGAACTCATCTTCTTCTTCTTCTTCTCCCGATGACGACGAAGTTGAAATATTGAAGTGAGTTGTGTGTAGTTTCTACGTGTTCTTTTATAATAATCCTTTAACAGTAAAGGTTGTTTTAGCTAAATAAATAATGCATTTGAATAAAACAAAACTTTTGATTTACATTCCCTTGATATTTAATAATGTGGAGATTGTTTTTCGAATTTGAAATTTATTTTGCTGAATCCTTTACAATTATAGTGGTTTTTTTTATATTAAATTGTTCTTTATTCATTGTTTCATTGGTACAGCCACTTATTACGTGGTATTTACTCATTCTTGGAAAGTACTATTGATAATTATTATTTCACAAAGGAAAGAGAAAAACAGATAAGAAATTAATATTTAATTAAAAAATGATTAATTAATATTTATTATTTTAATTTAGATAATCATTTATAGTATTATATCATTTAATAATCGTAAATATTCTATCTTCATTAATGTTTTGCCGCCTGTATCTATAACACAAGTAAAGTGATATGTTGTTACAAAAAATTGATTGAGTGTATGAAAATACATTAATAACTGTAGGGTATTGTGTCAGTTTTTATGCAAGGAAATGTATAATCACACATGGCTGATTAAAACTTAGGGAAAAGGTGTTGTAATAAAGAAGTGTCATGGATGAGTCGTAAACAAAGGTTTCAGAAGGTCTTGTTTTGAGAGAAGGAATGATGTAGGAGTCAAGGAAGCCTTAAAGTATAGGAATAGGAAACATCCTACTGGTGTATACAGAAACTTCTCATTAGGTGGTGAAAAGTGAGAAAGGGCAGGAAATGAGGGACCTATTCTCGTATTTCGGGAATCGATTAAATCCTGTTTATTTTTATACATGTCCGGAAATACGAGGGTCAAAAGAGGATGATGGTGGATGGGGGATAGGGTGGAATGGGGTGATAGGTGACTGGCTGTTTCCTGGCCGGTGTTTTGGCAGTGGTCGCAGGTAAGGGCCTTCGGACACCCCTGTGGACCTTTGTGGCCCGTGGGGCGGCGGTAAACAGGAAACACTAAATCCTTCTCTCCAGACGACCAGCTCGTTAGTGGCTCTGCTTAATAGACGTTACGTGTTGGCCGATACTCAGACCGTTCTGTCGCAACTCTCCCAGACGGTCGGCTCAGTTATCATTAGCTCTACTCCTTAACCCTGTATATTGTCTTCTAATCAAATTCGATAAAACATTAGACTACTTCAGATAAAAATCCGATATAAGAAAAAAACAAGATTGAATAAGCATTCTTCTAATTTGCATTAAGCCGTAGAATATATTGCTAATAATTCAACAATCATACAATCATTCATCTTATATACATACTTATATGTCTTATAGCCTAGGTCAATGAACGATCATACAATCGTTCTTTTAAAATCTTGTGTCTATTGCAGCCCAGGTCAATGAACAATCATCCTTTTAAAACTTTGTATGCCTTTTCGCCTTAGTCCATGAACGATCCTACGATCGTTCTTTTAAAACCTTGTGTGTCTTACAGCCAAGGTCAATGAACGATCATACGATCGTTCTTTTACAACCTAGTGTGTCATGTAGCCTAGGTCAATGAACGATCATACTATCATCCTTCAGGATGATGACTAAAAAGTCAACAACAATAGAGTATATGAAACATATAATCTCTGATCCTTTTTATAATATTATGGGCTTGTCTAACAAATTGTTTTAATCAATCTATATGTTGCACAATTCTATAAAGCTTTATATCAGATACAGATTTTTTTATGTTTATGAACAAAATTATTATTGGGTAATATTGAAGTTTTTGGAATGAACTTTTACGTCCTATAGAAGGGTTTCTATGTTTTTGTCTAATTTCCAGTTTTTTCACTATTCTAGTCTAATAGTTCATACCATTATTTTTAAAAATTTCAAGCTTCCAGCATTCAAATTTAAAATTATACAGAGTAGTTGGCTTTGAATTTATTTAAGAACGCAAAAGTGGCTAATTACCAGTACATTTTTTCTCAATATACATTTACAGCAAACTTATAACAGAGTAAATTCCCTCAGAGTAAATTGTTTTTTTATGATTTTTGACAAAGGGAAAGAAAAGTGAGTTTTGCAAAACTCTAGCATGCCATAAAGTTCTCAGTATAATAACTTGATAAAAGACCAAAAATGTAAAACATTATTCAGAATTAAAATAAAAATTCTTTTAAAAATAACAAATGCAATTATCCTACATCTTAAACTAAAAATTACCTGAAAACGACATTTTTTCTTACATGTTTTTGACATTTCAGACAAGAATTTTGTAATGTTTTTAAAATAGTACTTAAAAAATTTTCAAGTTATAAACGGGAAAATTTGTCTTAAGAATTAAATGTAGTAGGTCAGATAAACTATATAAGAGATCTACGGGCTATTGGAGCAAAAGCCATGCTCTCTTGTAGGAAATTATTTCCTATAAGCAAATTTTCAGTATTGAAGAGAGTAATTATGCGGCCAGCGCTCGTCATTCTTTCAGCTATCTGGACCCACAGTGAAAACAGTTTGGTGACCCCTGTCCTAAGCCAATGAACTAACCATTCCATTTAAATATATTTCAAAATAATTGAGCACAGATCAAATGAATACTTCTCCCCTTTTCCAAGAGTAATCATTAAAAGAAATTACTATACATAACTACATTAAATATGGACATAGAAATAGTCATACAATGTCGCGTAGATAATCATATTGTGTTTACTGAAAGATACTTAAATGAATTTTAACTGAGTACTATAATGGTTGGTCTGGGTGCCAGGTTAGCACAGTGGTTAACGTACTCGCCTCTGGGCTGTTAGTCCGGGGTTCGATCCCCACCTATCCCACGATTTATTCACTCGGGAGCTGAATGAATCTGAGTACGTCATCCCTCGTAGAGGATGTTAAGCCGTCGGTCCCGAGCCTGTACGAAGTACACTTGAGTTAGGCAAATTTAGGACTCCGATCAAATATAAAGCCGGTAAATGGTTGACGTTATCACTCACCAGGGGATCGGTTTAAAAAAATAATTGGTTGTGTCTAATTGTGGAACGAAACACTGAAATTAAGGCCGCTTAATAATGAAGAATTTTCAATTTTAGTAATTTAAAGAGAAAATATGTATTAAATATTTTACGATAGAGCTACAAAATTTAGAAAAATTAATAAACTATATAGTTGATGGTAGCAGACAAGTATGTCAGCGAACCATTTGAAGCTGCGTTCCTATAACCTGAGTTTTTGTAACCTCCGTTTCTATAACCTGCGTTTTTATATCCTGCGTTGTTTTTGTAAATGTTATGAATTGACAGTCATGCAAATAACTGTTAGACTCGCATTAGAAATAGCTATAATTATAATCAAAAAGAATAGTAAAAAGCAGCAGTTACTTTTTTCTTGGCGCCGGTGTAAAGTTTTGTCAAGATAAAACGATAATATTACCTAAGTAAATTTATATCTTTTCAGATTCTGAAAATAAATTAGATAGACACCAGTTGTTAAAGAACACATGTTTAAAGGAAACTATTTTTCTTTTCCTCTGACTTATCTCCGAGAGGATAGAATTCAGTTAAGGATACATAAGGAAGGCAGGCACGCCGTTATTTGGGGTTAGTAGAAGCTTAGCTCTCCTTTTTTTTTGTATCCTGGCCTCTTCCCAACCTGGGCCATTACCGCATACTTGACCTTCTATTTCACTAATTAACTAAATAAATCAGTAGACAAGCTTCACACTAAATAAATCACTTTTTCCAGACCACCAAGCGATAAGTTAACGAAAAATAAGGCAAGGAAATGAAGATTTAATGGTCACTAAATTATCTTTTAAAAGAAAATATTTTCTTAGGTTTAGTTATATTAAAATCGGAATGTTTATTATAATAAATGACTGTAGGAGGAATTTGATTTCGCTCTGCTGTTGACGTTATAATTAGTAGTCCCCTGAAATGACATAGTGCTGCTGGATTTACTGCCGTCTTTTTCCGAAAATAAGACACTCTCTTACCTTTCTTTTAGGTCCAAAATACGTGCTAGAGCTTATTTTCAAGGAAGGGCTTCAAGTAGAATGAGTAATAGGTAATAACCAGATTTACGAGCAATGACGTAGCAACTATTTTTACCCCCCCCCCTGACCGTTAAATTGATAATCCGTTAAGCTTCAAAAAAACTCAAAATATTTATTTTCATGGAATTACAATCAAGGATGTAATTTTAGACTGGTCTTATTAGTATCAGAGGTTCATTTTATTACAGTACTCATAAACAAATACAGTCGTTATGAAAGACAACTAAAGATTTTTAAAACAAAAACATATAATGCAAATCATAAAAAAATTGTTAAATTAAATTAACTGGCTATGCAAACAAATATAATCAACTTTCAACTCTATTAAATATCTAGTTTTGAAAAATTTAAAATTAATTTATTTTTAATTTGCAAACATTACAGTTGAAAAATCCGTTAAAAAAAACAATATTACACACTTAAAAAAAAAAAAAAAGAATATCGACATCAACAACTCATTTTGGTGTAAAATTTCAGATTTTCGTTAACTTTTTTTCATTTTTTCTATTTTCTATTTTGACCTCCTCAAAATTCTGACCCTCCCTTGCTACGTCACTGTTTACAAGATTGAAATGTACCTGCACCGTCACTCTATGTAGACTGCTGCATTATATTGTATTTTTAAAATAAATTCTACTTTATAAATTTCAGGAATTAATTTTGATACGTGCCTATGCATTGCTTGAAATGAATTGTAGAGGAAAACAAGGAATTTCTCGGAATGTTTTGTACCAAATAATTTTCTCAAATATTAGGGTAACTAGAGGTACCTAATTAAAACAGCATTTTTTAACGAATTATTTTAACTAAGGGCTTATTTCCAGGATTTATATTCAAAAAAGTCTGTATTTTCGGTGGATGGCTTTTTTTCGAAAAAAAAAAGACGTTGTTCAGCTATGAGTGTGCGGTGAAGTAAGTAAACGTCAGCTGCACAGAGTTTGGTCAGTGAGTTTATGCTACTTCCGTTGTAATTTAGTCCTGCGGGTGGGTACCACAGCAGTTAGGCATGGGAACAGGAGTCATTCTAGAGTGTCTATGAGCAATCCAAGCCTAGAGAGGATGTGGTAACCCAATTCTGTGGAAATAAGCTTTCTACAAATTGCTTTCATGGGATGGGATTTTCAGTCAAGGATTCATCAACAATTGAGTAGCATACGAGTATTGTTCGATTGACCCTAACCTAAGGTTCACATTGAATATCTACATTACTCGCAAGGCACTCCTTTAAACGGCATACGAGTAAAGAATTAGTGCCTTAGGGATGTCGTATAGTATTATTTAGAATATTCATGACAAGGCATACTTTAACAGGCTAAATATCATCAAACATATTTGTTTCTTCCGTTATAATATATTTGAAACTAAAATCTAAACTTAAATTCAGACATACGATTGGGTAGTTCAATCTTTCGGCTACCCTCAAGAAAAAGTGTAAAGGTTGTCTGTAAGTTTATCTGACTTGTTATGACGTATGCACATATAAATATGTCCAATTTATCCAAAACTAATTTTTTTAACACAATTTTTCTTTTTTATCGAGGTTTGGTATAGTTTCAAACAATTGAACACCTTTAAGCCGACGTTTCGTCTATATTTGTAGACATCTTCAGGGCTACATCTTGAAAAAAAATTTATAGGTTACGTTATTTAATTAATATACACAATTACCTTGGTATTTTCCTAGGTAATTATGCATATTAATTAAATAATGCAACGTATTAAATTTCTTCCTGTGACTGTAATTAAATTCTGTATTGATGTAGACCTGAAGATGACTACAAAAATTGACGAAACGTCGGCTTAAAGGTGTTTTACTGTTTGAAGCTAGACCAAACCTCGATAAAAAAAAAAATGTGTTAAATATATGTGGTCGAGATAAGAAAACATTAAATTTTCTTTTTTAAAAATAATTTTTATAAAAATATATAATAGTTTTAAATAATCTTTCGATTTTTGTATTTAGAATACATGTTACTAATTTAATGCAGTTTTTCAATGTTAGATTTCTTTATTGACCTGTAACTATTATGTTGATATAGCTTCTCGACCAATGATTTTTAAAGTTCAAAGATGGATTTCTTGAGGATTTTGGTCTAAAGAAAATTAAACTCCTGTTTATACATCGACGCTTCGCCAAAAATTGTTGGGCATTTTCAATGCTAAAAACAATTTATTAACATCATAAATAGTGAAAACAAATATATCCACGGACTATCAACCAACAGAAAACAAAAACCAAAAAAATACATAAAACACCAAAAATACAGTAAAAAGAAAACCACAAAACGATATAATTAATTACTTATTATTAATTATGTTTAAACAACACTTGGTATTCACGTGGTATTTTTAAAAAAAAGAAAACCACAAAAGGATATAATTAATTACTTATTATTAATTATGTTTAAACAACACTTGGTATTCACATGGTATTTTTTTAAAAAAAGAAAACCACAAAAGGATATAATTAATTACTTATAATTAATTATGTTTAAACAACACTTGGTATTCACGTGGTATTTTTAAAAAAAAAGAAAACCACAAAAGGATATAATTAATTACTTATTATTAATTATGTTTAAACAACACTTGGTATTCACATAGAATTTTTAAAAAAAACCCTGGTTATTTTGTAGTCCTTTTTGGTTTTCTTTTTACTGTATTTTTGGTGTTTTATAAAGTTTTATGGTTTGGTTTTTTGTTTTTGTTTACTGTTGGTTGATATTCCATAAATGTATTTGTTTTCACTACTTATCTCGTTAATAAATTGAAATTGTTTTTTAGCCTTGAAAATGCCAAACAATTTTTCGCGAAACGTCGGCATATAAACAGAAGTGTAATTTCTTTAGACCAAAATCTTCCAGAAACTCTTCTTTAAACTTTATAATCATATATATTTTCTAACATTTCCTTGTCATAATTAGATTTTTCATGTCGTAGGTGGTTAAAAGATGGTACCATATCTGTCAGAGAGTTCACGAGCAAGCAAATATAAAGAAGTGCTGTACAAGGTAAGTTTTTTTTCCCATGAACTTGAACTCTAAATGGCTCATATAAAGTATACTCGTAGGTAGATCAGCAAAATAAAAATGAGTAATACCATTTAAATGAATCGAAGTAAATTTATACCTTTTTAATAATCCATATAAAATAGTCGTCAATGACTATCATTATTTCCTTGTAAATGTGAAGTCCTACTTAGTAGTTTTATTGATCAAACTCACTGGGTAATTTAAACATAAAATACTCTTGACTCCACGTCTAGCAGGTTTTATTGGATTCTTTGCATTTCTGGACATTACTTAAGCGAACTGATGTGAATACATGCTAATTTCAGGATTATAAATGAAAGGAAAAACGAGGAGCAGATGTTTTACATAAGTAATTTAAAGAAAAAAAAAATCCCTTACCTGTGAATACGTAAATTATTGAGTTAAAGTAGAATATATAATTTATTTTAAATATCAAGGTCTAATATGAAAAAAAAAAACATTTAAAGAGCTCTTCTTTAGGAAAATAAAAATTTGTATGATCATTTGTAAATTATACGGGGAGGAGGGCATTCAATACGATAAGAGCATGTATTGTACGTACTTAGAAAATTATATAATTACTTTATAAAAAAAATAATCAACAATTTGATTACTATCATCATTTTGTATAGTAATAGGGGCCCAGTGGTAAAAGTGCCCAACTCATAGACTGGTAGGTTCTGGTTCGATTTCTCCACGAAGGAGAATCAAATTTTAGCGTATTATTGCTGGGAACGGTTTAAGCGGTCTTTGGTCTCGAGCTTGTATGATGTCAAGTAATCGTTAAAGATACTTCATCCAGGTAAAATTTTATGACTCCCAATGTAGAATCAATCTGGTAACATAGTTCGCCAATGACTAAAATGGATGCCAAATAATAAATAAGCAACACAGTAATAAATTGTAGGCACTGGAAAACAAAGAATTTCTACAAATAATGAATCTACACTTGTTGATTGGTCCAAGAAGTCACATGACCATTCATGAAACACATTTATTTACACATTTATTAGTCCCAGGATGTAAGAAAAAGTGATAGTGAAAGAAAGGTTTTATATGATACAGAGGAGTCACTGGACCAACTCTACGCTGCCCGCCTTCAACAACTCATCTAAATGCAGAGGCGTAGCAAAGGAGGAGGGGGGGGGGGTCCATCCAGGCCAGTACATGCCGGGGGCGGCATTTTAAGAGGGTAAAAATAGAAAATTGAAAACAATAAAAATAAAATCATTAAAAGCTAATAAAAAATCTGAAATTTTATACCAAAATAAGTTTTATAAGGTCGCAATTGTTTTTATATTTTATGTTTACGTAATACTGTCTTTCAATGGATTTTTCGACTGTAATATTTGCAAATAAAAAATAAATTTATTTTAAAATTTTTCAAAACTATTTTTTTTAAAATGGTTGAAAAGTTTATTTTATTTGTTTGCGTAGCCAGTTAATTTAATTTAATTTTTTTTTTTATGATTTAAAATATACTTTTTTGTTTTTGAAAAATCTTTTGTTTTCTTTAATGACGACTGTAAAAAGATTTAACATTATTACAGTCAAATAATAATGTTAAATTGACTATAAACATTATTAGTCAATTTAATAATGACTAATAAATTATTAAGTTATTATTAATAATTTAATAATTTTAATAATTATTAATTATTAAAATTAATTAAAAAATTAATTTGGGACTAATAACAACAGTCTAAAATTAGATCCTTGATTGTAATACCATGAGAATAAATATTTTGGGGACTTTATGGAATTTTGAAGGTTAACGGATAACTCGTATCAATAGCCAGCAAATCTGACGACCGCCCCAGGTGACAAAAATGATTGCTCCACTACTGCTAAATGACTTCAATGCAGCTGTATGATAAACAAATAGCATAATACACTATAATTACTATTATACTATAGTATATATACTATATAGTATACTATACATCTTATTATTTATTTCCTGTTGTTCGACCGATTTATAAAGTCCGACTAAGCGGCATCTTAGTGGGAGTTATAATTAAACTACTAATATAAATAAAAAGACGTCTTGACAAACTTTATAAAAAAGTGGAAAATTGTCAAAAAATTAAAATATGTAAATGATATTAAATAAATAATTAATAATATATAATGATAATATAAAATAATATTTAGGTGACGAGGAATATTGATTAATCATACATTATACTATTATAGTATGTATAGTGTACTGCGTTAGATCCTAATACTTCATCCTCAATTAAACAATAATTAATATATCCCTATCATAGTAAAGCAAGTTTAACTTTGAGTTATGTTTTAAAAATAGCTGATCGCATTTCACAAATTGCTATATTTTCATAAACTAGTAGCTCATAATTCATTAAATTATATTCTACCGTTAATAAAAAGATAAAATTTAGAAAAAATATTGAATGCAATTAAAAATAACTAAAGCAAAATACGTGCAGCCAAAATGTTGATTATATATATATATATATATATATTTGCTAATCCGTATTATCAGTGTACTGTGAAAAAGGCAAATTGCGTAAGTAAAATTGCTATTAATACGAAAAGTAGGTGTACCTGATGCGCATGCAATTTTATTTTTTTATAGTTAATCTCCATAATATTTCATTTTCATTAACTTCATGACACACTGCTTTTCTCAATATATAAAATATATAACTACAAAAAAAAATCTTTTTAGTGAATAATCAATTTCGTTGGTTTCTACGTGAAGTGACATTTTGAATACATTTCTTTCGGTATTTTAAGCACCAAAGGGTTTCTGGTTCCATCTCATTAAAGATTTTCTCTATTTTGTAGTTGTTGCAGTTTTGAGAAGTTCTTTTTTTTAAATTATCAGAAGTACTTCCAATTTTTTTTTATTGCTAAAGGAAACGGTTATCTGATTTTAAAGAAAATTGGAGGCTAATATTTTCCCATCGTTGGAGAGAAGAAACGCCTAGATTGTTCATCAGTTGAAATGTTTTCCCATCGAAGAACTAAGATGGTTTGAAGAGACTTTCACCGCGGAAGACTCCGCGAAGAAGTAGAAATCGGGAAATGTGAAAATCCTGATGAATGCCAAGGAATGCTGACTAATATGATACGAGGCTAGGTTAGCAGTGGTTAACCGTCAACTTACTCCCCTCTGGGCTGGTAGTTCGGGGTTCGATCCCCACCTGGCCCTCCATTTATTCAGGCAGGAGATGGATAAATCTGAGTATGCTGTCCCTCGAAGAGGACGCTAAGCCGTCAGCCCCGAGCTTGTACTATGCCAAGTACTCGTTAAAGATCCCTACTCGAAATGCCCTTGAGTTAGGCAAAATTTACGACTCCCAATGTAGAACCTGTAGAATCACCGATGAAACAAAAAGCCGGTAAACGGCTGACGTTATCACCCGCTACGGGATCGGTTTAAACATTATAAAAAAAATGCGGTCTTGAAACAGGAGACTGAATGAAAACGGAGGGATAGTAACACAGTGTTGGAATACAGTGAGAAAACACATGACTAATGAATATTAAATATTTAAAAAATGAATAAAATTTTTTTCATATAAATCTATTTATATCAGTGATTCTCAACGTGATCCAGATGAACCCTCAGGGGTCCACGAGTTAAAATAGTATTTTGAGGATCCATGGCAGGTGGTTAGGGCTCGACGTTAAGTTTATATGCGTATAGCAGCATGATATAACCAAAAAGATATCAAAGCGTAGCAGGTTGACCGTTAGAATATTCAAACATAAAAAATCAAACACAAGGCCCAATAGTATCATCAGTTTTTATAGTGTTATAATGCTATAAAATGTTATATTACAATTTATTTCAGCACACTTCATAATTTCTTAATAAAAAAACATGTTGTTACTGTATTAAAAATATGTTTGAATTTTAACATCACGTTGTAAACCTAATGGAATTATTTCATAGTCACACTCTTCATTTAGCTAAAACAAATATTTATTTCCATTTTCGAATAATTCTGTGTTTTAAGTATCTGATGAGGAGAGATTGTGGGGCCACAGATGGTATAACTCACAGGAGGTCCACAAACCATCTATGTTGAGAACCCCAGATCTATATGAAACCTCACAAAAATATGTATCACTTCAAGAAATTACATTCTCATCAAGAAGAATAACTCTGTTAGTTCTTCACGTAAGAATATTGTCGGACCTTTAAAATGGCAGTTTGCTAGAATTTCACCACAGTGTTGTTCTGACAAGGCAACACTGACTGTTCTGTTCATAGTAGGCACGAGTCCTTTATGATTTTAACGGTTTCACTGCCATTGCAACGGCTTTTGCTTTCCCTTTGTTGAGTCAAACTGTAATACTGTAAGTGGTACATCCTTGGGGGAAATCTACGACCTGTTTCTTCCTCCTGGAATCCAAACCAGGGGTTTATAGACACGACTTTATCTCTTTCTATCCTAATGTATTTTCTTTTTCCTTAGTTTTAAAGATTGGTTGCATTCTAAACATAATGTTTTAAATAACAGGAAGAATAGATTTAAATTTATCGTTTAGGCACAATTTAATAATTGTAGTAAGTAGATTTGAGAAGAGTGGGCAATTATAACAACTGTCCAGCTACACATATTTCTTCTTCGTTACTTGTGCAGACTGTTATGTTGTGGTATATACTCATTCTGGGGATTTCAAGAATTACTTGAGGGGGGACGTAATTCTTGAAATCTTCAATATAATTATTTCTTGTGCTACGTGTGACACAATTCGTTTAGCGTCTTCACCAGGGGGACAACAACCACAATATTTATTATAATAAATAATAATAAATTTATTATTTTAATAAATTGTAAAAAAAAAACTAAAAAAAAATAATAAATTTATTATAATTACAATGCAATCTATATAACCAAATAAATAAATAAATAAAAACAATCAACAAATGCAATTTATATAACCAAAAAAATAAATAAATAAAAACAATCAACATTAAATATATAAAATCTTACAAATTTTGAAACATTATTTGGCACTCTTTCAAAATTTACTTAGTACTACATAGAAGTTTATGATATCATTAAAATTTAAAAGTTTCCGTGACGCAAGTTAATTTATCTATGATAAAGATACACGTATCTATGGTATAGACACACACATATCTATGGTCTAATACACAAATCTGTCCTCTGACACACATATCTATGGCGAAGTTAAAGTAGTAATCATTTGTTAGTATCAAATTTATAAATTTGATGTAACTGAAAGTTACATAATAATAATATGAAGGCATAGAATAAATTATTCATAAAAATAAGTATAATTATTTTTTAAGATTTTAAAATAAAGTTCTATGTTTAATAATAGTACTAAGAAATAAAAATATTTTATGGTTAGAATCATTGATGTTGGTAATATTAGTAAAGAAATGCACCATATTATAACATTCGTAATAGGGTTATTTTTCTCCAGAATATTAACTGTAATTGTTATCAAACAATTACAGGAAAAGGACAAGTAAAAACAACAAAACTCAGTTCACTATTTCGACCTCCTCTTTATCAGGAGAAGAAGAAAAGGAGTTTTGCTCGGCTGGCAAAAAGTTGCTAAACTAAACTGAGTTACTGTTTGCCAGCCAAGCAGGACTCCTTTTCGCCTTCTCCTGATGACGACGAGGTCGAAATACTAAAGTGAGTTGTGATGTTTCTACATGTTTTTTTTCCTGTAATCGATTGATAAGTCCTAACAGTTTGTTTTATGTTTTGAATCTTTTTCAGTTATTATCATATAATTACTTTTTTTTCTTTTTTTTTCTATAAATTCTGCCGAAACGAGTTATCCAAAGGCTCACGTGTCATCAGTTGTCTTAACACTGTTATTTCATTTTTTCTAAATTAAGTTTTGCTTCAATTTAAGTAATCCATTCATTGTTGGTAAGTTTAAATTAAGAGAAAGTTAATTACAGAATGTTTTAAATTGCTAGTGTATTGAAGATGTTAAGGAAAGCCCAGTTAAAAAAAGAATGGAAGCTGTTTTATTACTAACCATCTCTATTGCCTCTACCACTTTTTGGCCTTTCAATAGAGGTCAATTAGGCACCGTTTTTTTTTTAGAATGTGGGATAATTAACCTCTGTGGGTTGACTTTCCAGTGATGTGAACCCTGTGAATTGGAGGCCCTCACTGTAGATAATTAAAGTCTGCCTTACAGTCAGCCACTCGCACTCCACAGCCATTACTCCAATTAGTCCATTCATAATTACCTTGTTTTTTTTTTCTTTAAATAATATAACCATCTATAGTCCTCACACTTTTATTCCGGTCTGTTTTTTTAGATCAATCTTTCCAAGCCGTCTATAACAGAGTCAAGCAGACTTTATCACAACCAACAATCAACAAACAATTCTGTCAATTTATTAAACCCTATAATTGACCTCTTGATAAAGAATATGCAGGTCTAGTCTTTCGTTCTTCCTGATTAATCAGCTCCTATGACAATACTGTATTTTAAAGTGTACGTATTTTGTATTTATTTATTGAGGATGGTTATAGTACTGCGTCCTAAGAACTATTGTCTTTCTGTACTTCAGTACCCCTTTCTGTACTACAGTACCCCAGTTAGTTTCAACGCCTCCAAGAAGTTCAGCACTTTTGCTGGGTCCAAATGTAAAAACTCTTCTATGGTTTTATTGAGTGTTCAGAAGCACCTGCCTCTATGTAGCACAGTGGCTTGGCAATCAGCTAGCAAGTGCAACGTGTTCTTCTTCGACCTTACAGAATCTGCACAAACCATCATTGATATTGCCCATTCTTCGCAGATGGCCATTAAGTTTGCAGTGACTCTTTAAAAATCCGGTAAAAAGCATTTTGTAGTTCCATTCATTTTTTTTTTTTGAAATTTTCATTAAACTTACATAAAATTGTTTACTTTGTAATAATGTATTCTTTTTATTTTTATTAATAATATCAGTGTTCTTACATCGGGCCAAAGGACCGTTTTGCTTTGCTGCTTGCCTCTGGACACACCGGTTAGCAGCAACAACTGATAGATAAAAACTTCAAAAGAATTTATTTTCGATACAAAATGCTACATTGCTAGAATTGACTCAATTCAAGGAATGTATTGAGGTATCAACCATCGTAAACTATATAATTACAATTGTGTACATAATAATATGAAACAACAAGATTTCACAATATAACACGTGGAATAAAAAAAGTCAATGTCCAAACAACAACTTTCTAAGAAATTAGAAAGAAAAGATTAACATCTATCAACGAAAACAAGTGGCCTTCATCAGTTGAAATTTGTCATGAAATTAGGTCATGATTTGTCATGAGTTGGGTTTGGACTCTAACGAAGACCGCTTGTTACAGTTGAAAGATTCTTAAGTTTTTTTCCCATCTCTAATTGTGGTTTGAACATTGTTTGTTATTTCACGTGTTTATTGTGAAATCTTGTTATATATATATAACCACCGTAATGGCGGTCGAAATATTGAAAAGTCACTCTTTGTTATGTTTCAGTCTATGCATCACTGTTTATTTTAAGTGTTATCTATCCTGCCAGACCGTTTTTCGTTTATCATGGTATATATATATATATATATATATATATATATATATATATATGTATTTGTAAATTTTCGTAGCAGTCCTTCCTGTATACAAATATTGTTAAATATAAGGCCATATTTGGCTGAAACTTGTTTCTTTATAAGTGAAACACGCAAACACTCATACATTGGAGTAACTACGACTACAATTTCTAGGGGACTCACTATGCACCAGATATCTGGAGCTCCTAGAAAGCACACAGAATAAGTCCATCATGCTTAGCTAACCAGATATGGGCTCTTAGAAGGCATAAAAAAAAAAACAAAACCAACATAGACTTGAATTAACTGAGCCAATACTCATATAGAAAAAGAAGGCATATGTTTATATACAATTAGAGAATAATTCCAGAGTTTTAAAATTGTTTAAATCAACAACAGCTCAATTAGGAGCTACCCCTGCAGGTAGCGGCAAAGGCACCCTAGGCCACTCAACCCTCACCCATCAGAAAAACAACTTTAATCCCCCCATACCCCTCACCGCCATTGACTTTTCTTTATACATTGAATTATCAGTTTTCAAAATTCATTTATATCTTGATAATGACTGAAGACAGCAGAAACATGTACTCATTTAACATGTCGATTGGAAATTTATCATATTCTGTCGATGTAGTAACTAGATGGTTATTTAGAAAACTGGAGAAACTTATAAAAAAGCAAGTTTCAGTCAAATATTGTATTATTTTTAACAATATATTTATAAAGATTTCACATAAACACGTGAAATAACAATCAATGATCAAACCACAATAAGAAAAAAAAAAGTTCGGTTTTTGACTCTGACGAAGACCGCTTGTTACGGTTGAAAGATCTTATTCTTGTTTTCCCATTTCTTATTGTGGTTTGATCATTAATTGTTATTTCACGTGTTTATGTGATTTTTTTTTATATATATACATGTAAACGACACCCGTCTGGAGGTTCAACACTCTAGCATTTTGTAGAAAGGGTGAAAGTGTGACTCATTTTTAAACGTTCGCCCCATTTAAAGGAAGGGTGAAGACATATTACCGGATTACCAACGACATATGGCGTCACCATCCACTGAGGGCTAACCAACCAAAATACTGTTTAATTTTATTGATCTAATTAGACCGTTCATCATTAATAGCCTTATAATTGTTATTTCATTCACTTTTCTAAAAGATAACTTCAAATTATTTCTTAAGCAATGATTGTTTTGCTTTTTTTTTATCAAAATTAAATTATATTTGTAAAAGCTGAAAACAAGAGTTGCACTACACAAGATAGAGTTACAAGAGTAACTTTAAAATGGGCATTCGATTTCACAGTATACACGCATGGTACACATCAATGTTTCAAACTTTCATTTGAAGCACTCATTTCTACTACTTATGTGAAACCAATGTTTACTTCCCTTCCTGTAGCTTCATACGAACTTGCTCCTTGAACCCTTCCTCCCTTATTATTCTTTTTCTTTATCACAAGAAATCACATTTCTCTCTCCCTCTGGCATATCTGTCCATCTGTCTTTCTCTCCTCACCCTCCTATTTCCATTTTACTAATATAAACCTAAGGTTTATTATTATAGAACACAATATATTTGCACAGAAGTTATAAGTATTTAGTGGTGACAGGATAGCGCAGTGGCTATGTACTCGCTTCTGGACTAGTAGATCATGCCTTCGGTACCCAATTTGGCCCTCGATTTATTCACATGGGAATTGACGAAAATTTGACCATTTCTTCTATCCGATTTTGGGAGGGCGTTCAACCTTCTATCCCATGCTTGATGATTTGAAGTATTTGTGTTAGGCAAAATGTAGGATCTGAAGTAACATGCTCATTTTATAGTATCACAGAGGACTAATTTATGACTTATCGAGTTTCCTCGTGGCCACTGAAGCCTAACCGAACCTATTTTTGTTGTTTGAACCGATACCCTAGCGGGTGATAACGTCAGCCTTACCGGATATCTGTTTGATCGGTGATTTTACATTGGGAGTCCTAAATTTTGCCTAACTTAAGTGAATTTCGAGTAGGGATCTTTAACGATTACCTGACATCATACAGGATTGGGACCACCGGCTTAACGTCCTCTCCGAGGGACGACTCCGGGAGTGACCGGATGCGATAAGGCAGGTCACTTAGTCACGCACAATTGCGTGGGCCTAAAGCCGTCTCCGTATGGACATAATAAAAAGAGAGATACTTGGATTAGAGGGACGCATAACTGAATTGTCTCTGAATGACTCAGATTTATTCACCTTCCTCGTGAATAAATCGAAGGCCTGATGGGGATGGAACCCCCGAACTACCAGCCCAGAGGTGAGTACGTCAACCACTGAGCTACCCTGGCCCCTAACCCCGAACCTAACTTTACCAGTGTTTTTAAATTAAATTGATAAAATTTTGTTTTCACATAACAATAAATCTTTTAAAAATAAATAACAATAATTTTTCTATTTGTTATTATTAAAGGATATGGTTACTTCCATTAAATAAAAAATATTTTATTGATTTCTGATTGATAACTATTGACTCGTTCCCGACTGAAAAACCAATTGAAAGCAAGTTCCCCCTCGACTAGCACACCGCTGTGTTTCATTGTTCTTTCCGAGGGGCGTTTTCTGTCCTCTCAACATCGACTCCGCGGGAGTTTAGCATTGAAAAGATTTCAATAGAAATTCTCACTCCTGCTGAGTCAGAGGATTGTGGACCGTGAGTTGAGAACTCTTTCTCAACTAAAAAAGGAACCAGGGTTTTGGAACACTTGATAAAACCTTTTTTTTCTAAAGTTAACGGTTTCAGTTAATTATCTTTCTTATATATTTTTTTTAAAAAAATAGTAACTGTATTTATATTACCTACATGTTTATATATAAACATTGACAGTTTAAACACACACTTCATACAATTCAAATTCAAATTTGAATTAAATACGTTTTTCTAATTGTTTTCAACATAAATCTACTGTCATTTTTAGGTCTGAAGCTACATTTAATATAGCGGTGTTTAATTTAATAACAATAAATTCTTTAATTTCTCAATTAAATTAACTATATAAACATTTAAACAAGTAAATATCTTTGTCTTCGAATTTTCGTAAAAAAACCTATTTACTTCTTTAAAAAAAAAATGGATGTATACAAAGGTTTCTGACCGTTGATGTAGGTAATAAAAAATATACAATGAACAAAAAACATGAGAATACGGTGTATTTTTAGGAACTTTTAGACGAAATTCAAATGAAATAATGAGTTTCTTAAGTGTTAAAGGAGCTTTGTTTTCTGCTCACCAAAACCGGATGCGATAAGGCAGGTCACTTAGTCACGCACAATTGCGTGAGCCTAAAGCCGTCTCCGTATGGACATAAGAAGAGAGATACTTGGATTAGAGGGACGCATAACTGAATTGTCTCTGAATGACTTGGATCAGAGCGACACACAAGCGAGAGTTCCGAGTACAAGGGGATCAGGGGGACACTTCACTGAGGGGTCTCTGAATGATTTGGATCAGAGCGACATACAAGTGAGAGCTCTGAGTACAAGGGGATCAGGGGGACACTTCACTGAGGGATCTCTGAATGATTTGGAACAGAGGGACACACAGGCGAGAGTTCTGAGTACAAGGGGATCAGGGGGACACTTCACTGAGGGGTCTCTGAATGACTTGGATCAGAGCGACACACAAGTGAGAGTTCTGAGTACAAGGGGATCAGGGGGACACTTCACTGAGGGGTCTCTGAATGACTTGGACCAGAGCGACACACAAGCGAGAGTTCCGAGTACAAGGGGATCAGGGGGACACTTCACTGAGGGGTCTCTGAATGATTTGGACCAGAGCGACACACAAGCCAGAGTTCCGAGTACAAGGGGATCAGGGGGACACTTCACTGAGGGGTCTCTGAATGACTTGGACCAGAGCGACACACAAGCGAGAGTTCCGAGTACAAGGGGATCAGGGGGACACTTCACTGAGGGGTCTCTGAATGACTTGGACCAGAGCGACACACAAGCAAGAGTTCCGAGTACAAGGGGATCAGGGGGGAACTTCACTGAGGGGTCTCTGAGTACTCGGGATCAAGACGTATAAGTTAAGGTTCGAGTACTTGGGATCAGGGGTATAAGTAAGTAAATGGTTTCTGAGTACCTCACTTGGGATGAGGACTACAAGTGAGGGATCTGGGGCACACATAACTTGGGTCCTGAGTACTTGGCTATGAAATACGATCCACAAATCAAAATCAAGGATTAAAATCAAGAAACTATTAGATGAACTGAATAAACTAAATTCACAGGAAGAACATAATTTTAAAAAATATACAAAACTAAATATAATAAAATAAATTAATGTATGAAACATAAAAAATATTGATATATATATATTAAATAAATAAATATTTAAAATATTTTTAAAGATAAAATTTATATTTTTTAATGTTCAAACTAGGTGTGCTGCGTATCATAAGGAGGTAAATGAGAGTGCCCATTGGCTCAAGAGTGATGAAATTATACAACTGTGTTGATTCTATATATTATATATACGGTAGTTCCATGATCAAACCACAATATGAAATGAGAAGAAAAGACTATGATGTTTCAACCACAACAAGCGGTTTTCGTCAGGGTCAAAAACCCAATTCACTTGACGAAGACTGCTTGTTGTGTTTGAGTGATTTTAGTTTTTTTTCCCCATTTCATATTGTGGTTTGATCATTGATTGTTATTTCACATTTCAAATTATATGAAATCTTATTATTATATGGTAGTTTTTGCGTGTCATGATCATAAAAGTGCTTCATTTTTTTTTATCGCTTAACAAGAATGGACGTGTTTGCGAAATTTAATCATGACCATTTAAAAAAAAAACTAAGGTAAACATTTTGATTTTAAAATTATTCTCGAAGTTACCTTTTATAAATTTTATGACACTTGAGTAAAATTTAGCATTTATACTGGAGAGGTAAGGTGGACATACTAAAGCTTGGTCTAGTAGCATTTACTTGAGCCGGATGAGATACCGACGGGCGCCGGAGTTCCTGCGAGATCTCTTAACTGACCGGAAACGAAACATCGGCTCTCTTTGTTCAAGTTTAGCCAAACACATGTTCGCATTAGTTACTTTTCAAACTCCCTTTCTGCAGGCAAATAAATGTATTTCAATATGAATTAGATAGATGGTCATTATATTTTATTTTTTACGAAAACATAGTCAGTTAATATTTAGAGCAATGTAACAATATCAATGTCTAAACTACAGAAAAAATCAGGAAAATGACTAACATCTTTCAAACAAACCAAGTCGTCTTCGTCAAAGTTCCAACTAGTACTGGTTGAATGATTTTAGTCAATTTTCTGATTTCTTACTCTGGTTTAGACGATTTTAAATTAACGTGTTTATTGCGAAATCTTGTTATTATGGAACCATAATTGTTAAGGAATAATCAATTTTATCGAAATCAAAAAAAATTACAAAAATACATTAATAAATTTTCAGGTTAAAATAGATAGCATGCACAGATAAGTTTTTTAATTAATGTGACTTCCTTTTTTCCATTCATGTCTATCGTTTATGATTGAGCATTTGATGTTAGAATCGTATTATGAAATTGATGCCTACCACATTAGTTAAAGATTCTGTGTGTTTAACTAATGCGTTCTGAAACGTTCTTCAATAATATAATAGAATCTCGTTCAATGTCAAATGTCATTGTTTTGCTGTCATGAATCACTGGACTCACTTTCTAGGCTTGTCTGCTATCTACTGTTTAATATAGTTTTTTTGTAACCATAATAACGTAGGTAATATATTTATTAAAAACTCCCTCCCGAGTAGTTGAAGTGCAGTTGTATTTATAAAAATCGTGTAAATCTTGCCATAAAAATTATATTGGCCGAACTCACAAATTATAAACACATCGTAAACAACACCAATACAACGTAATTAGAGAGAACATAAAAGCGACTTCTTCTTTCATATAAATAATGAGAATTATGATAAAAATTGAATGGGAACTAGAATGATTAAATATAAAAACCGGTGTTGTTAAGACATATTATCTGATTAAATAATAATAAATAAATAATAGTATTGGTTTATTCAAGCTCGACTCAGTACTGACGAGGCCAATAGTTCTGTCTACAAGGGTTGACAGCTAGTAGATAGTTTCTTACTTATTTCTTTCTGAACTCTTTTGTGTACCCGGACTTGCCTTTCCAAGTTCTTTTTCCTTTTTTCCTGCTCTTTATACGCTTTGATATACCTCTCACTGCCTCCCACTCTTCTCAACCTCACACCCGGACTTGCCTTTCTAAGTTCTTTTTCCTGCACTTTATACGCTTTGATATACCTCTCAATGCCTCCCACTCTTCTCAACCTCACACCTGGACTTGCCTTTTCAAGTTCTTTTTCCTGCACTTTATACGCTTTGATATACCTCTCAATACCTCCCACTCTTCTCAGCCTAAAAAAAGAAAAATGTTTTTTCACCCCTTGTTTCAGATCAGTTGGACTTTGATGAGAGCGCTTATTTCGGCTGAAAGATCTTAGTAACTTTTCTGATTTTTTTTTCGTCATTTAAACGCTGATTTTCCAGTTTTTGCAAAATTACAGTTGAAGCTTACTTTATTCTAAAAGTAACATTTTAATACAGAAACTATTTTTTTTTTTTTTTTTTTTTTTTGAGAACTACTAATAATATATGACCAAATTACTTTAAGTGACTCATTAGTTGTGCAATCCGTAATTGTGTGGTATTTACTCATATTATGGGATAAATGGATAAATCGAAGTCTCCACACATAAATAATAACTTTTTCATTATACACTTCGTGTTCATCGTCATTTTATAGTATACAATTCCTGTTGTTTTTGTAACTTTTAATTTGTAATTTGTATTGTAGAAGTTTACCTGACGATGAAAACGAAGAGTTCGAATAAAAAAACTTTTTTATGTGTGAAGACTTTGATTTATCTATTTACTTGAGTACTTTAAGTGAGATTATCTTAACGATATATTATATGAGTGGCCTTGAAAAAGATGTAGCACCCAATAAAATTTATTTAAATACTGTCTATAGAATTACATTACTTTTAAGTTGTTATAATAACTTTAATAGTTTGGTATTGGAGATATTACTTTTTGGTAATCATTAACTTTTAATTACACTAATCGAATTGATTGACCGATAGTTTTAGTTTTTCTAAAGTGCAGATGAGTGTAGACCACTTCTTGTTTGAGCCCTTGAAATATTTAAACTATTTGTGTCAGTTGGACCGTGTAAGTGGGTCGATCTAGTTGATGGGAGCCGAACGGAAGGAAACAGCGTGAGGTGAAGTGACCCAGAGTGAGACCACGTGCGGCGGCGACCTCCAAGGATGCGCCGCCCTCGCTTGTCATTCCCTCCGCGCTCCGGCTCCCTCGGAATCCTAATAGCACTGCCGCTCCTAATCCCCTTTTACTCCCTTCATTAGTGCTTCACTTTGCTTCTTTACTTTATCATAATACTTTTAATTACACAACACAGAGAAAAGAGAAAATACACACTTACTAAATTTAATATTTCGAACTGTTGTTCGTCATCAGGAGATGACTAGAAGAGAGGACGAAGTGAGAGAGATCTCCCCACGTCGAAGGACTAAATTAGGTTAGGTTGCAGTGGTAGTCCTCCAAGGGAATACACGTTGGCCGAGCATTGGCCCTTTGTGATACCACACTATGAAAATTGATTCTACAGTGAGAATTGAGTTGTTTTGCCTAACTCAAGTGTATTTAGAGTAGGGATCTTTAACGAGTACCTTACATGGCACAGGCTCGGGACCAACGGTTTAACCTCCTTCTCAGTGAGATGACGTGCTCAGATTTATTCACCTCCCGCATGAATAAATCGAGGGCCAGGTGGGGAAACGCGATTCATAATATTCTTTATCATCATACTGTAGACTTTGATAGCTTCCTAGGTAAAGTTTATAGTTGCACAAATACGATATTTAAATACATCGTATATCAACGTCCAAAACACAATAAGAAATGAAAAAAAAAGACTAAAAATCTTTCAACCATCACAAAGGTCTTGAAGACCGCTTTTGCAGTTGAAAGAGCTTAGTCTTGTTTTTCTATTTCTTATTGTGGTTTGATCATTGATGATATATATATATATATTTCAATGTACATAAAGAAACATAGAGAAATTAAAAGCACACACTTAGAGTCTCTAAATTTTGGTTGAACCGTCTTCAGTAGAGATAAGAGAGGGAAACCAAGCGCACTGGTACAGAGACGGTTGGAGGCCAATATTGAACTATATTTGTTCATTTCGGATCATATTTTCATCAAAAAAGTATATATATGTGATGAAACCACAATATGAAATGGGAAAACAAGACTAAGATCTTTCAACCGTAAGAAGCGGTCTTCGTCAGAGTCAAAAACCAACCAACCACCTGTTACGGCTGAAAGATCTTAGTCTTGTTTTCCCATTACTTATTGTGGTTTGATCATTGATTGTTGTTTCACGTGTTTATGGGAAATTTTATATATATATATAGAACAACATTTGACAATAAACACGTGAAATAAAAATCAACGTCGAACATATAAACCAATAATAAGTTCTGTTTTATATTGCTTTGAGAATGTATGCAAAACGTTGGTATGTGATGTTGGAATTCATTTAAAATGTCGAAGAGAACGAAGAAGAAGTGGAATGTGATATTGAAATACAAATGACATTTAGTTTTTCGAATTTTCAGAAAAAAGGTTATAATTCGTAAAAGTTAGTAAAAGTGGCTTACGTACTGGCTTTTGGACAGGTGGATCTGGGGTTCTATACCCACTGTGACAATTAATGATGAATAAAATCTGTGCACATCGTCTCTCTGAGAGAACGTTAAGCCGTCGGCTCGAGCATATACAATATCAGGTACTCATTAAAAATCCCTACTCGAGGTACACTTGAGTTAAGTAAAATTTAGGACCCAATGTAGAATGTTCATTGTTTGGTATCACAAAGAGGGCCAATGTTTGGCCTATGTATGTTCTATCGTGGGACAGCCACTGCAACCTAACCTAAGGTACAGGAAGGCCAGCTGGTCAAGCCATCTGCGACCCAGCAGGTAATACCACCGGCTCATCTCCCTAAGTCACCCTGCAGCCTGAGGGAGACTCCGACTCTCTGTCTGACCTTTTTGATCTAATCAACAAAAGCATGTTCAAACCATCTAGAAAAACTACTGGAAAATCACACTAATTTGTCATGATTAGCTACCTAGTTTAAATTTAAAAATACAAAATTTATACTTTTAAATGACTCCTTAAATAAGAGATCATTAATCCTGAAAGAAATGAATCGACGATTTTCGTGTATAAATATAGAGTATATCACAACAGGTAATCACCTGTATTATGTATTTATATATGCATTCAAATAAGAAATCATATTTGGAGTTGAAAGGTACTAAGGAGTTTACAAGGACGGTGATTCATACTATTTGCATTTGAATATAGCCCACCTGTTTGTAAAGGAAAACGCGCAGCTAATCAAATTTGCAAATAAAAGTAGGGCACAGTCTGGGTCTTAAATTACATCTCAGGCTATGAAGCACTAAACCGTGCAATAATATAGAAAAGTATTTCGTAAAAGAAATTATTTTTTAATAAATACTCAAATAAGTATTTTTTTTTTGATAAAAATCAATCAAGTTTAGAGGGTAAACAATTTTTCCCTATATCTTTTAAAGAAAAAAAAATTGTATCCTGAACAGTAAAAGTAATTTGAAAATTTTATTTCAGTAGCATACTACTTATAAACAAAGACATCCTTAGCAGTCACACCTACTATACTCCTCATAACATGTCCTGTATTTCTTGTAACTGCTGTCATCGACTGAACTGGTAGTTTGACATCCAAGCAGAGCTTGCGTTTGAATAATCACAGGTCTGTCGTTTGAAAGCGCTCCGTCCCGTTGCATTCACGCCGTTCTCACGGCTTACGTTTAGGTTCTTAGGTAGATTCTCGGTCCCAACGCTAATATCACTAATATCACTACTTCCAAACTCATCCTCAATAGTTAATTATTCTTTATTAATATTCATTTATTTATATTTATAGTATTTTATACTTTTTATTTAATTATTTTTTTTTATTTTTAAATATTTTTCTTTATTTATACATTCTTGATATTATTTATTCTATCTTTTCTTGTCCTTCTTAAATCCGTAAACCTATAACACCGATTGAGTGCCTCTTGAGGGAGACAGACTTCAGAACTTGCTTGTCTTCGGAACGGCTCACATCTTTCTACTTGATAACGACACTGTCGAATTATAGTAGAGTATAATATAAGCATGATAGTATAAGCATCTCCAATCGTCAATTTGCAAGTTAACATTGTGCAAGTTAAGATATATATATATATCTTTAAATTACACAAAGAACGACACAGAAAAAAGAATAAAAAGAACACTTACAGAATTCAATATTTCGAACTGTTGTTCGTCTTCAGGAGTAGACTAGAAGAGAGGACGAAGTGACAGATACCTCCCCACGTCGAGAATGATTCGCGCTTCGTTCTTCAACGTGGGGAGATCTCTCTCAATTCGTCCTCTCTTCTAGTCTACTCCTGATAACGAACAACAGTTCGAAATATTGAATTCTGTAAGTGTTATTTTTATTTTTTTTTCTGTGTCGTGCTTTGTGTAATTTAAAGTTTATAGTCCTTGTTGACCGTTTCTTATATATATATATATATAAAAAGATTTCACATAAACACGTGAAATAACAATCAATGATCAAACCACAATAAGAAATGGGAAAACAAGACTAAGATCTTTCAACCGTAACAAGCGGTCTTGTTACCAACTGAGCTGGGTTTTTGACTCTGACGAAGACCGCTTGTTACGGTCGAAAGATCTTAGTCTTGTTTTCCCATTTCTTATTGTGGTTTTATCATTGATTGTTGTTTCACGTGTTTATGTGAAATCTTTTTATATATATATGTATATATATGGCGAAGTGTCACAATGAAAGCACGTGACTATAATCAAGAAAAAAAAAGAATAAAAATAGCAATAAAAGTGATAAAGATTCTATGGGCTTTCCATTGTTTCCTGGTTTTCAAAGAACTCCTCTTTAAAACCGAGGTGGGACTTGACAGCACTTAAGCTTTAATACACTTATTTGATTGTTAATCATACAATTTGAATAACGGATTACCGTGAATGGAGAACCAACTAGTGAGAATTGAAATGTAAGGGGAGTATTGGCCTTAACTTTTAATTTTAACAAAAACTGCCATTAATCAATAGTTGGAAAACAAGTAATAAGAATAATAGACGAGGCAAGACAGACACTTTGAGACAGGCTTATCAAAGCTGATAAGCACTTATCGTTGTCAAAGAACTAATCAAACAGACAAGTTGAACGTAAGCAGAAGAAACTTGGCAATTGTCTATTGATACTGTGGTGACACCTTTAATATAAGATAACGAAAGTTATTGCTATTTCATGTTAAAACTGATCAAAAAAAAATCTAATGTATAAAGCTATACATATCATTTCCGTTGATACATTGAAATACATGAATGTATAAACACCCTATTACAAAAGGGAAATCTCCACTCCTAAACCTGTAGGAATTTTGTATTCCAAGTAAGCAGCAGAATAGAATAATGAAAAGTAAATAAAATATATCATTATACACATATATATGTATATAACAAATTTCCCAATTAACACGAGCAAGAGTGACTCTGCCAAAACCGGTTATTTTGGTTGAATGATCTTAGTCCCATGTGTTAAATTCTTGCTGTGGTTTACGATATACATCCTAAACTTGCTGTGGTTTAGGATATATATATATATATATATATACGAAGACCGCTTGTTACGGTCGAAAGATCTTAGTCTTGTTTTCCCATTTCTTATTGTGGTTTGATCATTAATATATATATATATATATATATATATATATATATATATATATATATATATATATATATATATATATGGTGTACTTAGGGAGCAGGCCTTCTTTTAAACATTAGCAGGCCTCCTTTTAAACATATTTCATTAAATTGCTTGCCTATCTTTATCCTCTCGTATTTCCTCGATACTTTTTCTAATCTTCTTATTAAAGACTTCCATTGACAGGGAAGAGCTCACCAAACAAGCTCACCAAAGATTTAAAAGCAAATCTTTTGGTGAGGTTATTTATGCTCTTCCCTGTCAATGGAAGTCTTTAATAAGAAGATTAGAAAAAGTATCGAGGAAATACGAGAGGATAAAGATAGGCAAGCAAGTTAATGAAAAATATATATATACAATTTTTCGATGAAAATACGATCCGAAACGGAAAAATATAGTTCAATGTACATAAAGAAACATAGAGAAATTAATTAATTAATTAACATTTTGCTTTTAATTTCTCTGTTTCTTTATGTACATTGAACTATATATATATATATATATATATATATATATATATATATATCAATACTGATAAGGACAAAAGGAAACAAAACAAAACAAACTTAAATGCCATCAGGGATTAAGTCGTTTATCAAAAATTTGATTATCGCAGTGGATGAATGATTGAAAAGTGAGTTTAGTCTGTCATGTTCTTTAGCTTTGACAATTACCTATAAATAAAATAACTATAAACATTTTCAATGGAATTATTAAATCAGGGAATAATGAATAGATTTCATATTAATCTATATATAAATCAACATACAAACTAGAGTATGAAATTCTATGGTACCTTTCAACCAGAAAGACTCTTCACCAAAGTCACCAAAAACAGAGCAGTACGGTCCTCAACATTTTGTTACTTAGACGAGGAGTGTTTGCTGGTCGAAAAATCTTAAACCAATTTCAGATATAAATATAGAAATAACGCAATATATAAAGATAGGTTTAAAATAAAGTTTACACTAAAACAACATAAGAAGTTATTTCATGACAAATGCCTCTCATCTTTTACTATTAGTTTGTTTCCCGTAGTACAGTTTGTTTTTATATGTAGAATTTATAGTTTCACGTAGAAGCGCTTTAGAAAATTCTGAATTTGTAGTAAGTTATTAATACCAAGTAACCGTTCTCGTCGAAATCCATTTCAGAAATTCTTAATGTAGTTCGTAATTTAATTTTAATTTCCCAATGAACTTTTAAAATAAAAGAAAAACAGTATTTAACCTACAGAGAGAAACTCTGAATTGAAATTAAGATCTGTTGGTTAAACATCACAGTATTTTTGTATTGTGTTTTATACGTTATACGTATATCAAAACAGAGAGATAGAAGGTATTAACTGTGTAGTTCACTGAGCTGGTTAAACATGCATTAGCAGATGTGAGTACCTTTTGGAGGGAAGACGAGTGCTCTGTTGAGATACACGTGGACTGCAGCCAGGTCACACCGGTATGAACCAGACCGCCTGGCAGGAATGCCGACTGTGGCGCGCCTTGCGGCTCCACTGGACACCACCTGGCGCGTGCCATCTGTCGTTCCGGATGCGACGGCTTTCTTCCTTTAGACAACTAACAACACCTGACCCCTTCCAGGATATCGCCATTAACTAACTATAAAAGCTTTTACTGTTCTTTTTAATTTTCATACAACCATCAAACAGGATGTCTGTAATTACAGATATATTTAAATACAAAATGTCGAATCGTAACTTGAAGAACTATATATGTGTAAATTGCACTGCTATTATACAAAGTGTTCACTAGAAAAGCAGAAAATTTGAAGGTCAAATGAGATCGTGAATAAAATGCGTGCTTACTGCTTTCTATTTTGATACTTTTTTTTTATTTGTTTTAGTTTTTATTTGATATACCCATACCATAGAAGGAAACAGGAAACAGCTTTCAGACTTCCAAAGGCAAATGAGGTGGTTAGAGGAGGCGTCTAACCACCTCAAAGTTGCAACAACTTTATTAAAATGATGCTATTGTAGTCGTTGAAAAAAAATTGGTAACACAACTAGAGATTTTTTCAGTCCCCAAATCGAATTTTCATTTTTGAAAAGAATAATCAATTTCATTCGAAAGTCTGATTTCTTTCCATGACATGGGTATCAAATAAAACCTAAAACCAATCAAAAAAGGATCAAAATAGAAAGCAGTAAGATAATCACTCATTTTAATCAAGATCTCATCTGACCTTCAAATTTTATGCCTTTGTAAAAGTTTTTCTTTCAATAAATACATTTTTTTTGACTGTTTGCTAGATTTTCCGCTTTTCTAGCAACCACCCTGTATATTAGTTTTGTATATCTATTGAAAAGGCCATCTGATCACTCAGTTATCTAGAAATTAAATAGACATTTTCAAGATATGTTCTATTGAAATGAAATGTTTAAAAAGTGAAAAATAATTATATGAGCTAGAACAGTGGTTGCCAACCTCTTTTTCGGTTCGTACCTGAAAAGAAATTTCCCTCGAACCTCACCATCCCTGAAATTTACAAAATACTCAAGAATAAATATAATCAAAAAAAGAAAAGATCAAATACATGGAGTGTTTACACAAAAAAAGGTTCCTTACCAAAAAAACATTTTTTTTAATATAATTGGAATAATAATATTGTGTATTATTTGCCTGGACTTTTCTCGCAACAGAACACTCTCGGCTGGGAACCCCTCACCTTGAAGGAGAGTTGTACAAATTTAGAATAATAACAAACCCCAAAACTACTATAATTTCTTTTTTCCAACTTTATAAACGAATTAGCAATATTCGTATACAAATCGAACTATTATTAATGGAAGAAGATACAGAATTAGTTGATATAGGTTGCAGTGACAGTCCCACAAGAAAACACTCATAGGCCAAACATTGGTGCTTTGTGATACCACATGTGTGATGACTATTCTACATTGGGAGTCCTACATTTTGCTTAACTCAAGTCCATTTAGAGTAGTGGTCTTTATCATACTCTAAATCTATAGAGTATGATCATCTACTCTAAATACTATAAATATTTATCATACTTTATGGATTACCTGACATCGTATAGGCTTGGGACCGACGGCTTAGCGTCCTTTCCGAGGTAAGACATGCTCAGATTTATTCATATCCACAGTGTGGGCCATCGTGGGTATTGAAACCTGGCTCTACCAGTCTAGAGACGAGCACGTTGCTACTGAGCTCATATTGCAATGAACTTGTCTTCATAGAAAACTATTATCATTAGAACTACACTTTAACTCATGCAGTCTCCTAGTAACTCTGACTATTTGTTATCAGAGTGAGTTGTATTGATACAGGCTTCATAAGGTAATGGAGTAACGAAATGATATGTTTATATGACTTTGTTATTCTGATATTCTCAATGAGTCCTTATACGAATTTATGACAAAACATTTGAATTGTGTGAAAAAAATCAAGTCGTTTTTGATTTCCCTTTACGAGCAACAGTAAAGGGAATTAAAACATTTATTTAATATTTAATATTACTTGTACCATCTCTTTTATTAGCATGTCTAATATTTTTTCATCTCTAATATTACTACCTCAAATATTTTCCATCTCTAATATTTTGCAATCTCTAATATTACCATCTCAATTATTAGCATCTCTTAACTTTTTTTCATCTTTAATATTTTGCAATCTCTAATATTACTACCTCAAATATTTTGCCATCTCTAACATTTTGCCATCTCTGCTTTACCATCACTAATATTTGCGATCTCTAATATTACCTACCATCTCTAATATTTTGCCATCCTAATATTACTATCTCTAATATTTTGCCATCCTAATATTACCATCTCTAATATTTTGCAATCTCTAATATTACCATATCAATTATTAGCATCTCTTAACTTTTTTTCATCTTTAATATTTTGCAATCTCTAATATTACTACCTCAAATATTTTGCCATCTCTAACATTTTGCCATCTCTGCTTTACCATCACTAATATTTGCGATCTCTAATATTACCTACCATCTCTAATATTTTGCCATCCTAATATTACTATCTCTAATATTTTGCCATATCTAATATTACCGTCTCTAATATTTTGCGATCTCTAATATTACCTACCATCTCTAATATTTTGCAATCTTTAATATTACTACCTCTAATATTTTGTAATCTCTAATATTACCGTCTCTAATATTTTGTAATCTCTAATATTACCTACCATCCTAATATTTTGCCATCTCTAATATTACCCTCTCTAATATTTTGCAATCTCTAATATTACCTAGCACCTCTAATATTACCTACCATCCTAATATTTTGCCATCCTCATATTACTCTCTAATATTGTGCCATCTCTAATATTACCGTCTCTAATATTTTGCAATCCCTAATACTACCTGACATATCTAATATTTTGCCAACCTAATATTACGATCTCTAATATTTTTCCATCCCTAAAATTACCTGCTACCTCTAATATTTTGCATCTCTAATATTATCTGCTATCTCTAATAATTTCTATCTCTAATATTATCTACCATCTCTAATATTTTGCCATCCCTACTGTTACCATCTCTAATATTTTGCCAAATTAGTTCCCAGACCAGTGCCAGCTTATGGTGCTATAATTGATAGCATAGAGATAAATAAATATAAACTATTATTCATTCTTGTATTTATTTACAACATTCTTTATAAGTTTAATACTTACAAATGTCAGATCTACAAGTAAAGGAGCATTGACTTTAGCTTCCTCCAGAATCACTGAATTCTTCACTAGGTTGGAACAAAGAAACAGCCTATTCTACACATAAATTACCATTGAATGTTTGAATTCGACAGAATTATGTGTCTTCTTTTCGAAACAAAGAGTCACAAGACAAACGTTACGAAAACCATATTTAATAATATGGGAAGAGTGTACTGTGAGCTATCGATCGCTTATTGAAGCAGTAGAAGAAACTTTAAAAGATTTCCGGAATTCAGGGAGAACAATGGGTGGCTTGAGGCCTGTCTTTGTCGGTGTCTCGCCAAGCCTGCCTTTGACTCCCAGAGGAACAAGAGCAGGAGTCAGCAAAGCCTCCTTCATATCATCCACTCTTTGTGACCCCATTGAATCAGTAAATTTACAAACAAATATGATTTAGGGGGCGCTGACACAAAGTGCCGTGACCTGCTACTGCTACATGACAAGTGATTGAATTAGGCAATGAATTACGAAAAAATATAGCAATTCCAGATTAATAAATTTGTAAGGTACATCCTAAATTAGATGCAATATTTAGAAAACAGTACACATAGTAGTGTATGAGAGAGGTCAAATTAGTTCATTACTAGTGCAACCTGTTATAGTGTGGTATTTACTCATTTTGGGAAAATTTCAAAAACAACGCGTTTTTGTTGTTATTCTTCAAGTTACATGTACTCTGCTGGGGTGGTTATTCAGTGGGTAAACCCAAACAGTCCACTGAATAACCCCCCGAGCAGAGCATATGTAACCTGAAGAAGAACATCAAGTGTTCAAAATGCGTTGTTAGTTTTTATAATAAACTTTTTTGTGTGGAGACATAATACTTTCCCTAAAAGGTAAAATTAGTTTGAAATTCCTCAGTAGACCAAATAAATATCAGGAAATTTTGAATAAAGTCACTGGACATTCGGTTATAAATGCCTAGAAATGCTTCTGAATTCACTTAATCCCTGAGGTCTTTCAGTTCACTGAATAAAATTTATGAGAGTCGAATAAAGATAAAGAATTTAAGAATAAAATTTGATATTTCTAACAGTGTGTTGCATAATCTGAACCCTCTAAATCTATCTAATTTAACAAGTATACATGTAAAACATTTAATCTTTCAATAATTTTTGTTTTTTTTTTTATCCCTTTTTATGAATTTAAAGTTTAAGCTACCTAAAAGATAACAGAATAATTTCTTCGGATTCATATCGATGAATTAAGTTTGTGATCTCGATGTTGAATTAAGATTAGATTAAGAAGCAGTATTTTTAATTTCTTGGGCTTTCGACCTTTAATTTCTTAAGATATTATTATCAACCGTCATACCTCGTCTATCACTGGTGAAGTCGCCCGACAGGTTTCGCAATGGCTGCATCATCAATCGGAATAATGTTACCTTCCAAAATCACGGATATAAATACCCATTTTAACTCAATGGTGCCAATATATATGCCTAAATTTCCTACCTAACAGTTATATTTTATTTTATTTTGTTTAATCTGTTTATTGTCTTTTAAACTTTAAGTCGTCTCTGTCCTGTCCGTCCTGTTGTCTTTTCATGTTTGTTATTGGTTTAAATATTATGTCTGCCTGGTGCTTAATTTGTTCGTTTATTAGGTTATCAGTATTTTTGTGTTTATATATTTCCATTTCCTCTATTACATTTAATCTTTTACCTTTTTGTCCTATTATAATTAATTTCATTGAGTTTTCCATATTGTCGGGTTCTGTCCGTGTTTTTTTAAATAGTCAGCAAAATTTGATTTATTCGTGTTATTTACATAATCATTAATATGTTCTTTAAATCTTTGATTTAATGTTCTTCCAGTTTGCCCGATGTATATCTGTTTACAGTCTTTACACTTTAATTTATATACACCGCTTTTATCATATATATTATTTTTACAATCCATACCTATATTTATTATTTGTTTTATTGTATTATTAGTTTTGAAACTTACCTTTACATTATATTGGTTTATTAACTTAGCAATTCTATGACTGACATAATTTTTGACATAATTTATGACATTTTTGTGATTTTGAAAGGTTACATTAGTCCCATTGATGATGCAGCCATTACGAAACCGGTCGGGCGACTTCAACAGTGATAGACGAGGTATGACGGTTAATAATGATATCTTATTTACTAAACTCTGTGGCACTAACAATATTCATGACTTTAATTTCTTACCTGATTTGGGTTCAGACCGGCGTGAGTCAGGTCGGTTTCTATCCTTATATTTATATATTTTAGTATGAAATAACCAATTATGTTAATTATTATTGTTATTCATTTTTGATTGAAATTAATCTGTTTTTGGCAGATGTTATAATTATTATTATTAGAGACTATGAGAGATGTTTCCTCATTCTTTAAGTTTGAGGAAAGTATAAAGTTATGGGCTACAAAAAATACTAAAATGTTGAGAGGTATTCTTTTTAGTCGTAAAAGACTATGTGTACTGCAAAACTAAGGAATAGGAGGCATCAGTTTGTGATTAGCGTGTTGGAATTGAAAGGTTCTTTATGGCCCTCATAAAGAGTAAATGACATGCGCAGTTTACACTAGTGAAAAGGGACTTTTCATCTCAGCTAATCATTGTTACTTCTCATATAATATTGACGCTCTTTAGTCTACTAATTAGACTATACTACTTTTAATATGCCTGCCTGAAATTTTAACAGTTAATGGACTCGAAACACTATAAACCATTTAAATAAAACATATGAAGCTGAAACAACTAAAATAACAATTAATAGTATGAGGAAGTTATTTTAGTTGGTGTTCTTCAACATGTACGGTTTGTAATGTAGGTACTGCTGAGCACTGGTTGGTTCTAAGTGAACAAAAGTAAGGGATTAGCCACTGTCTAAGGCAGGGGTTCTCAATGGGGTGAAATTCACCCCCAGGGGTGAATTTTGAGTTTTCAGGGGGTGAATTGTGACCACAGTAAGTTTACAGAGTGAGGAAAGCTATTATAGGTTTTTATTTATAAATTAAACATACTATTTTAGTTGAATTAATATTTTAAATATTCATCAATATTGTAATTAGCATTTAATTTGTAATATTCTATTATAAATATAATCAATGTAAAGTTATGAAAGTGTATATAATACTTTGGAAAGAAGGGGGAGGGGGGGTAAGGGGAATGGCATTGTGGGAAATGGCGAGAGGGGTGAATAGGGCTATGAAGGGTGGAACCCTTGGCCTAAGGTATCAACTTCATAATAAAAGTAAGTATTCTGAGGTAAAATGGATAAACCAACAAAAGTCTCCACACAAATGAAGTTTTATTCAACGCGTTTCGAACACTTTGTGTTCATCATCAGGAAGACACCAAGGATGTGGTACTGACGGGTTGGTCCAGTGAACACAACTAGTTTAGTGTGTTCACACTGGACTAACTTCACTGGACCAACCCGTCAGTACCACATCCTTGGTGTCTTCCTGATGATGAACACAAAGTGTTCGAAACGCGTTGAATAAAACTTCATTTGTGTGGAGACTTTTGTTGGTTTATCCATTTTACCTCAGAATGAGTAAATACCACACAATTACGGATTACAACTAATGATTTAAAAGTAAGTATGTTTGAAACATTGTGGGTGTTAGCCATAGATATATCTAGTACAGTATGTAATATAGTACTAGGGTACTGTAGTACAGAAGGGGGAAAAGTACTATAGTTCTTAGGACGCAGTACTGCAATCACCCTCAACAAATAAATAAATAAACAGCGATAGATAATAAGAAATGTTGATAAAATTATAGAATATTGTCGAACTTATGTTTGCATGAAATTAATTAAAGAAGATGTCATCAATATAGTGGGTGAATAATAAAGGAAGGTAAAGGAAGGAAATGATACTCTCATTTAGCTATGAAAATTAAAGAGCCATAATTATGATTGTAGCAGTTCCTTTGGTTTGAGCCCCAATCCAAGAAGTTATGCGATCCGTGCTAAAGGATGGATGATACAGGGGTTACTGTATTACGAACGGAGCCTCAAGGGTACCAGGTGACCTCCTTGAGTAAATAGCCTTACTCCGGTATGCGGTGCTCTGTCGGAGCCGACAAAATACAACGGATAGAGATTCAGATATTTTCCCCTGTATGATACTAACGAGAAGGAAGTCCGGAGGTTTTCCTCCGGAAGCGTAGAGGGTCCAAAAGCATTAACTGGTGGAAGCCAACCTCCCACAAGTGCACCTGAGGACCCGAAAAAACCGTCCTGAAGAAGGAAATTACTTTCTTCCGAAACGTAGGGAGCCTGAATGGATATTGTCAATGATGGTTTGTGCAGATTCTGCAAAGAGGAAGAAACACCGTTGCACCTCCTGACTGACTGAAGGCAACTTGCTGCACAGAGGTGGGTGCTTCGGGACACTGAACAAAACCATAGAAAAACTTTTTCCGCTAGACTCAGCAAAAGTGCTGAGCTTCTTGGAGTCGTTGAAGCTAACTGCTAGGGTACTTTAGTACAGAAGGGAGGGGAGTACTATAATGTTTCTTAAGACGCAGTGCTATAGTCACCCTGAAACAATAATAATAGAGACTTGGTTTTAAGGTAATAACAACCATCAAAATAAAAGATATTCTTCTTATGGTCAAGGTCTGCCAGAGAAACAAAAGTAGAATGTGTGCTAAAAATAGAGTTCTGAAGTCAAGAAAGTATCTCGTAGGATCCATAGCCTCAGATTGACTGATAGAGGTGTAAACAGAAGTTTGTTTCATACATGTGGGCTATAACAAGAGAATAACAGGGACTGTAGGTAGAAACAGACTTTGAAGCGATTGGAGGAAATTGAAGGCATCGTTACAAAAAGAAAGTTCACAACAACAATAGGTTGTAAGTAGCAGTCAAAAAAATATAGAAATACTCTTAGTAAGGGAACCGTAGCTAAAGATAATGGGTCTTCCATCAGGAGAAAATCCAGGCATGTTATATGTCTTATAAAAATGGAAGTAAATAAAAAACAAGATAATGGGGATGGGATGGAATAAGGATGCTGATATCATCCCTACAGAGATCTTTGTTGACGGCACTGAAGGAAATTAAAAATCAAGAAACCAAGTAGTAAGGCCTTGGTAAAAGGATGAATTTAAAAGCTGCCTCATAACATTGCATAGTAAACTTCAGCATTTACAAGACCAAATCTACATCCCTTATCGGCTGAGGTAATAATCAAGAAACTGCCACACCTCAGCCTAATAACAGCTTTCCTTTTGGAAACAGTGAAATTGTTATTGAGAAGGTAAAAACTATTACTAGTTAAACTTTACTGTTAAAGCACGATCAGCCCAAGGGACCAGGTTAGCTCGGTGGTTAACGTACTCGCCTCTGGACTGGTAGTCAGGGGTTCCATCCCCACCTGACCCTCGATTTATTCACTCAGGAGGTGAATAAAACTGAGTACGTCGTCCCACGGAGAGGACGTTAAGCCATCGGTCCCGAGCCTGTACGATATCAGGTACTCGTTAAAAGTCCCTAATCAAAATGCACTTGAGTTAGGCAATATTTAGAACTCCCAATGTAGAATCAGTAGAATCACCGATCAAACAAAAAGCTGGTAAACGGCTAACGTTATCACCCGCTAGGGGACCGGTTTAAACAATAAAAAAAAAAAAAGGATGACCAGGAGTTTGACGTATTATAGAGAAGATTAAAACTTGAAGGAGGAGAGGCTGAAAGAGGTGAGAGTTCATTAGGATACAATGATTTAAAATTCATTAGGGAGTTTGGAGTTTGGAAGGCAGATCATCAAGGTTATTACCATTTGAAGTCCAAATGAAATTCGTTCTTGGGATCATAAAGTATTTGTATATCCTCTGATTTTGTTGCATGCATAATGTTAGTGAATGTACTAAATAGGTCACAGAGAATGCTAGTCGCAGTCTTACCTGTATTCAATCAACTGCTGGGAAAACAGCAAATACTTTTATTACATTTATATTTATTGTAGTTTCCTTAATGGTGTATGGTGTATGGTGTATCAAAGGTGGGCAAATCAAGAGTACTTGGGAGTAAGAAGAGAGGAAGGATTCTGCGAAAAAGAAAGGGAACTTGAACGAAAAGACAAGAAATATAACATTTAGACAATATGGCTGCAAAGGAATGATTATTCAAGATATGAATGAGCTGACAAAGAAATATTGAATAATGGGTCTAAATGCAAGAATCAGGAAGAATGCTGATAACAGATAAAACCACTGAGTGTAAGAGTTCATATAATTTAATAAAGAAAAGTGACCTAGTTAAAGGAAACAGTAAAACGAATGAAATAATACGATAGGTAAAGAACAGAATAGGAGAGGGAGGCTGCTGCATTTTTGAAGTTAGGCCGTTAGGAATGATTTAAATTATAACAACAGGAAATTAAGTGAATGTGACACTACCACCAGCTATCTTCCGAAAAAACTTAATAGCCTCGCTCAATCGTTAAGAGACAAGATATTCATGAATATACAGGAAGAAAAAATACAATAGTCATTAACAAGTAATATAATAGTAATCTAATGAAAACATAATAAAAACAAATAAAACAATGTCACATAATTATAAATATTGAATCATACTTGTTCAATCTGTTATAGTGTTGCATTTACTCATGATGGGGAATTTCAAAAATTACATCTCCAGATAAAAAACAGTTTAATATAAAAGCTAACAACTCGTTTCGAACACTTAGTGTTCTTAATATTTACATATAAAAAAAATACACTTGAATTGCAATTCAACATTCATATACTCGTATTGTATTCAATTTTAAATAATTTACTTTGATGTACTTAAAGCTCATATCTCATTTCTTCTGTGCTTTCAACATTGATTGTTATTTCGCGTGTTTATTGTGAAATCTTATTAACGACTGTATATGTATACGAATACTGTACTAAGATGAAGGTATGGGACAAATACCAACAGTATAAATATTCGATCTTTTATTATTAGTGTATGAAAATAAATATTTTCATACAGACTTTCTGGAATTTTGGAGGTTAACAAATTTAATGGCCAAAGGGAAGACAAATGTTACGACCGCCCCGGGCGGCAAACATAGTTAATGCGCCACTGACTTAGGATTCTTCTAAAATCGTACATCATTTAATAAAAGTCCTGTTACTTTGATTAAATGTGTGCACTTGCTTTATCTATGTAGTATAAGTTTTTTTATTCCATCAGATTGGATATAGTAAGAATGTGGTTGAAATCAGTTCTATATTTTGAAAGTGAAGCATAGTACTCTGTAATTTTGTTGCAATAGAAGGCCTGTTCTATTGCTGCATGGCCTCTTTGTATAGCGTAACCAGGAGAAAGGCAAAGTTACTTTCACATGTTGAAAAGGCCATTGTCCTTCTCACTTCAATCCCTGCTTGAATTGACAAAACCATTTCTTGCGTCTCTCTCTCTCTCTCTCCAACCCCAGACCATTAACTGTTCACATTTAGCCTCCAAAGAGGGATTTCCGGAGATTAACAACTCATCTGGACTTCCTCGAGAACCTTCTTCTAGTGACACACTCATGTCCCCCTAATGTCTGAAAAATTGTAGCAACGAATTAATTCGCAGTCATTCATTTAAATAACTATTGAGTAAGTCTTCAAAATTTGGATTTATGAATGATACTGCTTAAAAATTGATGAATATTGTATGGTGGCATATCCGCAAGTTACTGGTTTTGGCTCAATACAAAATAAATATATTGTTTAGCCTACTATTGATTTCAGTACTGGTTTGTCGCAATAAAAATATTTTAAACAGTAATGTAGTTGTTTGTTAGCTCTCTTCGATGGGTCCTTTAAACGAATTTACTGTATCCTTGAAAGTATGTTTTGTTATTTATCAGGTCCCCTAAACATATGATTAAATCCAATCAAAAATAAATGCATATTGTTTGTTTGTTTTTCAACGACCTCATTTTTCTTTTGAAATGAGAAAAACTGTTTGTTTGTTTCCAACTACCTCATTTTTCTTTTGAAAAAAAAAAAAGAAAAAGCCTCAACGAGGTTTTCATCTTTTAATTCTGTTCTAGGGCGGAAATAGAGGTTCATTTATTATTTGGCACCCGCTTTAGTAATGGGCGAAACCACATTAACTGTTGATTCTAAATTGTTGAGTCCTAAATTTTTCCTAACTCTATTTTATTTAGAGTAGGGTAATCTTTAACGATTACCTGACATCAAAAAAGCTCAAGAGCGCCGGTTTAACGAAACGTAAGTTAGTAAGTGTTTTACCCTGTCTGATAATTTTCTTTTATGTGTGATATTTAAACTTACATTTTATATTAAGGTCTAAACCACAGTAAGAAATTAGAAAAATGAGTAAGATCTTTCTGAAGATTTTAATGAAATTAAGAACATGGGTACAAGTCAGTGAAAAGAAAATAAAACAATAGAAATTGAAGCAACAGAAAAAAAAATATTACTTAAAGAAATTTAATAAATAAATAGAAAATGATGAAGGAAAAACACTGGAAGTAAAAGCAATGCACATATGAAATGAAACGAAAAATTGAACAGAATGAAAGAAATTGAGTATTATTTGTTGAAATTATTTTTTAAGGCGTATGCCAGGACTACACTCAAAGTAACTAACCTAGCATTTATTCATATATATGCTATCCTTTTTACAGAGAGGCTAATTTCCTGAAATTTATATCAAAACAATCTATTACTGTGATTATCTGAAACATGTAATGTAACTATGCACAATTAATACTCAGGAAAAAGAAAATAGTTTTTAGACTGATGAAATTGAATTCATCGTGTTCTATATTTGAGAAAGACGGAATAATGCTAAAACATTGAAATGTTATATTTGGAAAATCATTGTCATCCGTCAAACAGCGTGACTTGTTGCGTGTCCGCAAATTAAATGGTATACACCGACAACTAATCAATCAACCCATATTTATGCCGACATTTGTACGGAAATATGATAAATGCCCTCTAGTTGGCTTAAAACATGAAACTGTTTGAAATACTAGATATTTGCTCTTATTATAACTAATATTGAAATGATAGTAAAGTGAAAACTACAAAGTAAAATACATTAACGATTATCAGTTAAACAAAAATTATGCTAATACCATTATTAACTATATCTTGACTTTAGTAGTATTAAATATGATATCATGGTACAGAAGTTGAACAATTCATCGGAAGAAATTGCTGGATATGTTAATTTTGGAAAAGAAGTACAAATGATGAAGCCAATGTAACATGTTTTAGTTATCTAAATTTTTTTATTGTTCAATTAAAATAAGTTTTCAAATGGTGATAGTTCTATCGAAAAGATATTATTTTGATACATAATGTTACAACTATTCGCGATTTCCTAAATCACAAATCGATTTACTAGTAAAAAAAAAAAAAAAATAGAACGGATTTCTGGAATGTGTACCACGTTTTTCAAATTTTACATCCTAATTATATACAACTTCTTGAAAATCAAAAATAATCTATTATATCTTAAGAATTTTGAAAAGTGGGAGCAACCTATAAGAAATACCTGTAATCTTGTTGCGGAGAAGATATTGTTCAGAGTTTATGAGGATTACATAGAAATTTCGACGTGTCTCAAAATGAAGTTGTCCTTTTTGAAAGATACAGAAGGTGATAATTTTTTTTAATTTATCAGTTGTAGTAGTTTTGTGTTGATAGATCTATCGAAGATACCATTTCGTTACATAATGTCATAACTATTCGTGATTTTGTAAATCACAAATCGACTGATAGATTAGAAACAACAAATAAAAGATTTCTGGACTGGGTACTCCGTTTATGAAATTCTCCACCCTACAACTTATTTCTGCACAGCTTCTTAAAATTAAAAAGGAAACTGTCAAAACCTAAGAGTGCTGAAAAGTAACCTTTAAGAAAAGCCTTTAGTATTGTTGCAAAGGAGATATTAATCGGAGTTATGAAGAATGCTTGCAAATTTGGATAATTTGTCAAGAAATGAAGATGTACTAAAGAAGAAAATTGGAAAAGAAGGATCTTTTTTCTCAGTTTACCATCTATTGCAGTTGTTTGCTGTAAATGTAAAAGTATTGTACATTTTCTTCGAATTTGGAAGAAGTTTCATTTAATTAAAATGTTTGTATGACTATATAATTACCATATTTAAGTTATTCGCGTACTAACCGAGTATTTACTTATATACTTATTAGCATTACAATAGCATCACATGCTTTATAATTATACCCTTTGTTTTTAGTAAAATACTCAAACTAAGTAAAAGTAAAAACAAACCGATATTGAAATTAAACTACTAGCATACTAACTGCTAGTTATTGTATTTTGCTAAGTACTAACTTCATACAATCAAAAAAAATATAAAATTACAATTATGAATTATAAAAAACGAAACAGACTCAAAATTTCTGAGATACTTGGATAGTATTATTTAAGGTTCAATAAGAATGATTCTAATTCACATTCGTTCCTAATGTATTCCACAATAATTTCCAAAATAAATATGTAGTATTATTAATGACATATTTATGATGGAGAATTTCAAAAATTACATCTCCACGTAAAAGAGTTTTATGTCCAAACTAACAATGCGTTCCGAACACTTTGTGTTCTTCTTCAGGTGTACATCTGCACTGTGCAGGGTGTTATCGCAACAGTTCAGTTGTAAACCTGAAGAAGAACAATAAGTGTTTGAAATGTGTTTTACTTTTGATATGAAACTCTTTTGTGTTGAGATGCAATTTTTGAAATGCCCCATCACCAGTAAATACCATGCTATAATAGATTGCACAAGTTATGAATGATGTGTTTATTTAAATTATACCCAACTAACAAGTTCAATAAGGATCTTTCATAACTCACCTATACCGAGCTAGATATAGACCTATGAAAGGTTTGTTCAAAGATAGACTATTGTTTGATTGGCAAAGAAGATATTTCAATGAATGCCTTTAGCTGTTATCAGCAAATACACTATCTATTCCTCATCCGTTAGCAATAGTCAACACCTTTTCATTATAGTCCAACAGAGATAACCCCATACAATCGCATTCTTTCTTTATTACTCAAAAATAAAAAGCAATTCTTCAGATTTTCAAAAGCAATTCCATTGATTTTAAATATCAAATCATTAGAATGCCTAGTTCTTTATACAGACTTTTTTTACAGTCAATGAAATATTATTAAATTATATAACTTACTCTTTTACATAAGATTAGTCCAATTGGTAACTATTACATTTGTTTTGAAAATACTATACCTTTATTATAATTTAGAATAAAGCAATATGTTACATAATATTTTTATCATTGATATAGCTCATTGATGGGAAACTTTTTGAGTTCAACGTGTCAAAATTTTGAAAAATCGAGACATAATTTTCGTGACATGCCACACAAGGTAAAAGTCAAGACTAAATAGAAAATATAAATATTTATAATTTTTGTTAGTTAATTATTTGTTTAATGCCATTTAAAATACAAGAACCAAAATTATGAAACTAGAATTTAGCATGTATAACTTAGCATGTTTTCAGAATTTAGCATTTTTACATTAAAACAATATGATTAAATGTTTTTAATATATATATTGTTACGCAATATTATTGTACTTGTACATAACGTCTGGTTTCAGACGTGTATAAAGTATTAATTATTATTTACAGAATTAATAATATTATTATTATTATTAACCAATTTTGGCTGTTATGAGAGACAAATATTTAAATGATGAATTTTTTTATCTGTTGCGTGTCAAAATTGACACGCGTGTCATAGGTTTGTCATCACTGATATAGCTTTTCGATCACTGATTGTTCAAAATACTAATTTACCTAGTTGTTGAGGATTAGGTTTATCCTCAATAACTAAACTAGTATTATCTTTATCCTCATCTAGTATAGTAGATGAAGGTGGTAGAGTACATAATAGTCGAGTAACGTAGCCATTTTTTTTCGTATTTCTGTAATTATAATTAAACTCATTGTTATGTTATCCATAAGCTATTCTAAATCAATCATATGACTGCGCAACTTTCAACATGAACGCTGTACGAGATTACAAGATTTTTCAACCAGCAATGATTTCTGTCAGTGTCTCAAAACAATATGAAATTTTGATAAAGGTTGTTACTAGTTACCAACAAGGGTTCCGTGTAATATGGCATGTTGGATTGAAGCAGTTCTAAGTCGGAGGCTTTCATTTACTTCTCAGGGTTTTTTTGGCTTTAACAGCAGAGGTCAGTAGTTTTCGTTTGTTAATAACTGCCTGTTAGTTTGTGTCTTTTTTCGATCATTTGGTCTTAGAAGTGAGTACAAGAAATCTTGACAGTCAAGTCAAATGAATTGCTGAGTCACTGGAAATCTGTGATTCAGCAAACTCATCTTAAGTTAGGTTATGTTAGTTTGCAGTCCATTACGGGAAACACATAGGCCAAACATTGGCCCTTTGTGATACCACACAATAAATATTGATTCTACATTAAGAGTCTTAAATTTTGGTTGACGTAATTGTATTTAGAGTATGGATCTTTAATGAGTAACTAACACCGTACAGGCTCGGGACCGATGGATGACGTTCTCAGATTTATACAACTCCTGCGTGAATAAATTGAGGGTCAGAGTGGGTATTGAACCTTGGACCCACCAGTCCAGAGGTAAGCACGTTTCCACTGGACGAACCTGGCCCCCTACATCGTCATAGAATTTTTTTTTAAATAGTTGGTCATGCGATGAATAAATCCTTTCACTGACTCAAGCTTAAGTCACATTGGATAACAATATTTTTGGCATAGAAAGGAGCACATAAGAAGCGAATATTTATTATGGACAATCTGAAGACAATTCTAATGTCAGTTTACAGTTGAACCAAACCGAAGACCCACACGTCATAGGAGTTCTTTTGTCTGATTTATAGATGAGCTCCAACTCCTGTGGAGTATTTTTCGACTTAAAGTTAGGGTATAAATTGCACAATAATGTGATTGATAAGTAATGTGATGTGATATAAGCTATGACATACGTTTTTATTCAAAATAAATGTGTTCAAAGACCGGTTTTTTTACTCTTTGTTTTCAAACGCTCACACTTATAAGGCTTTCACCTTTTAGTGCTTTCCTAATGGAGAAAATTGTAGTTCATTTATTATTTGGCATACATTTTAGTAATGGGCGACCTTATTACCTATTGATTTTACATTCGGAGTCCTAATCAATCGTACATGCTTAGGACCAATGCTTTAATGCCCTCTCCGATGAACGAATCGGTTTTTTTTTACTTGCAAGTATTGATTGATAACAATTGATTTGCTTACAAATACACGTAAATAGTACGAAGTCTCCACACAAAAGATATTTTTATATTCAAACTACGCGTTTGAAAGACTTCTTGATCATCATTCTGACTCCATGTTTCACGTTTCACTCCCTCCATTGGAAGTTTATCTGATGATAAACACGACGTGTTTGAAACGCATAGATTGAATAACAAAAAATTCTGTGTGGAGACTTTGTATGATTCATTTACCCCAGAATGAATTAATTTCATGTTATTATCAATATAACTCTGCAAGCCTTACACCATGCTGTATTCATCAACCAATTTCATTGAGTTTTTTTTTCGTTAACGACCAAATTTAGTTTAGGAAAAGGAATTGTTTTTATTTAGTAAGAATTATTACTTTTAAGAAAACACTGAATATTTATTTCCAATCCAAGTAATAAGTCAAATGTATTACCTTTTATGTTATTACATAACCATGTACAGTTTCATGATATGTCACATAAATTACTTGATTGTAATCAATTCCGATGGGATGACTAAGAAAATAGAACAAACCACTTATCATGACCAATATTTCAGCCTACATTTCGTTATCTATTGATTCTGACTGAACGAGACCGAGTATCGACAGGTGGCAGATGTCAGTGTTGGCCTTGTCATATTTTAGACTAAATATGTTTCTTCTCCTGTTGGCGAACTGATCAATGATTTATTGTAACTATTAATGGTTCATAGTTCGAGTACTCATACCAATTATACTGTTCTATAGAGAAGTTCTATAGAAGGCGTTGCATGGGCTATGGCATAACAAACCAATAATGTCTGGTTTTGACCAGAAAACCCTCAAAAAGTCCAGTAACATTGCTTATGTAGTGTATTCAAAAAGTTGGGCTTTTTACTTTTGAATCGTATTTACGTCCTCTCAAATGTAGAGTGAACGATTTTCCTCTTAACTACGCGATTAACTGAAAAAATAAAGCATCAGAGAAAGAGACAAACAAGCTAAAAGAATTCACAGTTGTAATCAATAAAATTACGTAAATAATATACTAAGTTTGACAATATCAAATTGATAAAATATTTAAATATACCGAAGCCTTGAAATAATGTGTCTAAAAAAATTTAAAGAATGTAGATTACGAAGGAATGAAAAAGTATATATCTACATTGATAAAAAGAAATGTAACCAGAAATGTAACAAGAAATTAAAGGATGAAAATTAGAAAAGAATTTTAAAAAAATATTTAGCTGAAGTGCTGCTCAAAGTGATATAAGGAAAGGAAATCCTAAAATGGTGACGAAAACGTCTGACGCGATGATTAATAAAATCAATTTGTTGGGTGTTTAATGAAGAAAGACTATTTATTTCACTTTAAAAGAGAAGGTTTGGAATGGCATGATGATGCTATTCTTCAGTTTAGTTAATAAGAAATTTAAATTTCGTAAGCTGTTACAAGAAAGACAAACAAGAGGAATCACGTTTGAAGGCCCTGCTATTACCATTGGGAGTCAACAGCACGGAAGTAAGGATTGAAGTTTATTGTTGATGGGACCCCTTGGGCACCCTTAGTCAGGTCATGAAAGGAGCTCCAGGTACTAAGTGTGGGCAAATCAGAATTCCTTTCACTTCCCTTGAAGGGACATGTGTCCTTCAAGGGACACAGGTTTAGCCCTTGTCAGTGATATGTCAGCTGTGACAGGAACCGTTCAGTTGTAAATCATCTGATTTTCAGGAGGGAATAGAACCGCTTTCCACTGAATAGTGAGAGAGTCTGTTGGGTTTTCAACATTTCAAATCACACATGAGAAGTACAAGCAACATTCTGGGAAAATAACAATATTGTGCCTGTTTACCAACTTATATTTTCCTCAACTGAACTCAATAGGTCTTATTGAAGTAATAATTTCTCACCTTAGTTCATGGGTTCTCAATTTAAAATGAAATTCACCCCTCGGGACCGACGGCTTAACGTCCTCTTTGAGGGACGACGTGCTCAAATATATTCACTTCTCTCGTGAATAAATCGAGAGCCAGAGTGGTTATTGAACCCTGGATCTACCAGTCCAGAGGAGTGCACGTTACCACTGGTCTAACCTAGCACCCTTAAAATGAAATTTATGATGAGAAACAAATTAAATAAAGAAGAAAGTTTACATCATGACTGTGTTGTGATTTAAAAAAAAAACATAATGTTTATGCATATTTTTCTAGTCAGTCTAATTGATTGGATATATTTAAATGTATATATAGATATTATTATATCATGTAATTATTATATATATATATATATATATATATTATATATATTTCAACCGTAACAAGCGGTCTTCGTCAGAGTCAAAAACCCAACTCAGTTGGGTTTTTGACTCTGACGAAGACCGCTTGTTACGGTTGAAAGATCTTAGTCTTGTTTTCCCATTTCTTATTGTGGTTTGATCATTGATTGTTGTTTCACGTGTTTATGTGAAATCTTTTTTATATATATATATATATATATATATACTTGGGGAGCAGGCCTTCTTTCAAACATGTTTCGTTAAATTACTTGCCTAGTTTGATCCTTTCGTATTTTCTAGATACTTTTTCAAATCTTCTTATAAACGATTTCCACTGGCACGGAAGAGTATAAACAAGCTCACCAAACGATTTGCTATTGGGCTAAAGTTTACTTACTAGAGTGAAGCAACATGAATATTCTATTAGCAGGCAAGAAAAGTCAAGTGCTTTGTTTCAGCTTATTAATTTAAACAATCATTTCATAAAAATGGGAAGATTCCAAGGAATTGATATTTCTCTCGTCTGATGTTGAAAGAAACTTAGTAGAAAGTGCCCTAATTAAGTATCATCTTGAAAAACAACTCAATATAAGTCATGGGCTATATTGATTAGATGAATTCTTAAATCAAGACATAGTTAAACAAATTAGACCTGTGGGTGATCTTCGAAAAGTACAAGTATCTTTCGACATGAACTCTGACCAGATTGTTCATTCAGATAATATAGCTTAATGTTTTGTTATTTTTTTTCTTTTAATAATAAAAAAAGAACATCGTTTAAACTTCATTGATTGCATCACATGTTTATTTATTGTGGTTTTTCTGCTTACATATATTTTAGAAAAATGTTTATGGTGGATTAGGTCAAAAATTAATTACTTCAGATTACAAGCTGACGACTCGATAAAATTTGTTCAGCATTCTCAATGCTTTTTTAAGGATCTATTTAACGCATTATGCACATATCTTTTTCTTTTGTAATAAATACAGTCAAAAATAAATTTAATTGACATAGAAATTTGTTATATCATGTGTGTCCTTGTTATAACAAATTTATTTGTCAATGAAATTTCTTTTTGACATTATATGTATATTAGGGAAAAAAGAAGAGATGTGCATAATGTGTTAAATAGTTCCTTCAAAACAGCTTTAACAATGCCGAACAAATTTCCGCGAAACGTTGGCTTGTAATCTGAAGTAATTAATTTTTGACCTACTCCTCAATAGGTAATTTTGTATTTGAAGAATCAGGTCGATAAGCTGTGTCTATATTTTTATAATTGCCGCCCCTAGTGAGGCCATGCAGCTATACTACAGGTTGCATGGCTTAATTTTGCACGTGGTTCTTCGAACCGGGGGCTACAAGAGCCACTGACCCTACCTGTAGCTGAGCAGGTTCAGTAAGACCATTGGTCCGGAGTTTTATCCAAAACTTTAACATAAGTCGGTACTACGGGCGACGGGGGCCCATGGAGAGGTTCTCTCTCCATCCCACCGACTGAGGATGGACTCGTAGTGGCTGTTAGTTCTCACCCAGGTTGGGTAGACCCTTGTGGTCGCTGTGTGAGAAGCAGTAACTTCTCGGGTGGATGCCTGCTTAGCATACCGGGAAGCTAGAGCCCCAAACTTTGACCATTAGGAACGTATAACGATCTCAGCTAAGTGGACTGGAATACTGGTAGTTGTTTTAGCAGACGCTTTGACTTTTGATGGGCTACTCAGAGTGGGGAAGAATGGATACCTATCTCATGCTCTAATACAGGGGTCTCCAAAGTTTTCCAGCGGAGGGCCACATTGCTGAATTTTTAAAGCTTCGCGGGCCAAGGTTCTAAATTATTTATTTTACCAAAATACATGCAATGTAAATAAACAGTGATTTAATAATTAAAAAATGTTATTTATTCAGTACATAATTACAATGCATATAATATCAGCAACCACTAACATATTTTTTAACTTCGATCAATTGGGGAATATAAAATTGTTTCATATTTTCTGACAAAATTTTGTCCAACTGAGGTTCAAAAAAAGAGTGGTTTCAATAACAAGCAAAGCATTCAAATGTTCATCACACAACTGTGATCTGTAGCAGGATTTTAGTGTATTTCATCTTTAAAAAGTCTACTCACACAAATATGTAGTGCCAAAAACTGAAATGAATTCACAGGCAAACTTCCTTAAATAAACAAATTGGTCAGATGGAAGGCATTTGTAGAATTCAGTTAAATTTCCTTCTTTATATTTGTCCTTCAGGATGTCATTCGATTGCAAATCTATAACTTCCATTTGTAACTCAGACGGTAAGTCTCCAATTGAAGGAGAGCTCGGCGGGCCGGATTAAAACCCTCGGCGGGCCGGATCCGGCCCGCGGGCCGTACTTTGGAGACCCCTGCTCTAATATATTCGAAAGAAAGACCTATGGATCTACTCTGTCTGAAACTTACACCGTCCAGGTGGCTTTTAGCCAACGAGAGATTTTAATCTCTCCAATTCTCAGTCTTACTATGTACCAGGACGCCCCATAATGAGTCACTGATGGGCCAAAATAACTATCATTGCAACCCCTGATCCCGGGGTAACGGGAAATTCCCTCCTTGGAGGGGACGACCCAGCTCCTCAGAGTCGTATAGTAGTCCTTAAACTGTCAGCTATTAGGTGCTGGTCACACACAATATTCTTATAATTAGATATAATGTATAGATTTATTAGTAATAAAAAAAAAATTGATGGAACTTCTGAAGATATAATAACAATAAGAACTGAAGAATATCTGCAAACTGAACTGAAATAATGAGATATTCCCAATGAGACACTTTTAATGGGAATATCTTTAAGTTTACTTATCTTTAATGAGACACTTTAAGTGGCGATAAATTTTTAAATTTACTACCTGCTTCAGATGAAAAAGATGAGTTCAGGCAACGAATTATAATTTCTACAGAAAATTACTTTAAGGACTATTGTTATATCATGATGTTACTTGACTGAGACATCCTGTAGTATGGAGATTGCTATGGAAAAGTGTGAACAAGCTTGTCTCGGTGGACTGCTGATATTGCTATCAATCTTATAATAGCGTCCTTTGATATTGTGGTGAAGAGCGTAATCATAAATTAAGTCAATTAAGTCTTGAGTAAGCATCAGTCTTGTGATAGAAGAGATATAATACAAAACGATTATATTATATAGTTTATACATTATATAATATATAAACTTATATACATCATTATAAATAAAAGAAAGGTTTTTCTGTACATTGCTTAAAACTGACTCATTTCAAGTTATCTTTACGTTTCATACTTAGAGCTACAGAATCCACCCTTAGAAAAATTGATCTCCGTCGGTTTGTCTGCAAAATTTTGTCACAAGTAAATTCAACCACAATAAGGCAAGCAAGCTGAAACTTTGAAAGTAGGTTTGTGTATGCCTGACTTAAAATCTAAGATTTGAATGAATTAAAAATTCAACGTGGAAGCGAAGTTATGGACTTTTAAGCTGTCTTGGGCTAAATTCACAGACATATTTTTTTTGAAAATATACAGGTATAGCAAGTAGGAAGTATTGTTAGTTGATTTCAATTAATTTCCCAGAAGAGATGGTTGAAAAGGTGATTCCCGGAGTTCAGGATCTGCAATCTATTCCGAATAACTGGCTTTGTGGAAGAGCAATTCTCACCCCTATAAATATGCAGGCAGAAAGAATCAATAAACAAGTTCTTGCACTATATCAATCTGAGAAAATAACTCACAAGTCAGTAAACAGAGTGATTAGTGATGAGGAAGCAGTTCATTATTTAATTGAATTGACTCCGTGACTGATCCTGGACTACCTGCTCATGTCTTAAAATTAAAGTAGGGACACCAAGACGAAGCACTAAGGTTACGAAACTTGTGTGTACCAAAAATGTACAACGGGACACGACTCCGAATTCGTGCTTTGCACAGATACGTCATAGAGGCTGATATCATGATTAGGTGTGGTACTGGGGAGTCAGTGTTTGTACCATGCATACCATTGATACCTAGCAACTGTCTCTTTCAATTAAATGATTGCAATTTCCCGTCGGCGTCTGTTTCGCAAGCCGGTAAATAAGTCGCAAGGTCAAACTCTGTCCACGGTTGGAATTGAAGTGAGTGAGACCAAGTGTTTCTCAAAGGGTCAGCTTTATGTTGCTTACTCAAAAGTCTGAGGTTCCAATTTCTCTGTTTTTTCATGTACCTGAAGGACAGACAGCTAATATGGTTTATACATAGGCACTTACTTAAACTGTGCTAATAAATAGATTTTTTCCTATTCTTTAATTTTTCTAATAATATTTTGAAATATCACGTAACATCTCTGAATTTTTGTAGAATACCCGTCAAAGACAGGCCATCTGCTAGTGTATTATATAATGTGTGGTATCACAAAGGTCCAATCTTCGGCCTATGTCTGTTCTCTCGTGTGACGGCCACTGCAAACTAAACCAACTTATATTTTAATAACTTTCATTATTATTACATATATAATGCATAGTTCATTCTTTCCACTGCCAAAAGACAGGGACCGATACCCGTGTCTTTGAAGTTGTTGGAATCTTAATGGTTGCTCTAGTACAGGAGTGTTAAAGTCAAAATGGACAGAGGGCCACATAAAAAATGTAGCAACAAGCCGAGGGCCGGACTGATCAAATGTTTATTGATTTTTTTTAAAATGACCACATATAGTGTAGTGAACGAAATTGAACCTACTGAAAACCTAACAAATATATTGCAATGTGATCGGATAAATGAAGCAATATTTTCTTATGGCTTTGTCAGTCATTTTTAATTTTCAACAGCACAAAAGACAAATTTCCTTTATATACGTATATAAATCCCCATAACATGAACATTAAATGTTTGAAGCGGTATTATTCAAGGCAGCATCAGTATATTTTCTCATTTAGACATATAGGTTTTCCATTTAGCTCCGTGAACATGTACTTCGACTCCACCTTGTTTGAAACCACCGGTTCTCAGTGACCACCTTCCGTTTTGCCATATTTGAAGGGTATCTGAAAGTTAACTTTTCCTATTACGCTAATGACTGTTGATAAATAATGAAATGAAGTTACGCTCGGTGCGTCGCCTTTGCATTGTGGGAAATGTAGTATTGGTGTGTGTAAAACTAATGCAGCCTTAAGGTCGGTTTTAATAATAAACTAATATCATCTTGCGAGCCATAGAAAACCTCTCGCGGGCCTTAACTCTGACATCTGGGCTCTAGTATATCTATATAAAAGCTGTGGATCTCTATTCGAGTGTGAATTTCACTTAGAACTTACTTCTAAAGAAAAGTAATGAAAAGTTTGGGCAACACTGTTCTAATCTTTTAAGTTATTTTAATAATCTACTTTATTTTCTTTTCTTTTGTTTCCTCACTTCTGATATTTACTGTTTAAAGAAATTCTAAAACATTAATGAAAAATAATGAAATCCATCAGAATTATAAAAAAATTATAGTTCAAAATCTCCTAAACTTGCAAACACTCTACTTTTGCCTACAAATACAACAACAAATACATGTAAATATTCCTTTCCTTTGCTCTTTATTCCAAATTCATTATATCAATTTTACCATAAGATTTTTTTTTATTTTATCCAAAATACTTATCTTATTCTTAATTTAAAATTTAATATTAGTCAATTTATTACTATATTCACTATAAAATTGATTAATAATTTCATTAACAACAAATAAGCATTAATAGGATTGAAGAAAAAGATGTAATGCTGGTCTTGTTGTGTCTGCTCGGTGCTGCTATCTGACGGAATGTTTAGGACTAAATACTATGTTTTAGCTATGTAATGTACGAGTATAATCAAATTAACCGCATGCTTTTTGATGTATGAAGACCATAGCAATTTTTTAAATATAACATGATAATATTAATCAATATAAAATTAAGGATTTTAAACATCAAATAAACTAGGTATTTTAATTACATTAAAATATTTAAATTAATATCAAAATAGTAATTTAAAATGTAAATTAATATCAAAAGTTTAATTTAAAATTTAAATTCATAATAAATTTTAAATTTAAAATTTAAGTTAATTTTAATTTCTCTTTTTATATAATCTCTATATAAATATTTACCATTTATAATTCTTATGTATTATAATAGTATTAATACAAAGTTTTTTTTAAGTATTTCTGTAATTAGCCACTTTGATCAGAAAAGGAATGCCAAATAAAGAAGCAAATGGGTATACAAGATTAAATATTTTTTAAATGGAATAAAATCGGTATTTAGGAGTTCTTTTGAAATCCATATGTTATGATAATGTAGGTATGTAGAAAGACCTGAAAATAAGCGAAAGTAGATTTAAAATTTCTTCAGATACCCTAATAAATATGTTTAATTGAAGGTCTTAGTGGCATAAGAACAAGTTTATTTATTTAGAAGAAGCAAATTTTTTTTGGAATATATTGTTTTTACCAGTTTACCTTTTAGTGAGCTTCAGAGTGTTCTAGTTTAGTATTTTTATTGAAGAAGTCTTCGAAACCTTTTCTCTTCTTCAGAAAGTACTAAAGGTCATTTTAACTAGATTTATATGTACACCTTTCTCCTTTAACTATCTATCACAAATTTGGAGATCATTTGGCTTAAAGTCAAAATACTACCATGAAGCATCACTCTTCTTGTAACAGTAAGGTCATATGCATATCACAACATGGATTATTTACGCTATCCAAAAGATTGTCCACAACTAATCACCATAGGGGTCACAGCACAACTCCCCAATGGCAGCCTCTAGTGTGCACCATTTCAGTTGTGCTAGCAGCTATACTTAAACTAATTATTCTTGCGTTAGGCTCTTATAATCCATTCTATAGTTCATGAATCAAAACTTCCTTGCATCTATATGTCTGTTCGCATTCACTGGATTCTAAGAAGCAGCCCAGAGTAAATACCTTAGGATTTTATTTTTTTTTTTTGTTGTTTAAACTTTGAAGTGCACTCATAAAGAACTTCTATGGAAATTTTAATGAATAATAGTCCGGGACTTTACAAACTAGATGAAATATTAATAATTTATAAGTAAGCAGATCAAGACTGCTTCAAGTTTAGGAACATTAAATTCAGACAGGGATGCCAGCAATCTAGACATAATGCCAGCCAGGTTAACTTGTTATTATGTTTTTTTTTTTTGTGGTTTCATTTAGTTCTCTGATGATGTTGTGACGAAAGACCTTAGAGCATTTTAATTAACTTATATTGTTTATTGTGGTATTTAATTTATATATATATATATATATATATATATATAAAGCTTTCACATAAACACGTGAAATAACAATCAATGATCAAACCACAATAAGAAATGGGAAAACAAGACTAAGATCTTTCAACTGTAACAAGCGGTCTTCGTCAGAGTCAAAAACCCAAGTGACTGGGTCACCCTCAGTTGGGTTTTTGACTCTGACGAAGACCGCTTGTTACGGTTGAAAGATCTTAGTCTTGTTTTCCCATTTTTTATTGTGGTTTGATCATTGATATAATATATATATATATATATATATATATATATAATTGGTTGATTGCAATTGCACGACTATCCATTTTTAATTTTAAGGTAGTAATTGCACTATTTTATATATATATATATAAATTACCATTCAGCCCGTGGTCACAAGGAAATTACATAATGCGGTCCCCAGTTCTCAAAAGGTTGCTCACGCCTGTTCCAGTGGGTGATAACGTCAGCCTTTAGCAGCTTTTTGTTTGATCGGTGATTCTACAGATTCTACATTGGGAGTCCTAAATTTTTGCTAACTCAAGTGCATTTCGAGTGGGGATTTTGAACGAGTACCTGACATTATACAGGCTCAGGACTGACGGCTTAACATCTTCTCCGTGGGACAACGTTTCAGATTTATTAACCTCCTGCGTGAATAAATCAAGGGCCAGATGGAGATCGAACCCCACACTACCAATACCTTAGGACTTAGGAAGTTTATATTTCCTTGACTAAAGTTTTTTGAACTGACCCTGTTGGTTTATCCTTCCGATATGTAAGTTGTCCTTTATGAAGTTGCTTATTTACCAACAACTTCTCATGTTACTACAGATAAAGTCCAATACTTGATATTTTAGTAATATTACTCTTCAAATATTCAAGCTGATGAAATATTCCTAGTAAGGTAAAAAGCAATGAAAAATGTTTAGTTCATTGAATATACGGAGAAGTGCCTTAAAACTATTAATCATTTTATCAGAAAAACTACAAAGTAGTATACTTCAATATTACCTAACAAGAACTATATACCTGACGATAATTTGTTTAAGAGTGTAAAATGTAGATTGACTACATTGTCCCCTTGTTAAACAACTATCCCTCAATCTGAAAGAATACGTCCTAAAACATATTGTTCATTTGTATTTGTTTTTATAGTTTTAAGAATGAAATCTTCTTACATGTCACATTAACTTATTAAATACCTTCAAAGTTCTTTAAATAGCCTTTAAACAGTAAGTCAATTTTAATAAACATTAATTTAATTGAATGTTAAAATGATCGTAAAGTACATTCTGGCCATTCGGCGTTCCCTGCTGACCGATGGAGATCCATTCTGAAATGATGCTTTCATTTCATGCTTTCATTCCGTCAAGTACTGGGCAGGTGAATGGAGGAGAACGTGTTTGGCGTGTTGTTCATAAGGGCTGATTTTGCTCGGTCAATCTGGAGAAGACTGCTTCGAGCGAGTTCTTCCTTATGAATTTGCTGAACAGGACAACATTAAGGGCGAGATATCTGTATAACTTTTGATTCATATCTGGTAGTTCCTTTCTGTCATGGGTAGATCATCGCTATTTCAAAGGATCGGTAATTCATATGCGGGTCATTACACCTACTTCAACTCTTCTAAATGCAAAAACCAGATTTGTGGAACATTAACAAACATATTTATCCGTTGATATCTAGCTTAAAGTAAATGATTTATCTACTTACACATGTATCGTTAATGAAAATAATTATATAACTTTTCACTGCAATGAAAATAAAGTCAATCTAAACTATGTGTTGCCAGACACAATGCTGCTAAATGAACGAGTTGGATGACACTATACAATGTAAGACGATATATTTTACAATAAGATCCTGCAGTAGTTACGAACATAATGAAAGTGACAGTTCTATCGCACAGATTATTAAGTTTTCATAGCTACGACCATCTGCTGTAATTGTATTTGCAAAAACGTATTCAGCGCTAGTGTAGTTTAGATCAGACATGAGAACCTGTTAAACCTGTTTAACATTTTTAAAAGAAATTTTAATTCATTAATTAAAATAAGCACTAGTTAAAATAGCTAACTGTAGATTTGGAAAAAACAAACAGAATTTGCTATCATAGGAGATTCTATGCCAAAAAAAGTAGAATATTAAATATTTTCATTTCAAAAACTATATATAGCAAAAAAAAAAAAAAGATATCCCAGCTGATTTTTAAAACTGCTGATACCTTAAGCAAGGTGAGAATGATAATTTGGGGCTCCTCAAGCAATCGTTTTCTTTTATTTTGGGCTCCACAAACAATCGTTTCTTCTATTGAGAACTCTACAAACATTCGTTTTCTTCTATTTGGGGCTTACAAACAATCATTTTCTTCGATTTGGGGCTCTACAAGTAATCATTTTCTTTTATTTGAGGGGTCCACAAACAATCATTTTCTTCTATTTGAAGACTTCACGAACAATCATTTTCTTCTATTTGAGGGCTCCACAAACAATCGTTTTCTTCTATTTGAAGACCTCACAAACAATCGGTTTCTTCTATTTGAGGACTCCACAAACAATCGTTTTCTTCTATTTGAAGACTTCACAAACAACCATTTTCTTCTATTTGAGGACTCCACAAACAATCGTTTTCTTCTATTTGGTGCTTTACAAACAATCATTTTCTTCTATTTGAGAGCTCCACAAACAACCATTTTCTTCTATTTGAGGACTCCACAAACAATCGTTTTCTTCTATTTGGTGCTTTACAAACAATCATTTTCTTCTATTTGAGAGCTCCACAAACAATCGTTTTCTTCTATTTGAGGGCTCCACAAACAATCGTTTTCTTCTATTTGAAGACCTCACAAACAATCGGTTTCTTCTATTTGAGGACTCCACAAACAATCGTTTTCTTCTATTTGAAGACTTCACAAACAACCATTTTCTTCTATTTGAGGACTCCACAAACAATCGTTTTCTTCTATTTGGTGCTTTACAAACAATCATTTTCTTCTATTTGAGAGCTCCACAAACAATCATTTTCTTCTATTTGAGGGCTCCACAAACAATCGTTTTCTTCTATTTGAAGACCTCACAAACAATCGGTTTCTTCTATTTGAGGACTCCACAAACAATCGTTTTCTTCTATTTGAAGACTTCACAAACAATCGTTTTCTTCTATTTGGGGCTTTACAAACTAATGTTTTCTTCTATTTGGGGCTTTACAAACTATCGTTTTCTTCTATTTGGGGTTCCACGAACAGTCGTTTCTTATTTGGGGACTCTATAAACAATCATTTTCTTCGATATGGGGGTTCTACAATCGTTTTCTTCCATAGATATCAGTTTCTCTTAAGAAGTTCGTAGACTGAACATATACTACTAAAATCTCTCGGAATAGAGTATGTGATGTATAGATTCTTTTTACGTTTTAACAACAATTAAAAACACACCTCTCAGTTCAAAACTAAAAATCCCTAAAAAAAGGAACTTTTTCAAATCAATAATTTATTATAATTTTCTTGCAGTTTTTATTTTGAAATACAATTTAATCAAGTTTGTAGTTCTTTGTTATATCATAACTTATTTTATAACAATTTATTTTACATAAGATTGAACTAATAGAAAGATGAGATGACTTTGAGAAAGAATTTGATTAGATATGACTAGTGTTTGATAAGACTGATAGAAAGAAATATTGAAAAAGCGGAAGATAAAGGAGTTGGAAAAGCAGACGTCTATCGTCAAAAAGATGACGCCTAACAGATAACCACACTGATTTCAACGTACGGGGTACAAGGTGGGTCAACACTATTCAATACAATTGTTCGAAAACATATTTTTTTAACATTGATCATTATCAAAGATTACTAAAAAGACAACAATAATGTCGGATTATATGACTAAAAATTTTGGTGAATTAGTCTATCTTGTTCCACAAACATGGAGAACCTACGGGAGAAAGATGAGAGACTCAGTAATTAAGGTGTCAAATTAAAAATAGGCACAGAGTTTAACTAGATGTGGTTCCTACATATCCAAATATATATACAGAAATAAATTTGATATTGATGTAAAATAGAAAAACACACTTAACCTATAACTTTTCTTTTAACGATTAATTAGGAATTTGCTGCCCTTTTCTATTTAATCAAAATGAAAAGTGTCTATTCAGAATAACTACATAACTATAAATAAATAAAATTCACTTTAACAACGGAAATTTGATCCAAACTGGACATTAACAAGTTGAAAAACGAAGAATAGTAACACACAGGGAAAAGAGACACACTTACTAACTCAAATTTTCGGATAATCCGTCTTCAAGAGAAAAGAGGTGGGAGACCAAACAAGCCGGAAACGCAGGTCTCCTGCAGTAAATTTCCGGATTATTTATTTACAACTATGAAATAAATACTACATAAATTCTTTTTTTGTATATATAATTATAATAAACATGGCTTCTAGAGCAGCATTATTCTATGAAGAGAGGGTTCGTAAAAGCACAAAATGTAGTGCCTTCTGAAGAAATAAAAAATCAGTGTTAAAGGATGTGACCCTGAGATGAAAATGGAGCAAGCAGGATAAGCCATTAGACCAGAGGTTCCCAAAGTAGGTTCTGCGGAACCCAGGGGTTTCTTAACGAACTGTCTGGGGTTCCACAAAATACATTTAAAAAAAATTTTTCTACTTTTTTTTGAGTGGATATGGATTTATTTTGTGTTTTTTGTGAATCAAGAAACCGAATAATGTGTACTTATAAACATAAGTAGAAACGGTCGAAATTTTATTCATAAAATTTCATTTCTTTTTTATTTATACATAGTACTCTATAACTGCTCCAGTAGAGGTATTCTCCATTTATTATTTTACTATAAGTAAAGTATAGTGATCGTGAAAAAATTCGATCTCGAGATTTTTTCGAAATTATATGTTTTGACGTCCCAGAAGTCGTTTTATGATGTTTTTGCGATGATGTCTGTGTGTGTGTGGGTGGGTGAGTGTGTCAGCATTGATTGTTACGACGCTACGGTCCAGAATCTTCAATGGATCAAGTTGATATTTTACACAAACATGGACCCCATAGTGTAGATGATCCCTATTGTTTGAGAAGAATTATGTATGACGGGAAAGTCACTTTTATTGACAAAAACCTTTTTTTAGAAAACATTTTTTTCTCCTAAACTATTAACTATTGATTTTGAAATTTTGGGCATTATCTTTGAGGTTACAAATGGAATATATGAAAAATATATTTAGAATTTAAAAACAACGGACATTTTTTTTCTCAATAAAATGCAAAAATTTTGACTTATAAATCAATTTCAAACCTTGTGAGAGTGATACAAGCCATACCGTTTGGCAGATCAAAATGAAACTATGCCTTAAAATAGAACATTACGTGGAGAATGAGTTGAGATATTTTTTTTTAAATTACATTCTTCAAAGGGGCGTTAAAGTATGATTTCTGTTTTCAGAAAATGTTTTTTTGACGCTAAACGGCTCATTAAAAAATAATGAAAATTTGGTCAAAAATTGAACAAAATATTAGGAATTTTTAAAAAAAATTCATGAAATTTCGATGACGGCAAAGTGCAATAAAGCTATAAAAATTGTTTTCTAAATGAAAGACTAATAAACATCTCCCATTTAGATGTTTACATTATGCTTAAATGAAACATGATATATACACATGAAGATTGATATTAAGTTTACTTATAGTAAAGTTGAGTGTAGGCCACTCTAGATTTTTTTTTAATCACTTTACGAAATCTACAATATAGTTCAGACGACGTAGACATGGCACGCGCTAACATTTGAAATGTCTCCCGATATTGCCTCAGAACCGACTACATCGTCGTGACCTCCATCAGTAGTGACCAGTGCTCTCAACACTTCTCAAACCACCTTCCTAGCAATAATACCTGGATTATTTGATTTTATTAGTTATTAATTACTACCAATTATAAGTAATAAATTAATATCAATTACTATTTAATTTAATTAATTAATATTAGTAACATATTTTTCATTAATCCAAACAAAAGGTTATATATATATATATATATATATATATATTTTGTTAATATTAAAACATGAAAAAGTCTGTTAGGATATCTTATCAAACAATTACAAGAAAGGAACATATAGAACAACACCTGTTGAGTTGTTTTTACGTTTTCATTCCTTGAAATCGTTTAATAATTGTTATGGTATATATACGTATTAATTTAAAATATGTATATATTTATAATTCATAATTTCATATTTGTGCAAGAAATAGCATTACTTATAGTTTATTTATACTTATCTTAAGTTGAATTGTAAAGATTATATTATGCATAAAAATATAACTTTATGTGGAGAATAACACCCCTTCACCAAAGGGTCGTTACAGAACATTAACTGTTTTTAGAAAATCTTTTTTGACGTTAAAGGTCGCATTAAAAACTATGAAAATTTGCCAAAAAAATGAATAAAAAATTAACAGTTTAAAATAAATAATTCATGTAATGTTTGAATTACAGAAAAGAACACTAAAGCTATAAAAACTATTTGTTTATCCTAGACTAAGGGACCACCTGCTATGCTTGTCGAATTTATTGATATTTACTAGACTACCCGTGACCCTTCGTATCACTCAGAAATTATAACAATAGTTATTGAAATTGATTCACTGAGCATGATTGACAGGGATAATTTTAATTCTTGTTTCTTGTTATTAAGAGACGGAAACAGATTCTTATATGGCCCAAGCTTTTGATATAGTATTCTTAACATGATTCAGCAAGTATATTTAGCAAATTATAAATCATTTAAAAGTAATTTACTTTATGGCATAAGTAAATAAAACATCAATTCAAGTTATATACACAATCAAATATATTTAAAACAAACAAAACTTGTAAATTGAAATATTCAATTTATTTACCCAACATAAAATAACATTAATGAAAGGAATGTGTCTTTATAATATTACGTTAGAATATCCGTATTTTATCTGACAGTTGTGTTCAAGTTTGTTTCTAAAATTATCCATTTTTAACCTCTACTAATGTAATAGTTTATTTTATATTTGTTACATTTATTTATAATAAATTTGCACTACTGTCATCGGCGAGCACGCAGGCCTCTGGGCTACTCTGGCTTCATGCATTTACTTTATTACCAGTGTTATATTCCGCAAATTTTAAATTAAAAATTTTTTTGTTTTAAATATATATATATATAAAAAGATTTCACATAAACACGTGAAATAACAATCAATGATCAAACCACAATAAGAAATGGAAAAGATCTTTCAATAAATTATTTCAAAATATTTCAATAAATAGACTAAGATCTTTCAACCGTAACAAGCGGTTTTTCCCATTTCTTATTGTGGTTTGATCATTGATATATATATATATATATATATATGTAACAGTTTGGTTTTTTTACCTTCCTTCTCCATTACTTTTATGTTAGCTTCTCAGTTTTTGCTTTGTTTGCTCTCTGATGACATACATTGAAAGGCCTAAAAGCATTTTTTCTATTGTTTCCTTTATCCATTGCGGTTTAAACTTCATTGATTGCATCATGTGTTTATTTATTGTGATTTTTCTGCATATATATATATATATATATACATAAAAAGATTTCACATAAACACGTGAAACAACAATCAATGATCAAACCACAATAAGAAATGGGAAAACAAGACTAAGATCTTTCAACCGTAACAAGCGGTCTTCGTCAGAGTCAAAAACCCAACTGAACACTAGATGCAGAAAACATCTGGTGAGGAGTTGAGAAGAGTGGGAGGGAAGAGTGGTATTTTAAAAGGGTGAAAGCACAGGAAAGGACTAATGTCCAGAAAGGGATGTTTGGGGAAACAAAGGAGTACAGTAAGAAAAAGTAAAAAACTATCCGCTAGCTGTCAACCCTCTTTGAAGAGGCTATTGCCCTCGTGACGAAAGTATCAAGTTTGAAGAGACCGTTACTAATGTTTATAATATTAGATCTATTAAATTTAATTAGAGACGATTCAATAATATTTCTTAACAACATTGATTTTTCATAGGTAATAAATTTAGCTCCTGTCCAATCAATATGATGATTTTCATTTTTTATATGCAAGAATAAGGCACTACTGTTTTCCTGTCTACTTACGTTATATTGGTGTTGTTTTACACGTGTTTTTAATGATTTACCAGTTTGACCAATATAAATTTTATGGCAATTTTTGCACGGAATTTTATAAATACCAGCGGACTCCAATTCGCTTGGAGAGTTTTTTATTAACATATTACCCACGTTATTACGATTAGAAAACACTATATTAAAATCAAGTTGTTTGGCTAATCTTGGAAGGGGGTCCAATGATTCGTGGTATGGCAAAACTATAGAATTTGATAATAAAAGGGGCTCTTTTGAAGTATTAGAGAAAGTTTTTTTAGCACCCTTCAAAGCTAAATCGATATAAGAAGAGGGGTATTTTAATGAAAGGGCAATTGACCTAATGTTATTAATCTCTTCATTAAGTAATTCTGGAGAGGAAACTCTTAAAGCTCTCAAAAACATATTTCTAAAAACAGAAATTTTAACATTTTTTGGATGCGACGAATAAAAATGAACGTATGCAAGTACATTCGTAGGTTTTCTATATACACTAAAGCGTAACTCATTAGGTAACCTATGGATCAGGACATCTAAGAAGGGCAAATTACCACTTATTTCTTCTTCCATTGTGAATTTGATTGTCGGCACTAATGAATTCAATTTTGTTAGGAAATCAACTTTATTTAAAGATTTGGGACAAATGCAAAGAATATCGTCAACATATCTATACCATTTAACATTTTTGGGCAAAATTGAGCTTAACATTTTGCTCTCAAAAAACTCCATATATAAATTACTTAGGAGGGGGGATAAACAGTTACCCATAGCAAGACCAAATTTTTGTATATAATAATTATTTTCAAATTGAAAATGACAATCTACCTATTTATTGTCAAATTTATAGTTCAAATATCTATTTGAACAAAAATTATAGATTAATCAGTTTCGATGTGAAGTCTCTTTTTACGAATGTACCAGTAACTGATCTGTTGAGCTTACTCCAGGAGGAATTAATTAATTATTCCCTTCCCCTTCCATCTACCACTATAATAGAGTTAATTAAGTTATGTGTGGTAGATTGTCATTTTCAATTTGAAAATAATTATTATATACAAAAATTTGGTCTTGCTATGGGTAACTGTTTATCCCCCCTCCTAAGTAATTTATATATGGAGTTTTTTGAGAGTAAAATGTTAAGCTCAATTTTGCCCAAAAATGTTAAATGGTATAGATATGTTGACGATATTCTTTGCATTTGTCCCAATTCTTTAAATAAAGTTGATTTCCTAACAAAATTGAATTCATTAGTGCCGACAATCAAATTCACAATGGAAGAAGAAATAAGTGGTAATTTGCCCTTCTTAGATGTCCTGATCCATAGGTTACCTAATGAGTTACGCTTTAGTGTATATAGAAAACCTACGAATGTACTTGCATACGTTCATTTTTATTCGTCGCATCCAAAAAATGTTAAAATTTCTGTTTTTAGAAATATGTTTTTGAGAGCTTTAAGAGTTTCCTCTCCAGAATTACTTAATGAAGAGATTAATAACATTAGGTCAATTGCCCTTTCATTAAAATACCCCTCTTCTTATATCGATTTAGCTTTGAAGGGTGCTAAAAAAACTTTCTCTAATACTTCAAAAGAGCCCCTTTTATTATCAAATTCTATAGTTTTGCCATACCACGAATCATTGGACCCCCTTCCAAGATTAGCCAAACAACTTGATTTTAATATAGTGTTTTCTAATCGTAATAACGTGGGTAATATGTTAATAAAAAACTCTCCAAGCGAATTGGAGTCCGCTGGTATTTATAAAATTCCGTGCAAAAATTGCCATAAAATTTATATTGGTCAAACTGGTAAATCATTAAAAACACGTGTAAAACAACACCAATATAACGTAAGTAGACAGGAAAACAGTAGTGCCTTATTCTTGCATATAAAAAATGAAAATCATCATATTGATTGGACAGGAGCTAAATTTATTACCTATGAAAAATCAATGTTGTTAAGAAATATTATTGAATCGTCTCTAATTAAATTTAATAGATCTAATATTATAAACATTAGTAACGGTCTCTTCAAACTTGATACTTTCGTCACGAGGGCAATAGCCTCTTCAAAGAGGGTTGACAGCTAGCGGATAGTTTTTTACTTTTTCTTACTGTACTCCTTTGTTTCCCCAAACATCCCTTTCTGGACATTAGTCCTTTCCTGTGCTTTCACCCTTTTAAAATACCACTCTTCCCTCCCACTCTTCTCAACTCCTCACCAGATGTTTTCTGCATCTAGTGTTCAGTTGGGTTTTTGACTCTGACGAAGACCGCTTGTTACGGTTGAAAGATCTTAGTCTTGTTTTCCCATTTCTTATTGTGGTTTGATCATATATATATATACATTTTTTCAGTGCTGTCATCGGTGAGTACGCAAGCGACTGGGCTACTCTGGCTCCATGCCTTTACTTTATTACCAGTGTTTACATTACCCAAATATTGAATAAAAACAATTTTTTTTACATTTATATATAATACATTTGCACTACTATCATCGGCGAGAACGCAAGATACTTGCTACCCTGGCTCCAATTTGGGGAATATAATGATAATTTTCTTTTAATTAACGTATTTAGGTAATAAATAATATATATTATAATTTCAGGTCTCTATCTCCACGGGAAATGGGTGAACAAACATGTAAACAAACAAACTCACCAAGTTTATATTTACAGATTTACACTGTTTACATTGAATTGAGTTGATTGACTTGAAAAATGAAATTTGTTGAGTGAATCCACTGAAATAAAATTTATGTTTAAAATGGAAAAATTCATATAATTTATTGACTTATATGAAATATAAGAATAATCATATTTTTTCATGTAACGAACATAAATTTCTCTTCTTCCATGGTATGATGGATTTATCTCACAAAAAGCTCTAATCAATATTTATATTGATTTTTACTCATAACAATACTTAATATAATCAATATAACGTGTGATTAATATCGTGTTTAATATAACCATAATTTTAATGTAACAGAAATTTAAGAAAAAAATGTAATACTTAATTTTGAATACTGTGTTCTTCAAAGAAATCATACGCAAAATATATTATTTGTCGCAGTACACGTGTGATTTGCATATCGACACGTGTGGCCTATATTGAAGAAACTGCGTATTCAGTGGAATTGAGGACAACTAGTTTTCAAAAAAAATCTGTAATAACGTCTCAGTTTGACCTGAAAAGCTGTCTTATAATTAACTATAATTATAGAAGTATTCTAGTATGCCATTGGCCTTCGTGTTTGAAGGTTTACGTCTGTTGAAAGATTCATCCAAGATCTTTCTGGTTGGATCAAATGTTTTAATTGTTTTCAAAAACCAAAACTAATAATTTAAACGTATTATAATTTATGTAAAACGTTTGTAAATATTAACGGAAAATGTTAATGAATGTAAAGAATATCAAAGATAAACTTCTTTTGACAGTATAGTTCAAACACACACACAACACACACACACACACACACACATACATTCATAATATATTTGAGAGCTATCACACGGAAAATATCAGAAACGACTTCTGAAAACGTTAAAAATGTGAAAAATGTCACAAAGATTTATATGAAAACATGATTAATTTGGAATTAAAATACTTCCCTATTGCTAAAAAACTCCATCATTATTATTGTTTTTATGTTTTCTTTAGCACCTTTTACTTTCATTTTAAACAACTTTGTTTTTAATTTTATTAGGTTTATCTTTTTTTTATTTGTTTCTCCATCTTACAATCTTAATTGGACTGGATCAACTTTTTCTTCAGTCTTGAGGTTGAGTCGGTTTGTTCATCGTGAGCAAGGGGAAACTCAAAATTTTTCTTGAAAACGCTACACTAACTAGCAAACTTTCGTCTTATATGAATATAAACTGATAATTTGTTCACTCGAGATTGTTTAAAAAACAATTAACAGATTTTCAAAAGAAAAAACACAGAGAAAATATTTAAATCAAAAAAGGACTATAAGAAATTCTATTCTTGTATAAATAGGTACTAGGGGCCAGGTTAGCTTAGTAGTTAACGTACTTGTCTCAGAACTGGTAGGTCCTGGGTTCGATACCCACCTGGTCCTCGATTTATTCACATGGGAAGTGAATAAATCTGACCACGCCGTCCCTCGGAGAGGATGTTAAACCGTCGCTTTCAAGCCTGTACGATGTTCAGGTATTCGTTGAAGATCCTTACTTTAAATACACTTGAGTTAAGCAAAAATTTAGGACTCCCAATGTAGAATAAATGGGAGAGGCAATATTTCCTCCAGGAATCAGCATCAAAGAGCTGCCTTTGTCAGTCCCTCAGCCTTCAAAAAAATGTATACTAGTCGTAAACATAATATTATTATTATACAAGTGTGTCATATCTGGTTAATTGTTATTCTAGATGCCCAACCGGTTTCGCACGCTGTTTATCTTCAAATGCGACTCCCATTTTAAAATTCCCATTGTGTGAAACCGGTTGGATATCTACAGCAACAATTGATGAGGTTTAACGGATTTTTACAATAATAATATCATGTTTACTAACTTTTGTGGCAAACAATATGAACTACTTGTAAAGCTCAATAATGAATCTCTACTTTCAAAATCCTAGAAATTAATAACTAAAAATGAAAAGTTTGTAATATTTTCATATTGCTATTATAAATAAATATTAATAATTTATGCCTATAGTTATTTCAATTGCTTTAGGCAGTGACTTCCATAGAGAATAGGCCTCAACGGGTGAATGTCCGACACTGGCACAGACCATAACCAAGTAGGAAGCTGTTCAGAAAGGGAATTAAATTGGACTTCTTGCATTATTAGTTTGGCAATAGTTGTATGACAGTATTTCCAGTATGACAAGTATTTTCAGAGTATCTTGTGTTATTTACTTGTTACCAGGACGGTTCATCAAGACTTGTTAACTAGGATAGTTTTCGTTGTTGTCATTGGCACTGTGTTTACAAAGTTTTTCAACTTTAATCATTTTTAAAGTTGATTAAAGCTCACCTTTTTCATTTTTATCATCATTTTTTTTTAAAAGCAAATTGAAATGACGTAAAGAGGGAAGATATATTATAACGAGAGCAATGACTCTTTATATAATAAGATGATCGTCTCAGAAATAGCCTTATAGTACTTCAATAAAATCTTTTTGAACACTCTTACAGATTAGCTAAACAGAATGACAGAAAAAAGATCATACTTTTTGCACTTACGCTTAAATGAACAAAATAAAATGACTTTGCGATTCACTAATGTCTTGAGGTTGATGCAGTGGAACAATACTGTGAATGTAGGAACAATATAAATTTAAAGGATTGGTGAATTTCATACAAAAACAATCTTTCATTTCATCACAAAGCTAAAGTAGTGTTAACTGTATTGTGTGTTCATCCTTTAATTCAAAATTTACTACCTGTCAAACATGATCATTCTAAACACCTGTAGAACAAATTTGCTGTTACAACTGTTAAAGACTTTGACTAAAAGGGACCCAACTTGATAAGTTACCAAGAAGTAGTTCAGACTGTGAGGACACTAGGACACTGCTGAATGTTTAGAAAGATGGGAAACAGTTTTAGATGAACTGATCGAGTAATATAATGATAGATTCAAAGATTTTACAATAGAACTATTATACAAGAATTTGTTTATCCATTTAAGGTGACCTTTTGGGGAAGTGGACGGTGCTAAAATAGCTTTTACTCCAAGAAAGATTCCTCACCCCTGGTCTAGTCTGGTGTAATGTGGAAAACAGTTCCAGGCTAGTGTCCTAGAAGAAAAGGGGGTGTTTTAGTAGGTATTCCTGGCTTAATTGAGAGGCCAGCACTATGAGCGTAAATGCATTTCACTCCCCCCCCCCCCCCCCCTAATTCATATTGAACAACTCTATTAATTAGTCTGTATTATTAAAACTATAATTGAGCTGATATTATAAACATCAGCTATGTGTTTGTGAGTAAATGACTGGGGTCTTTTTATTTGATTTTCTTACCAACTCAAACTAGAAGCGTCTGTAATCTCTACATCACTACAAACAGTAAAGGCGTTAATGAGGAGGTGAAGTTTAAAGAAATTATAAATGACTTCTCAAATGCAAAAAAATCGAAAAAAACTTTATAACCAAACCATCATATTGCATATATTGATTATAAAATTTAATTTTGTTATATAATTTTGATAAATGATCAATTTTAAAGTTGAATGATAACTTTTGTTAGACCTTTCGATTTGTAGGTCTTAGCCACTATCATCTCGATAGTATTATCCAACTGTGGTATCATTATTATCCATGAAGACTATCTTTCGTGGACTGAGTAGATAAGGCAGGGTCATTATGAATGCCTGTAAACAAGCGTTGTCTAGTAATTAACCAGTATAATCTGTAATTAGTAATGTCATTGAGGTATTATTCTATTTGATTTAAGTTCTTGGGTATTTGATTACTGTTTTTGCTGTAAAAAAATCATTGTTCTTTGTTAGTTTTGGTTAAGTTAGGTTATAAGGCCGCTCTATGAGAGAATACACATAGACTAAATATTGGCCCTTTGTGATTCAACACAATGAACATTCTATATTGAAAGTCCTAAATTTTGCTTAATACAAGTATATGTGGAGTAGCGATCTTTAACGAGTATTTGACGAAATATTTTCAGGATGTTCTGGAGTTTTGAATGTTAACAGATTATCAATGGCAAGTGGTGAGGGGGGGGGGGGGCAACCTGGTTTGCAAAAATAGTTGCTACAGCACACTGAGTTTTATTTGGAAATATATTGAGAATTCTTATAATCTATATGATGTAGTATTTTATCATGAGGAAAACCTTCTCTTCCCATTTCTTACGAAAGTGATAAGTTTTTTTTCTTCTTACTCTCTCCAGGCTTCCCACTCATTTTTATACCCCTTTTTTTAATGTTAAAAGAAAAAAAACTAAAAGTAAAGACCAAGAGGTAGCTTAATGACTAGCTTATTAGCTTTACTGCACTTTGAGCCAATTTTGATGTTGCACAGTGATCTAAGTATAAAAAAAATCAAAATTCTTTCGACTGGGCATCCTATATATCAATCCAAGAGGGGATGAATTATAGGCTGAAGTTAATTTCTTTATTTCCATGCAATCTACCAATTAAAGCTTCACAATTGACTGGTAGATCACGATCGACGTATTGACCACCCCTGGAGTAAGGTATCTACATGAAAAAAAAAATAATAATGTATGCTTGAACTTGACAGTCAACCAAATTATTCTCTGAATCTTTATTGATAATAGAATTGGCATTAATAACCTGTTAAGTATTATATCTGTTTCGACTTCAGTTAGCATCATAAGTAAAGGAAGTGTGATACCAGAAATCAGACAGCTGCCCCAGAACAAACAGGAAGGATCTGGGAAAGCATGGAACTTTTCAAACATTTCCTTTTGGAAATTTTCCTTTTTGGCAAAACTGATGATTTGAAAATCAGTCAAAGTTGGCATTAATGTTTTATTTAAAAAAAAAAAAAAAAAAAAAAAAAACGAAATTAATGTCCCATAACTGGAATAATCTTTGCCTTATTGTTGTTTGCATTAAACTGAATGTAAATTTTGCCGAATCCAGGAAATTATTGATGAAGAAAAAGGTTTCTGAATATTAACAACAGCTGCAAGGTTTTCATTTGTTATTTCTTTGTTTATATTTCAATTTTTACTTTAAGTAGTGGATCTACCTGTTGATTTTATGGCAGTATGATTTAAAATTCTGTTTCGGTGATTGAGTTGGCACAGTATTCTTTTGTATGCTACAGTTGTCAGGTGTAGTTACTGATAATGTGCTTGCTTTTGGTATTGAAGTGTCAATGTTGTAATCGTGGCCATGAAGATACACTAATGATGTGGCAGACTGAAGATCAAAGTCTTGTGTATGGCAACTCTTGGAGGGAGTACAAAGCAATCACTGCCGAGCCTGTAGTTTTTGTTGTTTTTTTTTATTATTGAACAACATGCTCCACCATAGGGCATTAAAATCTTCGATGTTACATTATAATCATCATTAAGTTATGATAATTTGCTTACAATAATAATAATCATGATAATATGAAGTAATAATACTATAAAACAATAATAATATTAAGATAGTATCAAATAATAACACGAAACAAAATAATAACTACACAATGATTACAATTAGACATAACGATGGCAGGGCAATCGCGACAACTCATAGAGCACAGTACAGACTCAATAAAGTAAGTTGAGTCTGTAGTATAGCAGGTTCTTGTGAGATGTCTCTATGGAAATCTACTGAGAATAGAGTAAAATTTAGGGCTTTCCAAATAAAAATCAACCCGGTAATACACCTCGTTAAAAATCTGAAATGGGTGCCAAACAATAAAAGAGCCAAACTTTTCACTTTTAGAATAAGTTAAATCCAAGTTGGTGCTATAAAATCATTCTTTGGAGACCGCTCCACCTAAAGCTGTCTATGAAATCATTCCAAATCATTGTTCATTTTATCATTCCATCAATACAAAAAAATTCAAGAACCAATATGATTACTGTAAAAAACAATACAGTGGGGCGTGGTTAGTTTTACGATAATATTGTTTGCCTAAAAGTTTATTGACGTTCAATATTAGTGGAAAAACAAAAAAAAAATGCTCTAATGTGATGTAAATTATTTGTTCCCCTAGATCATACTAGGTGGTGTGACGTGGGTTAGTCTGATAAACTCATTGGGGGCCACTGCATAAAGAGTCCCCGGGGGGTCGGCGATAAACCAAGGCTATCTGCATGCGTTGAACCTAAACTGTCCGACTAGTTTATCTATGCCGTTTCGCCTTCCACTCGTTCATTTCGCCCGAGACTCCGTGCAGGCACCGTCTCCTCCCACAATGAGTTTTGAGGTAATTCAATTTTATTATTGTAATTTATAATTTTAAAAAAGTATATATATAACACTGTCCATAACAGCAGATTTCTCATTATAGAATTAGCCAATCAATATTTAAATTTTTTTTTCTTGACATTGTTACAAAAACATTTTTTTTATACATATTGTAATATTAATCAGTTTTCCTCATTATAAAATCAAACCGATCAATATTTGAAATGTTTTTGACATTGGTATAAAAACATTTTTTCTAAACATATTGTAATATTAATCAGTTTTCCTTATTATAAAATCAAACCGATTAATATTTGAAATGTTGTTTTTGACATTGGTATAATTATATTTTTCTCAATACATATTGATGTCTTTAGAACTATATTGAATACAAATTTAGATTTTTATATATAATGTTCATTTTTATATCATAATATCTATTCAAATATTAATAAATTTAATATACAACTTAACCATACCACTCTAATTCTTTCCTTTAGAAATTAATTCTTGCAAGTAGACTCTACCATTATTTTTTTGCATCATTTTTTAACAACCGATCTGTTAATCTATTATATAGCTCTTAAAATTACTATTAAATTTGGTTTTCTATTGCTTAAAAATTTTAAAATATCACCCTGATTTCATATATAGTAATAATAGTAATACTTCCATAAATAATAAAAATATATGCTTCCCAATATTCTAAGAATGTTGCTGTACTAGGAAGGTTATACTTCCATTTTCATTTATCACTTATTTTGAAAATGTCTTCCTTTTTTTTTAATTACCAATTTTAAATAAGCAATTCGTTATACTTCATCAAACAGAATGACTCAAATGATGTTGGATTACTATAGTATATTATATATATAACAAAATTTCACAAAAAACACGTGAAAAAACAATCAATGATCAAACCACAATATGAAATGAAAAAAAAAAAAAAAAAGACTTAGATCTTTCAGCCACAACAAGAGGTCTTCGCTAGACTGACTGTTCAACCAGCGGTCTTCAACTGACTGTTGGGTTTTTGACTCTAAAATGCAGACGGTTTGTTGTGGTTGAAAGATCTTAGTATTTTTTTTTTATTTCATATTGTGGTTTGATCATATATATAACCCAACCCAGTTGGGTTTTTGACTCTGACGAAGACCGCTTGTTACGGTTGAAAGGTCTTAGTCTTGTTTTCCCATTTTCATATTGTCGTTTGATCATTGATTGTTATTTAATTTGTTTATGTGAAATCTTTTTATACATATATATATATATATACTTTTTATCTTTTTATATATATATATACTGAGATAATCTACTAAGTTGTAGATCTTTGATCCTTTACAGTCTTGTTCTTAAAAGTTTCAACATTTTTAAAAATAATATGGCTTCCCAATAATTATATTTTAACCAGAAAGTTTATACTTGCAATTCAACTGCACCGTAATTCAAAATTTTTACTACTCCTATCCGACGATTTTTTATAAATGTATATTGATATATATTTATTTTCTATTAATTAAGCTAAAAATATATCATTTTTCAAAAAAAAATTTTTAATAAGCATAAAACAATTTTAAAGTAGGCATTTGGAATTTATATTATAGTATATAGTATATTATAGTATTTGGAATTTTTATTATAGTATTATTGAATTTTTATTTTTACTGAAATATAGAAATGATTTCCGATTTTTTTTTATAAAGCATCGGAATATCATATATTTGTAACTAAATTTAAATATCTTACTATCAATTTAATGTTATTACAATTCGTTGAAAATAATTATTTTTGTTAGTACACATCATAAAAAAAAATACAAAATTTGTCATACTTTCAATGTTATTCACTTTTATCTACTCGGACATACCTTCTGTATTTCACTATATATTTACTACAATAATCAGTAAAATGTTCTCAAGAATCAAAATAGAACTTATTTCTTATATATGATACAAAATATTAAAACATTACTTTACTATTTCATTCGTGCTGTTGGGTTTGTTACATCAAGTTCTTGCAATGTAATAATTATATTAAGATATGTATTTTGACTGGGCTAGCATATAAGTTTACAGCAGGGGTATTTATTACATAACTATAAACCCATTCTGAAGTAAAATGGATAAACCAACAAAAGTCTCCACACAAATGAAGTTTTATTCAACGCGTTTCGAACACTTTGTGTTCATCATCAGGAAGACACTAAGAATCAAGTGTCTTGAGTGTCAAGTGTCAAGAGACTTGATGAAGTCCCCATACTTCATTTGTGTGGAGACTTTTGTTGGTTTATCCATTTTACCTGAGAATGAGTAAATTACCACACAATTACGGATTGCAAAATTAATGATTTAACTATAAACCCACCTATGCCTCCACCCTATCACACCATAGGTGGAGGTATACACCACCTATCAATACCATGGAGGTATACGGTTATAACAATACGTTTTTATTATTTAAAGTAAGCTATTTTCTTTACAAACATATAACAATTACAGTTTGTTTTGATATAAAAAAATTAAATTTAATATATTCATCAATTTATCAAATAGTTTTTACTTCTTAAAAACAAACCTTCAAATTTAATGAGTGCATATACTAGAATCTAATTGAATAACATTTATTCGTTAGCTAAATATCAAGATTTAAGACTTGAGAATAGTCAGACAATATAATTATTACTAGGTACTCATTATTCATAATTAATAGAAAAAATAGTTATGAAATAAAGTTAAGTATAAATTAAATAGTTAAAGTCTATAAATGCATTTTTATTTTCAAATTTTAGGATCTAATAGTAGTAAAAAGGATATTTTCTTATTTCAACTTTTTGGGAGCAATCTGCATTTATTTTTTGAATTAGAATCCACTTAAGACCTCACAACTGAATAAAGTGAAAAAACAGTAATAATAAACTTCTATGACTTTATTATAAGTTTTAAGTATGACAAAATAGAAATTTTTTTATTTTAAGAAAATAAATTACAAATTAGCTTGAATATTTTGTAACTTGAATTTCCGTAACTTAACTTTTTTATAAATTTCAAATAAATATTATTTATTTTTCCCATGAAATTTTTTACTTTACTATAAGTAAAGTATAGTGATCGTGAAAAAAATCGATCTCGAGATTTTGACGGAATTACATGTTTTGAGGTCCCAGAAGTCGTTTTATGAAGTTTTTACGATGATGTCTGTGTGTGTGTGGGTGGGTGGGTGGCGTGTGTTAGCTTTGCTTGTTACCACGCTACGGTCCAGAATCTTTGATGGATCAAGTTGATATTTTACACAAAAATGGGCCCCATTTAGACGAAGATCCCTATTGTTTGGGAAGAATTATGCATGATGGGAAAGTCACTTTTTTTGCCAAAAACCGTTTTTTTTAAAACATTTATTTCTCCTAAACTACTAACCCTAGAGTTTTGAGATTTTGACATTATCTTTGAGGTTACAAATGGAACAAACGAAAAATATATTCAAAATTTTATATCAACAGGAAATATTTTTTTTTCAAAAAAATGTACAAATTTTGACTTATAAATCAATCTCAAACCTTGTGAGAGCGATACAAGCCATACTGTTTGACGGACAAGAATGAAACTATGCCTATAAATAGAACATTATATGGACAATGAGTTGAGATATTTTTTTCTAAAATTACATTCGCTAAAGGGGCGTTAGAGTACGATTTGTGTTTTCAGAAAATGTTTTTTTGACGCTAAACGGCTCGTTAAAAAATTATGAAAATTTGACCAAAAATGGAACAAAAAATTAGCAATTCATAAAAAAAAATCATGAAGTTTCAATTACGGAAAAGAGCAATAACGATATAAAAACTCTTTGTTTATCCTAGACTAAGAGATCACCTGCTATACTTGTCGAATTTTTTGTATTTTTTACATTGTTTACATTGACTTAGAAATTTTTTGAGCGAATCCACTGAGATAAAATTGATGTTTCTAATGGAAAAATGAAAATATATTATTGACTTATAAGAGATGTAACAGGAATAATATTGTGCAGGTAAATGATAACACTCATTAAAAAAAAAATCGTATATATGTTATTTCACAAAGGGGAAGGAAAATGATCTTATTAAATACTAAGAAGCCATAAAATTCCCAGTATAATAATTCTGTTAAAAACCAAAAATGTAAAAGATAATTCAAAATATAAATCTTTCGTTTAGAGATTAATAACTGTAATTATCGTACATCTTTAATTAACAAATCACCTTAAAACAACATTTTCTTCGCTGTTTAAGAAGTTTTTCAGAGAAAAAAAGAGTATTTTACTGTTTCAAATTTGAAAATTTTACATTAATATTCAATGTAGAAGGATGTCAAGTAAACGATGTAAGAAATCTACTGGCTATTTGAACAATAGCCATGTTCTCTTGTAGGATAATATTTCGTTTCAAGAAATGTTCACATTGGTTTTTCAAAAATGATATTACTGCTGTAGTTATACTAATGAAATTATTTGCAAATAATAAATTATTTGTGATGTACAAAAATAAGCTTATAAATTGAAATGTCCTTCAATCACTATCTGGACTACCTCACGAATGCAATGCTAATAATTATATCCCATTTAGATATTTATGTTATGCTTAAATGATACGTTATGTTTTATATACTCAAGAAATTTGACATTGAGTTACTTATAGTAAAGTAGAGTGTAGGCCACTCCAGATTTTTTTATAAGTGATAAATAAGTATTATTTCAAGTTCAAAGGAAAAAAGAGCATAACATACATTACTTCATTTTTAGTTTCAAATATTAATTTAAAAATGTTAAAAAAAATTAGTTGATTTTCTTTATGTAAATCAAAAAAATGTAAAGAATACAAAATATTGATTTAAACAAAATAATTAATGAACTTTTAATAATAATTTATAACAAATGTAAGTTTTTTTTGCTATTTATTTAGCTGTTAAATTTAACTGAATAAAAAGTGACCCTAAAAATAACTTACTCAATTTATTTTATTATAGTTCTATTTTAATACAACTATATTAACAGAAGTTTTAATAAATTTAGTTTAATATAGTTTTTAATAAATTTGTCTTATCTTTTCTTATTCTAAAGAATTAATTAAATTGGAATCAAGAAATATTATTATATTTACCACTTATTTGATTTCTGTGTTATTATTCTCATTCTAGATAGAAATTCAATGGTTTTAGTAAAAGTTTTGATAGGGTCCAACATTGATCAACTGTACAGTCCATTATCTGGGGTGATATTGCATATGATGTGTTCATATGTTGAAATAGAGAGCTGATTAGTCTATTCAATTCTGCTGTAATCGACATATGGGTAGATTTCCATCACAATTGATTTATCACTATAGCCATCCTCCGAGTTATATTCATTTAAATGCTTTGAATTAATATTAATTGAATTGTATTCTAATTATTACTATAGTTCTGACATTATTATTTAAAATTATTCTTAATTAACAAAACTAAACGACCATATAATTCCCTTAAACTTATCAATATTCAATTGGAATAACTCCAATTATAAAATAATAATGATAAAATGAACAGACTTCAGATTTCAAACATCTTAATACAATATTGAGAAATAATATTGATTTATATAGCAATATATGAATCTGAATATTTCATAAATAATATATTGCTACCCTTGATAAGGTTACCTTCAGCCTCTAATTTCATTATATTTTGCATAAAGTTATCTTCAATTTTAATTTAAAATTAATAACACTTTAACAATTAAATGTTGTAAAAGTAATCTGAAGTTTGTCTAATAAATTTAAATTTATAATATAAATTTATTTAACAATGCTATTTGTTAATAACTGAATAAATATAATTGTTATCGTATTATTAATATAAAATTGATTAGTTTAGTTAAGGTTAGGTTGCTGTGTCAGTCCCATAAGGGTACACACATAGGCCGAACATTGTCCCTTTGTGATACTAAACAATAACGATTGATTCTACATTGGGAGTCCTAAATTTGGCTAAAGAAATGTATTTTGAGTAGGGACCTTTAACAAGTACCTGGCACTGTACAGGCTCGGGACCGATGGTTTAACGTCCTCTTGGAGGAACGACGTGTCAGATTTATTCACTTCTCATGTGAATAAATCGAGGGCCAGAGTGGGTATTGAGCCCCTGATCAACAGTCCAAAGGCCAGCACCTTACCACTGGCCTAATCCGGGCACTATTAATATGGCTATGTTCAGCCTCGAATTTCCTTCTATTTTGCATGAAGTTCTCTTCAGTTTTAATTTATTAACACTTTAACAATTAAATATTTCAAAAGTCAATTACAAGTTCGTGTTAACACCAAGAATAGTATAATTGTTATGTGAAATTAATGAAAATTGATTAAAACTTCATATAAAAAACTCTGTTAGTAACCTCAAGGTGAGAACAATAATAATTAAAATATATGACACATGCAATTAGGTATTCCAGTGCTTAAGTGCTTTATTTTACCTTTATTCTTAAAAAAAAACTTGGAAAGATAGTTAATTTTTGCTATTAATACATTCCATTAATATTTAAATAAACTTCAATCTCTGAGAATAAATTAAATTACTTTAATTCAAATATTTATGGTTATTATATTATGTAGACAATTTCTTTTATTTTCCTTTATTTTTGTAGCAATTTTTTGAGTGCACATACAATATTGTATGTGTTCTCTTATTTTTTTCAATAAGCTTACAATTAAGTCTTAATCAATAATTTAAAACTTAAGTACTATTTAGACACATTTTAGTTGTAATATTAGGAATACCTATTTTCATATGCCATATATGTCGATTATCATTGCCCTCACCTCGAGGCTAATAATAATGTTTTTTGCTACTATTTAATTACTATAATTAGTAATAATGTTAGTTTATCCATTGTTGGCTATTATTTGTTATGGAGGGATTTATACGTGTAACAATATTTATTTGGGGTAAATATGGCATTTAAAGTTTAATACTTTGCAACAATAATTATTAATACTGTGTAACATTGTTTAGTACTAAAGTGACTTATATTATGTTATACAAGTTTAGTTTAACGTCAAAGAAATTAACGACCAAACTTTGTAGTAAATTGTGGCAACACTTGTCAATGGAACACTTGTCAAAGTGGACTGTGTCAAGGTTTTTTTTTGTTTTTGTTAGAAATACATGTTTGTTTTTTTTTTTGGTTGTGAATTCTCCGAAAGCTTTTTTTTTAAACTATAATAATATCATAATATACAATATATAATTCTCCAAAGCACTTAAAAAAAAAAGTGACACAGTCCACTTTGACAAGTGTTGCACTGACAAGTGTTGCCACAAAATAATTAAATTAATCTTGTTTTGATCTTCTTGCTCCTAAACTTTCCAGTCATTGCACATCTATCAAATCAGGTTGACGTGTTTATTAGATGTTGCCCTTTAGTCGGGCAACACGATCCTTCGCGCAGGTCACTGATTAATTCAAGCAACAGTACCATAAGTCGAAAAATATCAACCCTGGTACTTGTTAGGTGGGTTTTTCATGTTCTAGTTTAATATGAAATTAACTTGATACTTGGGTCAATATCTTTCTCTGTTAGTCATTTCCTTTTTCTTTCGTTCTATGTAGTACACAAAATGGAAGAAACAATATTTCAGTCTTCTAGTGAAAGATTGGTTGTATTTTTACTGACTGCCATCCCAGTTTCCAACTTCAGGGAACAGTGCTTCCTACTATACAAGTCCCATGTCTACAGGACATGCCTTACCCATTCTTCTGCCACACAGCAGACACATAATTAAATTAATCAAGAATGGTCTCCAGATGTAAGGAAATATATAGTGAAATTCATTGACAATCAATTTAATGGTTTGATTTATTTCAACAAATCTTTTACATTTAGATAACTATAACAAAAATATAATAATCGTTGTTATTCCTCAGTCTCATAAGTGACTTTCACGTGGAACTTAATAGATATCATTTTTAATGTAATATTATCTCTTGCAATATTCTAAATGCATAATAATTTTATTACATTATATTCAAGAAAATACCCAATTTTAGGGGTTCACAGTTTGTAGAATATCCAAAAGAGCGTGTTAAATTATTGTCAGTTTTGATTTGAAATACGAAAAAGTACCTTTCTCATGTTTCTATATTATCAAAATTAAAAACGTTTTTTAACACACGTAGAAACTATATGTTTGTCAAATGATATTAAGATTTGTCAAATAGTTCATTTTTTTGGAGTAAACAAAATTTATTATACACTTTTTTGATGAAAATACGATCCAAAAAGGTCAAATAAAGTTCAATGTAAATACAAAAACATATAGAAATTAAAAATACACACTTAGTCACTAATTTTCTGTTTGAGAGATTAAAGGGTATTGCTGCGCTTGGTTTCCCTCTCTTATCTCTCCAAAAATTCTTATAGATATATATACACTTAGCTAAACGCTGGCAAAAATAAAAAAAAAAATCATTCAGAAGACCTCAAAATTATAAATATGTCAATATTTCAAAATAAATTCAACTGTTTTTCTTTAATAATGATAGTAATTTTATATCAATGTGAATGTAGTTTGTAAAGTTTAAAAATATTATGCAAAAGTTAATTCACATTTCATACTGATTAGCGTTAAAAAGCTCCTTAAACTGGATACTGAGTTATTGATAGCTGGTTAGACGATGAATATGCAAATGTCAATAAATATGTAAATTGTCAATTCAAGGCAATTTATTCATAACTAAAAAAAAAATAAGAAAATGAAAAAAAAAAGACGTGTTTTGGTATTTATTCCAGTTAATAATTACCTTGAAAATAAATAAATGTAATGTGTTTTTCATTTATGAGTGAATACATAACATATAATAAAAAATATAGTAAATTCTGAGATATTCTATAATCATTAAAGATCTCTAAAAACCATGAATCTCTGATAAAACAAATTATAATTCACTTGATTTATTAGAATCAAAAAAACATTTCACTGTTAGTCATATTACAACCAGTATAATATGAAATAGAATTAAATTTTGAATACAAAAAAAGGTCTTTACTGAAAAACTTTTTATTTTTAAAACTCATACCTTTTTTAAGACCCACATTTCCTAACATGAGGATTGATTTTTTTTTCTTTTTAAGTAAATCTCAATCATAAATGAGAAAAAATATAGAAGAATGAAAAAATAATGTGTTTTAATGAATGTTGTTATTGTTCTATTTAAGAAAAGCTTCATTTAAAAATAAATTGTAAAAAATTTCAATTTTAAAATTGTTGTTCTTAAAAAAGTTAATTGACATATTTATGCATTTATTTTTTCAAAAGCCTTTTCCTTTTTAAAGGAATATTACTTTTTGAGAAGTTTCTTTCTCAAGAAGAGGTATTCTATGAGTTTATTTGAATACTTTTATTTTAAGAGAGTTTATTTCTTTTTGCTATTATTGACAAATGTTAAATAAATTGTAATTCAGCGGTTTTAATGAGTTTATTGATTTCGTTATTTGAAACTAGTAGCATCCAATTAACTTTTTAATTCAGTTAGTTAATTAATTTCACTAATTCAGTCAACTAACTAATAGTTCAAGAAATAACTGTTATTTCTTAAAATATGTAAATTGTAAGTTGCTCTCAATAAATTTATTTTAATCGTAATATTTTCCTTATTTTAGTTATTTTGGTAGATAGGGCCTTTGTTTAATCATGTTATTTTCCATTATTCATCCTTTTCTTTTATTTGAAAAATTCCAACCTGATCACTTGGCGGTTGTTATGGTATCGTGGCGGTGTGATTTTACATATAAATGTTTTGTAACATATAATTTGTTACATAAAATATGTTTGTAGTTGGAATCGAAAAATGGTTAAGCATTTTTATATGATATGTAACTCGAGTGAGGATGGATCCCACAGTCTGTCTCTCAAAGGAAATGAAAAGATATAGGTCTGGAGGATAATAGATTTAAATACTCTTTAAAGGTCTAAACTACATTGAAAAAGATTAAATATAGGCTTTCCTAAATAAAGTAACCAGGTTTAGCATCCTCGTTAGAATAACCACCATCCATGCCATCCCTCTGAATATATTATGTAACCTTCCAGATTGTATTAGATTAACTCGAAAAAATTTTCCTAAAAAAATATTAGTAAGAAGAGAGTCACTAAGGATTGTTAAAGCGATATGCTGTTAAAGTGGATGAGCAATACATTAATTATTTCACAAGATAAGATCTAACGCCGTGAAACAAGAGAGAAGCGTAGTAGACACCTTTAAGACACGCCCCAAACATTCAACCAATAGAATGTAAGTTTAGCAATCAGCTGAAAGTCAGCTGACCTTCTTAAGTTAGCTCCAGAAAGTTCTGCCAGTTTTGTGCAGAATCTTCGCGTGTTAGGATCTTTGCCAAACTGTTGTTTGAATATCGTGCTTTTAACAAATATTTTCTTATAACCTAGCAATAATATTATAAATACTATTTTGAAATTTACTTAATTCTCTTTATAAATAAACAGCAATTTGGAAGTCATAATTATTTATTTTGTGTTTGAGAAAAGTAATTTGATTTTTATATTAAGACGTTAGACATATAATGAATGATTCAGTGAATGAAAAAAATAATTCTGGAAATGAATGTGACGAATATGTAAGTCGTATTTTAAGCTTGATTGTATTTTTATTAATATGTATTACAACTAATGTCTAAATTTGTTTTTTCAGTCACCTGTTGTTAAGGCCTTTTTGGCGGGTTCCTTATCTGGCACTTTATCAACATTTCTTTTTCAACCCCTAGATCTTGTCAAAACAAGACTTCAAAACACATCTGTAACACAGTCGAGGTAATGTATATTTATTACTAATGATTATGTGGTAATTTAATTTTTTGTTTGCTTCAACCTTAAACTTTGATTTCAGTGTTAGTAATGTTAGGGGAGGTTCCGTTGGTGTTACAGGCATTGTATCACACATTTTGAGAAATGAACAGTTTTTTGGACTCTGGAGAGGAATTACTCCTGTAAGTATATACTTAACGAACGTATACAATAAAAAAATCAAACTATTTTTAATTTGTTTCTGACTTTTATTGATTATAATTTGTTTTTTAGAGTTTGACAAGAACAGTTCCTGGAGTGGGCTTGTATTTCTCTTCCATGCACTGGATGAAAAATACTTTTACTGACGGACATCCACAAGCTTGGGAAGCCGTCCTTATAGGAATTACTGCTAGAACAATGAGTGCTGGCTCCTTGATTCCAATCACCGTCGTTAAAACAAGATACGAAGTAAGTAAACCATCATTAAAATGTGTCGTAGCAATGTGCTTTTATTGATTTTCAAGACTTTTAAGCATGTAATGAAAGATTCACGGGAAAGCTATTTACTGCTGGGGTTAATGTAAATGTTTGTATATCCTGTATCTAGCCTTTAATATGAGCTTTTTGATTAAATTTGGGTATTCCTTTACTAGTGATTGAAAGTATTCTATTGAAGTTTTGGATTAATTTGGTGGACTCTATAACAGTGTTCCTTCAGTATCAGTTAACTTTTCCTCAAATTGATTGCAGTTGTTGTAAATAAATAAAATCTGAACAATAGATTCTTGAGAGAAGAATGATTCTGATAGACTCATAACTACACATAAACTCAAAAATTAAAGATGACTTTATTTTTATAATATTTAAGTTTAGTAATACAATCCTTCATAATGTTATCTTTAATAATTGAATTTATGAATGAAGATTAGGTGAATAATAGAATAGATAGTTATATATATTTTTAATTTAATTACTAATTTATATCGTATTCATCAATGTGGTTATAGTGACATAATTATTACTTGTTCCCTAATGGATTTTTTGTTTTTTCAGAGCGGTGACTTTGCATATCGAGGAATTGGAGAAGCTCTTAGAAATATTTATAAGAAAGAAGGTGTACGTGGGTTAACGTGTGGATTATTACCCACAATAGTTAGAGATGCTCCATTTTCTGGAATATATATGATGTTTTATACTCAAACGAAAAACCTTATTCCACAAGGTAAATTGGAAACAATCAATATACATTTAACTTAAACTCATTAAATACCCTCAGATTTTTTTTTAACAACAAACAAACTAATGTTGCAGAGGTTCTGAAGGGTGAACTACAAGCTCCTGTTCAATTTAGTTGTGGAGTTGTAGCTGGAATTTTAGCTTCGATGGTAACGCAGCCAGCTGACGTTGTCAAAACGAAAATGCAGCTCAATCCTGTAAAATATCCCAATATCAAAACTGCCATTATTCTACTGCATCAGGTATCTATGACAAATCTAAGTTCATGTAAATAATTTCAAGTTTAATTTCAGTCACAAGCAGACTATTGCTAGGGAGTGGAAATTAACTTTCCTTTAACATAGAGTAGTTAGATATATTTATTACAATTATCAAATGCAATTATCAAACGGATAAATATTCGACGAGTATTCTTGTTGTGGTTTATCTGATAACTGTGAAAAAGTTGAAACACGATGTGAAGTCCAAATGTCTGCATTAATGGTTAGATTTTGATCAAACTTTCAATAATTACCACGACTGAGTTATATTGTTATTCATACCCAAATATATATATTTAAAGCCTTTTCCGTAAACAAAAATAGAAATGATTATATAAAGGAAAAAACTATTGATTCTACATTAAATAATAATGACTAAGGGATTGGAATTGCAATATAAACAAAACGGAATTCATTCTTGTTAGTCACGTGTTTTTTATTCTGCCTTTTCTTTTGTGTAAGTGTACATAAATTATACTTGCAGACTAATAGACTCTATAGTGCTTCTCTTCCGTTAAATAATAAATATTCTCTTCCTGAAATGTTATTAAAATTCTTTCGTGGTGAAATGTCTGATCGAAGTTTCAGATATGGTTTACATGTTCATGTAATTTTCTCATATGTTTATTGCAAACTTTTTTTCATCTATGCATTATTATTTTATTGAGGTCTCGTGCTAATGATTATTGCTTATGAATGTTGTAGGCTAAATAGCTACCATGATATGTATCAATTGTTTACTTTATTTTTTCCGTCCATTATGATTTTTGTTTTTTTTTTTGAATTTGTTATAATAAATTTAAAATTGTGGATAATTGTAGTCAAAAATAATTATTATGGTTAATAATCCATATTATATCCATAATAATAATGATCCCTATTAATATGAAGTTTTAAAACTTCAGTTCCTTTGTTTCTAAAAATCAAGTTTACACAATTCTTTGATTATACAAGTTTGACATTGATTACACATGTCTTCAGCTTGTGTAAATTTTAAAAAGGCTTTAAATATCTCTGTTATAATAAGTTTCTCTATGCAGAGTGTACTGTGGTCTTTAACCGGTTTTTAACCTGTGTGTAACTGTTTTCACAGAAGCATGGAATAAATGGATACTTCAGAGGTCTAGCGCCAAGAATGCTTCGCAGAACTCTTATGTCAGCCATGGCCTGGACTGTTTACGAACAGGTGATTAGTAGATTAGTGATTAGAATATTAATATATACAAACACATTCAAGTGTCCCTAAAAAGTAAAATTATAAAAACTATGAAACATTAAATTAGCAATTATCAGTACATTTAGTTTCAACTATTTCTTCATAATATTACTTAAGAAAATGATTTTTTTTTTATGAAAGTTGCTAACCGAGTCTGAAGAATACAACTTTTTTCCCTTGTTATTCCTTTTTTTACTACTATGACAAAAAGTTTTTGTTCGAAAGCTCATTTTGCAATTATAGGACGAATTTTTTCCTTTTAATATCGTCATAATACAGTTAATTGTGTAAATCACGACTAGGTTTAATCCTTTCACTGCTAATGACGTACATATACGTCATACAATTATGCATCACCAATATATATACACATATATGTTGGACATATATATATATGTATTTTTGGTCAGGTATACGTATACGTAGGTTCTTCAAAAAAAAAAAAAAAATTAGCACAGGGTAAAAAAATCATGTTTTGAAATTCAGCCTTCAAGAACATTAAGTGTTACTTTTTGGCAGCAGTGAAAGGATTAAAAGTGTTATTTTCATATCTGTTGTCGATGCGGCGATCACTATCGAATGAAGTTTAAATGACTGTGAGTCGAAGACAGTGTATATGTGTTAATAAGAATCAGAAATGAAATAATAAAAAACTGATTAATTCATTATACAGACTGCAGTCTTCGTTGATATTCTTCTCTATCGAAATTCTTGAGATTCCTTAATAATTATTTATTCAAATTCTGTAAGACGTTTTCTTCTCCTGGTGACGATTGACGTTGAAATATTGAACTGAGTTCTGTAAATGCTTTCTCTGATATTTCTATTTCAGTTTTAGGCAATACATTTGATTTCTGATACATATATATTATATGTATAAACTAAATTTTCAAAAAAGAACACATATAAAATAAATCACAGAGTTTTAATTGTTTTAATACAATTATTATGTCTACATTGAGAGTTTGATTTAAATTTGGAGGACTGTTCTATTCTATTGTCTCGTCATCAGAAAGATATACGTGAGTCGCTCCGAAGACAATGACAATTCACTCATATATGTATATAAAAATTCACATAAACACGTGAAATAACAAACCGATATGAAATGGGAAAGAAAGACTAAGATCTTTCAACCGTAACAAGCGGTTTTTTTCAGTCAGAAAACCCAACTGAGTCAGTTTCCAGTCTTCTAGGTTCAAATCACACTCTCAATAACGACTATTTGATTTTGAAATTGTTTTTAATAACCGAGGTAAAAAAAAATGAATGTTAAAATTATTGTTTTAATACAATTATTATGTCTACATTGAGAGTTTGATTTAAACTTAGAGGACTGACCGAACCGTGAATTATTTTAGTAGTAGTTTGTTAGACAACGGGGTAGGAGTCATTGTCCAAATACATTTTACTATCTTATAAACGAGAGAATGAACGGATAGCTGTTATGATTTCTTTGTAATGTAACATGTTTTTATTGAGGAGTTTCAGGATATATATCTTTAGTTTTACTCTGCGAGTATTAATAAGTTTATCTCAATGTAGTTGACATTCCTTGTATCCTTTTCGTTTACGCAAATAACTATACTAGGAGTTGTAAATATTTTTTTTGTAAATAAGAGGGTTTCATTTGCTTTAGTGTTTTATAATTTCACCGTGGGCATACACAGTTAGAGGTCTAATCTATATTGTAAAATCTAATATGTATATCTAATTTCAGATAATAAAGACCGCTGGATTGAAATGACCTTCTGCTGAACACCTTGATGAAATTTAAGACTGAGGGAGAACAGGATGAGAGACTGAACGTGGCTGGTCCACGTGTTATAACCATCTGTCAGCTGAACCCCAAACTAACTATTACTTGTGGCCTTAGACCATGCATTAAACCTCTGACAGCCCTTGTGATTAATAATGTTCCTAACTGTTACAATTATTTATCGAGATTGTTTTTACATTTTTTTTATAAACTTATTTTTTTTTCTTAAAATTTTTTCCTCCATATCACCTATTCCTTTTTTGAAAAATAATAAGGAAGAAATGTGGTATCATCACTCTGAGTAAATGATTATGAAATCTTAACTTTACTATTGTCAAGGATTTGTTTGCACCTTAGCTTTTACTTTGCTACAATTCAAGTATAGTGGTAATTGAAAAAATCTATTATGACGAGTTTGTATAGTTTTTTTTTCTAGTTCCCTAAGTTCATTTTTAAGGATGTTGTTTGAGAAGAAGTTGGTATAACCACTCAACAATTCACATCATTTGACATATTTGAATGAAATATGTCAGAAATATAGGCCACATTCTTTTTGTCAATATTTCATAATTGGCAAGTTACTTTATCGTTTTTTTTATTTTGATAAAATACTCCTTTTTACTGAACCATAAGTAAAAAAGAGTGCTCGTGAAAAAATTCTATCTCGAAATTTTGACGGAATTACATGTTTTGAGGTCCCTAAAGTCGTTTTATGACGTTTTTTTGATGTTGTCTGCGTGTGTGTGTGAGTGTGTATCCAAAAGTTTGTACAGATGCTACAGTCCATAATCTTTGATGGATCAAATTAATATGTTACACAAAAATAGGCCTCATAGTGTTCTGAGCTATATAGTTTGGAAGCAATTATGCATGATGGAGTAGTCACTTTTTTGGTCAAAATGTGTTTTTAAATAACATATACGTGTTTTTTTCTCCAAACTATTAATTTTAGAATCTTGAAATTTTTGTATTATCTTTGAGGGTACAAAAGCAATAACTGAACAAATCCTCAAATTTTTTAGGTTTTCTACTTTTTTTGTTTTTTAGAAATGTTGTGTTATCTTTATGATAAATTTCAAATACTAAAAAGAACCACTAAAGGACCTTCAATTAAGATCCCCAAAGCTATAAACATTTCAGAAATAAAAGTAAATAGAAGTAAATATCTTTTTAAAATTACAGTAATAACCAATTATCACTCTAATAATTGGGTATTATTATTAAAATAATTCATCTTTTAAGATATTAGTTACAGAACCAGCCTCATCATTTTAAATACAATGTGCTATTTGAAATTTAAAATCAAATGAAATATTTATCTATAATTTTGCTTGTAAGTTAATGTTTTTATAATCTCTTTCAAATGATTGCCAAAAGCAGTTGGTGTATAATTAACTGTCAAAGCTCATACTTTCGTATGGTGACACTGTTGATTTCTTTCAGTCCATTTAGTGTTTTCATTAATAATGCCTTTCAATGGTTTTCCTTAATAGTTACGGTTTCTTATCATCCTATATATTAATACGCTAGTAACTACCTACGTATGTGTGCCACGCTTTGTCGTGTACAACAGTATAAAGCGATTAGTCTTCAATTCAAGTTTCATTCAATTAATGTCCTTGGTAATTTACGGTTAGTCATGGATTTAAAGTTCATTCAAATTTCCTTGTTTCTAAAAATGTTCCTTTAGGTTCTATATATAGAATCGTAATTCTGTACTTTATTATGTTTCCCCAAGTCTCCTAAGGCAGGTCTTGGCATTTCCTTGGATCCAGCTAGTATTTGATGATAAGCAGTTTTATTTTATAAATCGTATTAATGCTGATGATACCTGTTTCGTATCATTATTGACTTGTGGTTAATCAATAAAAACATATCGTTCGTAATAAACATGACAATCGAATTTTCATTATAATTGGGAATTATAATATATTAACAGAGTCAATTAATTCAATTCAATGTAAGTGCTTTTACTAGCTTCAAATCATGAGTGTACTTCCTGTGAAGTTGACCGTAGATCATTCATTCCATTCTTATTTTATTATAAATAAAGTAATAGTAAGATAATGCTATTTCGAGATTTTGACGGATTAACACATTTTGAGGTTCCTTGTGTCTACTTTAGAGGTTTTTTTTATGATGTCTGTCTGTGTGAGTGGTAGTTACGAAAGTGTATGGCCAAGTCAAAGGTCTGACAGTTAGATGAATAAAATTGAAACCATGCCAAAACAAAAACAGTCCTTATAATATAGATAAGTTGTGTAGTTTTTGGAGAGTATTGCTTCATTAGAATTCCACTTTATGACCACTTATGTTATTTTAAACCCCTGAACTACTAATTCTAGGGAGCTGATATATCAGTTAGTAGAAAACTGATAAGTATTAAATGAAAAAAAAGTAATCATTTTTACGATCAAGAAAGGTCAAGTTTGCAAAAGAAAAATAATAAGGTAAAAATTGTTGACTTATGTTTTATTCGGACAGAATGAAAAAATACGAACAAGTCAAACTACTTGTCGAACTATAATGGAATTTGAACACTAATCGGTGTCGTTATCGCTGCATCAACTGTATAGTTTTTTATGCGAAATTGCTTTGAAAGAAATGGTTGTTGTAGTAACTACTATTTGTGAATCAAAAAAGAAAATTGTTTTACAACTAAAATGAAAAATCCAAAAAAGTGCATGAAAAATATACATAAATAAGGAAGTTATAATAAAAATAGAATACATTTAGCTGATTGAATAGTCAATGTAGCTCTAAAACTCTGAAATTCACTAGGAATAATCCCAACGGTTCTACTTAGTTTAGGACTTTACACTTTCTGTTATCGAAGCTAAATCTCATGATTATGAATCTACTCCGAAGTTAAGTCAGCTCAAACTATGAATAATTCTTTTGTGAATATATTATGTAATTATTAATGTTTACAAAAAAACAACCCCACTACATGTGAATCCGATTGCTTGGTTGCTTTCCTTGCTTCATTTATTTGCATATAATAATATATTTGCATGAAAATGTAATATATTTTTACATCTTGGAGTAATCTTTAAATTAAATTTTTACAAGTATTTAAAAATAACGAACAATAATGATCAGTTCAATAATTCAACGCCATAACTTCTGACTTTTACATAATGTGTGTGAATAAATTTAAATAAATTTGCATTAAATAAGATTGAAGTTACAGATAATTATATGAAACTGCTTCATTAAATTTAACCTCCACTTGACTTATTCCGTGAATTTGTTTATTTTACAAATGTCGATTGGCTCTGAATCAGTTAGAAATATTTAACTGAAGTGAAACTAGCCCAATGAACTCTTAAAACAAATTAATTTGGCATTAAGTACAAATTAATTTTATCTTCATTTTGTTTATAACACAGTTTATGAGTTATTAATTCACTAAAATTATGGATGTATACCAAATTATGAATTGGAACTATAAAAATTTAATAAAGAGCTAAAAAAAAGACTGAGATATATAATTGTTTTGGCTTTTCTTTTTGAAATGCTTATAAGTATTATAATATGAAAAAAACATTGGCATTCAAAAGATCTCAATTTATTTTATTTATTTATTAGATATATTTAAGTATACCTCAAAATAGTACTATTTTTACTTTTCTATATGTAAAATATAATGCCATGATAATTTGATTTCGGAAATTTGACGGATTTACATGTGTTGAGGTCCCCTGAACTTAATTTTTGACACTTCTTTCTAATAATGTCTAAAAAATGTGGCTACAGGTCACACCGTTCGATGGATAAACTTCATATTTTACCCAAAATGACCGGCTCTGTAGTGTTAAAAGTAATTTTTTGTTAAAATTAATTTTGGAGATGTTTTTCCTCCTAAACTACTAACTCTAGAGTACTGAAATTATGAGATTATCATGAAACTGACAAGAGAATTTTTTCAGAAAAAAAACTTCAGTTTTTTTTCAATTATAGAATGGGTCAGTTTTGCAATAAAATATAAAGAAAACTTGATTTTTAAAGCTTTTGAACATAATGAAATTTGAGCATGATGAAATTACGTTCAAAAGTAGAACCTTTGAATAAGGAAATAAACTGAAGGACTTTTCGTAGAAATTACATAGATGAAAAAGGGCTTTATGATTTCCGAAAATATTTTCTTCACTTTAAACGGCTAACCGTTGTACAAAAGTCAAACAAATTAGTGAACTATAATAAAATTTTGAGAAATTTCTATTTCCATAAATGGCAATACGGCTATAAAAGCCTAATACTAAATTGTATTAGTGGTTAACCAACTGTACTTGGTGGATTTGTTTACATTGCCTCTTCTCTAGTGATTTAGTAAGCATAAAATCGGACTAAATATGGTCTTACTATGGTATTTACGAGCATGGTTAGCTCAGTGGTTAACTTACTCACCTCAGAACTGGCAGGTCCGGGGTTCGATAACCACCTGGCCCTCGATATTTTCACGCGGGAGGTGAATAAATCTGAGTGCGTCTACGATGTCAGGTACTCGTTAAATATCTCTACGCTAAATACACTTGAATTAGACATAATTTAGGACTCCTAAAGTTGAATCAATCTTCATTGTGTGTTGTCACAGAGTGCCCAATGTTCGGCCTATATGTGTTCCCTTGTTGGACTGCTACTGCAACCTAAAGGGTTGCCTACTACTACTACTACTGCTACTACTTCTACTACTACTACTACTACTACTACTACTACTACTACTACTACTACTACTACTACTATGCTATTTATGGTTTTAAAGGCTATGTTATTTTGAAGATATTATTTTAGAGGTGTAATATTACATATAAAATGTCAACTATTTAGTTCTATCTATAGTAATATGAGTATTTTTTTTAAAAATATGAATTTTATAAGGGTCAGCATTTATATTACTCAGAGGAGTAAGTCAAGAGAGTCAGTTCAAAAAGTTTGGTTAGGTTGCAGTGGCAGCCTCACAAGAAAATACACCTGGGCCGAACATTGGTCCTTTGGATACCAAACTGTTCCTATTCTACATTTTCCTGATTAAAGTAAATTTAGAATAGTGATCTTTAACGAGTACTTGATATCGTATCAGACTCGGGACCGATGGCTTAACGTCCTCTCCGAGAGACGACATGGGATTAATTCACCTCACACGTGAATAAATCGAGGGCCAGGTGGGTATTGAACCCCGGATCTACCAGTCTAGAAGCGCGCACGTTGCTATTTGGCTAACCAATTCTTTGATTTTGAAGGAGCTTTTGATATCAATGCCTGAGAGTACAAGATTCAAAACCAATATATTGATGTTTGAAAGTCTTTGCAAATCAGGAAGGAATAGATGATCAAAAAGAGGAAGATATAGACATTGAAATAGAGTTCTGATTCGATTTTGAGTATACAGTATTTCAACTTAAAAACAAACTGTAGAATAATGCAATGGAGCGTATCAGGGGAGGGGGGGGGGTCCCCTGGGCGTCATTTTGAGAGGGTAGGTAAAAGTAGAAAAAAAAATTAATTAAATTATATGGTATCTAAGAGAATTTGAGATATATCCCCCTCGCGTATTGAGGGAACTTTTTTTGTAATGCATTATCTTATAGGATATATAACACATATATATAATCACACGTATAATTTATGATAAATCAGATCAATTCGGGGCTCAATACCCACTCTGCACCTCGGTTTATTAACGCGAAAGGTGGAAAAAAATCTGAGCACATCTTTCCACGGAGATGTTAAGCTTTCGGTCTGTGGGAAGTCACATGCTCGTTAAAGATCCTCTGCTCAACTATTTTATGTCATGCAAAATGAAAGACTCCCAATGTAGAATGCGTATTGTTTGGTTTCACAAAGGGTCAATCTTTGGCCTAGGTGAAATTTCTAGTGGAATATAACACAGTGTTTGTCAAACTATTAAACCCCACCCCTTCAGTGGGTCTCGGGAAAATTTTAACACACATAACACACACACACACACATATATATATATATACAAAGGAAACAATACGAAAGTGAAAGAAAGTCGTAAGATGAACTGATGTTGATGAAAAATGAACGTTTCCAGAAATATAACTCTTGTTTCTCTCTTTCCTGCTCCCTTTCCATTTCTCTCTCTCTCTCTCTCTCTCTCTCTCTCTCCTCTCTCTCTCTCTAGCATTGTGATACATTGTCTTCTTGTGTTCCCAGTTAGAAACACCTGCTTTTAAAAAAACAAGCTTATCCATCCTTTATTTATTTATTTTTTTAAATACTACGTGTGTACTCTACCTTTGTGTCGCAATTTTCTCCATATTTGTTTCTCTAAACATAATGATATTTTATTAATTGATGTCAATTAAATAATGTGCAGATCATAAAAAAATATACATGTCATCAAAATGTACGTATAAATTATCGACGCAGAATACATGAACCTAGTAAAGAGAGTTTGTCTTATTACACCGAAGCCTTATGGGTCGCGATGTAAACTGTGGTCCTGGCTGTGGGTCTAAGCAGAAAGGATAGTTTGAAAACACTGACCTAGTCTAAGCTACATATTTGTTAGTAGCACAGATTTCTAATATTCCTTGGTCTCCGGAATACATCAGTACACCCCTTCTTATAATACTAGAGTGTCTGTGTGATCATCTCCGACTGTGATCTCACGATTTCCAGATAATCCCATCATTCTAGCCTTTGAACATTATCATTTGACTATCAACTCTAGGCTATCATTACCTTCATTGCTTACCCTTGAAATGTATAAATTCATTGTGTATTTAAATACTAATTCATCGAGCCTATTAATAATTGTTTCATTATTTTGACTTAGTTGGCTAAAAAGTTCTCTGCAGATAAAAAGGCACAACTCTAATCTTACGTCAATTGTTTACAGTGATTTTAAAACGCCAATAAATTTATTGAAATTGAAGATAATTTCAATATAAATTTCATCAATATAAATTATAGATAATTTATTGAAGTTTTTCGCAAATGTGTTATGCGTTTTTTTCTATTATTACGTCAATCATTTATTTTCTTTCCTGGATACAATTGAAACTACTATTATTGTTGTAATGCTTATCCGGTTTTAACCGAATTATTGCATTTTTTTGAGAAAACCGTTAATTATGGTTTTAACTTAGATATGCATCATTAATTAGTTTGTAAACAATCGTTTGTTTGAATAATATGTAGCGCATAAACAACATTTGAATCTGAATCAGTCTATGAGATTATATTGTTGTTCGCCTGCAAGAGAGTGCCTGGCATCAAAACATGACGCAGTACTCGTATTTCTTAGAAACATTTTAATTACAAGGAAACAGTTTTCTTAATGCACGACTCAGGTGAGTAGGGCATCCTTGAATCCCATTCATTATATTCATTCTATCTCTTCAAATTTGTGTATATAAAATACTGTTTTCGGTCTGCTATAGAAATAAGACTGAAGACATTTAGATACAAAGAAACATGGATCTTTTATAAATTTTTTCGGGGGTACTAACTGTGGTATTTTTTTTTAAAAAATAACAAAATTTTACTATTTATTATATATCGATAAAAATATTTCACATAAACACGTGAAATAACAATCAATGATCAAACCACAATATGAAATGGAAAACAAGACTAAGATCTTTCAACCGTAACAAGCGGTCTTCGTCACAGTCAAAAACCCAACTGACGAAGGTTGGGTTTTTGACTCTGACGAAGACCGCTTGTTACGGTTGAAAGATCTTAGTCTTGTTTTCCCATTTTGTTATTGTGGTTTGATCATATATATATATATATATATATATAGCTGAAAACCAAGTGTTCAGAGACGGTTGGAGACCCAATCGTCTCTGAACCAGTGCGCTTGGTTTCCCTCTCTTATCTCTCCTGAAGAGGCTTCAAACCAAAAATTAGAGACTGTAAGTGTGTACTTTTAATTTCTCTATGTTTCTTTTACTACATTGAACTATATTTGTCCATTTCAGATCGTATTTTTGAACCAAAAAGTGTATATATATATATATAATATATAAATACATATCTAGAAACTATGTCCTATATTAACATGTCCATAAATATCTAACTTTTTATTATTGTTATAGTGAAAAGTATTATTCATACCTCATTATTTTATAATGATAATGGTATGTTTATAATAATATATAATAAGTTATAATATTTTACAATGATAAAGCAATAATCACAACGCAGCTCCCAAAAGATTAGTAGCGTAATATAAAAAACACCCTAAAGAATTTGCTACTGTTCAGCTCTCTCTCTCTCTCTTTCTCCAATGATTTAATTTTCTTCCAAAAGTCTCTGTGAGCTTTTGTTGGTAAGCAAAAAGCAAAGGAATTTGTAATATTAAGATAGAATAATTATTTATTTTATGATTACACAAAAAAAATAATACGAAACTGGATTAAGTTTAAGGACAACCACAAAACTGATGTCTCCAACAGATATAAACAAAAGTCAGTTCTTAAAATAGAACAGCCAGACGTTCAAGACCAAACTGGGAGACCCTTTCTCTTCTGAACTTCTGGAGGACAAGGTCTTCAAGTACAAGTCCCTCGCTTGTTTCAATATCACCGACTTTTTTTTATAACTTGTTTATTTTCTTTCAACTGACCTCGAAAACTTAATTTAGGTGATTGTTATCTACTTTGAGTTACAAAGAATGTTTTATTAAAAAATTATAAAAATACAGTTGAAAAGAGGAGTTAGATGCTAATATTGTGGGGAAAACATTTACAACCAGTCAATCAGTTTTTGAATATATTTCAAAAATTTGACGTTTAATTAAAAATACTCTAAGAAGATGTAACATATTTACTTTTTCAGTAACAATATTTTTATTTTGAAATAATTTGACTACGCTTTAGGCTATATTTGTACTGTCAGATGGACAGAAACTCTTATAGTAGTACACGTTCATTCTTTTGATACAATTTTTGTACAATCTAAAAATATAAAATTCTATGAATATATCTATTTGGTATTTAAGTTACCAAATCACTTCATTAATCTTGATTGATTTGTACATGTTAATTCAGGTTAAACGCGTGGAGGTTTCAGGTAATTCAAAGGTTAACATGAAGATTTTTGGTATTTTAATGAGTCACAACATGACCAAGAATTTGTAAGAGTAACATGACCAGTGACATTGATAACGTAGATACAGGTTCATTGCAGGAGACAGGAGAGATGAATTAATCCAGTGATTACACTTTTGCCGTGGGAACTAAAGTGAAGTTGAAATACATTTTTCCCCTTTCCATGTTGTTTGCTTACATTTTGATATTGACCTGTATTTTTATTGTTTATTGTTTAAACGGATCTCTTAGAGGAAGATAACAGATTTTCTACAGATTGCACATCGGGAGTCCTAAATTTTGCCTAACTTAAGTGCATTTCGAGTAGTAGTCTTTAACGAGTACCTGACATGGTACAGGCTTGAGACTGATGGCTTAACAGTCCTCTCTGAGGGACGTCATACTCAGATTTATTTACCTGCAGCGTGAATAAATCGAGGGCCAGGTGGACGACCAGACCAGAGGCGAGTACTTAATCACTGAGCTAACCTGGCCCCAGTCAGCTGTAAGTCAATGTCAGTTTTTTGACAAAATAATTATGAACCATTTTCATTTAAATAATTATGTAACATAATTAACATTGCCTTTCTTTATCTTCTGAACCTACAAAATTTTACATTTCTCAAGAGTTCAAATGATGCCAGAAAAATTAAAGCTATGAGAAAACTTTCTTCTGACTTTCTTAAGAACAAAATAGGTATTGGGAATCAAACTCTGAAGATAGAAAAAATATTTATCTTATAATAGTGTGGGAATGTCAGTAAATGGTCGTCAGGTACTCTTAAAAGGAGGGTTGTCATAATAAAAGAGAACAGAACAATGAGTACTACCACACTCCAAGAGTGTCAAAAACTGACTCATCCAGAAAGAGGTGTCTAAAATGAACATTTAATGGATTGAAAAAATGCTTACATTGACAAAAAAAGATGTAATAGTACGTTAAAAGCAATATTTAGTAACTTAGAAAATTATTATTGAGATAAGATGAAATGAAATCAACAAAAATTGGTAATATTATTTTATTTTAGATATAATAAACAAACAAAACAAAAGAAGAGGGACTAACGTCATTGCGCAGTACTATTTGGCACAGTAAATATTTTTGCATAGTTTACGCGACGGTTGTTTGTTCTCAGTTCTGATAACTGGAGTGGGAAGGTCAATTATTCTGCGAAATGTTTTTTTACACTCAAGTCGTAAACACCTTTGTTATGATCATATAACTTTGGTGATTATTGTTTTAACGAAGATTCAGTTGCATATACAACTCTCTAAGGATACCTATTGAAAGCTGGCAACACAATGTGCTTCTTTTTCATTGCCGCAGTAATAACAAAATGTCTGACAATACTACTTTTACTTTGTTTCAACAGCATTATTTCATTTTCGGGACCATATACATTATAAGTTACAATTAAAAGACTTCAGCCTTTGAATTAGCTAATGTTGTTAGTGATACATTCCTTTCACCTGCGATGCATATCTTCGGGATGTACGTAGAAGGTATAACAGGTGGAAGGACACGAACATTTGCCAGTCAGCGTCAACAATCTCTAAAGTTTATAAAAATAAGTATAGACTTTGTGATGATTGTAACATCTTGAGCTGTAAAAGGCTATATAAAGGCAAAATATATTGCTAATAATACAGTTTATTAAGAACGGAAGCTAACTGTTTACGCGCCAAAAAAATCCCAATTGATTTTAAATATGAAATTTCTTTTGACTTTATTCAATATTAAGGTGTCACAGTATAATATTTTTATATAGGTTTTCAAGCATTGGAGGACGGGGCAGATTCTTGATAGTTTGGGTGTGTTCTTGGTAGTTGATACGTTATCTAAGGACAGTCATTTGTGAAATATTATGTCGATGCTTGTGTGAATATCGCTTTTTTTAAGCAGTTCAATGCACTTGCCTCTTCGAGGTAGTTTGATATGATAACGACCAGTCAAAGTAATTTCCTTTTGATGAGGTCAATGTTCTTTATCAATACTCTCGAGTGCTAGGAAGTATAAATTGCTATGATTGCAACCTCACAATCCTTGACGCCACAATGTTAACTTTTTAACTGAGTCTATCCAATCTGTACTAGACCTCATATATAAAAATGACAACTGAAAAGACAGGGATATTACGACAGTTCTTGAAGTAAAGAAATGAACCATGACTTCAGAATGTGTAACATTTTGTGTGTTTTGAATAAACTAATTAAATAAGAAATTAATTTAATGATCCGGTTTATAGCATTGAATCAAATATTGATAATTGTCAAACGACTTGTCGAAGTGACGTTTGTCCGAAAAGACTTTGTCAAACGACTTTTCCGTTTATACCAAACTTTGTCGCAGGCTAGAGGTCGGCTTACGCCATCAAACACGCCTAGCTGAAGAGATCTGAAAGATCGCAACAAAGCAGGAGAAAGATGTCAGTTCCACTGAAAGTGGGCCAGAAACATAACTTTGGTTATAAAACTTGTCATGTTTCAGTGTTGAGTTGGAATTTCATCCTGTCGTTTTCGTCATAGGGTGACTCATCAGCAACGCGAGTTAGTGCGTAACAGATAAACAGCCTGTTAAGCAAACGATTCTCAGTTTAAGGAAACTCTTGTCTAGAGAGCAAACACTTTTCAGTCTAAACGTTTCCACACGTACCAACGGAAATAAACGTTTAGACTGAAAAAGCGTTTGATTTCTAGACAAGCGTTTGCTTAAACTGAGAAGCGTTTGCTTTCTAAACAAGCGTTTGCCTGATAGATATTGATACATCTTAAAGAAAAAGATAAGCGCTATTTAATAATGGTTATTCATCTGCTCCTTGTCATGATTTAATTTACACGAAATATGGGCACATGTCATGCCACGAAAGCTCTTCTACCTCACCATGGCCTGAAGCTAAAGCAAACCATGCCAACAATAAAGAGAAAACTACTCAGACTGCTAGCCTTTATACCTAAAGCCTTTAAGCCTAAACAAAGGGTAACTCATTTTTGATTTGGCACGAATAAATTATAGACAAGTCATGTTACGAAAGATGCTTATCTGTTACATGGTGTCACCCATCCAAGAATTAACTACACATAAAGTTACTTGATTTCTCTAGTCTAGGAGGAACCGTTGTATTAAACTTGGTGATGGTCGTTTACATTGAGGATAAACTAATATTATAAGAATTTTCAGGTCGAAAAGAATTTACATCTACTAATTTATTTTCTAATGCCTACACTTAGAGCCGTTCACCTTTTAATACTGCTATAGTTGCGAAAACTGTGCCTCATTTGCAGTTAATGAGCAAGATATATTACCAGGTTGATACTCCATTGAGAGTCATACATTTTTCTTAACTTAACCGTCATTGACGAGTACCTGACTTTGCAAAGACTCTGGATCGACAGCTTAACATCCTCTTCCCCCCGATGTGCCTTCACCTTGTCGTGGTGGGGGGGCTTAACATGCCTAAGTGGCGTGAACTAAGAAAGGCACAACCTGGGCCGGCGCCCACGGGTGGAAAGTCCGCTTGTTGGCGCGATGGCTTGGGTGGTAGTCCGCCCTTATTAGTCAGATGTTTCGGCAAGACTTTTCTTGCGGGGCTTTGTGAGATCGGGACACGGACAGTTTGGCCGCCTGCATCATAGACAGCTTCTGCTTCTCCTTCCCCCTATAACTTTCTTGTAATCTGTGATTCCTTTCCTTAATAACCTATTTTTTCCTATATCACAACTTCGTGATAACTGTTACTCTTATTTTTTCCCTCTACATTTCTCAACTATAATTCTTGATGATCTCTTTTATCCAGTAACCATCAATCTTATAGAGACTACAAAGCTTATGTTTATATCTTTTGTTGATGTAGGTCGTGGAAGTCCGCCTCCACCTGGTTCACTTGGGACACTTCACCAGGACTGTCTACTTTTCCTCATTTGTGGTGAAAGCGCTTCACGTTAAAAAACATTAATCTATTCTACTTCATTATGGTATGGCCAAAAGTCCATCCCATATTAGGATGATGTGACGCTGGGATATTGTAACAGTCTTTCACTAAAAGGCATGAGATTTGTCGGTTGGTTATTATAGGTTATAGCTAGATGTCATATGTTTCGCGTGTGTGTTGGTCGTGGATGGTCGTGAATATACAATGTTTATCAAACTTTGGATATTGTTTATATGTTAATTGTCTATAGCAGGATTAGAAACAGTAGCAAAAGTCGTAATCAATGTGCGGTAACATTGTTAGCGCCCAAAAGCAATTCTTGATTAAAGTAGGTAATAATGAAATCGATGCCATGCTTGAAAGTTGTGACAATCTTTGATTTAACTGAATGAAAAGTTCAGTTCAAAAAATCGAGTATAACGGACGTTAACTTTAATATCATTCTTTAGAGGTGTCTAGCTCAATATACAAACCTTTAAGCATGTTTATGCAAAGTACAAAGAACAAGTTATGAGTATAATTTATATATTACATAAATAATGATCGTACAAAGATTGGAAAACAAGTCCTATCTTAAAGTACAGTCATTGTCTGAGTCAAATTTTTTACTTAAAACTCAGTGTAATTAAAACTCTAAATTTTTGATTATTTTTATTACGAAGATACTAGTAAAATTGCATTAATTCTGATCCCAGATGGTGTATGAAGCAACCGAAAATGTCAAATGCAAATTGTGAAAAATGTATCAGTGATACGTAATCTTATGAAATTATGAATATACTTCAATATGTCGAGTTGAAGAAAGGTGTTCGCTAATCGTTTCGAAAAATTTCAGCATAAGCTAAGTAATGAAACTCTGGCACGTAACGTTTTTTTAAATATACTATTTTCTTTTTATCGAAGTAAATTGGTCTAGCTTCAATAATACTAAACCTTGTCAAGATCACGAACGTTGTCGTCTATAATATTGTAGACATTTTCTTAGTTACATAATATGGCTTAAACGTCAGCTATAAAAGGTGTTGTAAATATAAAGAACTTGGACAGAACTCTCGATTTTTAAAAAATGAACAACTAGATTATAAATCTATGTGATCAAGATAATATATATATATAAACTATATTCACACAAAGAACACTCAGAAATGAAACAGAAACTCACTACTATATTTCGATGTCCTCGTTTCTACTCTTCCTGATGACGAGGACATCGAAATAAAGTAGTGAGTTTCTGTTTCATTTCTGAGTGTTCTTTGTGTCAATAATAGTTTATTTAGTTCGTGGAATCGTTTCATTTAATGGTATATATATATATATATGGGTTGGGTGTTGTAGTAGTATGGCAGTATTTGTAGAAGTAGTAAGCTATATAGTTCAGCAAGATGAGATGGATAGTAGGAAAGTTGACGTTGAGTTGTGCGAGTTGTAAAGGGAAACGCTGCCAGGCTGGAGATGATTGGTCCACAGGAATGACGTAGGGATGGCGTGATTCTGCCCCAAGTAGCTTAAACCAGCTCCATTAACGGCCAAGGTCACTTGACAACAACCAAGCCTCCCCGCTAGACCAATGGCTTTCTAAGAGCGGCGTGCAGGGACTGGCCACGAATAACAGCCGTCCTAAACCAACGTGAGTGTGAAATCAGAAGGCATTAATTAGTGCGTGTAATAAAGCAAAATCCTCACTTCATAAACATTTCTCGTTTTCATTAAGCAATCTTGAGATTACGACGCCATAACTTGTTCTTACACATTTAATGAATTTTGATATTTTCTGTTTAATGATATTTTCTTATGATATTCTAATGTTTAATTGATCCGACGTTTAAGTATCCTATGTAATTCAAAATAACCGCCTTGATAAAGTTATTTTGCTGAAATAACTTTACCAGAAAATTACTTGGACTACATCAATTAAATGATCTCGCATGAAACATCAATATTTCTGCCAAATATTTTTGAATCCAAATTAGTTCAATATAATACTTCAAATAGTATAAATATTAGTAATATTCATTCGAATCAGATGTATTAACAAGATCAATGGTCTTCTTTAAGGCGTTTACACAAGCCGAAAAAAAAAAAATGTTTTCTTATTGGTTTGAACCTCCTATGTTTACCCTGTCGTGGCCGACTTTATTTTACATGATTTTATGTGAACTAAGACCTTTCGACCAAGAAGAATCCTCATCAGAGTCGCATTAGGAATGTTAGGAAAAAGCTAATAGAAGGTATGGTATTGAGGAAATCTTACCTCTTCCCGCAATTCAATACCCTATATCAGATTTCTCCAAACATCAATAATTGTCACTCTGAAGAGGGTTCTTCTTGGTCGAAAGAGATCTCAGTTCCATTTCTAAATTACTAACTAGTGAGTATAGCTTCATTATTTTTTGTTTTCATTATGCAATCCTGAAATTACAACTTACCTTGTTTTTATACATTTAATGTTGTATTTTTCTGCTTGATGATATTATATTAAGTTATTCTAGCAAGTTTATTGATCCTATGTTCAACTTGTATCAAGTTTCAATTCATTGGGAGTCATCATCAATCGAATTAATCGTCGATGAACACTTTCATTACTGTATACATTTAAATTCAATAATTTTTAGCTAAATCTAGTGTTATCAGTATAAGAAATAACTTACCAAATAAATCTGTAAAAACAATGTATGGCGTATTGCTCAATGACATATATTTCAAAAAGTTCTGTTCACATTGCATTAATACAAATGTATTTGCTGGCGCAGCTTTTGGTTTTAAGTGAGTTGACAAACTACTACAAAAGAAATGGGATCCACTAGGAGTGATGATGGCAAGAAACAGCATCAGAGAACTACTTTTACTTTTCATAATATCGTAGCATTCATCCTCAGGTGAATGAGTGGTAAGTTGAAGAGATAAAACCACTACAAAAGAAATGAGATCCACAAGGAGTGATGGTGGCAAGAAACAGCATCAGAGAATTACTTTTACTTTTCATAATATCGCAGCATTCATCCTCAGGTGAATGAGTGGTAAGTTGAAGAGATAAAACTACTACAAAAGAAATGAGATCCACAAGGAGTGATGGTGGCAAGAAACAGCATCAGAGAATTGATTTTACTTTTCATAATATCGCAGCATTCATCCTCAGGTGAATGAGTGGTAAGTTGAAGAGATAAAACTACTACAAAAGAAATGAGATCCACAGAGAGTGATGATGGCAAGAAACAGCATCAGAGAATTGATTTTACTTTTCATAATATCGCAGCATTCATCCTCAGGTGAAGGATTGGTAAGTTGAAGAGATAACAGTAAACTGAAGATCTACAGTCAAAATGTTTCCATAACGGGAGATTAAATACCCTGGGAGACAGATACCAAAATAAACAAATAGAAAAGTAATTATAACTTAAATATATAAAATTAGGTTAAAAATAGTTGAACAAAAAATATTATTGTTCCAGCTTGGCAGTATTCACATACCTATACACATCTAATTATACCCATTTAGATGGGTATGAAGTTATACTCAAGTAGAAATATGATAGGAAAAAAGAAGATAAAGTTTAAGAATAAATAGAACTAATGGTTTAAATGTAGAAAAGTTTGTAAGTGTATTGGCTTCTTCAGAATCTGTGAGAGTTAGTTCTCTGTTGTAACATTATTATATCGTGTGCTGAATAAATACACTTGGCCCTTTAGTTTACGTACTTCAAAAAACCGTACCTTCAGGTTTCAGAATTTTTTTTTTCCGAATAGCATAAATTATCATCCGTTTATTAGTAAATAACAATGACGGTAGAGTGAGACCGAATAACCTAGGCGACTCCAAAAGTTGCAATTTATTAGGGATACATAGAGTCAATGCTGTAAGTTTTCACAATAATTTAAACCTAATACTGTGATCACTTTTTTCTTTATTTACTATTTGATTTCACTTGTTATTGAATGACATATAATACGAAAGGTCACAGTAAATCCCCTATTTTAGTGACTTATCTTTTGTTTCTGGAATTTTATTAAAAATTTTGCAATCTAAAGTTGCTACAGAAAGGAAAAAAATACACACTTCAGAATTAAATAGTTTCGAAAAGTTAAGAAATTGTTTAGGTTCAGAGCCTGTGTGGTCCATTTATTCACCTAGTCCTACATCTTTAACAGAGCTAGATTGCGATGACATTATTAATATATCTATACCCATTTGAATAGGTATATATCTCCATACCATTCAGATAGGGTATGGACTTTATGCATAATAGGTATGGACTGATGCGGAAACATGAAAGGAAACTTCTGCTATTGTATTAAACTACTTTACTATTTGTACTTTATCATTACAGCATTCAGAATAACCTAAAAAGTTTTCAGCAAATAACTTAGAAAATAAGAATTGCTATATTGAAAACTATAGCTGGTTGAATGGAGGTTATATAATTTGGGTTATCAAATGTGAACTGTTTTACAAGTAGTATTAGAAAGACTAATGAAGGCCTAACAATAAAAGATAATGAGTCATAACAATGAGATTGTGGTTTAAAGGTTAGTTCATTAATATTCATTAACGCCGATTATTGTTTGGAAGCTGTAAGAGCAATGACCTACATTACCAACGAAAATAGAGTCGATAAGTAAATTAACTCGTTTTAAAAAAAAATCAACATCGCTAGGTGATGAGAGTGCTAGCACAATAATGCAACCAAAAAAAAAATCTGGAGTGGCCTACACTCTACTTTACTATAAGTAACTCAATGTCAAATTTCTTGAGTATATAAAACATAACGTATCATTTAAGCATAACATAAATATCTAAATGGGATATAATTATTAGCATTGCATTCGTGAGGTACTACAGATAGTGATTGAAGAACATATCAATTTATAAGCTTATTTTTGTACATCACAAATAATTTATTATTTGCAAATAATTTCATTAGTATAACTACAGCAGTAATAACATTTTTGAAAAACCAAAGTAAACATTTCTTGATACGAAATATTATCCTACAAGAGAACATGGCTATTGTTCAAATAGCCAGTAGATTTCTTACATCGCTTACTTGACATCCTTCTACATTGAATATTAATGTAAAATTTTCAAATTTGAAACAGTAAAATACCCTTTTTTTCTCTGAAAAACTTCTTAAACAGCGAAGAAAATGTTGTTTTAAGGTGATTTGTTAATTAAAGATGTACGATAATTACAGTTATTAATCTCTAAACAAAAGATTTATATTTTGAATTATCTTTTACATTTTTGGTTTTTAACAGAATTATTATACTGGGAACTTTATGGCTTCTTAGTATTTAATAAGATCATTTTCCTTCCCCTTTGTCAAATAACATATATACGAATTTTTTTTTAATGAGTGTTATCATTTACCTGCACAATATTATTCCTCTTACATCTCTTAAAAGTCAATAATATATTTTCATTTTTCCATTAGAAACATCAATTTTATATCAGTGGATTCGCTCAAAAAATTTCTAAGTCAATGTAAACAATGTAAAAAATACAAAAAATTCGACAAGTATAGCAGGTGATCTCTTAGTGTAGGATAAACAAAGAGTTTTTATATCGTTATTGCTCTTTCCCGTAATTGAAACTTCATGATTTTTTTTTTATGAATTGCTAATTTTTTGTTCCATTTTTGGTCAAATTTTCATTATTTTTTAACGAGCCGATTAGCGTCAAAAAAACATTTTCTGAAAACACAAATCGTACTGTAACGCCCCTTTAGCGAATGTAATTTTAGAAAAAAAATCTCAACTCATTCTCCATATAATGTTCTATTTGTAGGCATAGTTTCATTCTTGTCCGTCAAACAGTATGGCTTGTATCTCTCTCACAAGGTTTGAGATTGAATTATAAGTCAAAATTTTTACATTTTATTGAAAAAAAATATTTCCTGTTGTTTTAAAATTCTGAATATATTTTTCGTTTGTTGCATTTGAAACCTCAAAGATAATGTCAAAATTTCAAAACTCTAGGGTTATCAGTTAAGGAGAAATAAATGTTTTAAAAAAAACGGTTTTTGGCAATAAAAGTGACTTTCCCATAATGCATAATTCTTCCCAAACAATAGGGATCTTCCTCCCTATGAGGCCCATTTTTGTGTAAAATATCAACTTGATCCATCAAAGATTCTGGACCGTAGCGTGGTAACAAGCAATGCTAACACACGCACCCACCCACCCACCCACCCACACACACACAGACATCATCGTAAAAACGTCATAAAACGACTCCTGGTACCTCAAAACATGTAATTCCGTCAAAATCTCGAGATCGAATTTTTTCACGATCACTATACTTTACTTATAGTAAAGTAAAAAATCTGGAGTGGCCTACACTCTACTTTACTATAAGTAACTTAATAAAAAATTTCTTGAGCATATAATACATAAACGTCTCATTTAATCATAACGTAAACATCTAAATGGGATATGATTATTAGTCTTTCATTCCTGAGGTAGTACAGATAGTGATTGAAGGACATATCAATATAGAAGCTTATTTTTGTACATCACACAGCTGACGCAAATAATTTCATTAGTATAACTACAGCAGTAATAACATTTTTGAAAAACCAAAGTGAACATTTCTTGATACGAAATATTCTCTTACAAGAGAACATGGCTTTTGTTCAAATAGCCAGTGGATTTCTTACATCGTTTACTTGACGTCCCTCTACATTGAATATTAAAGTAAAATTTTAAATTTAAAACAAGAAAATACACTTTTTTTCTCTGAAAAACATCATAAACAGCGAAGAAAATGTTGTTTTAAGGTGATATATAATTAAAGATGTACGATAATTCATTTATTAATCTCTAAACGAAACATTTCAATTTTGAATTATCTTTTACATTTTTGGTTTTTTACAGAATTATTATACTGGGAATTTTATGGCTTCTTAGTATTTAACAAGATCATTTTCCTTCCCCTTTGTGAAATAACATATATACGAATTTTTTCTGAGTGAGTATTATCATTTTCCTGCACATATTATTCCTCTTACATTTCATATAAGTCAATAAACATTTTAAATTGTTCCTTTATAAATATCAATTTTACATCAGTGGATTTCCTCAAAAAATTTCTAAGTCAATGTAAACAATGTAAAAAAATATAAAAAATTCGACAAGTATAGCAGGTGATCTCTTAGTCTAGTATAAACAAAGGGTTTTTATATCGTTATTGCTCTTTCCCGTAATTGAAACTTCATGATTTTTTTTTTATGAATTGCTAATTTTTTGTTCCATTTTTTGTCAAATTTTCATTATTTTTTAATGAGCCGTTTTGCGTCAAAAAAACATTTTCTGAAAACAAAAATCGTACTGTCACGCCCCTTTAGCGAATGTAATTTCAAAAAAAAATATCTCACCTCATTTTCCACATAATGTTCTATTTTTAGTCGTAGTTTCATTTTGATCCGTCAAACAGTATGGCTTGTATCGTTCTCACAAGGTTTGAGATTGAATTAAAAGTCAAAATTTTTACATTTTAGTGAAAAAAAAAATATTTCCCGTTGTTTTAAAATTCTGAATATATTTTTTGTTTGTTGCATTTGTAACTTCAAAGATAATGTCAAAATTTCAAAACTCTAGGGTTATCAATTTAGGAGAAATAAATGTTTATAAAAAACGGTTTTTGGCCAAAGAAGTGACTTTCCCATCATGCATAATTCTTCCCAAACAATAGGGATCTTCGTCTTTATGGGGCCCATTTTTGTGTAAAATATCAACTTGATCCATCAAAGATTCTGGACCGTAGCGTGGTAACAAGCAATGCTAACACACTCACCCACCCACCCACCCACATACACACAGACATATCGTAAAAACTTCATAAAACGACTTCTGGGACCTCAAAACATGTAATTCCGTCAAAATTTCGAGATCGAATTTTTTCACGATCACTATACTTTACTTACTCGTATAGTAAAGTAAAAACATAGTTTGTAAAATGAGTTTACTTCAAACACCAAATCCTCAGAAATCGAGAGATTGTAACAAAATAAGACACGATAAATGATTACAATAAATAACGAAATCCAGTTGTGGGGCTCAAGCGTGAGCTAACATGTAGCGTGCTTCCCTTCAACAGTGAAAATTATATGTTTCAAGCTTGGACAAAACAGTAATTCCTTTTCTTTGCAGCTAGAACCTGTTGGTTCTATAAACATATGTATATAATAAAAGTTAGCTAAAATAACAGAACCAAAGTTATTTTCGTAAAAATCATTGGGTATATTTATGCCAATATGCAAAAAAATGTAAAAATAAAACAGAAAGTTCGTGAATAAATTACCCGTTTGAAAAATTTATTAGTGCTTGGTTTGCTATTCCATTTCAGAGCTAAAAGTAACTTGACATTTCGTAATCTTAATTTTTTAGTTTATCAAGTCTCTTATCCTGTTTTGATATTAAGACGTGTGCCCAGCTTTTCAGCCATATCACGAATAATAGCAGAAGAGATCGATGCCTTTTTTACGTGAAAACTCTTTCGCCACATCTCGGGGACAAAAGCCCTAGCCGCAGATAGAGGCAAAACAGCCTCCGAGAAACGCCCGAGGTGGACCTCACGGAGGCGAGCTTCCACGAAACCACATCAAGCAAAGAAAAAACTACTAATGTTGTCAGGGCACCTCTGTATGTCTCTGCCACAAAGCGACCCGTAGCCATTTCATATTTAAACCTCATACTGGCATATCTAGGACAAACCTCTAGGATGTGCACTACACTCTCCAGATGGTCACCACAGCAACAGCCTGCACTTTCCCTCCTCTTAAATCTGGAGAGGTAAGCACCGAAGTCCCCATGTCCAGTCAGAATCTGGGAGAGCCAGTGATCAATTGAGAGTTGACCTCTCAGCCTCATTCCTGTGCTAACATTAGGAATAAATCTGTATGTCCACCTGCCCACATTCCCCTTGTCCCATCTCGACTGCCACAGACGCATACCCCATTGGATAAGCTGTTTTTCACGGTCCCCGACCTCTCCCGGAGTATACATTATCCACCTGGGGCGGTACCCTCGTTTGAGGAGGAACAACTCAACTCTCAGCATTATCCTTATATCCAGGGGCATGCGTCTTGTCAACAAGTCCCTTATCCACAAAAACACATATTCACAAAGAATAGTCAATTTTTCTTCATAGCTAAATCTACTTCATTGAACTCTGGAGGGAACTCAAAATATCCATTTCATTTGAAAACTCAAAGTTGAAATGTTTTGCAATGTCAAGAAAAGTGCAATATATTCATACCAGTATATTTCACAGGGGTTCCAAGAAACAAATGAGCCTGACTTTTCACCCCCCCAAAATGCCTGTAATCGCTAGTATTACAAACTAACCAACAATATAATGTTGTTTGCCTAAAGGTATTACATAACTTTTACAAAAATAAATGGCCGATATCACCTATTTCTTGAAGTCAGCGTTTTCCTGTTGACGCTATAAAATATAAAAACAGATAATATCTTCAAGATAATGGTTGTCTGAATATCATTTTGAAGTGGGAGTTGTAGTTATTAGATTGATAAGTAAAGCGTAATGATGGACTAAAAGTGCCTGAGAGGTCACCACCGACTATTGTTATTTGCGTCTGACCTTATCCCCTTGGTGTTATGTAAGGCTGTTGACGAGCAGACATTGTTGTTTCTGCAGTATCAAGTAGCAAAGAGGGTACTTAACATTCCAGATATTTTAAAAAATATTTCACAAAGATAGGTAACTTTAAATTATATCCAATAAAATTTCTTACGCGAGGTCACTTGAGGTCAGTTCATTAGACTATCTCATTAGATCTTTTTTAATTAAGATATGCAGTAAACAAACTAAAAGATGCATATTTTCAATAAAAAAAAAGTGAAAAGACCCACTAATGCACATTCCATTCAAGGTCCTAAAAAGAATCAAAAAATGACTGTGCTGTTAAGACGTGATATGTAAATGTTAATATCAGTGGGGTGTTAACTCAGAACACGTCAAACCTTCACGTGTTTAGATCATGTAGGTAAAGCAGTATTTCAACATGACCCGTTACATGTTGCTCTTAGTAGGGTCATTTAGAGTTTTTATCCGCATTTATGTGAACATGATTGCATTAAAAAGGAAGGTGATAGATGACCCAACGGATCACGGGTTGTCTAGCAAGTAATAAAGATATTTAAACAGAAAGTTTGACTTATGGTGAAGAGAAGAAGAGGTCTGTTGGAGATACAAGAATGAAATGAAAGCACTGAAATTGTACTTAATTGAAAGAAAAAGTGTTTAACAATCAAAATATGTTACGACTTAACAGTTTTAAAATTAATAATGATAATGTCGTAAAATTAGAAGTGACGGGCATTTCAATAAGTACCTCTTAAACTAATGAAATATCGAAGGCATTTTATTTAATCAATACGATATTACGAATCAAATTCTAAACTCATTTATCTGTAATGTAATTCAATTTGCAAAAAATTCACCATTTGAGAAAAAAAATGATCCGTTTATATTTGAATTGAAACTAAAAAATGTTATCTGTTGTAGATATGTAACCATCGTGACCTGTTTTAATTAGCCACTTGATTAAAAATAATGCTGACAATGTATGCAACTTTTTCCTCAGAGCGAACTTTGTGTTTTCAACTTTTTTTTTTTTTAATTTATTAGCACCAAAAAAGGAGCCAGGTTAGTCCAGTGGCAATGTGCTTGTATCTGGATTGGTAGATCCGGGTTCAATACCCTCTCTGACCCTAGATTTATTCACGCGGGAGGTGAATAAATCTGACCATCTGGTCTCTCGGAAAAGACTTTGAGTCCTCGGTACCGAGCCTTTACGAGCAGTAAGTTTATAAAGTTTAATATTGCTTTATATTCTTTTTAGCGTGAGAATGGTCATTCAGTTGCCTGAAATATGTAACCTTTCCAAAAGGTTTTGAGGAATTATAGTTATTTATTCACCTTCATCAAAAATATAGAGTTTCTTAAGTTGAACAGTGCAACATTTACTATTATGAAGGCCGAGTTAGCTCAGTGGTTAATGTGGTCGACTCGATCCCAATCTAACCCTGGATGTATTCACGCGGAAGGTGAATAAGTCTGAGCACGTCGTCCATCGGAAAGCACGTTGAACCATTGGTCCCAATGTCAGGTACTCCTTAAAGATCCCTAATCAAAATACTTTTGACTTAGGCAAAATATATGTAGAGTCAACAGGAAATGTGGCTCGCCAATTAACATAATGTTTGCCAATTATAAATGAGCCACAATTTCTGCCTCTAGAACAGCACTATTGGTGAAAGCGTTATAAATTTGGGCGTTGGAAAACAAACAAACAACTATTGCACAAGTCATCAAGTCATTTGTTATATTTTTATGACTTGATTACTCTCAGGGGATACTGAAAACGAGGGCTGATTAGATGTAAATCAGGTTTTGAGCGGGAAGTGCATTTACATTGGCGAAAGGTAATCCCTGTAAAGATACCACTCCCACACTTTCACTTGACTCCAAGACTAAACAGACCTTCATCATTTATTACAGCAACCAAAATTCAAAAATACCACTGATTAAGAAACACTTCATTGATTAAAATAAAAGTTTATTTAGTATTTCTCAGCTTATTTAATTCTACTTTTGTAAAAGTAGGTAGTTATAAATTTCTTATTGTTTTAATAAAATTCAAAGAAAAATGACATCAATAATTCTGTAATAATAAATTGATATAATCGTTTGAACTACTGATTGACGTAAATCACACAGAAGGGATGTTTAACTATCTTCTTTTTTGTCAGTACTTACTATGTCAGCATTTTGTACTTACTATGTTCGAAACACATATTCTTTCTATGATTTCTCTCTCACTCTCTCTTTTTCTCTCCCTCTCTCTCTGTTCTCTCTCTCAGTTTAATTGATTTGGATATAATTTAATATTAATATCCAGTGACCTAACAACTATTTTTGCGGCCGGAGCGGTCGTTTTAAGATCTCTCTCTCTCTCTCTCTCTCCCCCCCCCCCCTCCAATAGCTTTAATAATCCGTTAACCTTCAAAAATTCCAGAAAGTCCTCAAAATATTTATTTTCTTGAAATTACAATCAAGGATCTAGTTTTAGTCTGCTGTTATTATTCCCAGACTTTAATTTGATTACACTACTAGTATACATTTACAGTCATCATCAAAGAAAACCAAAGACTTTTTCAAAACAAAAACTTATAATTCAAATCATAAAAAAATTGTTAAAATAAATTAACTGGCTATGGAAACAAATATCTGAAACTTTGAACCCCCTTAAAAAACTGTTTTTGAAAAATTTGAAATAAATTTATTTTTAATTTGCAATCATTAAACTTGAAAAATCTGTTTTAATAAGTGTTATATATATAACATAAAAACAGTTACGACCTTAAAAACTCATTTTGATATAAAATTTCAGATTTTTTTTAGTTTTTTATTATTTTAATTGTTTTTTATTTTTTATTTTTACCCCTCAAAATGCCACCCCCTGGCACGTGTACGTACATTCCCTCTTGCTATGCCCCTGTTAATATGTATATTTTATTTTATTTTTTGGTATCCCTATAAATGTACAGGAAATCCTTCGTAAGCTCATCACTAGAAAACAGTTCTTTTTTAAATTTTTGACTTTGATGTATAATTTTTCTGTTCATAGCACATTATACATATTAAATATCAACTAAAAAAGCAAGAGTCACAGCAATTATAATCAAAATCGTCTATACAGATTTTTTAAAAAATGGTACTCTTTTTTTCTTTACTCTGTGTGTTACTCTTCTTTGAACACGTTTTTGAACATGTTTTGTGTCCAGTTTGGATGGTCTTTTCGATTTTTAAGTGGATATATATATAATCGATAACAAGGTTTCACATAAACACGTGAAATAACAATGAATGATCAAACCACAATATGAAATGGGGAAAACAGACTAAAATCTTTCAACCACAACAAGTGGTCTTCGTCAGAGTCAAAAACCAAACCCTTCGACAGTTTGGTTTTTGACTCAGATGAAGACCGCTTCTTACGGTTGAAAGATCTTAGTCTTCTTTTTTCCATTTCATATTGTGGTTTGATCATTGATATATATACATATATATAAAAGGTTCTTCGATCTATTAATTTGAAAATTAAATTTTAAGATCTATTAAATTAGTAATTTATTACAAATGCAACAGTGACGTTATCAATGCGCACTGACTTTATGAATTACACAGCGAAATAATAGTTTGAAAAACCCATATGCTCTCGTATCTACGGAAAAATCGAATTTCTATTTGCAAAAAATGAAAAAAAAAAAGAAACATGAATCCATGTAAGCCCACTATTAAAGAAATCACCAGAAAGATTAAAAAAATATAAGAAAAACATTAGCAGTTTTGTATATTTCTTTATAATTATTGCAATTTTTTGTTTTTGAAAGAGACTTATACAAATATTTAATGTTGCTAGTCTGATTAGAATTTGGGGCATGTTGAAAAATAGTGAAGAAGGTCAGTTGAAGGTGAGTGGGTGAGGTCGGTTTTCAGATATGGTTCAGATAGACCAAGGATGACATTAATTATTAGAATGTTAATATAATTGTTGTATAAATCTAATAACCAATTAGTATAAATCTAAAAAAATAAATAAATTTTAGAAACACTATAATATGGTATTATTAAACATTTTAAGGCATGTTGCAAATCATTAATTATCTGTGAATAGTTTAATTCGTTTTGATATTCTTTCGTATAAGATGAAGAACACCTGTAGAAAACTTTGCAGGCCTCGTTTTGGTATAAATGTGTGGTTGAGTTTGGTAGAGCGCAGATTGTCTGTTATCACATCAACAAAACAATTGTCCAAAAATAACCTCCTATTTATATCTTCATTTTGGCAGTTTGCCAAATTAATTAAAACAAATAAAATCATTATCTTTCTCTCATTTCCTTGAAATGTAATGTAGACTGCGTGACCATTAATTCAATACTAGTTAAACAATGCACTAGTGGAGCCCGAGTTAGTCTAACTTAGCGGTAGCATGAGGGATTGGGAAGTTCAGACCGTGTAGACTGAACATTGCAGGTACAAACTTGACCATATCGAAGACTACATGACCATTAATTTAATACTAGTTAAACAATACACTAGTGGAGCCCGAGTTAGTCTAGCTTAGCGGTAGCATGAGGGATTGGGAAGTTCAGACCGTGTAGACTGAACATTGCAGGTACAAACTTGACCATATTGTCGAATATTTATCTGAAAGATCAAAACTTTACGTAGACGTCACTTTCATATTTCAATGAGCTTACAACAATCGGCCCGACCTAAAACCTTATAATATCATGTACTTGTTAAAGATTTCATCATTAATAAGCTTGAATGAGGTATAATTTTCAACTTCTGATGTTGTAATCAACGTGATAACATGTCTGGACTGTTACTAGAAAGGGCGCCGGTAACAATCGTATTATATTTTGAACATCTAGAACAGTGTTCAAGGTAAAAGTCCGTAATTGTGGAGCTTGGAATATATACATTTATTTGCATCATAGTTTAATGTTTATAAAGGATGTAAGTACAGCAACGGCTCGTATAAATTAGATCATAACAATTTGATTTCGGATTATCTCGTACCTTCCCAAGCCTGCTTGATCAGTTTTAAACCCAAACTATCTTAATAATAGTAAATGTTGTTTATTGTTTTCCAACGCCCACACTTATAAGACTTTCATCTTTTAGTGCTGTTCTAGGGGGCGAGGATAGTGGCTCATTTATTATTTGGTACCCATTTTAGTAACAGTTGACCCACATTACCTGTTGATTCTACATTGGGGATATTAAATTTTGCTCTAACTCAATAGTATTTAAAGTAGAGATCTTTACCGAGTACCTGACGTCGTACAGGCTTGGCACCGGCGGTTTAACGTCCTCTCCGAAGGACGACGTGTTCAGATTTATTCACATCCCACGTGAATAAATTCAGTGTCAGGTGGGTATCGAACCCCAGACCTACCAGTTTAGAGGCTAGTACGTTAACCACTGCGCTAACCTGGTCACCGAGTATTTAAAGTAATTAGTTTCACTAAATTTTAAGTGAAGTTTAATTTGTTAAAATTATAATATATATTACTGAACATGTTCAGCTTTATAAATTGAACTCATAAATTAATAATAAATAACTTTTAACAATTAACTATGAATTCCCTATTAACCATAAAACTTTCCACTACTAGAATAGCACTTTAAGTGAAAGCATTCAAATGTGAGGTTTAGAAACAAAGCTATCAATCAACATAGTTCTTAACTTCACCATGTAAATACAAATACAGTTTGCAAATATAAGATAACAAGTACAAACAAATGAAATATTTTAAGATCTTAAACTGAAAGAAATTAATAAAATACAGTTAGAACACCTGTATCACTGACAGGTGAATGACGAAAAATGTTAACAAAAGGCAAACACTACTTTTGCATTTTTTTGAGATTCTGAAACCTTTGATTAATATCACAGAGATTATTTTAGAATAAAACTTGTAGTGAATAATATTTTTCAATTGAATAAGTGTTTTCAAATTTCCTTTCAAGTTTTTTATGATTAAAATATTTTAATCTACATATGTTCGTAAACATTTGTTTGTAACATTCACTGCTTATGACTTTTACAAAAAAAAATCTTACATCAGCTAGAACGAAATATTAGTAACAGCTCCAAAATCTGGTTCATTCTTAATTGCTTAAAATTATTTCAGAAGTGTAAAATCGATAAAATTGTATGTACAACTCATATATAATATTATTGATAATATCTGAGGGGTTGTTTAATATAATTTTAGAAATATCCTGCCTTAGTAGGTCCTTTTTATATCTGAACTTGTTTTGAAACTCGTCCATTTTCATGAGCAAATTTAATTCTATGATATAATATGTTAGGAAGGTAATAACTGATTGCTGATAGATAATGATTTTTTATTCAACTTACCAAGTTTATTGTCATTTTTTATTAGAAAAATTTTATTTTCAGTCAAAATTACATTTTCAATTTTAAAAATTAAAATGTTTTTAATTTGTTAAAAAATGTAATTTAACCAAAAATGTATATTTTTGGGTTGAAAGGTAAGTTATTGATTCAAAGAGAAAATTAAAATTAATTATTTCCCTAAACTAATTTAAATGGCTAATTTTCGACCGGTTAACCGTTGTGAGATTCGTTGAGACGTAAAGACACCATATAATGGTATATTTCTATAGATGTGGTACTCATATGGTGTGATTTCTATACTATCCAGAGTATACTAGGCACATGGTCATGGTGTATCAAGGTGTATCAAGCTTTGATTAATCAAAGCTAACTGTGCAGGGCGTAGCAATTATTTCTGACGCTCGTTGCCATTCATAATCCGTTAACATTCAAAACTCCGGAACATCCTGAAATATATATTTCTTTTCATGAAATTACAATAATCAATGATCTAATTTTAGACTGTTGTTATTGGTCCCAGACTTACATCTTATTATAGTATTCGTAAACAAATACAGCATTCATCAAATGAAATCAAAGATCATTCAAAATAAAAACGTATAACTCAAATCATAAAAAAAATTGTTAAATATGATAATAAATATAAAACCCTATTAAAAAACTAGTTTTGAAAAATTTAAAATAAATTTATTTTTAATTTGTAAATATTAAATTGATTAATTTTTACTAATTATTACTAATTAGTTTATAATTAATAAATTAATTAATATTAATTTTTTTGTATAAATTGATTTGGATAATCATTTTATACAAATTGAACATCCGTTTAAAAACACAAATAAAGCATAAAAACAATTACGACCTTCAAACTCATTTTTGTGTAGATTTTCAGATTTTTGTTAGTTTTTTATTTTTTTATTTTTTTTTATTTTCTTTTTTTACCCCCATCAAAATGCCGCCTGTTGGTACATGCCTCCTGGGGTGGACCGCCCCCCCCCCCCCCCCCTGCTATGCTACTGTAACTGTGGCACCTTTTGTGCCCTTGGCTATCCTTGTGACACTTGGTACTCATAAGACCACACGAGACTGCCAAATCACTACACTAGATTGTCATAAAAGCCATTACTTTATCTCTCTCCTTAGCAATAACCATGACTTCCGACCTTTATAAATGTCTTACTATATGTTAAACTGATAACAGAACCTCTTAAATATTATAAACAAGATCATTAATCTAGTTCAGCGACATATTCTCGATATTAGTTTAAAAAATCAATTTTATAGCTTGGTTGCGTGTTGTGTACACTTTCAATAACAGAGTACACTAAATAATTCCTTGCGTTCAATATAAGTGGAGGTATTATTGTGATAATAAATAAGATAGGGTTGTAATTTAGTGTTCTACCAATAGACCTATCACTCACTTGTGATGTATGTCAAGTCCATTCCAATCACATTTCCTTTTTTTACTTTATTTTTTTTTGGACATTTCACCTTTTCCTACTGTACTTGATAAGAAATCATCCTTATTGCGAAAATCAATCGTTATAATACCAATGTTTCCTCATCATTTCAACTTCGTCAATATGAGATTGTTTTATAATTGCTGTTTTTGAATGTTTTTCAAGTAAAATATTATAATATTCAACATATATAATATTAAAAAGCTTTATTATGTTTCAATATTCTGAGAATCAACTGTAATACATTGATAATGATGTCTAAAAAAGCGCGAGCTATATATACAATATTTGACCAGTAATAAAGACACTCGAAATATAAACATGTCATAAGTAAAAGATAAACTTAAAAAAATTGGATATTTTAATTAATCAGAGAGTATTTTATGTATATACAGAATTTCTTTACTTTTCTGCTGATAATATAAGTTTGACAGATGGAATTAGGTTGAAATCAAATCATTGGTTATAAAGGTTTACCTGATAAGCTACTTTATATCAAAACAGAATTTCTTTATATTTCCTATAACCATATAGACTCGACATATCGTACTGTGTAAAGTTGTACTATTGAGAGCATACTTTGCGTCAATAGTTAACTTATTCCCTTTTCCTTAGACCAGTGATCGTATAACCCTATTTATTAAAATCTGACGATGAGGAGGATAAAGCTTGTCAATGCACCACATATTTGGTTGTTGCCCATCTAAGACCTCTCTATATTGATGGGAGAAGATACATTACATGAATACAGTGCTTACTTGTTTTGTTCAGCTATTATCATATAGGCTTAACATAACGTATTTATTTAAATTTGAATAATGGAGAAGGTACATTATGTCAATCAGCACTTTTTGCTTATTGTTCAGTTACTCATCATATGAGTTTGACATGGTTGATGATGATGATGGAGAAAGTATACTATGTCAATCAGCACTTACTTAATGTTCAGTTACTGATCACATAGCTTGATGTGACATACTTGGATAAATTCGAATGTTAGAGGAGGTACATTATGTCAATCAGCACTTTTTGCTTATTGTTCAGTTTCTGATCATATGGGTTTAACATGATGTACTTGGGTAAAATGGATGATGATGATGATGATGATTATGATTGATGATTGATGGAGAAAGTACATTATGTCAAACAGCACTTTTTGCACTTATTCTAAATAAAATCATATTTTAGCAGGCATTTTATTTTTCAGGACGAGTATCTGCAATAGTTCAATAGTCTACTGATTGATTAATAAATCATCTGTGGTCCCTTGTGAAAGTAGACGTAGTTTACTTTCGGGAAATAGTTTTCACAAGTAGAGATTTACCCAATAGTAACTGCTTATTAAACTTATTCATATACCTATAATAATCTATATCATTGATAAGGACTTGTGTCGTAGTCACAAAAAAGCGTGACAAATGGCATTGCTACAAAATTGAGATACTTTTCAAAATTTGAAGTAATATTCACAATATTTGAAACATTGAAAAGATTTAAATATTATGTGATGATAGAGGATCTGCTGATCCAATGAAATCTAAAACATTAGACATTATTTCAAAAGTTGAAAGTATTTAAAACAAGATAAGATCAAAATTTCTTATTTGTAATTATCGGTATAATGTGTTATGATAAAAATAGTATAACAAAATATAGGAATCGTTTATCATTTGGACCAAATGAGTGAATATATGCACCCATCTTAAACCCAGACTATTAGGGAATAGTCACCACCTGGACTTACTAGATTTCTTTGTACTTAGTTACAAAAAAATCACTTAAGTAAAGTGTTTATCCATAAATTAACTTAGCAAACTGATTAGAGACCAGTAACGGTTTTTTAATTATTTTAAATTTGTGATTAAAAACAAACAAATTCTTGTTTTAAAACAAAACTAACGTTATTTGAATATTCAGCTTGAACTTACTGATTTTATATAAGTGGTTTTAGGTAAATTTCATGTTTATTACAATTATTATATGCATACAATGAACTGTTATGTATTAAAAAGTAAAAAAAAATAAAAAGCATTTGTTATTAATTTTTATCTTTTAGGTAAAGACATTAAAGAATTTGAAATAAAGCATTCTTTCATATGTTTTCCCCAGATGAATATTTCAACAGATGTCAATTTTCTTTGAGTGAGAGTGAAAGCTGTATAGGGTGACAACTCCAATTAGTGGAGATCGTTCCTAAATTTATCAGTAGATAGCAGCACCATCCAACGTCATGTATTCATTCAATTTTTAAAGTCAAATGAAATATAAATCACCATAACATTGAACAATTTTCTACATCACAGGTATATTATAAATATTTAAATTGCACTCTATTCTATTATCAAATGTCAGATAAATTCTAATGGCATTATGTTAAAGAAAGTAATTTTACTTTAAGGAGAATAGTAAAAATAAAAAATCAAAAGAAAACATCAGAAAAAAAAGCCCTTATCTTAATTGTAAATATCACTTGGAGAGCTTCAGAAGAAGCACTTATTTGTCTCTTGGGAGGCAGATCTGCTCATTGACTTATAATAATAATAATGATTTTTTATTATTATTAGTTAATTCATTTTAAATAAATTTATTTACTTGTTTGTTTTTCATTTATTTTGTATATTTCTTTTAATGATGTTTTAAATTTTTTTGTTTTTATTTATTTTAGTTTTTTCTTGTCTGCTGCCCCATTTTATGTTTGAGGCACTGATATACTGCCTCTTGAATGAAACACCAATCCTGCCTTGTCTTTGGAGCGGCTTATGGGAAAGAGACCCTATAGGAGAGTAAGTCTGCAGGTTTTAACTTTGTTCTAATATTTATTCTATTTAAACTCTCATTTTTTTTCTTTCATTTTCCTTTAGGATCAATATTTTTGTTTACCGTTGAATATTTGTATCGATCCAGTGAGTTTCAGCTTACAATGGTCTCTCAACCACTTCACCTCTTGACTCCTATATTCTTCATTTCCTTTGGAGACGTCGTGTTGTCAAAATAATTGAGAAAATTTGCTTTTGTCTTCTATCTGTTTCTCAGAATTCAAAGTTTTTGTTTTTGTGCGTACGTTATGTGTTGTATTTTACACCGAGGGTTTGTAAGCTGCTTCGTTCCTTTATTATTCTTCTCTTGTTTATACAAAAATATTATTTTGATTTCTGGTGGAGATTATATATTTAAAAAAAAAAATTGTGAAAAACATATAAAAAATCCATTCACTCATTGGAATGACTGGAACTATTTACATAAAGAAATTGAAAAATTCATGTAGTACTTGCATATAAAAATGTTTACAATGATTTATGATTGTGTTTCTAATAACTTGACAATAATTACTAAGAGCTCAACCTTCTAGTGAGTACATACTATTATTATAATAATTTTTAATTGTGTTAATTATTTAATATGGAGGACTTTGTGTTCACAGTGGCCAAGGGTTGTTGTAGAACCTTTAAGGATTGAGTTTCTGTTTAAGTACATAAGTATATCTATGTTGATATAACGAATTCATGATTTTATTATTGATGTAATTTACAATATTATAATTTTCAATAATGTTTTTCTGGTGTGAATAAAATCAGTTTTAAGGTCCAGGGTAGCCCAGTAGCATGGGAGATCGCCTATGGACTGATAGACGTCGGTTTCAATTCTCACTTTGGCCTCGATTTGTTCATGTTGGATGTGAAAAACATTGAGCACAACGTCCCTTGGAGGGGTGGGTAAGCCGTCCGTTTGATGTCAGATACTTGTAAAAGATCCCTACTCAAACAAACTTCAGTGAAGAAAAATGTAAGAATCCCAAATGTAGAATCAAACTGGGAATATGATGGCACATTCCCGGTAATAAAGCTGTCATTAATAAAATGAGTGGTAAATAATAAATGAGTCCCACTTCCCACCGCTAAAACAGAAATAAAATGTGAAAGCCTATAAGTGCAGGCATTGGAAACATACCATACAAACAAACAGTTCTACGGACTCTCGTTGCAGATAATTTGTTGTAGATTTGAATTCAAAATTGAAATCTTTCGTTTAGAGATTAATAAATGAATTATCGTACATCTTTAATCATAAATCACCTTAAAACAACATTTTCTTCGCTGTTTATTATGTTTTTCAGAGAAAAAAAGGGTATTTTCCTTTTTTAAATTTGAAAATTTTACTTTAATAATCAATGTAGAACGATGTCAAGTAAACGATGTAAGAAATCCACTGGCTTTTTGAACAAAAGCCATGTTCTCTTGTAGGAGAATATATCGTATCAAGAAATGTTCACTTTGGTTTTTTAAAAATGTTATTACTGCTGTAGTTATACTAATGAAATTATTTGCATCAGCTGTGTGATATACAAAAATAAGCTTATATATTGATATGTCCTTCAATCACTATCTCAACTACCTCAGGAATGAAAGACTAATAATCATATCCCATTTAGATGTTTACATTATGCCTAAAAGAGACATACATGAGTATGTTATATATTACATACTCATGAAATTTTATATTAAGTTACTTATAGTAAAGTTGAGTGTAGGCCACTCCAGATTTTTATAATCGGTAGTTTTAATTCGCTTGTAAAAGTTTTATTTTATAATATTTTATAATAATTAGTGATAGGCTAGGCTTTATGTTTTACATAAACACCCAATATAGAATGTTCAGACTGTGATTCTTGGGCTAAAAATATTTAAATTAGTTTTTAGTTTGTTAAAGGTGCAATAGCAGGTTTCGAAGCTTTCATTTCGTTTGCTAACAGGTCCTCTGCACACTCTTCACTGACTCTCCCATTCTAAGGTGTATATATATATAAACTAGAATTTTCAAAAGAACACATAGAAATGAAATCACTGAAACTCACTATTATATTTCGATACTCTCGTCGTCAGGAATAGATGTGAATTGCTCCAAAAGCTGATAACGACTGACTTCTGTTCAAAAAGAAGTACTCGAACAGTGTAACGAACTTTCGGAGGGAGGGGAGAAAGGAAGATAAAAAATAATTAAAGATTTAAGCCAAATAAAGATTAAATGAATGAAAACAATTAACTAAAAATAAAATTAAAACTATTAACAACTTGTAAAAAACAAAAACAGAAATAAAAAATAAGAAATGAAACTGAGTAAGTAAAAAAAGACTAAAAATAAATTAAAGGAACAATTAGCAATTGAGATTAGCCCAGTAGTAGATCTACCATCCAGAAGACTTCTTCTGAAGCTCTCAGAGTGACTTTCGAATTAGTCTCATCAATCTGCCTCAGGACCTGTACACGGAACAGTCATTGAAACTGAGTCCTTGAGAACTGGCATGAGTAGCAACGGGAAGGTCATTAATTTTGTCAACCGACGACCTGTGATTATGCATACGCATGCTTAGCTTGGTGGAAGCCAGACCCACATAAAAGGAATCACACTGGGTGCAATCCAAACGGTAAACGCAGTTATCAGAGGTACAAGAAGTCTTGTGAGCTTTTAGGATACGTGAATTTACTATGGAAAGAGGTACAGAAAGGAACGGAATTGATGATAGGACAAGTAAGACACCCTGCGACATCCACATTGAACCATACCACCAGCAGTATTGGGAGGCTTGAGAGACGAGATTTGAGAGAAGATAGATCGAAGATTAGCAGGTTTGCGGTAGGAAATGGAAAGTGCCTCTCTGAAGACAAAAGAAGTACAGGACGAATAGAGTATAAGTAAAAACTCATTAAACCAGGAAAATAAGTGGTGATGAGGAAAGTAGTCACTGCGATATACATATAAATAGCTTCTATTTATCATAGTTATACCCATCAACGTCCAAACCACTGTAAGAAATCAGAAAAAATATTAAGATCTTTCAATCTTTCAATTTGACTCTGACGAATATCGCTTGTTACGGTTAAAAGAACTCAGTTTTTTTTTCTGATTTCTTACTGTGGTTTCGACGTTGATTTTTATTTTACATGTTTACTGTGAAATCTTATTATATATACATACAACTGTTTGCATTTATTTTTAGCAGCTCTGTTTAGATATAGTTCAGAAATAGATGCAGCCTGTATAAACTCGCCCCGACATGACCCCTTTGATTTACTATCACGTGCCCTGACCTTTCTATCACACCAAGGTTGATGTTTTATCTTGAAACCCTTTTCATGTCGTAAAGGATTTGTTCCACTTTAAACCATGTTAGTATCAAATGACAGATCTTTTGATAAACCCAAGTAGACTAGACTTTGAAGAAGTTGGTAAAAGTACTTCAAAACTCCAATATTTAAACCAATAGTTCTATATTTGAAGTAGTGCCAAGTAATATGAAACCCATTTTAGTTCAAATGGTGATTTCAATAGTGATCCCTCATAACACATTTGGATCACTGTTTCTACCACAACACCCTGTATAGTCACTGATCTTACTGATAGACTTCTATAGCAGATACTGATTTACTTATTTTTTCTCAAACTCATTTGTTTGCCCTGTACACTCTTTTAAAATACCTGTCTTGGTCTTAGAATCTATCATTAATTAATTATTTGATATCTATCATTATGTATTATTTGATATTTCTTTTTGGTATTATTATCATTTGTTTTTTATCCCCCCCCTCGTACGTTAAAAAAATCGCGTGTTTAAATTTAATAGTTTCTTCTGTGAAAATGGCAGTTCTTTACAGAATGTCTGCTCGGGTGAAGATGCTGTGTGCAATCTATATGGCACACTGCAAAGAGTGCAAATCATTGCAGGGTGATAGTAATCCTGCTGCATCATCACTGTTAGTTCTTTGTGTTTATAACTAGAGTTCTAGTTCAAAAAGACTTACCTAAACATCAAGATTGATACAGCTTTACTCAGCTTTATGAATCACAGTCTCGTCAGAAAAAGCCAAATCATAGGAAAACTATTCCTTGGTGGAATAACAATGGCTTATTATTCAGTCAGTTCTAACATTCAGTCTTTGTTCTCTTATTGTACAACTGCAAACCCTTTTACACACACGTATAGAACTGTCAATTATAAAACCTTTTTTCACACATTTTCTTATTGACTTACTAAATGACCAGTCTTTTGTTAAGAATTCAATAGGGACAGACTACCACAACAAATTTGCACTTTACCAACTATTTCTATTTTTGTATCCACTTATTTATAATTAACACCTGTTTCTAGAAATATTCTTACTAAATCAAGATACCAGACTGAGGAAGATTATTATTTGCTACCTAGGTTTGGTTGCAGTGGCAGTCTCACAAGTGAACACACATAGGCCGACCATAGGTGCTTTGTGATACCACACAATGAAGATTGATTCTACATTGGAAGTCCTAAATTTTGCCTAACTCAAACGTATTTAAGTAGTGATCTTTAACAAGTACCTGACATCATATAGGCTTGAAACTGACGGCTTAACATCATCTCCCAGGGACGACATGCTCAGATTTATTCACTTCTTGCATGAATAAATCGAGGGCTAGTATGGGTATTGAATCCCGGTTACCAGTCCAGAGCTGAGTACATAAGTTACAGGGCTACCTACTCGCTACGTAAGTGAACAAACTATTTGAATGGGGGGTAATTGAACCAAGCACTTCTGCTTAGCGGGTCAAAGTATTTGGGGGTGAGGAGAAGACCTCAATGGTTGTAGATTACACAGCCTATTAACAAGTTTTCTATTCTTGAAGGTGGGTGCGTACCACTACTCAGAATATCTAAATATGAAGTATTCAGTTCTATCTATCCATTTAATGATCAAACCATCAGTTGGGTTTTTGACTCTGACGAAGACCGCTTGTTACGGTTGAAAGATCTTAGTCTTGTTTTCCCATTTCTTATTGTGGTTTGATCATTGATTGTTATTTCACGTGTTTATGTGAAACCTTTTTATCTATCCATTTAAATAGAGGATCGTTATTTACTTCTATAACCTAATATCCTTTTTGATTTAACAGCACTACAAGCAGAACTTCTTATTACTCTCAAGGAAATAATAAGATTGAAAGGCTCAATAGGTTATCATGGACAACCATCCATTTGGCGCTAAATTCAAAGAAGACACTGAACGTTGTGAATAGTTGCTGCATCCTGCTTCAGACTAAAATCGCTCACTTTTGCCTACAGAAAGTAATTCTACACCTCATGAATGTTTACCCGTGCTTGATACTCATATCGGTGCTTCAGATCAAGCTAGTAGGCGCATTCTCGTCTAGATTTAATGAGCAGCTTGATTCGAGCTGACAAGTATAGCCTCATTGTGCATGATGTAAAACTTCTTGTAGATAATCCAGTTTGCAAGATAACTAGATAGATATAAAACCAGTCTTGCACGACTCCTTGCACCGACATGAGAAGAGATCGTATAAGAAACATGTGTGACAAGCTAATCTCAGGTTTCCCTGATCACCAGAATTCTGAATTAGCTGATAAACTAGAGCCATCATTGCAAAAACATTCATCATTCAAATACAGTGCTTCACTATACCTACAGTGCCTACTATGTTTACAGTGCTTCTCAAACAGAGTCTACAGAGAGGTGTGATATGTTTGTACATCGCACCTTTTAACTACACAATAGCATAATTGCTCAGAGCTGTAATCAATTTAAATTGATTGGTACTTTAACGTAACTCTAACTACTAGTCCTATGTTACTAATTTAACAATGATTTTCCAATCAGGCTATAGGTCTCTAATATGGATAATGTTGATTTATGATTTTTATTATTGAGAAAATTACAATTGAGTCTTCCAATTATGATTTTCGTTTCATTTTTTCGATTCGAAATTTTCACGATAATATATAGCATGATAACTATTATTACATAAGTATTTTTATTTAGACATTAGTGACTACATTTAAACTAACAAATTTCGTTGACATCCATTTAGATTATTAATTTAAGTAAAGATTAATTTTTTCAACTTTCTTAAATGGATTCCTAACAACTTTCTAGATCCACCATAGAGAGTATTTAATCAATGTTCAATGAGGTTTCCCACTCATGCAAAGTAATACTGTCTAGTTTTTTTTTAGTGATTGTAAGCATTATGAGCGTATCCTAACACTTGTCGATTTATAATGGCTCAGTTTAATGTATTACCGCATACTAAGTAATGAGGAATTAGATCTTTCAAAGATGGAAAACATTTCATATTGAAGTTTGTGTCTTACCCTTCTTATCCTGTTTATGACTAATTCGCGTTTAAATCACATTTTTGCGACTGTAGTCGTCTGCGGGTGTAATTAATCTAATAATAACGCTCTCCCACATGCAAAAGTTTTGATTACAACTTCTCCATATAAGTTAATGTAGAAATATTTAGTTGGGGGTCCAGGTTGGTTCAATGGTTAAAGTGTCCTTTGAACCATTTTTGAACTAGAAGGTTTACTCTGGCCATCAATTTATTCACACAGGAGGTGAATAAATCTGAGCAGGTCGTCCCTCGGAAAGGACGTTAAGCCGTCTGTCTCTAGCCTGCACGATGCCAGGTACTCTTTAAAGATAGCTACTCTAAATACACTTGAGTCAGGCAAAACTTAAGACTCCTAATGTAGAATCAATCTTCTTTGTGTGGTGTGACAAAGGGCTTATGTTTGAGCTATGTGTGGTCCCTTGTAGAATTGCCACTGCAACCAAACCTCACTTAACCTTGATTAATTAATTCAATTAGTTAAATTATTTGAACTTATTAGTTAAATGATATTGTTTACTTATGTTGGAAACTAATAATAATAAACTATACTTCAATTGTTACTAGTATAATAACTAATAATATTATATTATTGCTTACTATACTTATTATTGTTAAATATATCAAGAGTTTACTTACACTAAAATTTATTGAAAACAACTCAAAATTATTTCATTTTTGTTGAAAATATTTTAAATTCTCAATAGATTTCATTAGCTTGAGACAAGCAATGCACCACTCATTGTAATAAATCTTTGAAAGGTAGACATTGAACCAGAAGCCTTGAAGTAGATTGTTGAGTTGCAGATGTGCCACACACTTGGCTCTAATTTCCAACAGCCTTTCTTTCTTAATGCTTTAAATCGCACCCTTAACGATGCCCTAGGGGTGAAGATATCTCTCCCTTGAACCACACCAGCTCTGTGCCATTATCAGCAGTCTACGTCTGCAAGTTCTCCTGACCTCAGTATAAACTTGCAATTCCAATGTAAATCTCCAAACATTTGAATCTTAACCAACTCAATCTTATATTTGAGCCATTCACTCCAGGTGACGTCTTTGTTTTTTTTTTCAATTGGATTATAAAATTGATTATTCTCAATCTACGTTTAATTTGGAAACTAATATTGGAAAACAATACATTATATTCCATTAGTTTTAAATGGAATAAAACTAATCCAGGAGAAGTGAAGGAGTGACCTAACATTAGCCCTAACATCAAGAAATCATGAAAAATTTAATTTGTTTAGTGTGCTAAAATTCATGGAAATATGTCCTATACTTGGTATTAAGTTTCATGTTGTTTGCTTTTATGTTTCCAAATACTTAGTTATTAATAGATAAATGGTGTTATATAGGATTTGAGTATAGCGCTAATGTCTCCAAAGCTATGTTCATAAAAAAAAACTAATTTCAGTTTTGCTAATCATTTAGTATCACATGGATATACTAAATGTGTACTAGATATGCTCTTCATTTTATGATTGCCTTATTTCATGTATACTTCATTATATTCTTAGATTTTCTTCACTATGAAATAGCAAACTAACTCTAATGTGGTATTTACTCATATTGGGGAATTTCAAAAATTACATCTCCACACAAAAGCAGCCATGTTTCCAATGTACAGTTAGGTAAATACACCTGCTAATACTTCCTACATTCCTCCAACTCCCTCCCTCCCCTACCAACACTCCTTGACACCCTCAGTCCTTCCTAGGTCCTGGTTATAATAATGCCCTCAACAGTGGAGGCAATTAAAAATCATTGTTACTTCTAAATTGGTTCATGTTTCAGTATGTTCTCATTTTTTATTAAGGTTCAGGATTAATTAAGTCATTTTTCATAATAATTCCCTTGTTGAAAACCTCAATAGTACAATTCAACAGTAATATATTGTATTCTGATGTTCCTAAAGCAGACAGATATGTACATTTTTTAGATGTAAATCTGAAGAAGACACTGTTAGTTTTCATATTAAACTCTTTTTTTTTTGTGTTAAGACATACTTTTTGAAATTCCCAAGTAGAACTTTATTTAAATAAAACCTATTGTTAAACATGTTTAGATCATTTACAGGACACCTTAATACTTTATGCTACATGGTTTCTTCAATAAATAATTGTAATGGTAGTGGGATTGAAAATAGTAAACTAAGTGACTGTTAGAGTTGACTATGTAGTAGTAGTAGGTTGCAGTGGTTGTCTCACAAGGGAACACACATAGGACAAATATTGAGGCCTTTGTGATACCACACAATGAAGATTGATTCTACATTGTGAGTCTTAAATTTTTGCATAGCTAAAGTGTATTTATAGGAGGGGTCTTTAACGAGTACCTGACATCGTACAGGCTAGAGACCGACCACTTAACGTCCTCTCAGAGAGACGACGTACTCAGATTTATTCACTTTCCACGTGAATAAATCGAGGACCACGAGGGGATCGAATCCTGGACTACCAGCCTAGCGGCGATTACGTTAACCACTGAGCTAACATCACCACCGAAATGATATTGCGAGTACTATCTCAGAGGCTTACAGCACACTCCTAACCACCTCTAACCATCCCCTGCCATGTTTGACCAATCCTCGTAGCGCCAGTGGAGAGCCTGCAATATTTGGTGATTTTAAAGAACATTCTGAATTTTAGCAGCATTGGCTCATCAAATGTTTAAGAAAATAATTATTGAATAAAAGCAAAATTAGTTTACCTCAAGTGTATTCTTATATACTCATATAGCGTATGTTAAAAAGTCTGTAACATGAATCTGAAAAACTCAGTAAAATATTTCAATGAAATATTTAGGTCCACAATAATCTTTTCACCATTTGCATCATTTTATGCAGAAAGCTCTGATATTTAAACACCGGGCTGGTGTAGGTTTTTGCCATACTGGCCTGATGCCAAACACGTCACCTACCCCCTCCCTCAAACCAATATCATATTATCATGAAGATAAACTTTTATTTAGAGTTGGAAATGTATTGGGGATGTTATCGAAAGGATAAAGGAAAAAGAAGTAGCCGCATTAGTAAGGGAGACAGCTTGTCAATATGACATCCACCATTAAGATAAATCACTTTTTTTTTTGTTTTCCCTTCGTTAGCATGGAATTTCATTTCAACCATACTTGTTCAATCATTCTACTTTTTCAAACATCATTAAATTCGGAAAAAAAATTTTTATTTTAAAGCATTTATAGGTTTTAAAGAAATCGTTTTAATTCAGTTCTCAAATTCTAAAAACACTATATTCTTATTATCTTCCCTCCTTTAGAAAAAATCCTCCAATAGATCAATAGATAACTAACTACCACTTTGTTGATTGCCCTCTCTATCGTTCCAACATATCGCCAGGATAGTTTACACAGATAAATTCATAGTAGCTCATTTACCATCTAAGCCAATTTCTACAAACTAAGTACAAAATTTCCCAATGAAACTGTTTTTACATTGGTAAAATGATTGCACGTGTTGTTAAAAGTCAATACTACATGCGGAGTAGTAGTGCTTATTATTCAGGCAACAGCTGTAAGTGCCTGCTGTTTCAATGTTTTTTTTTGTAAGTTATATCATTTCTATTCTCTTTTTTTCATTTCGTAATTTTATTGCAATATGTTTCACATTATATTAAATTTAACTTGTACTTTTTGTGCAATAATTTTTATTTTTACATTATATGATAATAATACAATTTTTTTTAAAATAAACATTTTTGTCGTCTTAAGTCAATGGCGTAATATAATAATAATAATAATAAATTAGGCTCAGATAATGTATACATGAAATGTGTTGCTATTAAAATTTTTTACAGTTCAAAACTGTGCAACAATTGTATTCAATTTTTCCATTTTGTTTAATAGTAGATACCGATTTGAGTAAACGCTAGAAATGTAGCACTCAGAGTGAGTGACCTCTTTCATTCTTCTACTCTATGCTATTGAACATCACAGTTGTGACAGGTGCTGCAATAGAAAAAGGGTCCAAGATAACCTAGTGGCTTATGTGCTCACCTCTGCACTGGAATACCCGGGGTTCAAAATCCACCCTGGTACTCTACTTTATCATAAGGGAAATCGTATTATCTGAGCACTCTGACTGACTTTAAGCCGTCGGTCTCCAGGCTGAGCTCGTTACTGATCCCTACTCTAATAAAACACTTGAGCTATGCAAAACTTTGGACTTCCAACATTGTCATACATTGTTGGCCCTTAGCGATACTATACCATTGTTTAGTATAGTAAACAGCCAATCTTTGGCCTAAGTGTGTCCTCTGTTGGGACGGACACTGTTGCCTAACATATCTAACCTGCCTAAACCTAACCTAATATAACTACCTAACTTATTATGGTTTTTTCTTCTATTCCAACGAGCCATTGAAAACTTTAAGAAAATAATTGGTGATGAAAATTCCTTTCATTATTTACTTTATCTTTTAAATACAGTTCACCAAGTGACAATATCTCGCTACAAAGCCTTCCACAAAAATCTTTTTAACAATAATAATCCCTTAGTCCTAAACATCTCCTCAACAAATATTCCATGAAATCCCCAAAGACGTCTGAAGAGAAAGTGGCCAATAGACTTATTGCTGTAAATTATTCTAGTGACTAATAAATTTAATCTAATTTTTATAACATAATTTTCACGCCAGGAAGTATAATTACTGAATTATTTCTTCCCTTCTGCCCCCAATTTGCAAGTATATATATATTTCATTCATCATTGTCACTGGTAATGTTACATTTAAATTGTTGTGACTATGTAAAATAAAAAATAATATTTAAAATAATGTTAATATTTACAATATTATACATACTGACATTTTATCTTTCATATTATTTTACAGAATGTATAAGCCATTATTGTAATCTCGTAACTTTCATCGATTATTATTGTTACATTTTAATTTCATTTATTATTTCTGTTTTTCTTTTCTATTTAGTTAATTTTTTTTTATTTAAAATTAAATTATTTTTTTCTTTAAATTTACGTTTTATAAAAATAAATCTCAAGAGAGAAAAAAAAGATAATTGAGGTATCCCAATGAGAGTTTTCTTTAGAAATAAGAATTAGATGAAAATGGTATTGTTTGTATTTTCTAATATACTGATACATCAGTTACACGTATACAAGCACTGATACATCAGAAATGCACATGTGAAGGAGCCCAAGGTAAAAGGGCCCGGAGAGCAGCTAGTATCCTTCAATATAACAGGTTAATTTAGTCACCCAAATTCAATTAAATATGTATTTCTTTTCTTGTATATCTATTTGGATGGGATACAAGGAGCAAAGCCTCTTTTCTCTGTCAATTTACTTCTACACCCAAGGTGCCACTCAAGTTCTCCCCTCTTCTAAAACCTAACAAAGTTTTTATAATTTATTCATATAATTCAAAATAAATATATAACTAAAATTTGAAAACCATCAATTATGTTTAAACAAGTAAATACAAAATATTTATCAATAATCACCATCACCTTAGAATCATTTACTTAGTCACAATAAATAAAATTTATAGTTCTTTGTTTCTCATCAAATTGGGGGAAAAAAAAAGAAATTATCAACAAAATGGTTTATTTTACAATTTGGTTTCAGCATCCCAATAATAATTCTTATTGACTAGACATTAATATTAATAACAGTAATTTCTTTCTAAGCAGAAACAAAAATCAATTTGCATCAAATACATACAAATTATATATAAAGGATTTAAACAAAATTCAACTACAATAATGCTTTCATTATATATTGCGGTAGGAACTCGTTTTTATAAATAAATTTAGCAACAAATAATTGTTTACATTTGTCCACTTAGACATAATTTGTATATTCACAGCATATTTAATTATTTAGGAAAATACCATCTTTTTTAAAAATAGTTATAATTGTGTGATATGTAGTTCTTTAGGCAAATTTAAAATAAACAAACATTTTTTGTACCTAATAGAAAAGTGGTAGATAATAATTTATATAGGGACTCTCTTAGGTAAATTACATGGAGGCAAATTATAAAAATATATTCTCTAATTTGAAAATAATCATTAAAAATATTACACTATTTTTTTCTGTAATAAGAATTAATAATTACTTTTTAAAGTAGTTAAAATTAATGCTCTGTTTAATCAATATGTTAACAAATAATTAAAATTTAGTTTTAGTAATTTAAAAATAAATATGGTAGCCACAGTGTCTCAGTGCACAAATTAATAAAAAACTTAAACAAAGAGAAAAAGTGTATTATATATATATATATATATATATATATATATATATATATATATATATATATCAATGATCAAACCACAATAAGAAAGTGGGAAAAACAAGACTAAGTTTTGTTTGACAAACAAAGTGGTTTGACCATTGATTGATTGTTATTTCACGTGTTTATGTGAAATCTTTATATATATATATATATATATATATATATATATATATATATATATGAGAGAGAGAGAGAGAGAGAGAGAGAAGTGTATTATTTAATCTGGATTCCGTTATTAAATAATAGATCCATTCTATCAAACGGTTGATATATTATTGAATTGATATATATATATATATATATATATATATATATATAAATATATAAATAAATGAAATAAAATTATTGGCATGAAGTTATTTTATAATTTGTGCTATTATAAACAGTACTATTTTTATTTTAGACCTGTTAGACATAGTTTTATTAAGTATACTATGATTAGCTTCTGGTTAGTTACTGGATGGGGTTACCTTGTTACAGGTAAACCACACAAATTTCTATCAATTAAATTTGTTTTAACAAAATAATATTAGAGATTCCCTTTCGGGGAACCAAAAATATCTCAATTATTACAGAAGTTTTTTATCTTCATGTATTCTGAAAATACTTTACTTTTATTGTGCTGAGATTATTTTAGTAGAAATTAAAAAAATATAATATTAATAAAATATATTTTGTCATTATTACAGCAAGAAACTAAACATGATTATATGAAACTGAAAGAGCAAAATAATTATTGATAAATAATGACACTTTTTTTATCACTACCGGAAAAGCGAAAAGAAATTACTCACAAATAATATTATATTTTTTTTATTATTCAGTTATAAACGAAAAGTTGTTATTCATATATAACGATTTATTTTTTAAATCCAAGTAGCCTTTGAAAACGTTGAGCAGCATATCGTTAATGCAAATTCTTTTTATTATTTATGTTTTATCTTTGAAATAATATAATACATTTGATATTTCATTTTTCATAATTTTATTTCACAGAATGTATGAGTTGTTATTGTAATCAGGTAACGTTCATTGATTATTGTTACATTTTAATTTCATGAATTATTATTGTTCCTCTTTTTTATTTAGTTAAGCGTTATAGAATTTAACATATTATTTATAAATAAATTATATTTCTATTAATTTAAGTTTTATAAAAATAAATTCTAAGAGAAAAAAAGAAGACAGGTGAGGAATCCCCAAGAGAGTTTTCTTTAGGAGTGAGAATCAGGTGGAAATGGTATTATTCGTATTTTATAATAATCGCAAGCACTGATATATCGTACGGAAAGGCACAAATATACTTCAAATGAAATAATTTTCTTTAAGTAGTCAAACATTTATATATGTCAATTGATTTATTTAGTAATTAAGTCAAATATAGAAATAAATAAAATCAAGCACAAGAGAAATACATGGGGAAATTCTGACAACGATTCACTTCAATATTTCACATGGCTTGAATAAAAACCAAAACTTAACCCTGATAATAAATCTAGAAATACTGTACTGAGCATCTCTTTGAGTTTTTCTATCTTTCTTTTGTGCTTGATTAATTCTCCTTTAACTAACTAAATTAGGTTTCATTTAGTTAATTGAAAGTAATAAAATATTATTCAGCTCTGATAATTACATAAGTAAGTTTATAATTCCTTTTTATAATTATTGGTAAAAAAAATTATGTAAATATATTGAATATTATTTTATAATAAAAGTAAACAAATATAATAAAAACCCTTTAAATAGCAAAATGCCAAATATATACATACTTTGGGGTGGAATTAAATTTGAACTTAATAATACACATTAGTCATAACATTCCAGTTAAAATATTATATTTAAATTTCTATTTGTAATGTTTGCAAATAGGGTTGAATACAATGAAATTTTTTTTAAAAATGTAGGATAATAGTAACAAATTTTACTCATAGAAACGTAAAAATATTATTGATATTTTTATGTTATTATCAATAAATGATAAAATAATTTGAAAATATTTTTAATAAACGTTAAAAATATAACTCTTAAAAAGCAAGAACAAAAGTAAATTAAATAGATCATTAAAACAGGAGAAGACTTATTTGGCTTCCTAATTTTACATTTAACTTTACAGTTTTATATATGTACATACAACTTACAAGTATAAACATCATACACATTGAATTTAAAAAAAAATAAAAAATATATAATAAAGAGGAAATATAATTTGTCAGTAAAGAATTTTACATAATTTGTCAACCATATTCATATGAAATTAAAAAAAAAGAAAAAAAGTTACTGAATTAATAAAAGATTATTTATTATCAATTTCTCAATGTTATTAATAATTAAAAAAAAAAGGTCAGTTGATGAAAATTATATTTATGCCAACTATTGGGAAGTGTAAGACAAAAGCATTCAAACATTTTCTACAATATCAGTTTAAAAAACAGTAAATAATAACACAACCCAAAAATGTATCTCTAATACAGTTAAAACTTTTTATCATTAAAAGATATACTCGTAATTTATGAATTTTTTACCCAATATTTTCAGTTTGCAAAATTTATTTTAATATTCAATTATTTATACCTTTTTTTTATCTAAAAATAAAATATATTATTCTTATTATAATTGTTGTTGTTTTTTTTAAATAAATGACCTGGTCATTATTTTTTTTTTTACAGAATTTGAGTAATAAGGATGACTTTTTCTTTTTACCACGACAAAACTAATTAGTATAATAATGTCTGTTCCTCTTCCTTCATCTCCCCAAGTCAATCCTGAGGCACATTTATTTTATATTAATTAATTTAATATATACAAAAATTAGTAATATACGCACATTTAAATGGTAAAACTGGTTCTACTTTTGAAATATACAAAAAAGCTTTACGTTTTATTTATATTAAGTAATTACAAACGCTATTACATTTTGAATGTTTTTATCTTATTATTTCCCAACAGTATCATTTCAAAAATATTAACAATGCAATAATGAATCCAAATTCATACTATTTACATTTATTACAGAATTTTACATGTCTCAATAATATGTACATTATTATTAATTGTATAAGCAACTCATAAATGAATTGTACACCCCGTTAATCTATCAATTAGAAATTTTCTTACATTATTTGTTTATAGAAGATAACAATAAAACTAGATTTTTGTTTTAAAAATAATTAAATGTATAAAAAAAAACTTGCTGACAATTAATTTCTCAAGAGTATGGCAAACAAAGTAATAAACCTGTTTTTCTTTGTGTTTTCATTATTTATTTAAGTGAAAATATAAATCATCAAATTACTCTCTCAGGCAACATTACCATTAATAATAAGTAATTACAAAATTGGAATTAATTTAGATAAATCTCATTTCATAGAGTCAATAAGACTGCATGATGAGGAATTGTTATTTATTTCCTATTAAGTCTTTTACTACTTTCATTTGGTGATAAATTATAATTTTCAAAAAGGATAATTAAGTTGTTCTTTTATTAAGTGAATCATTAAACCCCTTTCATTAAGATATTTAAATGAGTCATCTTATCAACATCAATGATTAATTATTGAATAACATGAAACCTGCGACAAACCGGAAACAATTTTCAGATAACAAGGCTATTATTAATTTGATCACGAAGGTGTTTAATATTTTACTTTAAATAATAATAAAGAAATGTTATATATATATATTGATAAAAGTATCGATCGTAGAATAGAAACAAAACTAAAGATAATCGGGACTCGGTCAGTTCTTCAGATTCAAATTAAACTCTCATTGCTAAAGTTTCCGAAACTTTGAACCTGAAGAACTGACCGAGTCCCGATAAACTAAAATATTCGATAAAGACCGAAAGTTGACAATGAGAGTTTAATTTGAACCTGAAGAACTGACCGAGTCCCGATAAACTTTAGTTTTATATATATATATATATATATATATATATATACCCAATGAATGATCAAACCACAATAAGAAATGGGAAAAAAAGACTAAGATCTTTCAACAAGCGGTCTTCGTTAGAGTCAAAAACCCAACTGACATAGTCTTGTTTTCCCATTTCATATTGTGGTTTGATCATTGATGGTTATTTCACGTGTTCATGTGAAATCTTTTTATACCCAATGAAGTTTTCTTACTCATAAAATACATAACTCCAGCTCTTTTAAATCAGACAAAATTTTAGTTTTTATAACATAGTACTTAAGTTAATTATATATTATAAGTAAATAAAGTGACTGAATATATTGAAAGTACTAGACGTTTATTACGACTCGTACATGAAATTAAGTATTAAGAAAAATATTCTGCTCTCATTGGATCCAGAGGATTCCGTAACCGTCCTCGCACATGAGAGCCAAATAGTCTGAAAAAGTAGTCTGACCCACGTCCCCTCAATACCAGTTCTTTAACGATGAGCAATCGAAAAGTCATGCAACTTTTCCTTCTTTATATTGAAGTCATGGGATTTCTTTGATTGTACAGTCTTATTTTTTTTTTGAATAAGTCTACATATCAATATTACAAATAGTAAGGGAAAAGGAAAAAGTTCTAAACCCTTTCGAATGTTACCTTGTATTTCAAAGATATCTTTGAATCGAAATAGTTAGCTCAATTCAAATTAAGTTAATTGAATGTTCTAAGGTCATTTTATTTTTTTTTTACTACTTTTAGTAAAGATGGCCTTCATTTTAGAGTCACATGTACTTATTGTAACACTTCTGCATATCTATATTTTGAAAACGGACAGAAACTCGAATGATTCACTAGACACTAGGATTCACTTACAGTATTTTGACTCTTTTAACAGTGTCCTAAGGAAAGGACTGTTACAGCAAGAATACGAAAGCCAATATATATATATAATATTAGTGTATGATAGCAGCAAATCTTCTCTCAAATATGTACTGCTAAAGTTAGCAGCAACCTTTGACTCACCACAAACTAGTCAGGAAACTAAAAATCCTCGCCAAGAAAGCGGTCAATGCAGAAGCTCTTGCAAACTTTAAGAGTATATATATCAGTAAGTCAACCGCAGTCTCAGCATTCACAATCTTCAATTCACTGGGAGATTCTATATGACGAAACAACTTCCTTCTAACAGGGTTCAACTGGAAAAGGAGCTGGCCAAGTGAAATATTAGATAACACCAACAAAATCTAACATGCTACATTTTGTAATATTAAATCTCTTAGTCCGATGATTGTGAATGCCGAGACTGCAGTTTTAAACTGTGCTTCCCTTTAATAAAACATGTTTAAAGAAGATCTGAATTATTATACCTATTTATACTAATAAATGTATATAAATGATTGTGTATGTATATGTTTGTGAAAACGATGTTTTTTAAAAAGATTTTCCATAATTAACTCTACTTCATAGTCTCTTTTAGATCAGAAAAATATATTATTCAAGTTTTTCTTCATCAACTTAACTTGCCTTAGATTTCGAATATTGAATATCTCAACTATGTTTTTAAGAAATACTCAAGACATTTAATAATATTACCAATTATATATATATATATATATATATATATATATATATTGTTAAATAACGCCCCATATTTGGCTTGTATCTGTTTCTTACACAATTTCTCCAGTTTCTGGAATTCCTTCCTCGTCTCTTCATTAAAACTATAAAGCTTATCACCAATATTGCTAGTCGACATGTTTCGAATGTACCACATTCATCATCAGGACAATAATGATGAATGATGATGAATGTGGTACATTCGAAACATGTCGACTAGCAATATTGGTGATAAGCTTTATAGTTGTAATGAAGAGACGAGAAAGGAATTCCGGAAACTGGAGAAATTGTGTAAGAAACAGATACAAGCCAAATATGTGGCGTTATTTAACAATATATGTTTAAATGAAGGATTGCTTTCAACTTTTACAAGTATATATATATATACATATATATAAGTGACACCAAGGAGATGGGTAGTCAAGAGATTTTATTCGTTCTTTTACAGTGTTGCTAATCAATATGCTTATTTAAGATGTCAACATAAATATTAGAAATCCCGTTGTGTCTCTATTAGAGTGGAGTGCATGAAAGACATACACTTTTCTTATACCCACGCTAGTCTCCAGTTGGATCCTAAAATTTTTTTACAAGATTAAAAATATAAGAGGGACAGTCTATGAAATCACTTATCAAAACTTAAGTGGGGAAATGATAACAAATCTTGAGCTATTTGTGAAGATGAATGGAAACAGTGATATAATTTGATGTGAATTTCCATCAAATGTGAAGTAAAAATAAATAAGTATATTTGGGTAAAATTTTACTGACGATTATTAAAAATTTATTAAAATAATTAAATTAATTTCCCAGAAGACCGTTTTTCGGGAAAAATAAAATATGAATGTTGCAATCTAACTTCAAATATTTGAGTGAAAACTGTAATTGTAATTCTAAAACATAAAAAAAATATCATCATCTACATTACATTATTTTTAATATTTTAATTATTATACCAATCTTATAGGATTTTGTCTTATAAGTAAATCTTTTACTCGTTTTGGATAGATTCTTTCCCTTAAAATTATTATTCCAGATATTGTCCCAGATATAAAACTGATTTTTTTTTATGAATTAAATAATTGTATGAATGAAGATTTCATCAAATATATAAAAAAAAAAATTCCCGAGTAACTTTTCATTCTCATGTAGTTTTAATAAAATTTTGAAAATTTATTCTCACAGATTATACTTTACATCTGAATCACAGAAATTCAGAAATGGGGCAAAGTTCATTATAAAAAGTATTTTTCGTCAAAGATTACATGTGTGACATGCCGAAGAACACATGTTTCAATTCAGAAGTTCGTTTTTATTGTCAAAATATATTCCTACAATGGAGTATACTTTTTTTAATATATGTTATTTACTTTCAAGAAGTAGTTAATTTTTTAATAATAGAAGAAGAAGTTGGATTATGTATACTTTCATAGCCAAAGTTACCATCATTCACAACTAAAAATTTGAGCATCATATCTTTGAAAAATAAAGCAGAATAAAATGTAAATATCTGTTAATTTAATATATATTTTTCGTAATTATAATTCAAATTCGTATCATAATTTCAAACTATTTTTTTCCAATACTCAAAAGTAATTTATACCAATATCAAAAGAAATAAATATTTCACAGATTTCAGAGTTGGTAAAATTTTGAAAAATAAATAATTAATTTCAAAAAGATATAACAATAAATTAAAATTAAATATATTGTTGTAAAATTAATAATATAATCATTTAATTTAATGCTTAAATAATTTTAATAGTTTTATATATTTTATTGTAATTAAAATTTTTAATACAAATTTCTTGTAAGCATTATTTTATGTAAACTGTGTGTTTTATTTTAAATACATTTTCTAATTAAACAAATATTTCTTCATTAAATAAACAGCTAAAAACCAATTTCAATAAAATATTATTAAGGAAAAAGTTCAATTGTTTGAGAAATTTTAATATTAGGTATTGACTGCTAAAATATGTTACGAAATGAAAACTTTTGATTATTAAAGTCTAAATTATTTTTGAAGATATCTTTACAAAATTAAGTTGAGATCCAACAGATTCATAAATACTGAACACTGTTCTAAACAAAAAGAAAAGGGAAATGAATTGAGTTTAATTTATATAAATAAACTCATAACTTGAGTTGGGTTTTACCTTTTTGTGTGTATTCACCCTCAAAATATGAATTGATGAATTGATATTCATAATCAATTCATTAATATACAAGAGTCTTCATATTGGAATATTCAACGTAAATAAGAATGATCAAAAAAATATATTTTTTTTCAATTCTAAATTTAACGGAATGTCAATTAATTATTACATTTCAATTGAAGATTTTTGTCATTCAAAATAAATAAAAGAATTAAAATTTTATGAAAATTTAATTATTCTGATGAAAATCAAAATTATCTCAAAGAACAAATAATTTCCTTTCAACGACATTTTATAATTTTATTTATAATTGATAAAGTACTACTTTAGTCCCATTTAAATTAGGGAATGCCACTTTGTAAAAATGTATTTTATAATATCATTTAAATATAGAAATGGTAATAATATTTGTTGAAATAAGAAAAACGCTGACTAAATATTTAGCAAAATAAAAGTAAACAACGTATTAATTTTATGTGCTCAAAAATTACTGAATTTGTTTTAATAGGTTTAGTTTATATGATACTATTTTATATAATTGCTACATTTAGTTTTCTTCAGGCTGATCTCAGCATAGCCATACGTTCTAGTTACAACAATGCAATTGTTTTAAATGTTGCGCATGAATATACGGTTTAATAAACGAAAGTTTTTTTAAATCGATAAAAATTAAAAAGCTAACCTAAAATCAATTTTTCAAGGGATAACAATAAAAATAATTTTCTTATACATATTTGATGTCAGGGAAAAAAAATATTTGAATTCATGTTTTATCGTTCTAAAAATATGTTAGTACTATTTCTGTAGGGACAAAAATCAGTTAATATTTAATATCAATAAATGTAGAAATTATACGAATAGAAAAGGCTATCAAAAATTATGTTTACTTCCTATAACTTATTAATTTCTTATCATTTATCAATTTATTTAACATTGAAAAAAAAAGATGTTACTATTATTAAGCAGTTTTATTACTTCATTTAGTTAAATATTATTATATATTTTTACTATTGCATTTTTTCACTAATATTTGTACAAATTGTACATATTTGTAAATATTTTTTTTTTTGAAATTTAATGGAAACAGCCTCAAATTTAAGTCTTATTACAAATAGAAACAAAAGAGAAGAGGTGAAGTCATTGTTTACGTGCGGTGAAAAGTATGTTGACAATAAATGCGGTAACCTCAGGAAGTGAGGGCTGTTGGATTTTCGAAGATGGTTGTTTTCTATGGTATATCTTGTATATATTTAAAGAAAATTACTACCTTTACAGTTTTTAATGAAAAAAAATAGCACTAAGTGAAAAGCACAGGTGAAATTTTATTATTCACGTACTAAATAAAAAGTTTGCGCACACAGTAAAGATAGTTATAAAGAATTTTAATTCAACAAAATAAAACTGATACTCTGAAGAATTTTGATTAAACTAAATAAAATACTCCGTATTTTACCATCTTAGGAAAGAAGTTACTCTGTTGGGAGGCAACTCGGGAAATTTAAAAATGCGCTCGTGAAATCTGTCCCGGATTTCTGAAGGTTACTGATTTATGATTGCTGGAATGTCAGCGTTTCTTTTGCTTATCCAATGGTATGGTTTTGTTAAGTTTTGTGAGCCATGAAATTCCAGAATGATTAAAGCCGTTTTAAGTTGCTAACATCTTAAGGATTCTTTTAATTATAGTAAAAAAAAATATTGAAAAAAGAAAATAAATTGGATAAATCCAGTAAACTGTGGATAGAATGGACATAAGGTGCAAGCTAGAATAATCTTAACGGTCACATTTCTATATTTATAAAATAAAAAAAGAATGAAAAAGTATCAAATTTGAAAAGAATGAGTCACACTCCAATGTCTATAATTGTTTAGGTAATTTCTTAAAATATTTTTTAAAAAAAAATTAGTTTTGAATCTGTGTAAAAAATAAGCAAATGAAACACGCATTTATAGTCATTTTAACTGTCATATTGTGGTTTATTTATTGAGTGTTGAAACGTTCATTTTTATACACAAATTTATTATGATAAATAAAATGGTAATTATTAGAGGACATTAATTGCATTCGAACTATAAACTACAGTCAACACTAAAATAGGTCTTTCTGTTTTTTATGTGTCCACTGTTAATTTTCAGTTCTTATTATGTCCGCTTGTATCGTATTTACCAGTTATCATATACATATATATATTACAATAATAAAGTCGTCCATAAGCCAAATAGGACGCATTAATTACGTCAGGCAGGACAAGACGTGGAAATTGATAGAAAAGGGTATAGAAAGAACTAACAGAACTCACTTCAACATTTCGTCATCTAGGTTGTACTCGTCGTTATCAGGAGAAGAAATGGTCAGCAGCTATACCACGTGTAAATTTTGAAGTGAGTTGTTGTAAAGGAGATAGAAAAAGTTGAAAAGCCTTTCAAGGTAGTTTGTCGTCAAAGAACTTACAGTGGTATCTCGGTTTTCAACCTCCTCACTATTCGAACAATTCGGTTTTCGACCAAAAAATTCGAGCTAAAAATGCTTCCGAATTCGAACAGATTTCGATGTTCGAACACTCGGGCTGGGAACCGAAAATAGCCGAGTGGAGCCGAAACCTATGCAGCGTCACCCTGTATGCCATCACACCGCTGTTCAAAAGGTATGTAAATGATACAAAATGGTTTACGAGTATATTACTTCTTTTTTATGTTTATTCTATATTATGTACACATTTAGGTCTTTAATATTGTTTAGATACACAATTTCTTAATTTTTTAGGTATTTTCTTTAGGTAAAAGGGATTAAAATACTAACCATTGTTTTGTTATGGGAAAAAGTGTTTCAGTTCTCGAACAAATCGGTTTTCGACCAACAAACTCGAACGAATTATGGTCGACAACCGAGGTACCACTGTACTTTAAAACAATCTTACTTATAAAATGTCTAATGTTCTTTGAAATTTCGAGCTATATTGAAAGGCGGGAGAACATTTTCATAACAAGTATAGTACAATAAAAATAAAATAATCAACAATTTTTAGATTTCAGCAGGAGAGGTGGATAAGTGGTAAAGTGTTTTTTCAACTGAAATAGACTGAATGAAGTCTCAGGAAGAAGTCTGAAGCGCTATGGCGGAGGGAAGCTCGTCATACTCGGAGGGCTTCTCCAAGCAGGTTCTGACTGTCTGGAGGACGATGGCCAGCCGGCGATCTAGAGCGGTCAGGTGAGGCGGCCACAGCACCGGGGCAACTGGGTCATTGGCCATCGATTCTCTCATCGCTTCGCTCAGCTTCACACCATTGTGAAATCTTCAAAACAAGTAATGGTTAAATCGTTAGACGTTATGAAGTAAGTTATCAGATTGTCTAATACAGTATGGACTTATTAATATTAAAAGCCTAAAGTAGTAAGAGTAAATATGCAAATGGCTTCTTTAAGTATAATATTCCTAAGAACAATACTGGAAGAAAATTTGAAAAGTAAAAACCATTTTTAAATTATTTAACACTAAAGGAGAAATACATTAAGGGTATCATATTGGGAGAAGACAAATGGGGAGGGGGGGCGGTAATACCCATGACAGGGCTGTTGCTGAACCATCAGGGCTGCAGATTTTCGAGACGTTACCCTTCAATAATTCACTCAACTTCCATTAGTCTATATGCAGTATTCATTCTTGCCCACATATTTACATAAAGTCACCTGCCATTTATTTTATCCATTGACTTCTTTTGCATTTTTATAAATAACAAAAAATATATATATAAAATAAATTTAAAGAAAAAGGCTTAAAAGCTTTTTGAAGGTCTAAGATTAAACAACATAACGGAAACTATCATAATATATGTTATGTCCAGTAAAAAATATTTTCCAATTAATTTTCAGCACTAGCTATATATAATCATCAATTTTTCAATATTACTTTATGGTTTCACTCTAAATAAAGCTTGATGAAGTAGCTTAGCAAGGATAGGGAGGGAGTTGGGTGTAGGCAGGCGCCAAAGAGAGACACTGGTAGAAGGGAGGAGGGGGGGGGGTTAAAATATAGGTAATAGGAAATAAAGGAAATGAATATTTAGACTTTAAGCAGCAAAATATAATTTAGGATAACAATAGCTGATCACTGACCTGCATTTTTTTTATTACTAAATGAGGGCATTTTGTCTTCAAGAGGAATACCACCTTTGTTTTTACAGGTTTTGTACAGGTTTTTATACTATCAGTTACTGCAGAAGATAATTGTCTGAACAAAAAACTTTGGCAAATTAGCTGAAAACTTTGCATTTTGTATTTTATCTTGAAAATAAATTACCTAAATATTAGGCCGTAATGTCTGGCCTAAAGTCCGTAATTACCCAAAAGTCTGGTCGTAATCTAACCTCAAAATTTATGAAGTGTTTGTTTGTGATTGACTTTTTAGTTTATTGTAATTTTTTCGTTACTTTGTAATTTTATTTAGTGTATATATATATATATATAACACAATGACGTATTCATTGGTTTTGTTTTATATATGAAGTTGGTACTACTGTGCAGGTGGCTTAAAGTGTTTAATTCATGGACATTTTGACACAGATTCAATTCTGATGTTAGGTAAGTAGATTATTTCTATCTGTTGGACAGTTTATTATGATTTATAATGTATACTATGTTTTAATTAAATCTGATGTTTTAGCAATTGTCTTGTGTCAATTTACTAATTGAAAAAATAAGCTTAAGAAGGAAATTGCTTATATATATATATATATATATATATATATATATAAATATATAATTAATTCTATCTTTTTTCGACCATAAAAAATAAACAAACAGCAGATATATAGACGAACTCTCAATAACCTCTGCTATTTGTTTGTTTGTTATATAAATATATATGTATAAATTGTCTTATCAGTTTTGTAATATTTACTACTGTTTTCGTTGTGTCTATCTGTCAGACGTATATCTTGTTATTTGTACAGCCCTGATGATGCTATAAAAATATAGCGAAACGTCAAAAAGTTTGACTATAGGTTAGTGAGAAAACTTACAGAAGTATAAATTTTGAAACAGAAAAACTAAGTATTACATTACAAATTTAAATATATATATATAGAGAAAGAGATCAAGAAGTTTTACCTTTATTAGTACAGGATTTTTCAGTGAAGCATTCAGAATATTGTGACGATTTGAATATCGAAATTTCTTAAATCTAAAATTTATCAGAAATAGGCAAATCATACGATCCCCTCAGGTTGATAAAACGAGTTACTATGTCATATTCTGGTGATGCCAGAGGCCACTCTTAGTGTTCAGGCCAGTGGTCCCGGTAGTTTACATGCTGGCCTTTTGAATAGTAGATTCAAGGTTCGTTTCTCACTCTTGCTTTGATCTCGTCATTCGGCGAGGTGAACAAATTCTAAGCAAGTTATCTCTAGTAAGTGAAGTTAAGCCATTGATTTCGAGCCTGTACGATGACAGGTACTCGTTAGAGATCCCTATTCTAAATATAATTGAGTTAGGCAAAATTCCCAATGTAGAATCAACCCATAATGTGACTAGCCTGTTATAAAAAAAGTGTGTCAAATAATAAATGAGCAAAACGTTCCCCGTCTAGAACAACACTAAAAGGTGATAGTTTATAGGTATAGACATTGGAAAACAAATGTTTAGAGTTCAATTTACTCTTAACTCGAGTAAATTGAATACAAAAGAAACTTAATTTCTATCTCTTGGCCTACACGGTTTTTCAAACACAATAAAACTTTGTGCCCTCGATTCACACACTAGTAATAGCGTCAGTAATCTGTCTCGCATATTGCTTATTTCATTAGCTGTGTTCTAATCAGGTTTTGAAGAAAGTAGTTTTTGATTGTAGGTATGCGTTTTCTTTTGTCAAGCGCAAATAAAATTAACTCACAACTTTGGAACAAAACACTTTAATAGTTTAAGCTGTCTGGCATGAGCATAGTGATAAAAAACCGTGTTTATCTTTTTCTTACTATTTAGAGCAGTGGTTCTCAACGTGGTCCACATGGACCCCCAGGGGTCCACAGAGGATTACTGGGGGTCCATGAGGAAAGTAGTATTCTGAAGGTCCATGACACGTGGTTAGAGCTCTATGTTAAGTTTAAATGAATTCATCAGCAAACCAAAAATAAATCAAAGCGTAGTAAGCTTTGGCCGTACAATATTCAAACATAATTAAAATATAAGGCCTAATATCCTCGTCAGTTTGTTAAAATGTTCCAATGTTTTAAAATTTTCTATTGCTCTTCTCTTTATGGTACCTTCAAAATTGATTCTGTAACTATTTATTTCAGGATACTTTATAAAATGTTATTGAAGAAATATTTTGTTATTGTTTTAAAAACATTTTGTATTTTCGCATGCGTTGTAGATGTAATGAAATTATTTCATAAATAACGATATTTATTTACTTACAAACAAATATTTATTTATAAATTCGTATAATTATGTTTTTTAAGTATCCGGGGGGAGTGGGGGTCCACAAGTAGCTTTTAGGGAGTCGGCAAGTGGCTTTTAGGGGGTCCAAAAGTAAAGTAGCTTTTAGGGGGTCCACAAGCAAACAAAGGTTGAGAAGCCCTGATTTAGAGGGTGTACCATAAAAGAAGAAGTCCTTTTGATTATAGATATAATCTATAATCAACTGCCATTTTCACTATAGATTAAAATTGCATAATAGTTCTACCATTTTGACAGAATAATCCAGATAAAATATTGTAAATAACAACTTATTTTTGTTGAACGATTATAAGAAAAGAACGTATAGAAACAACAAAATTCCAAAATTCAACTTCGTCGTCATCCGGAGAAGCAGAAAAAAGACTTCTCTTCGATTGGTAAAAAACAGCAACTCATTTTTTTTAAACTACAACAATTTCTAGATATCTAGATGAAATATTGTAAATAACTTATTTTATTGATGTAAAAGAGTTTTGATGCAGACTAAAAAAAATGAATTAGTAGCTCAATAATATGCAAAACGCTTACACTACTGAAGAAATGATAATACCAAAAGTGTGTTAAACGATGGGGAAAACAAGTTAAATACCAAGTAATTTCTCCTTTCATTTTCAAAATGATAAAAGTGTATCTCTAAATAGATAGTGCTATTTAGTAACAAAAACAATTTGTTACTGTAGTAATAAAATAATAAATAATAAAATAAATAAAATCATTAAAAACTATAAGATATTGAAGTCCTAAGGATGTAAATAAAAAGTGATTAAATAATTTTCCAAAAAAAAAAATGTGATCCGGTGGAGGATTAAACACGTTTCTTAGGAAAATTGATTAATTGGAACATTTGGAGCTTATATAAGAATAAAAGATAATGGAAGACCAAAATCAGTGCTTATTGAGAAAAAATATAAAATTTGTTGTGGTCTGTATATATAATCCAGACAGGTTTATATATACTTTATATATATCAAATGGTAACAATGTGGTTCTGAAAAACGCTAAAAAGGATTCGACTTTCTTGGATTAGACATTTCAAACTCAAGCTCTAATCCCACCAACAAAAATGGATTTTGACTGATAATTTAAACTATTAAGTGAATAATATTAAAATTCAAATAAATAAAACAAAATATGAAAGAATTTAGATGAGACAGTCTGCTAATATTCTCAGGAAAACGGTTGTTTGGGGATATGAACTCGTATCTCATAGCCAGGTAGGTACTTCAGGCGAATGACCAGTTACAACCAACCTTAAAAAATTTAACAATCCTTCTTTTAACTGAAAAAAGTTAATGGATTTTTTGGATATCTGAAAAGTACAATCCTTTTAGTGATATACCGAAAAAAAATATAATGTTTCCTGAATGACATCACATTAGTCATCGCTTGTCTTCAGAGCGACTCACTTCTTTGATGACGACGCGGTCGAAATATAGCAGTGAGAGCGACTCACTTCCTTGATGACGACGCGGTTGAAATATAGCAATGAGTTTCAGTGATTTCTTCTATGTATGTTTCTTCTGTCAATCTAGTTTATTTAGTTCGTGAAAACATTTCATTTAATTGGATACAATAATAATGATATTTAAACTTGACAAATAACAAATTTTATTTTAATTAGAAATAGGTAAAACCGTCATACCTCGTAAGATGATCCTGGAGTTGGAGCGCTTTCGGACGTTGTCCATCTTCAATCGCAACAAACCTACTGAGCTGTTATATAACTCCATGATCATCTTACGAGGTATGACGGTTATACCTATTTCTAATATAAATCATATCTAATATATTTTATACATATTAAAAGTGATATGTATGTAATATGGAAGTAATATGTATTATTTATGAATATAGAAGTTTTATAATCGTTTTTGTAAAAATCTATATTGTATTTCCATAAAATATATTGCCAATATCCTCTGGTTATACTTGAAAAACGATTATAAAACTTCTATATGCATAAATCATACATATTACTTCCATATTACATACATATTACTTTTAATATGTACAAAATATATTAGATATGATTTATATTAGAAATGAGTATAACCGTCATACCTCGTAAGATGATCATGGAGTTATATAACAGCTCAGTAGGTTTGTTGCGATTGAAGATGGACAGCGTCCGAAAGCGCTCCAACTCCAGGATCATCTTACGAGGTATGACGGTTTTACCTATTTTTATTAAAAATCATAATAACCTCAGTGGTATTAACAATATGCATGTATTTAACAAATTTTATGCTTTAAAAATGTATAAAAGCTTATTTAAACATATGGAAAGATAAAACAGATTCGGAAATGAATAGATCATCTGACTACTCGTATACTGATGCTAGAGTTCTTCAGGTTTCGGAACTTAACTTCGATTAGTTGCCCTTGGAGGGCAACACCGTGTGTGGTCAGACTCCAGAACCAGTAGGCGAGGTGAAACGGTTCTGGACCAGAACTATATTTTGATTTATAATTTCAAATATAATTCAACTATTTGAAATGAAATATGTATTGTTACTGTTACTAACACTATCTCTGTACTACCAACAATATAAAAAATATTTTCAAAAAATATTTAAAAAAATCCTTTGAAGTTCATTTATTTAAATTGAATTGAATTCATTTGTTATATTTCAGTTTATATATAAAGTACAGCCAACGTCTAAACCACAGTAAGAAATCAGAAAAAATATTATGTTACCTTCAACCGTAACAAGTGGTCTTCGTCAGAGTCAAAACTGATACAGATACTGAAAACTGATTTTATCGATATAACTGTAGTATGACTGCATCTAAAGGAGATAACATCTTTCAGAATATCACACAGAAGGAACAAAATAAAACCAGAACAGTGTTGAAAAAAAGAATATTTAGCGTTTACACAGTAGTGGGAGGAAAATCAGAAAAAGGTTTGAAATAACGAGGTAAAGCATGAAAGAGAAGAGTCATTATATTCAAATAAATTACCTGAGAAATGTTATTGGTATTTATAATTCATTAGGACATATGCTTAGTAAAGATACTATTTTACGTTTAAATCACAGCAGTTAACCATTTGAAGTTTAACTATAATAATTATTTATATCAGAGAATACTGTAGAAGAAAATATTTATATTTTCTTATTATACAATAAAATAAAATATTGTATTTACTTAAAAATTGATGCGTCGTTTGTTGTTAATAATAAATAACGATATTTGATTGGTTGTAGAACACATTATAATTACGTTGAGTAATTCATTTGGCTTGGGTTTTAGAGAGCTGTTTATTATTAAGTGTTTTTCTTCGCTGTCAGTTAGTTGAAGTTGTCACGTTGATTTGCCTGTGATTTCGTTGTCACGTTGATTTGTCTGTGATTTCCAGAAAGCGATATCCTTGGAGACTGTCTTAGCTTTTCAAACTCTCTGACTTGAGCACTTAGTACTGAGTATTGCTTTGTCTCACTCACACACTGTTCTTAGCTTAGTCACCTTAATTCACCTCATTCTCTTACTCATACAAAATAAATTCGACTTTTATAAATCTAAGGGTTAATCAAACTATAAAATCTAAAACAATTTCGTTATACAAAATTTTTTAAAAAAATTAATTATAACAAAAATGGATATAATTTTGTATTAATAAATGCCAGAAAAATATACAATTTTTTATCGTTCAACCCTAAAAATTGTTTGATCTCTCCAGAACAAAATCGTTACAGATGGTTCCTGCATATAATGTTATCTGGAAAGTATCTGATAATTGGGTAAATTTCATTGTCAACAGTTTTTTATGTTTAAATGAACGTTTTAATATCAATATTCCAATTTTATTTACAAACTTTTTATATGTACATTAGGAAATTTTAAAAAAGAAAAATTATGAACTTTGACGCTAATATGTTTAAGAATGTAGATTAGAAATAGAACTCTATAATTAATACAAATCGGCAAACTTAGAGGATGATGAAATATACAAATAAAGAATTAGAAAGAAGACAGAAGGACAAAGAAGAGGTGGAGAGAGTGAGTGAGAAAGAGGAAAGAACATACAGGAAGACCATTAAATTAAAATATATTGCATTTTAAAACTAAACATAACTTAAATGTGAAAGAAATACGTTTGTTTGTTTGTTTTCCAACGCCCACATTTATACGGTGCTTTCACCTTTTAGTGCTGTTCTAGGGGTAGAAATGGTGGCTCGTTTATTATTTAGCATCCATTTTAGTAGTAGGGAACCACAATAACTGTTGATTCTACACTGGGAGTCCTAAAGTTTGGCTCATTCAAATTAATTTAGAGTAGGAATCTTTAATGAGTACCTGACATAGTACAGACACGGGACTGACGGCTTAACGTCCTCTCTGAGAGACAATGTGTTCAGATTTTTAAACTCCCGCCTGAATAAATCCAGGACCAGAGTGGATATACATAATATATTTTTCACATTTTTCTAATATGCGATTCAGATAAATTTATCATTAGCAATAAATTGTTTCCAATAATCTTTAGAAAAGGGAAAATATTCTAGTTTATTAGAAGACACTATTTTGGGGCTCCATTGCAGAGACATAGCAAGGGGGGTGGTCCGCCCAGGGTGGCACTAGCCAGAGGTCGGCATTTTGACGAGGTAAAGTTAGAATATAGAAAAAAAGTAAAATAATAAAAACCTAACAAAAAATCTAAAATTTTATTCCAAAATAAATTTTTAAGGTCGTAATTGTTTTTATGTTTTATTTGTGTTAATACTGTTTTTAAAAGGATTTTCAACAATAATACTTGTAAATGAAAAATAAATTTACTTTAAATTTTTCAAAAACTAGTTTTCTAATGTATTGAAAATTTATTACATTTATTTGCATAGCCAGTTAATTTAACTTAACAATTTTTTTTATAATTTGAATTATATGTTTTCGTTTTGAAAAAATCTTGATTTTCTTTGATGACGGCTGTTTATGTATATGAGTACTGTAATAAGATAAAAGTCTGAGGCCAATAACAGTAGTGTAAAATTAAATCCTTGATTGAAATTAAATGAAAATAAATATTTTCATGATGTTCTGGGGTTTTGAGTATTAACGGATTATCAATGGCTTGAGTGCGGAGGGGGGGAAGTTGATAGCCCTCAATGTAAGCACTGTAGGTCGGGGGAAAACGACGATGCAGAACATACCTTCTTCTTCTGTGCTAAATGGGGAGTGCTGTGCCAGGAATTAATAGCATCACTGGGTGAGGTCACTCCAGAGACCATAGTTCAAAAGATGCTCCTAAACGAAAATAACTGGTCAAAAGCTGCAAACTTTGTAGAGGCGGTTCTTCATCATAAGAAGAACGAAAGTGGTGTGATGTAAGGGCAATGATTGAACGAATGGGGACAAGAAGGTGAATCCTAATCAAAAGGACTGAGGCACCGGCACGAAGTAATGTGCAAACGGTTTCCGTGTCGGGTATTGCCAGGAAATAGGATGTGGTTTTTTAGTGTGTCGGGACCCCCAACCCCACATACCCTAAGCAAGACGTCTTGCTAAGGGATCTGATGAACAGATTTTTCCACATCCTACGTCGAAAAAAAAAGTGCGGAGGGGGGGGGGATGAACCTTACGACCTCCCCAGGAGGCAAAAATAGTTGCTATGCCACTGCTTCAGAGATGAAGTCATTGAAAAGGGTCGCTGCTAGGCAAAGTAAGTATTCTTGTGTCTGCCTTCAACCCAGTTAATATGTCTTTACAGTCCACTTTAAAGTGATTTATTTTTTGATCGTCCAAGTGAGATTCACACTTAAGCATTAATTATGTTCAATAATTGTCAATACAATCAAGGCTATTCGTTTGTAACTCCAAGTCAAGCCTACCAAGTTTAGTATCTATTTAAGATCTTCCAGATAAGTTGCAAGTGATTCAGCTAAAACTAAGATTAAAAAAAGCTAGATGAATATGACAGCTTTCATAGTAAAATCGAGTTAATGCAGAGAGTTAATACAGAGGTGAACAGTTTTCTAAAAGAGTTGTATCTGAAGATAGGTGTTTTGCTTTAACTGCTCGAGTTCAAGAGTTTATTAGTGTTTGTGACATAGATCAAACTAAAGCTAATAAGGTAAGCAGTCAAAATATTAATCAAAAGGGAACCAAGTTTTAAGCAATGCTTTTCAGTTAAACTCCTAGAAATTAAGTTAGCAAATTTTAATGGAAAACATGAAGAATGGCTGTGAGTTTATGACACTTTGGAGCCATTAATACTTAATTGGAAACAATTACCTGACGATTGAAACAAACTCGCTTTGAAAGGAGATGAGGTGCAGACTAATTCAGCGTTAGACATTTTGAAAAATAATTACTTAATGGCTTGAGAAATAATGTAAAAATGGGTGACTGAACCCATGGCAACGACTGCTTAGATCAGTATCATTTGAAGGTGGGTAACTCCAGAAACTGGTCGTGCAACTCCAAAAGTTTTATACCAGATATGGTTTGTTCTGTTTCTACTATAATTCATACCAACCTCTTTGATACTAATAATATGCTATAATATGAAATTTGTAAAAAAGGTTTAGTAATACTCAACTGGACCATATCAGACAAATATAATTCATCATAACTCATAAGTTTTTGTAAAATGCTTTAAAGGATATCAGGGCATTGGATCAGCCAACCAGATATTGAAGTGCACTGTTAATATATGCAATTACTAATACATTATGGAGTTCAACTTTGCATAGATGAAAAAAATCATTTTGTGTCACTGAACTGTCAAATTAATAATACTAGAAGGTTTTTTAAGGCGCAGGCATCTTTTGTTTGGAACTATCGAAGAATTTGTAATTAAAATCTAAATCAATATCTACAATTTTATTAGTTGAAATATAGCTAATAGTTATTCAATTGAAAAATATAATTTATGCAATTAAAAATATCGTGTAACATCTTATTGTAAATATTTCAAATCTTTTCCATTTACAGAGTTCAAAGTGATGTTTCAAGTATATTCATATTTGGTATATCTTTCAATGCGATTTCTCTTTTGGACCCACAGTTCAATCAGACTTGTTTAATTCAATGAATAGATTCAGGGTTACATGTTATGAGGCCTGTGTAGCCCAGTGGCTTGCGTACTCGCCTCTGCACTGGTAGATACCGGGTTTGATTCTCACTCTTTCCTCGATTCCTTTGAGTGGAAGGTGAATAAATCTGAGCACATCGCCTCTCTGAGAAGACATTAAGCCTTCGTTTCTGAGCCTGTACGATGTTAAATACTCGTTAAAGATCTCAAATCTAAATACACTTGTGTATTTATACCCTACTCTAAATGTAGAATTGACCTGGTAATGTGGCTCATCCATATCACGTGAATAAATCGAGGGGTCAGGTGGGGATCGAACCCTGGATGAACAAGTTCAGAGACGAGTACGTCGCCACTGAGCTAACCTGATCCACAGGGTTAAATATAATTACAGCAGAAGGGATAAAACTGTATCAGCCAATTTTATTTGATCATAGGAAGACTAATTTGCGATTAATACTTAGCGTAAAAACCCTTGTGATGATAGCCAAAATTGTAAACTTTCCAGTGTGGAGCGGCTGCTTCATCTTTAGCAACTCCCACTATTAATCAAATAGATCTAGATAAACAGAAGGATTGTGAAATTACTTTAAAAGTTATTTTAGAAGATTTATCTGTAGACATCCTCATGAAATTGTCGTATTCACTTCAATGTGCATAAACGTTAATAACTTATATAATAAAATATTAATTATAGGCGGGTTCTATTTTAGAAAGTGGATCTACAATTGTGCAGATTTCATTAAAGAATTATGTCTCGAGGATGTAGCTCAATCGTATACATAGAGAAATTGATGAAGAGCGTAAAGTGAAAATCTAAAAGATTAATCTGTAATTGACAAAAGAAATGCGTTCATATTAAAGTGTTTAACATTAAAACTTTAATTAAAAATTAAAGTGTTCAAAGTAGGGCTGGGAATTAATCGCATTAATTATCACGATTAACGGGTTAATTTTTTTTAATCGACAATTAAAAATTAATCGTAACTCGGATGATTTTAATCAGTGTTGACAAACCATTCAACCACGCAATATAGTATAAGGAATTATATAGCTTACAAGTAGGCTACAGGCAAAGTGCAATAGACCCATAGGATATCAACAACTACTGACGGGAGCATACTCGTAATGAGAAGCGTACATCACTCAGTGTCAGTGCCTGGTTGTTGAAACAGCACCAGTGACATGTTCTGCATGTAAAGCCGATTTTTCTTTGTAATCTTTAAGTTTTTTAACTGTTTCTGGGTTTAAATAAATGATTTTCTATTGAAAAGTAAACTACTTGTGAGAATTTCCACCCATATCAGACAATAGTTCAAACAAAAAATTACGATTAAAAGTAAGATTAACGCACTATAAAAATTGTTAATCGTGGGATTGATGGCGATTAAGTTTTTTAATCGTTGCCCAGCTCTAGTTTAAAGGTTCATTGTAGGCAGTCATCGATCGGATTTTGAATTCTGTGGTTCTAAATGGGCCGGTGATACTCGTTCGTAAATTATTCAGGCAATAATTGTGTTCCCATCAACTTGGTTAGGATGATGTCTTCCAAAACATCTACTGAGTGATTAGATTAATTATGCTGAATATTCAGATTATCTTACGTGCTTAGAAATTCTAAAATGGCTAACCAGAAGTGGTCAAAATTCTCTCGTATGAATTATATGGGTATTCGGATTCATCAGCATCTATTACTGCTTGTTACTTTACCATAATTAAAGTATATCATAAAAAGTTTGATCTGATGATTTTGACAGAGCTATATGTTTTGAGGTTTCGAAAGTCGTTTTTTTTACGTTTTGTTAATGATAGCTCTCTGTGTGTGTGCCTGTGTGAACTCAAAGGTTTGTGGACTCTATAGGCCCACAAAGTGTATAAAAGTAAAAAAGGTAACAGAAAATGTAAAAGCGTGTAATATTTTATGAGTTATATATTTTGGTATAAAATTTCAACCCCCCCACTCCCATACTTTTACCTTTTCGTGGTGGAGGGGAGTGTGTGTAAAGTGTGGGAGAGGGATATTTTACTTTGGTGCTTTTTGCCTTATGGCAGGAATGAGGAAGGCACCATGGCGCTGTATGTTTCTTTCTGTCGGTGCCCGCAGGTTGAAAATCACTTATCAGTCTTATGCAGCTAGCACCTCCATTTTTCAAGATTTTTGTCCCCCCTGAGAGGCACAGCAATAGCTTTCCTGCCATTTTAGGATGGTGTGTTACTCTGGTCGGCGCCTGCCTATGTAAGTCCGCTCGATCAGATGGATAACGGACTTGATCATTAACCTCAGTGAGATATAGCAGCTCTTGTATCTAACAAGCTTGAGATTTGCTTGCAGTGTTGCCTCTCCTGCTCCAGTGTTGACGAATTTAGGGTCTTCTTAGCCAGCTATGAATTTAGTAATACTATGTGTCTATTCTTCTTTTTGCTTCTCTATTCTTTTCTATTGTTCTTAACTCTCAATGCCCTGTTACTCTTTCTACTTGATTTTCAATTTTGAAACACTGCTTTGGAGGCTTAATTGTGAATGTTATTGAGGACAGATCATTGGTTGCAAAGTAAATTAAATATTGTTGGGTATTTTTCATCAGTCAAATCTAAATAAGTGTCATTTTACATTTTACTTTAAACATAAGCACACAGGCTGTTATTCTGTCTAAGTTATTATTTTGAGATTTCAAGAATGAGCTACTCAGCTATCCACTTCAAAGCATTAAACTTTCTATGATCATTATTATTTCAAAGTCTGGCCCTTTCTGAAAAAAAAAACTGCCATAAAACTTTTATAGTTCCACCAAAACCTACTATCTGATGACTTTAAAGGGCTTTTTTTTTCCTTTTTGCAGATGGCGAAGGGAGATGTAAGGTAAGCAGTATTTATTGTGTCGTTGGTAAAGTGGCCCCAGATAAAACGGGACCCTAGTCCTCTTAAGAAGCGATAACTGGGGGATTTTTTTTTTTTGTCTTGTAACTGGTCGCAGATCGAGTAAAATAGGGATTTATTTTGCGAAGAAGAATAAAATTCTTTTCCTTTTTTTTTCTTTTTGGCTACATGCCTCCAAAGAATTCCAGCCTTTTTTCCAACTATTTCCTTATGAAAGTTGGTTTGAAATTGTTGGCAACACTGCTAACCAATTACGGTTAAATATAAGATTCACTGATTCAAATATAATATGAAATATACATTTAAATATGGAAATTAAATCAGTATGATCTATAATTCAATGGAAAGTATATAAGTTCTGAATACGTAATCTAGCTACCAGATTATTTATACAGCAAATAACAACCCTTATGAGTTAAATTTTAAGTTTTTACATTCCTGAAACTTATTCTGACTTAGTGTAAAGAAGTATTGATAAATAAATGTTAGTCATTCTCACAAGGTGGAAATCACCACACTTATATAGCAGAGGATTTGAACTCTAATCATCCTAATTCTTAAAATGTAAGATTGAATACAAATAAATAATTAAACAATAAACAAAGAACTGTATTTGAAAGCTAGAGTACAGATATACTCAACAAGTTGCAAAGGAAAAGGGTAGACGACATTCTATCACCTTACTAGAGTATAAAAACTAATAAATATTTTGTTAAACTGTTTAAAGAGTTAAGTAACTGTATAATTTTAGTATTTTAATTAAGTTAAATTAGATTCTTATGAGTGGTGTTATCAGATATGCTACAATGTTTTTTCATTCATGCTTGCAGTGTTACTCCGCTAAATGAAAAGCATTTTGTAATCATTGTAAGCCAGTTGTTCAATGATTTTCATGCCTTGATACCACCTGAACCATTTTTTTGGAGTAGTTTTACTTGGACTCAAAAATGAGTACAAAGAAATAATTAAAATTACCAGAGTAATGAAGCAAAGAGAGAATACATTTTCTGAAGATACATAGAAGATAGATTAGATGATACATTTTCTGAGTTCTTTTCATATCCAGGCCAAAGTGTTAAATTGCAAATACCTTTAGATGTATTTCCTATAAAAATGGAAATACAATCCAAACTGGAGACAATCCGAGTTCAAAATTGAAGAGAGTAACGCACAGAGTAAAGAAACACACTTATAAATTCAAATTTTCGGAAAATCCGTCCTTAGGAGAAAAAGGGTGCGATTTGAGTTAGTGTGTTTCTTTACTCTGTGTGTTACGCTTCTTCGATTTTGGACTAAGACATATTTCTGGATACAAACATAAAGTTGATGTTATACTGTAAACAAAAATAAGAAAAAAAATGGAATACTTACTTGAGAAGTGTGGTGAGTGTTGATCTTCGAATGAGACAACACTGGGAGAGAGGAGCAAGAATTGAGAGTTCATCATGAAAAGGCATGCCAAAGCCTCGACCATGATCTAAGTGAATGGGAAACGTGTCATTGCCGAACAGTCTGAACGTCTCGTAATGGTGCCTGTCCATGTTGCCTATGAGGAAGTCGAGGATGCTCATGTCCATCAAGTCCAGTAGGCGACGTCCTTCGTTATAAGGAGGAATGTCTCTTACAAGTTGGCAATAGTCAGACTCTGAAAAATATTATCAATATAAATAAAATAAAGGTTTTGACTGTACATTGCTTAGAGCTGACTCATTTCAAGTTATCTTTACGTTGGATACATTAGATAAATCGAATCCATCCTTAGAAAAAATTCTGCTTGTTAGTTTGACCAAACATTTCGCCACAACCAAACTCAGCGACCATAAGTGATAACAAGAGGAATATTTGACAGTAGATTTCTGTATGATCAACTTTAAAGCTAAGATTTTAATATTTTGGAAGTTACGGAATTTTAACCTGTCTTTGGTTAGAAACACAGGTATACAGGTATATAGCTAAAAAATATATACGATATTTTTAAGTGCCTGATACTGTAACAGACAGGTAGTGTTAGTTGATTTTAATTACATTTGCCTTTATTACAATTTGCTCGCTTTAAAAAATGAGTCCTACCTACCTGCAAACTAAATAAGAGGTATACCTAGATAAAATCAATTTTGAGCTCAATATCTGAAGCTGAAAAATGTAAAAGACACTTGAAATCTAAACAGTTATGGACTGTACTAATCATAATATTTTCTACTATTTTATAATTTCTAATAATATTTTGGAATACCACGTATCATCTCTGAATTTTTGTAAAAGACCCGTCAAAGACTATATGTCTATAGAGTTAAGCCAACTATGTATTCAATCATAGTTCAAAAACCTTTCATATAAACTAAATAAAGGAATCCTTAACTTTATAACCTTACTGCTTATAAAGACTACTTGTATTTAAAGCTGAGTATTGCTTTGAATAGCTTTTATGAAAGTTTTGAGCCTGAATATTATATATTCAATACAATACAATAATTGCATATAATTAGCGATTGAAATGTGTAGGTTTTTTAAGTTTTTGAAGAGCTGAAGTCGTTTATTCACCTTATCTAGAAATCAAGTTCCTCAAGTTGAACAGTGAGGCCATTACAAGATTATTTTTGGCGTTATGTTTTTTAAAAAAAAAACATAAATCATTAAAACATGTATCGTTTTATAAGTAATAATAGTCAATTAATTACTCGAATAAACTGAATAGATTCTGACAAAGAAAAATCTAACTACTTTATTGATTGTAGGAACAAAAAGTATAAATAGCTAAAAAGCTTTAGTAACTGTACCTGTATAACAAAATGCGGTAAATCTGAAGACTGAGTTGAGTAGTATATAGTAAAATATAAGAATAATTCAAAAGAAAATAACAGAATTTGGTAACTAAAAACAAAATTTTATATATATATATATATATAAAGATTTCACATAAACACGTGAAATAACAATCAATGATCAAACCACAATAAGAAATGGGAAAACAAGACTAAGATCTTTCAACCGTAACAAGCTGTCTTCGTCAGAGTCAAAAACCCAACTGAAACACTAGATGCAGAGAACATATATATATATATATATATATATATATATCCTTCAACTGCAAAGTGACCCTAACCGCCTGAAAATCCTGGAAGCACTCTACATTAGGTCTAAGAAGCCTTCCCTTAACTGCCAGATGGTAGACATGTTCGTCATTCCCAGCATGAGGAGTATGGTAGTAAGCGGTGAAGTGCAGTGGGATACCGGACTGAGTGTAGCGCCACATAGTGCTGCTGATAATAGTGGCTCGGTTGATCTGGTAACTCGGGCTGGTGGACCGGAGAGTGGTGTGAGGGCGGGCGCTCGGCCTACGGTCGGTATTCCCGAGGCTGCTCGGCGCGAGTCGGCCTCCGGCATCAGGTGATCTGCAGCTGTTCTCCAGTTGGGCTCCCCCACTCCCCTTACCCCCACTACTTGCCTGCTTTCCCTTCCCTTTGCCTTTTGCGTCCTGGATCTCTTAGGAACAACTTCGCCCGTCGATGACATCTGTGATGTCGAAAGCTTGCGCACTCAATACGTTTTCTTTTCTTATATTTATTATTATTATTCTTTTCTTTATAACTAACTATAAACTTTTCCTTCTTTTTCTAACTAACTATACCTTCCCTATTAATTCTTACTCTCTTTCAACTCGTTATTTAATATATCTTTTCTAGTTTACTATTAATCTTAATTATTATTAACATTATTATTATTATTAATTTTCTTAATCTATTTATTCTCTATTAGTCCAGTTATACCGTTGACCTTTCAACTCTTTTATTCTAACCGCTTGTTTCTGTTCATTATTGACCTTTAACCTTCTCTTTATATTAACCTGTACTATCCTTTTAATCTATTTTTAGCAATGACTAAGCATGAGTCATCGATTTTAATCTATTTATAGTAATGACTAAGCATGAGTCATCGAGTTTAATTTAACATGTCACTTGGCCTTTCTTGAATTTCTTGGACTTTCAACTCTTTTATTCTAACCGCTTGTTTCTTGTTCATTATTGACCTTTAACCTTCTCTTTATATTAACCTGTGCTATCCTTTTAATCTATTTATAGCAATGACTAAGCATGAGTCATCGATTTTAATTTAACATGTCACTTGGCCAACTCCTTTTCCAGTTGAACCCTGTTAGCAGGAGGTTAGTTCGTAGGATCGAATCTCTCAGTCTTAAGATCGTGAATGCCGAGACTGCGGTTAATTTTAATGATACTTGTTTAAAAGAAGATCTGCTGCCTATTTATACCAATATATATATATATATATATATATTCCATCCGAATCCACCGTATTTGCAACCGACTCCAGCAGAAGAACCTGCACCTCAACTCCCTCAGAACCAAGTTCCTGGAGCGTGGTTATCCGCCATCGTTACTGGAAAGAAGACTGATCCCTGCGAATTTATCCGTTAACCCTCCTTCCGTCTCCACTTCCCCGGTGAATGAGTCTCCCCTCCCTGTTACTACCTTCCTCCCCGGTATACACAAACTCAAACGCATTATCAAAGATCTGTTCCCCATCCTATCCTCTTCTCCTTCCACGTCGACTATTTTCCCCAGCCAACCCCGCCTCTCATATAGACGTTCCCCCAACCTTGGCAATCTCTTTTCCCACAGAGACTTGACGTCCAGGCGCGTCAACCACCCGTCTGTGGGCGCTAGGAGTTGCGAAAGGCGGGGGTGCCTGACCTGTCCGCTTCTCAACCCCCTTTCACACTTCACTCCATCTTCCCATAACCAGTCCTTCCCTGTTGCTAAGGACTGCTCATGTACATCCAAAAATTGTGTTTACAAATTAGACTGTACTCGTTGTGATGCGTTCTACGTAGGACTGTCCTCTAACAAGCTCAGCCTCCGTATGAACGGTCATAGAGCATCCGTTAACAACAACTCCAATTTACCTGTCGCCATACACGCCAAATCCCACGGTCTGTCTTTTAACGACTGCTTCAGTGTGCAGATTCTGCGTCAGATTCCCCCTGGTGATAATACCGTGACCCTTAGAGCCTCTGAGGAGGCTCACATCTGGTTGCTCGGGGCGCGCAGTGCACCTGGACTTAACCTTAAAAGATAATTTTTTGTACATTTTTTTTTGTACTTTTTTTCCAGTATTCTTTATTCTCCAGTACTTATTTCTTTTTTCCTCTTTCGTATATTTTGTGTATATCTATTTTGTCTTCTTCACTTACTACTAGTTTGTTTTATTCTATTTTATTTTTCTAAATTCTTATTCCTAACTAGTTTCCCATACTTACCCTTTTATTCAGTCTCTATCTTTTATTTACTAAAACAACCAATGCAAGTTTTTTGTATTGTATTTATTTTTATTTATTTATTTATTTTTTCTTCTTTTCTCTATCATTATTTTTGTTTCTTATAGTTTGTTTTTATCTTATATTGTTTATAATTTTTCACCTACTTATAGTTTTACCCAACCAGTACTGCTTATCTGAGCTTCTGTTTATATCTTCTCCTAATTTTATACTTTAAGACCGGGTACGGTTGACAGCACTGGCGGTTGCCGGGTTGGTTACTTGCCGTTGCGCCTACAACGTGCTTGGTCTCCCATTCTCTTTTCTCCTGAAGACGGATTACCCGAAAATTTTAGTCTGTAAGTGTGTTTCCCTACTTTGTGTGTTGCTCTTTGTTAATCTCGAACTCGTATATATATATATATGATCAATCCACAATAAGAAATGGGAAAACAAGATTAAGATCTGAAAGATTAAGAACGGAAAACAAGATTTCCGTTGGGTTTTGACTGAAGACCTTTTGTTACGGATGAAAGGTCTTAGTCTTTTTTTCCCCCACTTCATACTGTGATTTGATGATTGATTGCTATTTCACGTGTCTATGTGAAATATTATTATTATATATATATATATATATATCCACGGTACAAGTACATGAAGTGTTGCGTACTCGAATTCAGAACAGCCCATGTATAATACGCGCATTATTGTGGCTTTTTTGAAAACATACATCATTTTAGTACATTTAAGTCATTTCCGACAATTCTGTTGTATCATAGGATTTTACAAATTACAAAATATATATATCTGGAAGGCCATGAATTTTATTCTAAGAACTGGTTTTTAGAGTAAAGCATTCTAAAGTAGTTTTCCTACCTTGTTCCCATTGTGCCTTCCTTCTTTTATGATAGGACCGTCTCCAAGGATGCCTCCAGACTTTCCTAGGAGCAACATCATTTGAAGGAAGAAAAGCGGCAAAAGAGCCCTCGAGCATGTCGGGATTGCCGCACACAGCGTGGCTGGTGTCGCAGTAGTATTTACATTTGCCGTGGAAACACCTAAAACACAAAATCATCAACCTAGCTTGCAACAAATCAGGCTTAAATTTGTAAAATCAGGCCTAAATTTAAAGAGATAAACTTGTTTAAAAGGAATAGAGATTTTTTATTTTATTTAATTTATTTTTGTTATTTTTTATTAATTTTTTAATATTATTTCTTATATTTATTTTGATTATATAAATATTTAAATAAATCTAAAGAAATTATACTCCTGTTTATACGCCAAATTTTGCCAAAAATTGTTTGGCATTTTCAAGGCTAAAAGTAATTTATTAATGACATAAGTAGTGAAAACAAATACATCCACGGAATATCATTCAAGGGAGAAAAAAACAAACCATAAAACACCAACATACAGGAAAAAGAAAACCATAAAATAGCCAGTGTAATTTTTTTTTTAAAAAAAACATATGTTGTTTAAAGATAATTACTTATTGTACGGTAGTAAGGACCCACGTCCATCCTACTCGTATTCCCAATCAGTTGTACCACAGACACTCACCCTTAGGTTCGTATTCTCTTCCTCATTTTATTTTTATTTTGTACTATATTTACTTTATGCTGTAGATAACTCTCTGGTGTCATTGTATTTTTTAGTTAATGCCTGAGGAATTAGTTTTTTACACTACAATGAGTAAATACCACATAATAACTGATTGCACTTCGTTAGAATGATTACTTATTATTAATTATTAATACGAAACACCAATTTAAACAGATTTATTACAAAATAAATCGCAATTATTACAAAACAATTCCGGGAGGATACCTCTAATAGAGAATTCAAGGAAACAAACACAATAACAAACAGAGTAAGCAAGAAAATTACAAAACAATAAAAATATGCAAAATAAAAGAAATTAAGGGGAAAAAAAACTACAAAATTAATACTTTGTTTTTGAGGAAGAAACTATTTACGGTCCATTACTCTATATCTACCAGCATCATATCAGATACGAAGACAAAGAACGGTTACATAACCAGAAAACAAAAAAAAGCTAACCCTCCAATTTCAACTTCAACTAGTTAATAGAACTATTGAAGGAGATTGGAGTAAATGAGACTAAGACTAGCAATTTTATAAATTGTTTTTAGCCTTGAAAATGCTGAACAATTTTTGGTGAAACGTCGGCGTATAAGCAGGAGTGTAATTTCTTTAGATCAAAATCCTCAAGAAACCAATCTTTGAACTTTAAAAATCAGTGGTTGAGAAGCTATATCAATATATATACAGAGTTGGCTTCAGCTACTCAAGAAGACTACTTCTGCCCGATGACGACGAATGTCGAAATATCGTTGTGAGTTTTTTTTGTGTGTGTTTTTATCTGTTTTTCTCTTTCCCTTGTGAACTAGGTATATATACGGATTTATAGGTATCAAGAAATATGTGTAAAGAACAAAAAAAAGTCAATCATGGAGAAAAATGCGGAAATACTCTTTAATATTGTGATATATGGGTTTCATTGTTATGTAGGTGTTCCGGAAAGTACAGTAAACCAACATCAATATGTGTGAATAAGTGGAAGCAAGACAGAAACAAAAGGCTCGTCTAGGCTATGTGATATCTCTCTCCCACTAGTTCAAGGTCAATATATTTACAAGGCGTCTGTTTTCTTACAAATCTGTTACGAATATTCATGTTTCCTTTGACCTCGCGTCTGTCAATCATTAGTTATTCAAGAAGGTGATTTCTCTTTTTGAATTACTAATTTATTATTTGCAAGATATCAAATGATGTAGCGGATTTATTAAAATTTATCTGTATAAATAAAAGAAAGGTTTTGTCTGTACATTGCTTATAACGGACTCATTTCATGTTATCTTTACGTTTTAAGCAGAAGAGAACTGAATCCACCCTTAAAAAAATTTCTGTTTGTTTGTTAAAAAATTTTATCACAAGCAAACATTTTTTTTAAAAAAAAAAACTTTTTTTTTGACAATGACTGTGCACATTGTATACTGAAGAAATTTGTACATAACAATTTAAAGCATATTTGGTACTGAACGAATGACACCATATGTCAATTTTCGATTTTAATTTATGCCTTTTGAGATATTATTATTAACCGTCATGCCTCGTCTATCGCAGGTAAAGACGATAGACTATGTCATTATGTCATTTGATTCCGTTTTTATTCGAGCGTCACAAGATGCAAAAACAAAAAATAAATTAGTGTTAAAATAAATGACATAATTGTAATTATTTTACTAATTTTAAGTAAAATTTATTAGGTATGTTAGAAAGTATATTTGGCAAAAATCAATAAATTAAATATGAAAGTATGTTTTTATATATACCTTCTCTTTTGTTTTATATATATTTTTTTTATATTTGTTTTTATATATGTTACTATGCTCTCACGGCAAAGACTTAATGCAAACAAGGATTTATTTATTTATAACAAAAACATTTGAAACGGTATGTCAAAACATCAGTGATCGTGTTTACTAAATTCTATACAATACATTTACCTTATTCAAACCTGTTCACTTTTTGGTGATTTGATATTTCGAAGGATTCATTTATCAATGTGATCGTCAGAACTAACTATATTTTTGTACAATAGCCTAATATTAAATTTGGCGCAACTTATATTAGTGTGTTTATATCGCATTTTATTGTAAAATAAAATTAAAGTTTTGTAAAAAAAATAAAAGTGTAAACATAAGTTTATAAGTTAATCAAACATCAAGTTTATTTGTGGTACTTCGCGTAATATATTGGAAGCTGTAATGAGTGTGACAAAGAAAGGTCTCTATCGATTTGGGAATTTCTGAAGGAATTTTAAAACAAGTATATGCGAGATCACAATTCTCTTTATGCCCTAATAAATTGCTTAGAATTGAAGATATTCCTGGCTGTGAAATTCCTCTCCGGTCAGTCGTTACTGCTTAGTCCTTTAGCTGCGGCCAAAGGTTTGTCTAATGTGTAAAATTAACTGCCAAATAAAATATGAAATGTCTTTGCATGAAAAATGTAATGGAATGTCGTTCAAACCTGCCATGTTGCAATAAGCAGGTTAATTTATTTTTTTTCATTTGAAAATATTGTTTCCCTTAATAAGAACAATATAAATTATGTTGTGTACAAATTTCATTCTTTTATAAGCTGTATGCATAATTTTTATAATGACATTATTTTGTTAAAACACAAATTTTATTTTTAAGAAACGCACACCATTTACAAAATAATCCATCATGACATATTTTTCATACTAGTATAGAATACTAGGCACTCTATGAATGCCTAGGGAAAGTATGTAATACTTCTCATATTTCATACCTGGATTAGAAACATCCAGCATTATATACAAAGTCTAGGAATTTTATAGAATACCGGCGTTTCATACTTGGCTGATAATATACAATTCTGAAAATCAAACATTGTTGAGTATTTTTTCGCAGGGCAGTGTTGCCTAAAGGAAATATATGTTACCAAGAAAGCACAAAAAAATGCACTAAAATAAGCCACTTCTATTTACCTAAGCTATTCAGATGAAGTGTTACCATACACTTCTGTATATTTAGAATAAATTAGGTTTACTTGTATACGGTGTTCCAGACTTAGATATAAAAACTCAAAAAATTAAGAGGCTTATTTTTTATTTCAGTGCAACAAAAGATAAAATAGAAATTTTACCAAACAACTAAATTTTCCAGCAAACAGATATACAACAAAAGCAGAAAAATTAAGTTAATAAATTTGCATAAAAACATTAATTTTTTTTAAGCTAATTACACTAATCTATTTATATTTGAGAGTTGCTCTACTCGAGAGAATATTTTCAAAGAACATTCTCTTTAGACATAATATATTTGTAGAAGAAAAATATATCTGCTCCAACTTTTTTTGTTGAATTAACAAGCTTTATGGTTTTTTAATTATCCAACTCAGATGCCATGAAATTAGTTATCTTAGTTTTTTTAGAAGTCTAATGATAGTAAATTGTTTTACTTATTTTTTGCAGGAGATATGAAGAAAGTAGTTAAAAATGGATCTTCATCTGCCATAAGATAAATCTCAGATGTTACGTTTAGTGCTCGTCCTATGACAGGTACAGCCCTTCTGAACCCAAGTAACCTGTAACCAAGGATGTTAGTCAGTACAATATTCGACTGGGGTTTGTAAAGTGCAGCATAATGCTGTTAATATACCTGTCTAAGTGGAAAGCAGCTATTTCAGCGTTATGTCTCTCGTAGTCAGTAAAGTAAAAATGGTTTGGTAAGGTCTGTTGATCACGGGGAAATCTGAAACAAAAGAGACGTTTATAATTATATCTTTCTATTATAAGATTTATTTTACTGTTGACAATACGTCTAGTTGGTCAATAGATAACGTAAGCTATCATCTTACTAAATAAAAAATTTTATAAATATTTTTCATTGTTTTTATAAATTATAAATTTTATAATTTTAGAGAGAGAGAGAGAGAGAGAGAGAGAGAGAGAGAGAGAGAGAGAGAGAGAGAGAGAGAGAGAGAGAGAGAGAGAGAGAGAGAGAGAGAGAGAGGGAGTGATGACGATGAATACGGAAATATAATTGTGAGTTTGTTGCTGTTGTTTCCAAGTTGCTTCTCTCAATCATAATTTAGTGTTCACTTGGATCTTTTAATTTGAAATTTTAGCATACACCCACACACACTCACACACCTGTATATATCATCATCCAAACCACAAAACAAAATCCGAAAAATGACAGAAATCTTTCAACAATTTTACAGTGGTTTAGTCGTAGATATGTTTAGAGATGTATACCTGTCTGAATATCAATGATCAAACCACAATATGAAAATGGGAAAACCCAACTCTGTTCGGTTTTTGACTCTGACGAAGACCGCTTGTTACGATTGAAAGATGTTAGTCTTGTTTTCCCATTTTCATATTGTGGTTTGATAATTGATTGTTATTTCACGTGTTTATGTGAAATCTTTTTATCTATCTAAATGTATATGAAGTTCTTGAGTTTGTTTGCTTGTTTGTTTGTTCACCCGTTTTCCGTGAAGATAGAGACCTGAAATATATTATAATCTTTACTTTTGTTGTGATTGGCTTTGTTGTTCTTGTATTACATGATAACAAATCGTATTAGCGAGTCAGGGTAGCCCAGTGTCTTGCGTACAAGGCCTCGACTTTCTACAATATTATTTAATAATATTTCTCATTAGGGGGTCAGGGTAGCCTATAATATAAAATAAACTACTAAATTAGAAGTTAAAAATGAATAATTTTTGAAACAAACTAGAACGCAACAGTGAGATAAATATTACACAGAACTGTTCTAAGGTAATATTAGAAAGACACATTCCTTTCATTAATGTTATTTTATGTCGGGTAAATGAATTGAATATTTAAATTTACAAGTTTTGTTTGTTCTAAATATATTTGATTGGGTATATCACTTGAATTGATGTTTTATTTATTTATGTCATAAAATAAATGATTTTTTTGGCTTTTAATTAATTTTTATATTGCTAAATATACTTACTGTGAATTTATTTCAGTATCTATTGCCATAATTTCTGATTGACACAAAGGGTTATGGGTAGTCTAGTATATAATAAATTCACCGAACAAAACACAATAAAAGAGATCACAATAGTCACTGAATAAGGAGGGTTAAGAATGTTCATACTGCATTCATACTGCGGGTATATTCTGCATTCCATTCAGGTGATGTTTTACTATATAAATTATTAATCCTTACTTAAGGCCACTATTAATAGTGGCGTGTTTACACAATCACAGCTATTACTATAAAGTTCTTGCAGATATTAATTCATCGTAAGATTTAATGAATAAATCGACAATAAGCCTAGAAGTTCAGTTTTGAGATAATTAGATAAAATCTAGATGAAAGACCAATAAAAGTAAACAATAATTTTCATCTGTAAAGAATGTCAAAAATCTTATTTCAAAAATTAATATGCTTTAATTAATTTATTATAACTAAAAAATATTTTTTAATGTTTGTTTCTGAAATTTTTTGTCAGAATGTTACATACATAATTTATTTTTATACTCGTAATATACTCGGACATATGTTTCTGAATTATAGTTTCTGAATAATTTGTTATATTCACGAGGTTCTCTGTCGACATGAATTATTCTTAAACCATTGAAGTCTACTTCCCAAATTAGAACTTGAAAAAAAAAAACAAAGAGTACAATCTTATGAAAATCGCGATAAAAGAAAGTTTATTGGACTGAGTAGTAATTCATTTATTCCATGAAACTGTTTCTGAACTTAAAAAAAAGGTTAGATATTGAATAAACAATTTGACAATCTCAAATAAATTTGCATTAAATGTGTTTCGTAGAAAAGTTTCTTTCAATATAATTTTAATAATTCATTAAAACACAACATAACTTATTTTTGTTTTATTATAACTTTAAAGAATATGGAATTTACAATGTTTTTTAAAGTTAAATAAAAAGCAGTTCTTCTCTTTTGCGATACTTTAAAACTGATTAAAAGACACCATTCTTATCTATACTTTGGAAACAAAAAAAACAGAACAATTTTGGAGCAAGAATCCCAATTTATATCTTTTTCAGTTGTTTATACTATTGTATTCTTTTTACAATTACTTTTTTTCTCTAATAAAATATTTCAGTATTCCTTTAGCCAAAATGATGACTTCAAAATTTGGTACATGTTTCACGTATAAGTATGCGTTAAATATCATTTAGCAATTATTTTAAGTACATTCTGAAATGTACTTAAGTATGTTAAGTGCTGAAGTAAGTACCGCATAATCTGCGAGCAGTTTTTTCGAGGGACTTTGTTCCGATAAATATATATGCATATATATAATAAATTTTTTAAGTTTTATACTAATGAAAATTCTTTATTACTTATTATTTTTTTTTACATTATATTTTTTTCCTTATAGCTTCTTCAGCTATTCCTACTGAATAAATAAATAAGTAAATAAGTAACTAAATAAAAATTTCTTAGGAATCTTGCTACATATATTTCATGATCTTAATTATGTACGTAATATATTATAATACGTAATATAATGACTATTATGGTTCATGTAATTTCAATAAAAAGGTATTCAGTTAATCCTCTGAAAAGATGTTATTTTTGGGTATGATTTCATTACGATCTATCAAACAGTGTGTTTTGTTTCACACCTAAGAACTTTGGAGATCGATAATAAGTCGATCGATAATTTTTACATTTTAATGCAATTTTGACCTTTTCGGATTTAAAAAAAGTCTGATTTTTTTTCAGTTATTGCTATTCTTAGTTTCATATTAATCACAGAGATTATTATTAAACTCTAAAGATGGTAGTTTAAAAGAAGAAAAAAGATATTTTAGCGAAAAACGTAACTTTACCATGATGCAATATTGCCCAAAAATTATAGGGAACGACTACACCACAATGCCAATTTTAGGGTGAAATATGAATTTATTTATCAAATGAAGTAGACCGCAGCCAATCATTTTGGATACACAGATACACAGACATCAACAAAAAACTTCAAAGAAGGCTTTGGAGACCTCAAATATGTGTATTCGTCAAAATATTGCGATTAATTTTTTCATGATTACTACAATAATTTAAGAAAAATATAATTCTTAAAAGCAAAAAATTAAACAATATATGAAGTTATCCCGTATGCGATGGATAGTTCTTTATCCAAAGGGTTGAAATCAATCTGAATGCAGGCTTTAAAAATCCTTAATGCCAGATTTATAATTCCAGTTTCTTTAAGGACCTCATGGTTTTTCAAGTATGTGAAAGTTACTTCGGCATTTTTGATGATAACAGGCTACTAATTTTAAACCACTTCTTCTGCAGTTCGATATACTTAAAAGTTTTTAGCTAATCTTGCTACATATATTTCATTATCGTAAAGTATTGGTAAAATAACTGACATCTAAAATGACAACTAATAGATTCTATTAGTAGTAAGGTGAGAAGTTTCGGGTAGTCAGCATCTTCAAAAGGGCAACCTAAATATCAAAAGTGGAAATCCAAGACATGAGGTTCAACATTTTTGGAGCTAAATGGGAAACTCTTTTAGTTTTAAAAGAATTATTCTGAATTGCTTCGTGGATATTGAAAGAGCTTTTGAAACAGCAATTTCCATTAATTCATAAAAATTGTTACAGTCTATAAAAACAAAAAAAAAATAATACTAAAGAGTAAAATTTGGTAATGTTTACTTAGACAAAGGAGCGACTTCTTCAAAATCAATCGATAAGTCCTTTCTTTTAAACTTTTCAAACTCCAATCGATGAACTACTCTGCGGCAGAATAACTGACTCAAGTACATAGAGGCAGTAACTTTGCTGGCAAACAGCTCAGCTGGATGCATACACTAACTCTGCAAAGTTCAAGAACTATCACTGCCGAACTAGTCAGCATCGCCGCGTAGTATTCTTTCTCTCTTATTGTCTACCATGACCTGCTCTATCTCTTGCTTATTTTTTCTCACCAAGGAAATCTCACCAAAGAATCAATTTTTCCTTTTTAAAAATATTCTTGAACTAAACTACGAAACAACAACTATTACACCATACAAATTACAGTTATTTTACATATATACGTATTACTCAGAAATTCCTTTGAATAGTATACTAGATGTTGACTGGGGCCTGAGTTCATCTACAATAACGTGCCGAATGGTTCTAGATCAGAGCTCTCCAAACTATGGCCCGCGGGCCACATCCGGCCCGACAAACAAATCCCTGTGTGGTGGCCTTGAAAAAAATAATTTGAATTATTCAAAGTTGAGGCTGCTGACTGGTGGCGCTAAGCTCGGGTCAGTTTCCCTCTCTCACGATAGTGTGACTCACAGATACATGAAATTTTGAAGTCAAAACGACAGTATCATTCCTCACACTAATTTGATTTCATAAAACTAAAGGCAGGAATCTATATAGTTTACCCTGATTTTTCCAACAAGATATGTTTTAATTTTTCCATCTTTATACTCTTAATATCAGAGGAAATTAAATTACTGGCATTGATTTTTTCTTTATTTATTCCTCAGCCCGCATAAATGTGAAAAGTTTATATATAATGTGGCCCTTCCATTGAAAAGTTTGGAGACCCCTGTTCTAGATCAATGATTTCAAGTTTGTCTATGTAACTGACAAAATGAATATAGAACAATAAAACAGAGTCTATAATTAAATTGATTTTTGATTTCAATAACAATTTACCAGAGATTTGATTTTTTTTCCTCTCACCCAAATCCACTCGTACAAAACCTTACTCCTCACCTTCCCACAATCCCCCAAGACGACTTAAGAGAAGATAGCCGAGGGACCTACTGCTATGATGATCCAGAATAAGGAAACGAAGTGAAAAGTTGAACCAGTGGGTTTCATTCTTTGCTCAAGATTGTGAAAGTTATTTGTATTATTCACACTAGATATGCTTGTTACGCAACATATGCGTAGTTGTGTATTTAAATAAAAATGTTAAAAAAAAATTTGATTTTACGTCTACAGGATAGAGACAGTAAAATAGAACCAAAACCCAGTTGATTGTGAACTAGTGTGATATTAGGTTTATTTATAGTAAAGTTGAGTGTAAACGACACCAGATTTTGTATAAAGTTTTTATTTTGGTAATTGTTTTTAAAGCACTTAAAATATTAATAAATTCAATTTACATTGATTATTATTTAAAAAGTACTACATTTAAATAACTAATTTAAAAAAAATCTACAGCAGCGTACACTCAAATTTACTGTAAGTAAACATCAAACTCGTCAACAATCAAATTAAATTCAGATGTATTTTTATGTAGTTATATTCAATTTTTATATATTTTTATCGCATATAAGACATTTGTCAATATTTTTTATGAGAAGAAATATAAAATAAAATCGTTGTTATAGAACAATAGAACTATTAATACAGCTGCAACTTAATGGTTGTTATTTGTATTATAATAGTTTCTCTTCTATTATTTAGATCATATGCAATTTTTACAACGTAACATTCACATGAAGGCAATAATTGCTATGGAGTTTACATTTTATAGAAACGCTAGAGTAACGGGGTTTAATTACTACCCGTTTTGGTATGAAGAACGATAATGGATACTTAACGGTTATGGGAGCCCACTTATTTAACAAATTTATTTATCGATTAGTGGTAGGCTCTAAAAAAATAGCATAATATACATAAATATATATGATATAATTACGGATAAAAATAAATAACAAGAAATTAATATTTTGAGCCATAACCAGAAAAGAATACGTAAAGACAACACACAATTCACTTCAATATTTCGAGCGTATCGTCATCAGGAGAAGGAGAAAAAGAGTTCTGCTCGGCTGGCAAACAGCAGATAATTTTGTTTCTCTCTCCTTCTCCTGGTGACGACGCGGTCGAAATATTGAAGTGAATTGTGTGTTGTTTCACCTACATGTTCTTTTATTGTAATTGTTTGATATGTTGTCCTAGCAGACTGTTTCATGTTTTGAAAACTAATATTTTGTAATTTGTAGAAAATTTAGGAGTTTTATTTTTTATAATAAAGTGATTTCCTTTTTTGCTTTTATTTACGGGCCATGTTTCAAATGCAATAAGTTTATTTTTTACATCATATATAGTATGACTTCAAATATCACTCCACATTTTGAAATAATTTGACTTGTGAAGAGTTGAACATATTTTCGACAGCCATCTACCTACACTTTATAATAACCACTGTCCGGTCATTGTATAATACTCCGTTTTATTAGAGAAGGTTTTATCCCTGTGCATAAGATACAAAAAACAAACAAAACAAAAACAAACAAAATAGCTACATGGTTAATTAAATCTTAAAAAATTCAACATGGATAGATTTTTTAGATTTTGTCGATGTCTTTATGTGTAAAATTTCTAAGGGATAAAAATACCAAAGATGATTTCAAAATATTAAGATTGAAGTATTTTAAGAAGAAATATCTATCTGTAAATAAAAGCACATAAGTCCATTACAAATTATATTTTCTACAAATTTTATGCAATTTTTTTTCTATGATCATCTAAGGTGTCAAAATATTCTAAGAGGGAAACATTAGAGCTGTTATGTGTTTATAATTTGACCTTCATTCCTTATTCATGCGGGAGTTCTTACCAACCATATTATTTTTTTTTCCTAGTTTATGATCTGTGAATTTTCATTCGTTTGCATTTTATTGAATTTAGTGAAGTAACCGAGAGTATGTTAATTATCGTTCTTTCCATGAAATATACTTGTGAACTTTAACTTTCACTGTTATTATTAGTGCGGACTGTTTGGCTCATTTGTGGTTTGCACCCATTTTGGTTATGAGCACTCCAAAGTACCAGATAAGGAGTAATAGTTGTAAATTACTCTTTATCAAATCCATGCTTGGAGCTATAAATTTATTACTGATAGCTGTTTATCAATTAGTATAAACTAAACTTGTTTTTATTTTACACTATAGTTAAAAGGAATTTTTATTAAACTTACAAACTGTACAATACGGATATGTTAAAGCACGTCCAATAGTATTTAAATGGGAATCAATCAATATAATTATTATTATTATTCCCGAATGATTCTCATCACCCCGAGGGCATGTAAGAAACACATTGCATATCACTAATACAAAATTTTCAGTTTTGAGTAGCACTGAAGAGTGCGGACCATGTTAGCTCAGTGGCAACGTGCTCACCTCTGAACTGATAGGTCCGGGTTTAATACTCACTCTTGCGTTCGATTTATTCACGTAAGGGGGTGAAAAAATCTGAACACGTCGTAACTCGGAGAGGACATTAAACTATCGGTCCTGAGCCTGTACGATGTCAGGTACTCGTTAAAGATCCCTACTTTAACTACACTTGAGTTAGGTAAAGTTTAGGACCCCAATGTAGAATCAATCTTCATTGTGTAGTATTACAATGGGCCAATGTTCGGTCTATATGTCTCCCCTTGTGGGGCTGCGACTGTAACCTAATCTAACCTAACCTATCACTGAAGAATAAGGAAAACTACGTACTTGTTTTAAATGAAGTACGATAAAGTACTTTTACCAGAAAGAATAGTTCATTTTTGAAATAATGACTCCCATTTCGACAGTTGGCTATCCTCCACAGCTCCTATTAGAAGTTTACCTGATGACGAATATGAAGTGTATTGAAACGTGTAGTTTAAATAAAAAACTTATTTTGTGTAGATACTTTGTATTATCGTTTTACCCCCGTATGACTAAATACCACACAATTACAGATTTCACAACTAATGGGTTCATTTCTGTACTAGGAATAATAGTGAAGTCATACTATATTCCTTAAACAGGGTGAATTGTTGGGGTTTAAAAAATTTGACATACACAGAACCACACAGTCCCAAAAACACCAAAAGAATATCAAAACAGCTTGAAAGAATTTTGAAACGTGTAAATCCAGTAAAAGCCTAAAATCGATATTTTTCATGTTCATTATGGATACTTAAGACATTGTAAAATCAGGCTTTCCCTGTTATAAAACTCATACTTTTTTGAAACCCTTAATCAATGTTTTTTGAGATGAACCGACCCTGTCAAGTTATATAAACTCATTATAGTATTTGAAATACATTTATACTCCTGAACACCTATTTTTTAAAATTTATGTTATTTTATCAATAATTTTGTTTTGTTTTGAATATTAATGAAATTGCATATTGTTTTAATAATCATAAGAGTGATAATTTTCAGAAGCACAAGTTATAAGATGATTAAAATTTACAAATCTCTCGAGTTCAAGGAAGATTTTTCAATTTAGAAGGTTGGAATTGGTCTTGAATAATTGGTTATCTGATTCCTTGTAAGAAATGAAATAATATTAGGTTATATAGAGGATGAGTTATGGAAGTGAGGGGTGGGGGTAAGGTTGCCAGCTAATCAGGTTGCTTTGAATTATTTAGAGGGGTAAAGTAGGGGAGACAAAAGGAGAAAAAGAAGGATGATGGTTTGAGGGTGGCATGGTGGTGGTGTTGAGGGGTGCTAGATGGAGATTTTAATAAGCTGAGCTCGTGAATTCTTGACGGAGAGAGAGTGAGTGTGAAGGGGTGAGGGAGAGAGGACCACTTGCCCATCTCTCATAGCGACCTAGGCACGCAATCATCACTGCTTCCTTTTCAATCTCTTTTCAAAAGCTTTTCAGTAGTATTCATGCCATCAGAGGTAGTCATTAGCGATTGATCGTAATAATCTATTCAACATCATATTCATAACTAAGCTAATAACTAAGCACTAGAATCAAAACTATAGTCTCACTTTTGCCTAATCACTTTATTGTTTTCAAAAATTTCCATCTTATAAAATTCATCCCTTGAAAGATATCTTAAATATTCCAATTACATGAGATTACTATAGAAAGAAACACTCACCCCTCACTCTATACACACACACACACACACACCACACACACACACTATATATATATATATGGATTAATTTACCACAATGAAAAACAATTTTTTGAAACAATGCTCTAAGGCCTTTCGTTAACACATCGTCAGAGAGAAAGAATTAAAAAAAAAATTTTTTTTTAATTTTTTTTTTAATTCACTTGCTCTCTGACGATGTGTTAACGAAAGGCCTTAGAGCATTGTTTCAAAAAATTGTTTTTCATTGTGGTAAATTAATCCATCTATTATATCAAGTGTTATTTTGATTATTATTCATATATATATATAGATATAAAAAGATTTCACATAAACACGTGAAATAACAATTAATGATCAAACCACAATAAGAAAATGGGAAAACAAGACTAAGATCTTTCAACCGTAACAAGCGGTCTTCGACAGAGTCAAAAACCCAACTGTTGGGTTTTTGACTCTGACGAAGACCTCTTGTTACGGTTGAAAGATCTTAGTCTTGTTTTCCCATTTTCTTATTGTGGTTTGATCATTGACTATATATTATATATAAACCAAAAGAGAGAAACAAAATAAAAGTAAAAAATGAAAGCTATAAAATAAAGTAAAATGAAAAAAAAAATTATTTGTAAAAGTTTAGAACAGGGATAAAAGTAAAACAGGCTAAAACTCAAGTGAAGATTATAATAAAACAACAAAAGAAAATTGAGAAATAAAAATGAAATAAAAATGTAAACTAATAATAAGCAAAAGAATAAAAGAAATACAAAGAAGCTAAAAGCAAGTATGAAGATGATTGTAAAAATAAGAATGAATTAAGTAAGAAGTTAAATTATAAAAAAGAAGCAAAAATGGAAGATTGAAATAAAAAAATTGATAAGCTGAAGTGAAATAAAATCAATTATCAATAAAAATTAGAATGGAAAAATGGAAGAAATTTGTAAATAATCAGACGTAAAAACATTAGAATGGAAGTAAAAATAATCTTCTCGGGTTACTTTAAGAGCTTCAGAGGAGGTAATTAACAGTCTTCTCAAAGCCCGCTGTCTTCCTGACCTCAACTAGTACCGTTAATTTTTTTATTTTTTATTTATTTTTTTTTAATTATTCAGTTTTTTTAAATTGCTCATAGCTTCATTTAATATTCTTCTCCTTCTGTTATTTTTATTTGTTATTATTTGTTCTTTTTTAGTTATTTTTTTCTCTGTAGTTAGTAGCTTACCTAGGGCGGCCAGGGGAGTGCGTACCTCTTGGTCGCATTCGACCGACAGCTCAGTTAGCTTCAGCTACTCAAAGGGACTACTTCTGCCCTTTCACTCAAGTCTTACTGAAGCATGAATATTGTTATTACCACTGAGGTTAGTATGATTAATATTAGAAATAGAAGAAACCGTCATACCTCGTAAGTTGATATCGGAGACGTTGGAGCGCTTTCGGATCTTGTCCATCTTCGTTCGCAACTAATCTATGGTGCTATTGTCAAGGGGTTTTATTGTTGTGTCCACTGCTGTCTAGATATTGTTATTTCATCTTATGGCGTTATTATTGAATTTATTTAATTATTATCTAGTCTAATTCTTTTATAGTTCTTTTTTTCGTCATACTGTCCGTCTCGTCTTCTTTTTATTTTTGTTAGTGGTTTGAATAAGATATCGGATTGGTGGTTTATCTGTTCGTTTATTAAATTACCCGATTTTTTATGTTTATAAATTTCTAATTGTTCTATTATATTAAGTCTCTGTCCTTTCTGTCCCGTCTTTGCTTTATCAGCATAAATTTTGCCTCTGGCGTAAATTCATATTTTTAATTTGGAGGAACTGGATTTTCGAGATTTAAATTAGTCATGAAATAGATTTAGATTCCCAGATTAGTAATCTTTAATTAAATATTTATCGTTTTAATTCATTAACTATAATAATTATAATAATTAAAAAATGAATACTAAAGCAAATAAATTTAAAAATATTTATTATTTATCACCAACAGTATCGGAAAAAATAAAGGAGGAAAAGTTTATAGAACTGTTAAAACATCTTTAAGGGAGAGAAATTAATTTAAGACCAAACACCTTGTGAATTAATAAAATTGGAAGAGATAGAGTGGTAACTTGGAAGGTATTTTGCCTAAGGACTTATCAGGAAGAAAGGTAAAGGTTTTAATTAGCATTTTATCTGTCGATCTGATAAGGAAGGAAATAAATTTGGGTCTTTGCGTGATCTTAATGATTAAGTAAAGGAAATTAAGATGCTCTTAATTTGGATTGGATATAACTAGTTAGCATTAGAGTAATGAAATATTCCTTTACAAATTATCATTATTATTATTTATATTTAACATTTTATGCTGTAATAAATATTTTGTTTATTGTAGAATTTGCGCCAGGTTCATTGTGCTGATTAAATTTTCATTATGGTGTAATTTTTTTGAATAATTCACTCCTGTTCGATACCGAAATAGACTGGTGTCTCCTAACTTTCTCTATACCTCGATGTATCCTTAGGTTTGGTCAGGTTGCATTAGCTATCCCACCACAGAACACGTGTAAGCCAAAGATTGGCTTACATTAAACAATGTTACATTAAACAATCCCTTTGTGATTAAACAATGAACATTTCTAAGTTTTGCCTACCTCAAATGTATTTACAGTAGCGATCTGATGTCAAACCGAGGAGTTAACACCCTTTCCAAAGGATGACGTGCACAGATTTTTTTCGCTTCCTATGTGAACGAATTGAGGTCCACAATAGGTATCAAACCCCATTCATCAGTCCTCAGGTAAGCACGTGTGCCACTGGGCTACCATGACCTCTTTCGCTGTAGCCGTACTGAAGCAGTTTTGCGTTGATATCAGCATAAATTTTACCACCGGCGTAAATATATAAATAAATATATTTTTCGGTGGTATATTTAATCCTATTATTACTCTTTTTTGAAATATGAATATATCAAAGTATTGATTTCGGGTCAACATTTCGAATTGAGTTTCAACGCAATTATACTTTTAGAGGTAATCTGAGAACAGTGGAATGAATTTTGAATACTCCTCAGGATTTGTGTGTGTGTGTGTGTGTGTGTGTGTGTGTGTGTGTGTGAGTGTGTGTATGAGTATGTATATATATATATATATATATATGTGTGTGTGTGTGTGTGTGTATGTTTGTTTAGTTAGAATTTTGATGTTAAATATCTGAAATAATTCAGAAAAAAAGTAATTTCATGAAGCCAGAATCTTGAAGGGCGAAAAGCATATTCATAATATTAAATGAATTCAGTGAAATTGACCTCATGGAATATTGAAAATATGTCAGTTTCATAGTGCATTCTGAAATTCTAGAATAAAACTAAAATTAAAATTAAAATTTTGTTATTTATCATTGAGAGAGATTCATTTCTATAAATTAGATAAATAAAAAAATGCAAATATAAATAAAAAAAGTACGACAATTAAAGTACACTAAACTGAAATGAATTTGTAATTAATAAACAACTGTTCATAACATGAACGGTCAGTTTTGTTTTTAACAAAATAAATATAAAATTGAATACTGTTTAATTTTACCAGCAGACTTGCTTGAACAATGTAATACCTATTTGTATAACTCTTTTGCTTACCTCATTGGTTTGAAGAGAGCCTGTTCTGAGTTGGCATAATCAATAATTAGTTTTAATTGTGTCCCTCCCTCTTTTTGACCTAAAAAAAAAAAAACGAAATGAAACATCAGAAAATTGGATGGTAATGTAAGAAATGTCACAATTATTCAAATAAAATTGATAAATTGAATAATTTACCGGCTTTACATTGTATTTTAAGAAAGAAATAACTTGATAAAGCAAAGATTTTAAATCAGTATTATTTTAATTTGAATTTTTCAATAAAATTAGAATATGTTTTAACTAATTGTCTAAGACTTATTAGAAATTGGGTCTCGAATGAGTAGGTAATCGTAATAGCTATCCATTAATACACATCATGTGGCTACATGTATAGTGTGTATCCTAGTTCAAAATTTAGTTTTGACTAAACAATTGCGACTTCTCTTTTGTTAAATCATATTGATCGTTCTTTCTTTGTTGATTGGCATTTGTCGACTAATAAAAAAACTGCTTTCCGAAGTAAGTCGAGTCACGAGCGATAATTACAGAATGGGGGTGTTGGAGGCCCTTACAACCTTGTTGAGAATGCAGACAACCTTCTATCTCTACTGGCTCTCAATGCCATCTGTTTATCTTAAAAAACAACAGAAAATTCTGCCAATTGTGCCAAGTTTATTATCTTTGATCATGTCATTTTAGTTCAACCCTTTTCAAAAACTTCTTGTTTTACACTCTCTCAACAACACTCTTTCTGACTACCCTTTTTTAATATTTTACTCTTCAAATATATATATATGATTGGTTGTTTCATGACTAAATGCTATAATTGTTTTTCTTTTGTGAAATGGGAGTGGTGGGGGTTCTTAAATTTTTTAGGTTGCCTGCTCTAATGAAAGACATGTACTTTGAGCATCTCTTCTATGAAGTCACCTCTATCAGCCTGATGAATATTATAAGGGTCCTTACCCTTCCCGGTAAGGCGACAGCGGCTCAACAGGACGACAGCCTTAATCAAGACCGGACCGAGTGACCTCCAAGTGGAGAAGCTAATATCGCATGGCTGCTGCTTATTTTCTGAGGGAGTGCAAGTCCTTACAATATTCGTCATGCTGATAGAGGTGACTTCATAGAAGAGATGCTCAAAGTACGTGGCTTTTATTAGAGCTGGCAACCTACAACTTCAAGAACCCCCGCCACCTACATTTCAATATATATATATATATATATATAAACTAGAATTTTCAAAAGAACACATAGAAAAGAAATCACTGAACTCACTACTGTATTTCGATGTCCTCGTCGTCAGGAATAGATGTGAATCGCTCCAAAGGCTGATAAGGACTCATATATATATATATATATATATATATATAATATATATATATATATATATATATAAGATGTAATTTTTTTTTGAGGGTTGAGGTCTAATGATTTGAAACTAATCATTTTGCCGAAGTTTCGACATATATTTATGTCATCTTCAGGGCTAAAACATGATTTGTTTTACAATTAGCACTACTATTACTACTAATTTGGTTATTTATTACATTTTAATATGTACAGTAACAGAGAGGAATTTATTGATAAATCAGTTATTTCGACTGTGGATTGTTTTACATTGATATAAGGATATTGTTTTGATTATTCTATTGCTTTTACAATAGAAGAATTATAATTATAACAATATCCTTATGTCAATGTAAAAAATCCATAGTCGAAATAACTGATTTATCAATATCTTCCTCTCTGTTACTGTACATATTAAAATGTAATAAATAACCAAAATAGTAGTAATAGTCACGCACTAAGAATATGTTGTATGTTTGTCTATCTGCTTCCTGTTTGGCTTTCTCTTTACACCTATTATTTAAATTGTTTAAGTATTTCTTCAAAATGACGTCAAATTGACCATTGCTATATCCATTGTTGAAATCTACATATTTACTGAATTCTCTGGGTCTCCTTATGAAAAATATTCACTTATGTACTGTCAAGGCCTAATGCCTAATGCCTAAGGCTCTAATGCTATAAGTCTTCATCTACTTGAAATATTTTTCACAAGGAGAGTCCATTAATTTAGGAAATACTTATCAACAACGGATATAGTAATTGACAATATGACATCATTTTTAAGGTAAATATATACCTATACAACTATTTATATAATAGGTATTAGCTGCTACTCAGTACTTCTAAACCAAATTGACAATATCAACCATATATATATATATATATATATATTTATATATAATAAACGAGAAACGGTCCGGCAGGACTGATAACAATTAAAATAAGCAGTGACACATAAACTGAAACACAACAAAGACTCACTTTTCAATATTTAGACCGCCATTACGGTCGAAATATTGAAAAGTGAGTCTTTGTTGTGTTTCAGTTTATGTGTCACTACTTATTTTAATTGTTATATATATATATATATATATTATTATATATTATATATATATTATATAATGATCAAACCACATTAAGAAATGGGAAAACAAGACTAAGATCTTTCAACCGTAACAAGCGGTCTTCGTCAGAGTCAAAATTTTGACTCTGACGAAGACCGCTTGTTACGGTTGAAAGATCTTAGTCTTGTTTTCCCATTTCTTATTGTGGTTTGATCATTTGATTGTTGTTTCACGTGTTTATGTGAAATTATATATATATATATATATATATATATATATATATATTATCAACCAGCGATTAATGAGTATATTGTGGAGTTCAGTGTGCGTTTTAAGAAATATTTAAAGATTAGAGATCCAGTACTACTGAATAACTGTGCAGCTGAGTAAGTGGAAAGGTCAGTAAGTCTTGTTAAATAGTACATTAGTCAGTATATATTCTGTAAATTTTTATCCTGGTTCTAGAAATGCCACAGAAGAGGTCAATAAGTCAGATATGGTTCTGTAGAGATTTCAGGATGATGGGGAAGGTTAATCCTTGACTTGAAAAAGGATATTTGGATGAACGGGCAGGTTTTGACCATACTTGGTTATCAGTCGAGAGATGTACGAGGTGTGTAAATAAAGTAGTGAGACTGATTTTTTTTATATTTTCTATTTAAATATAATTACAATGTGATATTGTCACCTTCAAAATAGTTCCCTTCGGAAGCCACACAGCGCTGGAGACGGTCCTTCCAATCATTGTAGCATTGCTGGAACTCGGATTCTGGAATGGCCTTGAGCTGGTCGGTTACAGCAGTTTGTATGTTTTGTAGTGTCCCGAAATGAGTTCCCTTGAGGTGATTTTTCAATCTCGGGAAGAGGAAAAAGTCACAAGGACTCAAGTCTGGTGAATAAGGAGGCTGAGGAGCAACAGGAATGTTTTTACTGGCCAAAAACTCGTTTATTGAGATGGCAGTGTGACAGGGCGCGTTGTCGTGATGCAACACCCACTTGTCTTTGATGTTTGGCCGCACACGAAGGACTCTTTTTCGAAGTCTTTCAAGGACCTCACGGTAGAAGTGCTGATTAATGCTGATTAAGGTTCCGTACTCTGTTGACATTTTCATCGGTGTTTGCACTTGAAGGCCTTCCGCTTCGTGGTTCATCTTCAATCGACTCTCTTCCTTCTGAAAATTCCTTAAACCACCGAAAAACCTGTGCCCTTGATAAAACACGTTCTCCATAGGCCTCCTGAAGTTTTTCAAAAGTTTCGGTTGCATTATGTCCAAGTCTGAAGCAAAATTTGATTGCACACCGCTGCTCAACTTTGAGGTCACTCATTTTTAAAACGCTCAAGAAAAAACCATTTCACGAAAACCAACGCTACGGACAAACAAATGACTGTGGCGAGTTCAGATTCATACTGGAGGCGCATCACACGTGCACCTGACACTACTCAAGGCCACGCGTCTCCAGCGTTGCCAGATCGAAAGCGACGTTGCCAGTCTCACTACTTTATTTACATACCTTGTATTTTAAGAGATCAATTCCTACCTTAAATCACTTCTGCATCTACACTTCTGATGTATAAAGTATCACTGGTTATAAGGCGAGTAAATTTATTACATACAATTAAAACGCAGCTCTTGCTCATTGTAATTAGCAATATATTAGAAAGAAAACAATATTCGCCATAAAGTATTGTGATTTGTTGAAGTTTCTAATTTTTGGTGTCCTATTTTACCTTGTTAAGTTGCATGCAGAACTTATCCAATTTTTTGAAGCATTTTTTCCATTCAGGGTTCCTTAACTGATAAATTAATTCGCCATACTTCTTATGATTTAAGAAATTTCGAGAAACTTCGAGAAGTTTGGGAGCTCACATTAACCATCTTCAAGAATTAAAATGAACTGAACATTAATCTCCAAATATTAATGAACAGAAGGAAAACTTTAGTAACCAGTTGTGCTTGTTTGGAAACCTCATAAAAGCCAAAAATAAAGAAAGAAAGAAAGTAAACTAAAGGAAGTGGCAGTCAACCACATAAAGACACTCCAGGGGAAGAAACATATAGGTCCTTTTCTAGGGAAACCAAGATAAACCAGCCTGACTTTAACAACAGTGATCTCCAAGCACGTCTCCAAGTACATTATAACCTCTGTATGTGTAATAATGTCTATTAATTCATGGCAATCTGTTATAGTGTGTTATTTACTCGTATTGAGGAGTTTCAAGAATTACCTCTCAACACGAAAAAAAAGTTCAATATGAAACAAACAACTCGTTTTGAACCCTTCGTGTTCTTTTTCAAGTTAATATCGTCCCTCAACAGTGCAGGTATTAACCTGAAGATGATTGCTAAATGTTCAAAACGACTTATTAGTTCCATATTTAACTTTTTACTTTACTATAAGTAAAGTATAGTGATCGTGAAAAAATTCGATCTCGAGATTTTGACGGAATTACATGTTTTGAGGTACCAGAAGTCGTTTTATGACGTTTTTACGATGATGTCTGTGTGTGTGTGGGGGTGGGTGGGTGAGTGTGTTAGCATTGCTTGTTACCACGCTACGGTCCAGAATCTTTGATGGATCAAGTTGATATTTTACAAAAAATGGGCCCCATTTAGACGAAGATCCCTATTGTTTGGGAAGAATTATGCATGATGGGAAAGTCACTTTTTTTGCCAAAAACCGTTTTTTTTAAAACATTTATTTCTCCTAAACTGATAACCCTAGAGTTTTGAAATTTTGACATTATCTTTGAAGTTACAAATGCAACAAACGAAAAATATATTCAGAATTTTAAGACAACAGGAAATATTTTTTTTTCAATAAAATGTAAAAATTTTGACTTATAATTCAATCTCAAACCTTGTGAGAGCGATACAAGCCATACTGTTTGACGGACAAAAATGAAACTATGCCTACAAATAGAACATTATATGGAGAATGAGTTGAGATATTTTTTTTTAAATTACTTTCGCTAAAGGGGCGTTACAGTACGATTTGTGTTTTCAGAAAATGATTTTTTGACGCTAAACGGCTCGTTAAAAAACAATGAACATTTGACCAAAAATGGAACAAAAAATTAGCAATCCACAAAAAAAATTCATGAAGTTTCAATTACGGGAAAGAGCAATAACGATATAAAAACTGTTTGTTTATTCTAGACAAAGAGATCACCTCTATACTTGTCGAATTTTTTGTATTTTTACTTTACTATAAGTAAAGTATAGTGATCGTAAAAAAATTCGATCTCGAGATTTTGACGGAATTACATGTTTTGAGGTCCCAGAAGTCGTTTTATGACGTTTTTACGATGATGTCTGTGTGTGTGTGGTGGGTGGGTGGGTGGGTGGGTGGGTGCGTGGGTGGGTGCGTGTGTTAGCATTGCTTGTTACCACGCTACGGTCCAGAATCTTTGATGGATCAAGTTGATATTTTACACAAAAATGGGCCTCATAAAGACGAAGATCCCTATTGTTTGGGAAGAATTATGCATGATGGGAAAGTCACTTTTTTTGCCAAAAACCGTTTTTTTTAAAACATTTATTTCTCCTAAACTGATAACCCTAGAGTTTTGAAATTTTGATATTATCTTTGAGGTTTCAAATGCAACAAACGAAAAATATATTCAGAATTTTAAAACAACAGAAAATATTTTTTTTTCAATAAAATGTACAAATTTTGACTCATAATTCAATCTCAAACCTTTTGAGAGCGATACATGGCATACTGTTTGACGGACAAGAATGAAACTATGCCTATAAATAGAACATTATGTGTAGAATGAGTTGAGATATTTTTTTTCAAAATTACATTCGCTAATGGGGCGTTACAGTACGATTTCTGTTTTCAGAAAATGTTTTTTGGACGCTAAACGGCTCGTTAAAAAATAATGAAAATTTGACTAAAAATGGAACAAAAAATTAGCAATTCATAAAAAAAAATCATGATTTTTCAATTACGGGAAAGAGCAATAACGATATAAAAACTCTTTGTTTATCCTAGACTAAGAGATCACCTGCTATACTTGTCGAATTTTTTGTATTTTTTTACATTGTTTACATTGACTTAGAAATTTTTTGAATGAATCCACTGATATAAAATTGATATTTATAAAGGAACAATTTAAAATGTTTATTGACTTATATGATATGTAAGAGGAGTAATATGTGCAGGAAAATTATAACACTCACTCAGAAAAAAATCGTATATATGTTATTTGACAAAGGGGAAGGAAAATGATCTTGTTAAATACTAAGAAGCCATAAAATTCCCAATATAATAATTCTGTTAAAAACGAAAAATGTAAAAGGTAATTCAAAATTGAAATCCTTCGTTTAGAGATTAATAAATGTAATTATCGTACATCTTTAATTAACAAATCACCTTAAAACAACATTTTCTTCGCTCTTTAAGATGTTTTTCAGAGAAAAAAAGGGTATTTTCCTGTTTTAAATTTGAAAATTTTACTTTAATATTCAATGTAGAAGGATGTCAAGTAAACGATGTAAGAAATCTACTGGCTATTTGAACAAAAGTCATGTTCTCTTGTAGGATAATATTTCGTTTCAAGAAATGTTCACTTTGGTTTTTCGAAAATGTTATTACTGCTGTAGTTATACTAATGAAATTATTTGCAAATAATAAATTATTTGTGATGTCCAAAAATAGGCTTATAAATTGATATGTCCTTCAATCACTATCTGTACTACTCGTAACTCACGAATGAAATGCTAATAATTATATCCCATTTAGATATTTATGTTATGCTTAAATGAGACGTTATGTTTTTTATACTCAAGAAATTTGACATTAAGTTACTTATAGTAAAGTAGAGTGTAGGCCACTCCAGATTTTTTTACATTCTTTACATTGACTTAGAAATTTTTTGAGCGAATCCACTGAGATAAAATTGATGTTTCTAATGGAAAAATGAAAATATATTATTGACTTATAAGAGATGTAAGAGGAATAATATTGTGCAGGTAAATGATAACAGTCAAAAAAAAAAATCGTATATATGTTATTTGACAAAGGGGAAGGAAAATGATCTTATTAAATACTAAGAAGCCATAAAATTCCCAGTATAATAATTCTGTTAAAAACCAAAAATGTAAAAGATAATTCAAAATTGAAATCTTTCGTTTAGAGATTAATAACTGTAATTATCGTACATCTTTAATTAACAAATCACCTTAAAACAACATTTTCTTCGCTGTTTAAGAAGTTTTTCAGAGAAAAAAAGAGTATTTTACTGTTTCAAATTTGAAAATTTTACATTAATATTCAATGTAGAAGGATGTCAAGTAAACGATGTAAGAAATCTACTGGCTATTTGAACAATAGCCATGTTCTCTTGTAGGATACTATTTCGTTTCAAGAAATGTTCACTTTGGTTTTTCAAAAATGTTATTACTGCTGTAGTTATACTAATGAAATTATTTGCAAATAATAAATTATTTGTGATGTACAAAAATAAGCTTATAAATTGATAACCTTCAATCACTATCTGTACTACCTCAGGAATGACAGGCTAATAATTATATCCCATTTAGATGTTTACGTTATGCTTAAATGAGACGTTATGTTTTATATACTCAAGAAATTTGACATTAAGTTACTTATAGTAAAGTAGAGTGTAGGCCACTCCAGATTTTTTTTTTTATTCGTGGAGACGTAATTCTTGAAATTCCCCATTATAATATTTATTAGTTTTTTCAATTCATTTCGGCTTATTTATTGTAGCTTAATTTGTTTTAACTGTTAATGTTGTGTTTATTTAATGTAATATATAATCTACTTGTGGTTAATATGCCGAACAAAGGCCCCTCCGCCATTTTGCCATATTAAGTTATAATATAATAAAATATATATATATATTATATATATTAATACATAATATACTTTTTTGATGAAAATACGATCCGAAATGGACAAATACAGTTCAATGTACATAAGTACATTGGAGACTAACCATCTCTGTACCAGAGCGCTTGGTTTCCCTCTCATATCTCTCCCGAAGACGGTTCAACCGAAAATTAGAAACTGTACCATAAGTGTGTGCTTTTAATTTCTCTATATTTATTTATGTACATTGAACTGTATTAATACATAATATAATATAGTATATAAAACCCATCAGATATATTATATATATATATATATATATATATATAGTAGCAGTAGCAGTTTGCTTCTCAATGCGAGTACTTCGCACTTCTTCCCGATGACGACGGATGTCGAAATATCGAAGTGAGTTCTGTAGTGTCTTTCTGTGTTCCTTTCTATGTGTTAAAGTGTGTACATATATATATATATATTATATATATATATATATATATATATATATTTATATATAGTATATAGTTGAAACACTGCGCAGTTGTAGTTTGGTGAACAGAGTAATGAAAGGTTAGCTGAAAGAATAGGAATAACAAGACGGACAATAAAGTAAACTAATTTGTAAATAATTCGAAATATTGTTATTTATGTTTGGAAAAGAGAAAAGTAGCTGTAAGCATGTTTATTCGATGCCTATTTTCATTTAAATACGGCCTCTGAAGTACGTTACATGAGAGTTGCATTATATCCGGCCCCTTACTTAATCGCATCTAATTACAACTGACTGGAATAAGTTTCATTAATGAATGAATTTTAATTAGTAAAAGGAAATTAACCAGATCAAGGACAAATTATTTTTCCCATAACGACTTCTCCTTGCCTAGTTTGTAATTAAATTTAGGAGTGGACATTTGTTTCTCTTGTTTCTGTTTGTTGAAGGGATTAATGAAACAAACAAACCACCCCTTCCTTCTTGGAAGGGGTGAGGGGTTGGAATCCTCTATGTCACGTAATCCTTCCTTCCTTAACCCCTCCGACTACACATCACCATCCCTTGTTCTAATGAAATCATCGTTTTCAATCCAAGTTTCTCCCATTCAATTAAACCTAGATTGGTATGTACAAGCTGACAGTCATACGAATTTGAAATTTCTTACTTCCAAAACAATGAAATATTTCTAATTATCTCAAATATATTTTAAATGTATTCATTGTAATCATTGTTAATATGTATTATGTTGTTATTAACCATAACTAACGCTTACCCAATTTTTGTAATTCACTCAATAATTCACTATTGAAGACTATATTTATTAGAAAATATGATGATCTATAAATTATTTGTTACTTTGATCACTACTAATTCAGAGGCGTAGCAACTACTTTTGTCGCCCGGAATGGTCATAAGATCACTGACGCCGATGGTAATCTGATAATCCCCGAAAGTCCTAAAAATATACAGTCGTCATCAAAGAAAACTAAAGATTTTTCAAAACAAAAAGTATAATTCAAATAATAAAAAATGGTTAAATTAAATTACTGGCTAAGCAAACAAAATAAAAAACTTTCGACCCCTTTAAAAAAAATTTTAAATTTTGACAAATTTAAATCATCTTTATTTTTAACTTGCAAAAATTCCAGTTGAAAAATCAGTTTTAAGAACAGCATTACACACATAAAACATAAAAACAATTACGACCTTAAAAACTTATTTTGGTAAAAATTCAAAGTTTTCATTAGGTTTTTATTATTGTATTTTTTTCTATTTTTACCACCTGGAAATGCTACCCCTTGGCACGTGCCGCCGAGACCACCCCACCCTTCGTACGACACTGTTTGAACTTTTAATGAAAGATTAAATTAAAATATGTATATATCACATTTATATTTATTAGACGAGGCTCCATGCCCATGAGTGATTTTCATTTTTATTTTAATTATTTTATTTTATATCATTATCTATTTCTTACTTTCAGATTGTCACTCATGCCTAGTTATGCGGTCGGACTCGTGGTGGCTGTGGTTCCTTACTCAGGTAGAGTAGACACAAATGATCTTATGTGATGTGTCGCTGTGTGAGAAGCAGTATCTTCTCGGGCGGGTGTCTGCATAACACCAAGGAGGAGCTAGACCTCCGGCCCCAACCAGTGGATGGGAGCATTTATTGGCAAATGCTCCTATACTGGTACTCATTTTTAATGAGCCCTGGCCCGGGGGAATGGGTATTTCCCTCTTTGGAGGGGGACGACCAAATCCACAAGGATAAGGGTAGTCCTTAAACTGTCAGCGTGTAGGTGCTGGTCAGACAATTTATATTTATGTGTCCTAATTGACTTTGAGTTCCAAGCCATTACGATCATGAACACCCATGTCTTCAGGAGGTAACCTAACTTCTGTCCATAACTACCCTCAGTCAGTATCATACTCTCATCAGCTTTGCACCAATGAAAAAAAGATAATTATATTGAAACAATAAGTTGGATAAATCATATATTTTTTTCTAGAACTCTGGATTACCTGATATGCCATATATTCCTGGACTAAAAAAATAATAAAGAAATTACATATATAAAGAAAAAAAATAATAATTTAACACTTAAATAAGTTTGCATACAGAAGAAAACATGGTTTTACCATCTTTAAAATTTATAGGAATTAGTTTAGAAAAAATTTTTGGGAATGCAAGAACTTATCCAGTGGTTTTCAAACTTTTTCTTCCATAGACCCCCTGTAGGAATTTTATTTTTTTCATAGACACCCTACCTAAGGAAAATATATTAATATACACATCTAATTGTGTGTGTGTGACGACTCATTTTAAAACACATAGTAATAGAAAAATGAGGGGAAATTGTAAAGAAGAAAGAAACTGAAATATCAATAATTATATCGATATTTTAAAGTCCATGGAAACCATAATAATAATAAATCAAACAAATAATATTACCGTAATTTCAATCGACTGATTCTCAACTCTAGTAGGTGGTTTGGTGGGGGGGTTTAATTTCAGAATTAAACTCTCATATCAAAACATTGGACATATTTTATAAGTTATCAAAACATACTTTTTCATTACTCATGCTCACTTCCTCCCCAAATCTAGTTTATATTTACTTATTATTTTTATTACAATACGAATACCTTAATATTCATTTATAAATATTATTTTATTTATTATTATTAATATTATTATATTCATTTTATTTATCTATTTATTCATTTGTTTTTATTTTTTATTTATAAATTTATTTTTTACCAAAGATATATCCATAGACCTCCAATAGACCCCTTGGTGATCATAGACACCCCCCCCCCTCCACCATGAAGTCCCATAGACCCCCAGGGGGCCCACATGAACCCCTTTGAGAATAACTGATCTAACCAATCAAATTTTTAATTATTCGTTTCTAGGTTTTAGCTAATGTGAATTTGGAGAGATAAGTCCTAATATTGCTGTCTACAATGTTACTGGATGTTACCAGTCGTTTCAGACCAGGCAGAAATGCAATGCTGCGCTATCTGTTGGAACAACTAAGAAGCTATCCATCCATTTTCTGTTTCAGTTGCATATTGATAAAACACTTCTTAAGTATTACTAGTTTTTTATTTTTTTACTTGAAACTAATGAAGTTAAATTAAACTGTTTATAGGTAAATTATTTTTAGAAGGCTACACAAGAAAATTTTAATTTGCTTTTTGCAACAGAAAAGAATTATTATTGGTTTATTTACAAAACAAATTCCCTCGATTGAAATAAGGTTATGGAAAACAAAAATTATTTTTTTCCGAACCTACTAAAGATAATACTTTTGTCATGATTTGTTTTCTTGACCCAATATTTATATGATGTGATTTTGTTTCAATTGTAAATTAATCAGTGTAATATTCTATTTATGCAAGGGTAAATCGATTGCAGAAAACGACATTTTTTGATGATACTGATTCAAGAAGTTGATGTGTTATGCGCAGAAAAACTAGAGCAATGTATACTCAGTTTAATAATACTGTACCCAGTAGAATCAATAGCACTGCCAAGGTTTTTAAAAAAATAAAAAAAATGAGAAATCTAAACTTTGAATATATATTGTTTAAGGAAACATTGTTTTAGTCGTTAATAATGTTAATGAGGGGCCAGGGTAGATCAGTGTCAATGAACTCGCCTCTCGGCTGGTGGTTCCGTGTTTCAATACCTCCTCTACCCCAATCTAGACCACGTACTCCTCGGAGAGGACGTTATGGTGGAAGGTCCCGAGGTTCCTAATGAGTTAGGAACTCATTTAAGACCCCTACTCTAAAAATACTTGAAGGAAAAATTTGTGGCTCTCAACATAGAATGTTAATCGTATGGTATTAGTAAGGATCAATGCACGGCTTATGTGTGCTGTTTGTGTGACTGCTACTGCAACTTAACCTACTAATGATGTTTATAATGTTTATCGAGGAAAAATACTTTGTTTGTTTGCTTTCGAACGAACACACTTATAAGGCTTTCACATTTTTGTGCTGTTCTAGGGTCGGAAGTTGGGGCTCATTTATTATTTGGTACCCTGTTTTTAGTAATGGGCGAGCTATATTATTTGTTGATTCAACATTGAGATCCCAAATTTTGCCTAACTCAGGTGTATTTAGAGTAGGGATCTTTAACCTGACATTTAGAGTACCTGACATCCTACAGTCTCGGAACCGACGGTTTAACGTCTTCTCCAAGGGACAACGTGGTCAGATTTATTCACCTTTCACGTTAATAAATCGAGGGCCAGAGTGGGTATCGAACCCCGGACCTACTTAGTTCAGAGGCGAGTACGTTACTCACTGAGGTAACCTGGAACCCGAATAAAAAAATGTTGGAGTGGGCTTGGATTCAAAAGATGCTGCTTGGTCTAATCTTATAGTCTACAACAGGAATCAGGAGATTGCTCTCTATGTATCCTGGAAACATCTTCTTGGACTTCTTCATTTTATTTTGCCAACTATTGAAGCACAAAATAATTTTTTGCTACATTCTAGTATTATCCATGCTTACTAACCATTATATTCGTATGGATCTTATGGGTTTTAAGTTAAAAAAATCATTGTGTTTTTCCTAATTCTCCTTTTTCTTTCTTTTAAAGCTTACCCGTATATTTATCTTTGAAAAAGTCTAAAGATACTTTAGTATAGTGTGGCGTTGCAGACTGTCAGTTTCTGCCAAGTGTCAGTCTCAGCCTTTCTAAAGTTTTACATAATACTATCTTTACTGCACATGACAAGTGAAAGAACTTAAAAGTCCTCCGTCTGTACTCCTATCTTATTTTTCTCTTCAGTTGTATACCTATCTATATACTTGTATATATAAAAGATTGTTATTCTTGAAAATGTATCTTTCTACTATCATTGTTGACATTAATTCTACACTATCAACACTAGAACTGACGCAAGCATATATTTTACTCTCATACACTTCGAGACCTATTTCTCTAACCTTCACTTTTCAGGATTTTAATAATATCTTTACGATATTACAGATTTCTTAAAATTAATCAAACTTCATCTGTATACGCACATTTTGTGATTTGAAAATATAGAATAAAAACTATCACCACACTCTGCTTCTATTAATAAAAAGATTTCACATAAACACGTGAAATAACAATCAATGATCAAACCACAATATGAAAATGGGAAAACAAGACTAAGATCTTTCAACCGTAACAAGCGGGTCTTCGTCAGAGTCAAAAACCCAACTAGTTTGATCATTGATTCTATAAATAAGTAAATGAATTCAAAATTATAACTTTACTGAATAGCATCAGCAAAACTGAGTAACACAAACAACTTTAAAATAAATAATTCTTAAAAAGAAAAATAATTGTTTTATAAATTTAATATTTACAATAATTTCTATTTAGCATTGATAATTATTAAGTGTTTTCAATAATTAACAACAGCTTTCAAGATAATTAAAACTAGTCTAATTAATTAACAAGCTTTACCAGAAACCTCCGAAATATTGGAGGGTAAAATATTTCCTTTAAAATTAATAAAGCCGATAAAACAGTTAAGCTCCCTCACAAACCAGAGTTAAAAGTCCGTCGCAATTTATTAATTACTTTTTAAAGTTTCAGTAACTCTAGAAACTCAAACAATAAACTAATATTGGTAAATTAAATTAAATAAGCAAACTCTAATCATTGGAAGACAATAATAATAAACATATAATTAGTTTCAACGAGTTGAGCTAATACAATTAATTTTTAAATGAAGTAGAGAGCAGATGTTAAAGTTGTTGTTGTTTTCTAACACCCACACTTATTAAAAGATTTTCACCTTTTAGTGTTGTTCTAGGGGCTAAAATTGTCGCTCATTTATTATTTGGCACATATTTTAGTAATGGGCGAGCCACATCACCTGTTGATTCTATACTGGTAGTCCTAAATTTTTCATAACTCAAATGTATTTAGAGATGGGATCTTTAACGAGTACCTGACATCGTACAGGCTCGGTATTGACAGTTTAACGTCCTCTGAGAGAGACGACGTGCTCAGATTTAATTACCTTCCATGAGAGTAAACCGAAGACCAGGTGGGTATCGAACCTTCCAGGTCAGAGGCGAGTACATCAACCACGGAGCTAACCTCGCCCTCTTAGCAGATATTACATTGCACTTGCATGTATAGTTAATAGCCCATACACATACTAATGCACTCATACACATGAATACACATTCACTCGTAGATTAACATATGCATAAACATTATGCTCTTATACTAATATAAAAACATAGCATTCAAACTGATATAAATAAAAATATAAAACATAAAAATAAAACGCAAGTAGTCTTCTACTTCTTGTCATCATCAACAGAAGAAGTAGTGACTCAAATCTCGTTAGTGTCTGTTAAACAGACAACAAACCGGTACTACGAGGACCCTCCGCCTACTCGGGGACCAATCTCCTACTCTAGACCAGAACCAGGGCCAATAAAACTATAATATTCAATACTATCATCCCATTGGCTCGACTATTGCACCCTCCACAACGTATAAGACCCTCATCCCACCCACCCCACCACTATTGATGTCCTGAAGATGACCACGGAAAGTGATCGAAACGCGTCGACTACAATTGCAGACCTCCTCAACCGTTGTTCTAACAACGAAAAAACTGTTTTTCGGCAAATCGAAGTTCTCCAGAAGAAACTTATAGAAAGGAGCTACTCTGTCGTGTTTAACAAAACGTGTATATATATTTATATATATTAGGTGTTTCTCTAATCGGGGTCGGTCAATTTTCCAGGATAAAAAATCAACTCTCGTTGCCAACGAGATTACCATAGGCAACGAGAGTTTGATTTTTCATCCTGGAAAATTGACCGAACCCCGATTAGAGAACACACCTATTCTATCAAACGGTCGATTATTATTGAATCTGTTGGTATATTATAATATATAATTTATATATATATTACAATTTAAAAAGTTAAATTCACAGTTAGGAAACAATACAAGAGATTACAAAAACTCACTACTCTATGTCGACTGCGTCATCATGAGGTAGAAAGATGTGAGTGCTCTTAAGGGAAGTAAGGACTCAAGCTGACTTATTCAACAGACAGTTAGTGATGCCAACTTATGGAGGAAAGAAAGACAAGAAAAAATGAAATATATGATAATAAAAATAAAGAAGAATTGAACTAAATAAAAAAAAACTAAATAACTTGTCACTTTTTGAACGAAGTTTCTGATCCTTCTTTCCTTATTTCTGTGACTCCTAATGACAAACTTGCGGTTGATGAGGGAGTAGCCATTAAGAGTCTGAGAGGTGATGTTTTCTTGCTCATCATGGTCTAGAGACAATAGTTCTGCTGTTACTCTAATGGACCGTGATGTCTATAATCGTGTCACCATGGAACAATTGTCGAATCCTCTCTTCTACGTCCCATTTTTCCTTTGATCTTACTTCCACTTTTCGTGCTGATCTATCCTAATTACTTGATAGCAGGGTCCCAGGTTGAGGATATCTCTCAGTGTGTCATTGTCACAGTTATACTTTTTCGTCCTTGCCGTCCTGTTTATTATTTACCCCCTTAAAATATATAATCTGATCCATAAACTTAAGTTCCCTTTCCAATGTTTTTCCGTCTTACCTTTACTTCCTTTCGTAGCAACCCCGCCTATCCCTCATACTCTTCCTCTTCATCTTGTAATTCAAACTGAATAAATAAAAAATAAAACATAAAAATAAAACGCAAGTAGTCTTCTACTTCTTGTCATCATCAACAGAAGAAGTAGTGACTCAAATCTCGTTAGTGACTGTATATAAGGTTTCTTCTCCTACACCAGCCTGTTCTCTCTCGCCCACACTCTCTATTCTATATATATATATATATATATATATATATATACACTAGCAAATGTACCCATCTTTGACGGGATCAAAATTCTATTACATATACTTGGTATTCCAAAATACAATTAGAAATTATAGAATTGTAGAAAATACCATTATTATTACAGTGTTAAGCAAATGCCTCTGTATGCACTACATTAGCTTTTCTGTCCTTCAGGTTCATGGAAGAACACACAGTTGGAACCTCTGACTCTTGAGCAAGTAAACTACATTGACCATGTGTGAAAAACGTGGTCTCGCTAACTTGAATTCCTGTGTTAGATAAAGTTTCCCCTTGCAACTTGGTTAACGTCATAGTGAAATGGACTCTGACGGGACTTTGCAATCGCTTCAACGGAAAGAAATAGTGGCTCGGAATCAATGATATGCGTGGTATACACACAGACTCCCCATTCCACACCCAATCATGATGTCTGCATCTATGGCATATCTGTGTAGAGCATAAACTCAGAGTCGTGTCCCGTTGCACAGTTTTGGGGCACTCACGTGTCGTAACATGAACTTTGTTACTGCTACTAAATCGCAGCATGGTTGGTGTTCCTACTTTAAGTTTTTATTCATGAGCAGGTAGTCCAGGAGAAAGAAATTCAGAATCAATAAATTCTGTTAGATAATGAACTGCTTCTTCATTACTAATCACTCTCTTTACTGATTTGTAAGTTCTTTCCTCGAGATATAGCGAAGATATAGCGAAAGATCTTGTTGTTGCTTTTTCCTGCCTGTTCATACTAAGGGTTGAGAATTGCCCGTTCACAAAAATTATTTATTCTGTATAGATAGTATATCCTCAACTCTGGGAAACACCTTTTCAATGATGTCAAATATGATGTCAAATTAAAATCAACTAACAATACCTACTTGCTACACTTGTGTATTTTCAAAACAAACATGTCTGTGAAGTTAGCAAAATACAACTTAAAGAACCATAACTTCGCTTTTGCACTGAATTATCAATCTATTCAGAGCCTATATTTTAAGGTAGGCATACACAAATCTAGTGTAAAAGTTTCAGATCGCTGTGTCTCATGGTGGCTGAGTTTACTTGTGACAAACGTTTTTGCTTTAAACGTCCATAACTTCACTTGTACGTTGAATTTCCAATTAATTTAGAGCTTATATTTTAAGTTAGACCTACAGGAATCTACTGTAAAAGTTTCAGTTTGATATGTCTTATGGTGGCTGAGTTTACTTGTGACAAAATTTTGCGGACAAACCGACAGAAATTTTTCTGAAGTGGATTCGGTTTCTCGAATGTATGAAACGTAAAAAAAACTTGAAATGAGTCAGTTCTAATCAATGTACAGACAAAATCATTCCTATATATATAAATATATATATAATATATATATATATATATATATTAATTATTTGCATGGAGGCGTTCTTCTTGATTTCTTCGGAGACATTGATGGAAGAAGCATTAAACACCGCATTGTGATTGGCTAGTATAGTCAACCAATCGCATGCGGTGTTTAAGTATATCTTACGATACTTTTTTACACTAATCTCCTTTTTCTATATATTATATATATATATATATATATATATATATATATATAATACCTATATTTGTTTTAATTTTTTCGTTCTTTTAAATTTGTCTTTAATTCCCTTCGATTCTTTTATATTTACCCAACTTGTAAAGCTTATCTGAATTTCTGTTTTATCTTCTCTTAATTCTATTACTTTAAGACCGGGTACGGCGGGCAGCATTGGAGGTTGCCGGTCGGTTACTTGCCGTTACGTCTACAACGTGCTTGGTCTACCATTCGCTTTTCTCATGAAGACGGATTACCCGACAATTTGAGTTCGTATGTGTGTTTCCTTACTCTGTGTGTTACTCTTCTTGAATTTTGAACTCGTATATATATATAATTAAATTTAGAACTAGGTAACACAAAAAGGAGACTAACACTCACGATTCTCGATCAAGTTGGTTTTCTTACCGTTTTCAGGAGAGGAGAAAAAGAAAAAGAACAGGAACACAGGAGTGGAGATGTAAAGTGCCCACCGACCGACACAAAGTCATGTATATATATATAATATATTTAGTCTCTATCTTTTATTTACTAATACAACTAAAAAATTTTGTGTATTGTATTGAATTATTTTTCTTTTCTCTATGGTTATTTTTGATTAATATAGTTTGTTTTTATTTTTTATTCGCTATAATTTTTTATCTAATTTACAGATTTACCCAACTCGTACTGCTTATCAGAATTTCTGTTTATATCTTCTATTAATACTATACTTTAAGACAGGGTACGGGGGGCAGCACTGGCGGTTCCCGGGTTGGTTACTTGCCGTTGCGTCTACAACGTGCTTGGTCTCCCTTTCTCTTTTCTCCTGAAGACGGATTGCCCGAAAATTTGAGTCTGTAAGTATGTTTCCTTACTCTGTGTGTCACTCTTCTTGAATTTTGAACTGATATATATATATTAAAGTTACAGTTAGAGAACACAAGAAAAAGGACGAATACTCACGAATCTCGATAATTTCGGCGTCTTGCCGTCTTCAGGAGAGTAGAAAGAAAGAAAATAAAAGGAGAAAGAATGAAGGAACGGAGACGTAAATGCGTCCACTGGCCGATGTAAACTGGCGCGATACAATGACACAGTGCAGCCACCTTACCAACGTGAACCAGTTTAGGCTGTGAGTAAGTAAAATTATAAAAGTGTTATTTAAGTAAAAGGGAGGATATATATATATATATATATATATATATATATATATATATATATAATTATTGGTTAAATCACAATATGAAATGAGAAAACAAAGACTAAGATCTTTCAACTGTAACAAGCAGTCTTCGTCAGACAGTTGGGTTTTTTACTCTCACTTAGTCTTCGTCAGAGTCAAAAACCCAACTGTCTGACGAAGACCGCTTGTTACGGTTGAAAGATCTTAGTCTTGTTTTCACATTTCATATTGTGGTTTGATCATTGATTGTTATGTCACCTGTTTACATATATATATTGAAACCGTAGGTTCTTTTTATTTATTATTTTTTATAATTATTATTTTTTTTGTTTAATAATTTTGCATATATTTCCTTTATGTTTTGTTTTCTTCACCTTTATTCTCCTTTTTAAAAACAATTTTTTTCCCTGATCTCGACTTATAAAAGCACTGCTTTAACGCTCACCTTGTGAGTTCTTTAGTTGACTGTCGTGTCTCCGTCAATTCACTTCTTCTCCTGAGGACGACTGCCGTTACGGTTTAAATAGTGAAAAGTGAGTCTTTGTTATGTTTCTGTCTATGTGTCACAGTTTGTTTTAAGTTTGTTTTATTAAAAAAGATTTTACATAAAGACGTGAAATAACAATCAATGATCAAACCACAATAAGAAATGGGAAAACAAGACTAAGATCTTTCAACCGTAACAAGCGGTCTTCGTCAATAAAACACCCAACTCAATTTTACAGTTGAAAGATCTTAGTCTTGTTTTCCCATTTTTTATTGTGGTTTGATCATTATATATATATATAAAATACTATTTAAAAAGTTAAATTCACAGTTAGGAAACAATACAAAAGATTACAAAAACTCACTACTCTATGTCGACTGCGTCATCATGAGGTAGAAAGATGTGGGCGCTCTGAAGGGAAGTGAGGACTCAAGCTGACTTATTCAACAGACAGTTAGTGATGCCAACTTATGGCGGAAAGAAAGACAAGAAAAAATGAAATATATGATAATAAAAATAAAAAAGAATTGAACTAAATAAAAAAAAAATTAAATAACGTCACTTTTTGAACGAAGTTTCTGATCCTTCTTTCCTTATTTCTGTGACTCCTAATGACAAACTTGCGGTTGATGAGGGAGTAGCCATTAAGAGTCTGAGAGGTGATGTTTTCTTGCTCATCATGGTCTACAGACAATAGTTCTGCTGTTACTCTAATGGACCGTGATGTCTATAATCGTGTCACCATGGAACAATTGTCGAATCCTCTCTTCTACGTCCCATTTTTCCTTTGATCTTACTTCCACTTTTCGTGCTGATCTATCCTAATTACTTGATAGCAGGGTCCAGGTTGAGGATATCTCTCAGTGTGTCATTGTCACAGTTATAATTTTTCGTCCTTGCCGTCCTGTTTATTATTTACCCCCTTAAAATATATAATCTGATCCATAAACTTAAGTTCCCTTTCCAATGTTTTTCCGTCTTACCTTTACTTCCTTTCGTAGCAACCCCGCCTATCCCTCATAACTCTTCCTCTTCATCTTCTAACAAGTCTTGAACGAACGTACCTCTTCTTCTTCGCTTCTGCCCTCTTCCTGAAGACGAACTTCGTTTCGAAATATTGATCCCAGTAAATGTTTTCTTTATATACTTATTGTGTTTTTTCAGCAATATATCAATATACATTTATTCAAAAAAAGATAGTGAGAAATAAGCCGGGACCCGACCCGACCCGACTGGAGCGTAATAAATGATATTTTGGGCCCCACTCGGACCAAAGGGTCGGCCTCGAGCTAAGTATCTTACCTTAGAAATATAAACACAGTAATACTTACAAACATGGATGATCTCATTTGATGCTAACCCTGCGAGAAGTTTGTCCACAATTTTATCGTTCTCTTTGTACATCTCCAATCTCGAAATTCTTAACTGAAACTTCTCCAAGTTGGTTAAATTTTTCCTGAAACAAAAAATAAATATCCCATAAATATATATTGTGCAATGGTTTGAATTTCTATCTTAATATTTTATATATAATATATTTCATTACTATTCAAACCCTCTTATCCACAAAGATGTTCATGGTATAATAATATAGTTTGAATATAAACGAGAGAAAAATTTGCTTGCATTAGAAAAGAGATAACACAAAAAATTAAATTTTTCCCTTTGATTTAGTTACTAACAATGTCACTGTTAGAAATTTATTCATACCTATTATACGACTGTCAGACTTGAAAGTCCTGAAAAGCAACTAATTAATGTAAATAAAATTACCCAGATAAATTTATAAATACACGTATATTATGCTAGTTATAAAAGCATAATATAACTTTTATAACTAGCTAACTATGGTAAAAATAGAATATTATTTTTATCGCAAATACAGCCAGTCACAATTCTTCTACATTAATTCTCTAAATACTTGGTTTTCCTTCTCTTTTTTCTCCTGATGGTGTTTTATTCTGATAGTTCATATGTTTTGCTACTATTTGCAAACCTATTGTTAATTTTTGACTAGTTATAGTTAATTTCTGTTATGATCCTTAGTTTTGAACTTAGTTCGTTTAACGTTGTATATGTCCAGTTTGGAACGTTTTCCGATTTTGTAGTGTATCCGAAATAATTATAAATGGATTAATATATTGTTAACAATGTTTTATGTTTTAATGTAGAAATATAGATAGTTGAACGACCAAAACATAAATTAAGATAGGTATCATAAGTTCAAAAATTAACTACAGATTTGGAAATATACTAGCGATCACAATACAATGTCATCAGGAGTGTAAAGAGAGGAATGAGCAAGCATTCAGAAAATTAATGTATAACTGTGATTGATAGCCCTTTTCTTTACTTCTGACGCTTTTTTTTTCGAAATTTAAAAAACCGAGAGAATAGTTTTTTGTTCTTGTAAACGCCTAGCAATCTTCCATCTAGAAGGAGAGAAACGCATTCTTTTGCGGCAATCTCTGTCAAGGTTTCTATTTTCAAGATAAGAATAGTGAGATCTTCTCAGCTTAAGTGGACTGATTGAAGTTTCGAAAACTATAAATATTGAATTCATTCATAGAAATAATAAACAGCTTGAGATGGTTTAATTTAATAATACTGGAAGTTAATTGTCAATCCATTGACAAAATGAAAGACCGTTTGTCCTTCAATTGCAATGCTAGAATTACTAAGTTGAGCTGATCAGAAGCTTCCCGGAGTGTAGAGAGGGTTCAATGAAAGCCGATCTCAATGATTCAGAGGACTCCGGTGAATGATGAGTCAGCAGCTCAGTGACACTTTGCCAAAAATCAAATGTCACGATGAAAACTTCATCACTGATGCAAACTGTAGCGAGTGTCACCAAATTAATGTTGATCATATTTTAATAATATATAAACTTGAAATATTGATAGTGAGATCGCCTTCATTTAGTAAAAAAAAATGCAAGTCTTCAAAAACTGACTTCTGAAAGTAATAATAATGTTATATGGGAAATTTCAAGAAATATCGTCTCCACAAAAAGCAGCTTTCTGTTAACACTAAGAACGCTTTTTTAACACTTAGTGCACTTCTTCAGGTTGCCATAACACCCTCAATAGAGCAAATGTACATCTGAAGAACACTAAGTATTCGAAACGCGTTGTTAGTTTTTAACATAAAGCTTTTTCGTGTGGAGATATAAGTTTTTAAAATAAAATTCCCCATAATGAGTAAATTCCATATTATAACAGATTGCACAAGTAATTAAGTAACATCATATGTTTGAAATTACATAATAAAACAATAATCATTTATATATCCTTTAACCAGGGGTTTTCAGCCTTCCTTGCCCATTCACCACCCTCTCTTCTTTCCAAAGTATTATATACACTTTCACAACTTTACATTGACTATGTCTATAATAGAATATTAAAAATTAAATGCTAATTACAATTATTGATGAATATATTAATTTAACCAATATAGTATGTTTTAATTTATAATGAAAAATCTAAAATAGCTTTCCTCACTCAATAAACTAAGTGTGGTTACAATTCATCCCCGAAAATCCAAAATTCACCTGGGTGAATTTCACCCCCATTGAGAACCCCTGCTTTAGAAGAAGGTGCATTTTCGGCCCGCAAGCAACTTATGCAAGCAAAAATGTAAACAATTTTGAAACATATTGAGGACTTTTACAATTTATCCTCAAATAAATTAGGATATTTATTTAGGATAGGCTAAGTATGTACTAAATTGAGTAGATTTAGTAAATACTCAGATATTGGAATATACGTTTGCAATTACGAGAGGAGACTTGTTGATATGTTCAGTAAGGCCGGTTTTTCATGGCAGTTTGAAGGTAGTCTGAAAGGATCTTTTTGGGTTTAATATGATCTACTTTCACTGGCACTAAGATGCCAAATGGGAGAGATACTGCTGAAGGAATTGTGTAGAAAGAACGGGATGAAGGTCACTATATAGGTTTCTGCGTCATCTACAAAGGGAAATAGTTATTCTAGGATAGTTCGGGATATCAGCTGTGTGGATTTGGTACAGAGTAGGAGGTAAGTAAGCTTCCTTCTGTAAAACTTCCTTTTATAGGAGAGTAGGAGAAAAGAACTGCTAATAATGAGGTAGTAAGTTTAGAGTAGGATCTATTTAATCAAATATTAAAACTGCTGATCAAAGGTGACAGCCAGGTCTGGTGAGAGGCTCCAGAATAATACTGCTCCAACTCCAAAGCATAGGAGTTGGATTCCATAGAATGGAATGCTGTAGTTAAGTGGGGGCGTCAGGAAAACAAACTGGTGATCAGAGAGAATATTCTAGAAGCTTTAGATACATATTATTAGTTTTAAGATTAAATTCGAGCGGTTTTCAAAGGGTTTTAATAGGATAAGTCTGATAGATTTATTAGGTTTGAGTATCATACTGATAATGGGATGTTTCCAAAGTATAGAGAAATATTTATGGCATACAATCTTACCTTTTTAAGGAAATGAGGAACGTAATTAATAAGGAGCATAGCCTTTCATAAGTGCTTCTTAATTATTGAAGGAGTGATGAAGTGAAATTCGACTACTTTTCTGCGTTATTGTGTACAAAAAAGTTTATTAATTACTTTATTGCATACTAAAGAGTAGTTGTTAAAACAAAAAAAGTTATCTAAATATTAAATATAATAATTAAGTATTGAAATATCAGTTTCGTATTTTCCTAACACAGTTTAATTCCTTCAATAAGATTCACACTTTTTTAGTATTTCGGAAATACTGTAAGTAGCACTGTGCAAGAATAATAAAAAATTCTCACAGCATTATTTCTCAACTCAAGTACAGTTTTTATAATTATCTTGTAATGGTGTTAACTGTTGTTAACTTTTTTTTTTGGTCCAACTTAAGATCGGTACGATTTAGAGTAAAAACAAGAAAATACAAAGTAGTCTTCAAAATCAAAAGTAGTACACATTTGATTTTATTCATTTTTTACATTACATTTACATTTAATGAATTACTTATTACATTTTTTTAATAGGTTGAGATGTATTTCTTCGTTTATCAAACTTCATCAATAATAAATCGCTTACCGCCAGCTTAGCTCAGTGACTACGTGTTCTCTCAACTAGTAGCTCCGGGGTTCAATACCTACTCTGGCTTTCGATTTATTCATATTTGAATATGTGAATAAATTTTGAATAAATCTGAGTATGTGAATAAATCTTGAATAAATTTGAGTACGTGAATAAATCTGGGAAAAACCTGAGTAAGTGAATTAATCTTGAGTAAATCTGAGTACGTGAATTAATCTTGAGTAAATCTTAAATAAATTTGAGTACGTGAATAAATCTTGAATAAATCTGAGTACGTGAATAAATCTGAATACGTAGTCTCTCGGACAGGATTAAGCTGTCGGTCCCGAGCCTATACCATGTCAGATACTCGTTAAAAGTTATTCCTCTAAATATACTCTAGTTATGTACAATTTAAGAATCACAATGTAGAATCAATCTTGATTGTGTGGTATCATAAATGCCTATGTGTTTTCCCTTGTGGGGCTGACAATGCAAGCCAACATTCCACCACTCAATGGGATTCATTAATTGATCAAATATCGGCCTCTTATATTTGAAGCACAACGTCTTAATTATTAGAAGAGTAATTATATACCAGTTTTTATAATACCAAATTTTTTTTCTTAATAAAATGAATAATAATATGCAGTTATTTCTGCTGCAACCTATATTTTGGGTTTAATACATTCAAACTAGATAAAAATCTTGCCGCATTACATTAGGTTAAAAAAAGAAAAACTTCATAAAATACTGTTATATTGGGCATAATTTAATTAACTGGTTAGACCTTTTGAAGTGTAATGTAGGAATGAAAAAGGTTGATCGACTATTACTTGACATTGGCTGTGCTTTGAACATGCAAAGTGTAAACAATTTGAAATACTGACAGTTATTTTGAATGGACTCTTAATCATTAGGGAAGCTAATTTAAATGCTTGATAAGGATTGCACAAAACTCAACAAGGGTAACTCGTTATTTAAATTTGTTGCCTCTCCCTCCCTCTATCCCTACATTACGGGTATTATGATGCTCTAATAAGCTGTACTCACATGTCTGGAACTAACAGGCCATTTTCGAGAATTATTGCAGCACACTGGTATTTTTGTCACTACCTACTTACTGAAATTTCATTCTGTCTGCATTCAGTATAAATTTTTATAATAATAATAATAATATTAAAAAATAACACTACCTATAAGAATACAATTCATTTAGTTTTCAGAAAAGTAAAACATTAATTCTTTTAAACAATTACACAAATAATATTTAATCACGATTATTTTTTAATAATCAACATGTACATTAATGATTTGAACAAATAGAAAATCTCATAAAGAGACAAGAGATAGGGAGACCAAGCGCACTTGTGAGCCAACGCTTGGAGACAAAGAGTGTTGGAGACAAACAGTGTTGTCCACGCGTGCCCAGTTCAAGAGATGTAAGAAAAATGAACTAAGGATAAGTAAAGGCAGTGAAAAAAGTTATATATATATAAAGATTTTACATAAACAGGTGAAATAACAATCAATGATCGAACGACAATATGAAAATGGAAAAACAAGATTACGATCTTTCAACCGTAAGAAGCGGTCTTCGTCAGAGTCAAAAACCCAACATCAATAAAACCCAGTTGGGTTTTTCACTCTGACGAAGATCGCTTGTTACGATTGAAAGATCTTAGTCTTATTTTTCCATTTTCATATTGTGGTTTGATCATTGATATATATATATTTGTAAAATTTGAGAGCAGTTCCTCTTTGACACACCTTTATTAAAAATGACACCAAACTTAGCTGATACCTGTTTCTTAACAACTAACCTGTCAATTTTTCTAAATCTCACTCTCGTTATTTCGTCTACACAATAAAGTACATCTCCTATGGTCAACATGTTCGAATGATCAACATTCATTATCAGGACGTGAATGACTTTTTGGGTAAACATGTCGACTATGGGGATGTACTTTATTGACGAAATAACGAAAGTATTTAGAAAAATTATTTTATATTATACTATTTAGAAAAATTGAGAATTTTGTTAAGAAACAGTTATCAGCTAAGTTTGGTGTCATTTTCATTAATGTCTATAAATATTCTAATAGGACTTATAAAATGTGGAGATATTGTAATTTGTAAAAGTTACAAATTTGGCAACACATTATGGTTAAAGGTGAATAAACGATTTTATCTCTCCGTCCGTGTAAGCTACCATAATTGTAAACCTAATTTTAATGAAGTTAGTATCTAAATGTTACTATGAAATAACTTTGTGACAGGACTTATTAGCCTGTTTTTAAATAAGTAAATACAAATTTTCTAATGTTGGATGAATTCTAAAGCATAATTCATCTCATGATATAAACGAAAAAGAGAAATATGCACGGAATTTTGTAAAAAAAAATATTCAAATCAGTTCGTATTTTTTAAATGATAATTAAAATTAAATATGTTATAACCCAAAGAAATTCTTAAACAAATAATTTAATTCAACATTTTGATTTAGATGTTGAAGTCACCAACTAGATTAATAGAACAATTGAAACTTCTAAATTTAATTAATAAAATTAAACTTAGTTGAACCTAAATAATTAAATAATCTACACTAAAAACAATAAAAACTTTATTAATTTTAGAAGTCGTAGATAATTAATAGTATATATTCAAGTATATTAAGTTGACTTTCGATGAGGTTCTCATTAAAGTATAATTCATTTTCGTAACTACTGGAAAATAAGTTTTCTGTGTTTGGTAAGAATTCGTTTCATGTTAATGCAATATTGTCTTAAACAATACTTGTAATGGCTGGTTCATTGTATGATTATTTGGTAAACATAGTTATTTCATGGCCATATATATTTTTCTTGTAATGTAAAATCAATAATTCTTCATTCATTCGTGTGAATAAATTGAGGGCCAGGTGGGTATCGAACCCTGGACCTACCAGTTCAGAGGCGAGTACATTAACCACTGAGCTAACCTGGCCACAACCTAGAGCCTACTCCTACTAACTGCAGGATTGTTTCCTCTTTCGAAAATCATGTCTCTCTATTATTATATGACTTGTGTCTTAAGGTTGCAAACTTAACTGGTTTCCGTTAAATATAACCGTAACAATTGATACAACACTGTCATGTGTACATGAAAAGTGACAAGTATTGATTAATTTCCTAATGTTACAAATAATTAAAATTTCTACAATAAAAACTTGATAAATGAAATAATCAACTACTCCAATACATGATATATATATCACTCAAATTCACAGCAACGTCTACTTTCACGACTTTTAAGCTGGTCTGCTTTAGTTTTCTAACAACTTTACGCCGGGTTGGTTTTAATTCCTAAATCATTTGTCCATGAGGCATACTTAAGCATGAACAAATGTAAAATAAACGAAAACAACTTATAAAACGAAAAACTTTGTAACAAGAAAAACAAAACAAATATAGTAAATAACAAACAAGAACAAGACTTACAACAATTAGACATACAAACAAACTTTCGGTCTCAAACATAGGTCATCTTCAGGTTAGAAACTATAAAAGTACTTTTATCCTGTTTATCTATATATATTGTAAACAGGAAAACGATCCAAAAGGACAACAAACGTTTCACAGTATGGTAAACCTCAGACACAGAAGCAAGAAACAAACTCACTTAATGATTCTAATTTTCGGTTGAACCGTCATCAGGAGAGTTGAGATAGGGATACCAAGCGCACTTGCAAAGCGACTGTTGGAGCACAAGAGTGTTGTCACACGCTATTGGTTTAAGTCAAGTTCAAGTATGAAAAAGTAACTAAGAATACTCGAAGAGATAAGAAATAGAAAGTGAAAATAGGAAATATAAATAACAAATACTTAAATAATAATAATAATGAAGATGGTTAGAATAAAGTAAAGTTGTATAAATAACAATTTAAAATAAAAGAAAATAAAAATAATATTAAAAAAAATATAATACAAAATAGTAAAAAGTAAAGTAATACATTATATATATATATATATATATATATATATATATAAAATTAAACTTTTACCTATTTCTCTTCTTACTATTTTTCGAGTAATAGTTATAGAATATTCTATATGAAAAAGAGAATTAATGTCACTGTATTAGCAGGACATAGTATCAATGAAGGAAGTTTGATTTACTAGTATTGTACTATTAACAACAGCAAAATTAATTATTTGCAAAAAAAAACTTCATTATTGTTACTAGTTAAAGTGATATTTCTAGTTAAAGTTGAGTTGTTATGAAATAAACAGCAATACTCGGACAATCCCTTTCGATCTCACACTTGGGTGAACATTATTTTAACACAGAGCCAAAACATCTGACCGCAGCGAAATAAGCCGTAATCAATAACCTTTTAGGATGGATTTGCCAGTTTTTAAATCAAACAGTCACATTATCTAGTAAAACAAACTCTCATCGGCTAACCAACTAAAATTAAACAGTACTTATACAAAATTGTTTCAGCATATATGAAATATTATATATTTATATTGTAAAACTAAATTTATTTTAATTTATTTTGTCCAGTCTAATATATGTTTTATTTTTGTTGTGCTATAACTAAAAGTACAAACCTCTGGGGGTAAATTTAAAAAAAATAAATATTACATACTAAATAATAATATTCCTTAAATATTAACAAAAAACATGACTTTAGTTCAAAATTTAAATATTGAAATTTTAGATTATTTTATGTAATAATTTTAGATTTATTGAAATTTTAGATTCTATTATTTATTTTTTCCCTTTAACTAGTTAAATATTTATTATATTTATGTTGATTTACATCTTATATCTAAGCCTCAACTGCACAAGTAAAAACTTGTTTGTAAAACAGATAAGTTATATCTAATCCTGAACTGCACAAGTAAAAACGTGTTTGTAAAACAGATAAGTTATATCTAATCCTGAACTGCACAAGTAAAGATGTTTGTAAATGGAGTTAACCTAACATTTAATTAATATAAGTTAAGTTCTTGCCTCTCAATATTGTTTTTTTAAAAAAGTTTTTATTTACTAATTACTTATGTTATGGTTTACAGTATTAGTTAATACTTTACTATTAGATTCTTTTAATAGGAGTCTGTCTAATAAAAAAAAAATATAATATAAGAAATAATACAATAAACAATTGATCATAAGACTCCTGAGACAAGACAGAGTCAAGACTAAGGATTAGACAAGACTAAATGAGAGTTTGGACAATACTCTATGAAAGGTTTGATAAGACTTTCCATCTTCCATGTAAAGTAGAAAATAGATTTGTCTCAATATTAACTTATATGAATACACAGATATATCATAATAAACTATGGAAATCTACAATGAAAGAACTGATCAAAAATTCAATAAAAAACTGGATAAGTTCTAAAGTCTTTTGAGGAAGCTCCTTCTCAAAAAATAACTTAGTTCTTTAGAAATCAACGTATATATCGAGTATGAGACTTAGACATGTGACTGATATGTACCCATTAAAATACCTAGTCATTGGTTACTTTGAACTTGTTCAAGTCCAAAAGATACTGTGAGGGGGACCAGTTATTTTAGTCAAATATCTTTGACATGTGTTTGAATTTCTAACATTTAAACCTTGATTCACATGATTATCAATTTACAGTTAATATGTTAATTGGGAAATTTTTTTATGCACATATATCAAAATATATTTGATTGCTTGTATATTTATCTGACTAGTTGGGTGAGAAACCAATGAAAATACAGTTTTTGTAAATCAACGTGAGTTGGAGTTATGTGAGTGTTAAAATGTACCCAGTTACTCACTGCCCTGCCAAGTCTCCAGTCGATATGTTTCAACTGAACCTACATATGTATAGCGGCTGATTATACTGGTGCAGAGAGACGGTTAGAAATTCTCTTTGACTGTTGAAACCAAACTTAGAGATTGTAAATCTGTGTTTTTGTCAATGTACTTTGTTTATATTGAACTTTATTTACATACAAGTAACTCACTTCAAAAAATAGGGGATTAACACATCGTTAGAGAGTAAGTGAATGATTTATAAGACATGCTATTGTCATAATTATATAAGTAACAGAAAACTTTTCTGTTACTTTCTTCTTTCTTACTTTGTTTGCTCTCTAATGACATACAGTGAAAGGCCTAAGAGGATTTTTTCTTTTCTTTTTCTTTTTTCTTGTGGTTTAGACTTCATTGATTGCATCACGTGTTTAATTGTGATTTCTCAGTATATATATATAGTTCAATATAGAAAAAAAACATAGAGAAATCAAAAAACACACTTAGAGTCTCTAATTTTTGGTTTGAACCGTCTTCAGGAGAGATAAGAGAGGGAAACCAAGCGCACTGGTTCAGAGACGGTTGGGTCTTCAACCGTCTCTGAACCAGTGCGCTTGGTTTCCCTATCTTATCACTCCTGAAGACGGTTCAAACCAAAAATTAGAGACTGTAAGTGTGTTATTTTGATTTCTCTATGTTTTTTCTCTAAATTGAACTATATTTGTCCGTTTGGATCGTATTTCCAACGAAAAAGTATATATATATATATATATATATATATATAATATTATGTCTGAACGAGAAAGTGAAATTTGATACAAAACGACTAAAAGGAATGGTTTAGAACTTTATTTAAAATAAAAACTGTACAGGATCTTAGTGACATATGACTCAGTGGAATCGTAAATCCCGAATCAAGATATTTTTAAATGGTTTTCGAGGTTATATAGGACGAATTGCATAGATTAGAGAAGGGAGCCCGATTGGAATTTGGGGGTATGATGGAACAATGCTATCAGGAGTGCCATTGGCAGTGCGATGTGGCTTTATCTGAGGCAGATATTAGTGGTTTTGTCTGAAACCTACCCTCTCATGGGACTCATTCTTAAAGCAACCACTAAGAATTACCGATACCCCCCTGGCCGTGATATATCACCCTCAGATATCTGACTCCCGGAGAGAATAACTTCTCAGCCAGAAGAGGCATTTAGATAAAAGTCATTATAATATTGGAAGGCAATAGTCTTCAACTGTCTTAATTAGTCCATTCATTATATTAACAAATCTACCTTTTTAGTGTATAATCTGCAATTGTGTGGTATTTATTCATACTAGGGTAAAACGATAATTCAAAATTTCCACCCAAAAGATGTTTTTTATTCAAACTACGCATTTCAAACACTTTCTTTTCATCATCAGGTAAACTTCTACAATAAAAATTACGAATTAAAAAATCATTTTCAATTTTTTCATTTTATTTTACATAATTATGGTTTATTTTTGTAACTTTTAAGTTAGTTATAAGTTGTATTTTATAAGTTTATCTGATAATGAAGACGGAGTGTTTGAAACGCGTAGTTTGAATAAAAAAACTTATTTTTTGTTAAAATTTTGCATTATTGTTTTACGCCAGTACAACTCTACCATTATTGTCAGTTGACTATTTTTACAATGTATTTTTACACAATCGTTATATTTTTCTATTAGAAACCACACTTTAATAATCAATCAAAGAAACTTTATTCAATATCAATATATTTTGAAGATCAAACATTGTGTATTTCTAGTTTTTTAGACAAGATTTTGTAACTTCTCTATTCATTTAGAAAACAAAATTCCTATATTTTAAAGCTGAAAAAAAGGGTTTCCTTTTACAAAAACAGCGAGTTTCAGAACTAAATTCGCCAGTAAAAAAAAAGTTTTAAAGCGTAAGAACTTTACCCATAATCAGTATTTTCCTATAAACTTTGTTTTTCTGAATATTTGAATTAAGTAAAGTATGAATAAACTAAAACTCCAATCATAATTATTATTAGAAGCGAACGTAAATAAATATATTTATTGTGTAAACAATATTACTTATATGACGATAGTATATCTGTGAAAGATAATATAATTAGTTTAGTCTATTTTAATGAATTTAATAGAAATAACTTAATAAAGTCAGCGATTGCCGACTGTCTGTTGTTACTTGCCCAGTCTGTAATGACTGACTTTTTGTCTGTTCAGAACACTTTGCAAGCACTGTTTTGTCAAGGCTTTCTTTTCAAAACATTGGTAAAGTTCTTCTTATTTATTCAAGCTTGTTCTACTCAATAATGCTTCAACTGTGTGGTGAGATATTCGTGACGAACAATAGGCAAGTCGGCATCAAATTCTAATTGCATAGCTCTATGATCTACCAGCATTCCCGGCTATTCCACCTTGGGTTTTGCTTAAATGTACGCTTATTTGACTACCGTTTGGCCAGATTGTAATAATGTATATTTCATCACTTCGATTACACAATAAGTACCAGTACTTTGCATTAGTTACTCTAACAGCGTTTCAATATCAGCATTTATATTAAACACTTTCCGTAAATTACCTTTAAACATCCACTCACCTTCTTTAAGTAAATATATTTGTTTAGCTTGATTTTTTTTAAGCAGAATTTGATAGTTTATATTTTTCTTTTCATTTTTTTTGAGGATTTATTTATTTTTCAAGATTTCAAACAAGAAATGCCAAACCAAATTTTCCCTGCATTTTCTGCCATATCTGTAGACAGAATCACTAAAACTATAGGAATAGCGTGCTCGTCCCTGAAATGGTACGTCCGGTGTTCGATGCCCACTCTGGTCCCCGATTTATTAATATGGGAGGTGAATAAATCTGACTTCGCCGTCCCTCAGAGAAGACGTTAACCCGTCTGTCTTGAACCTGTACGATGTCAGGTACTCGTTAAAGATCCCTATTCTAAATACACTTGAGTTAGGTAAAATTTAGGACATCCAATGTAGAATCAGTGTTCATTGTTTGGCCACAAAGGGCCCAATGTGAGGCCTTGGTGTTCCATTGCGGAACTGCCACAACATCTTGCATAATCTAACCTTTAGGTATAATTTGACAAAAATCCTTATCCATTCCAAGGTGATTGGTTAGAATACAGATACACTGTGATCAAAGGTTATACCTCAAAGTGATACAAACGATTACCTGAATATCTATAAATCAACTAATGTCAAAATCTCGTTATTTAATTTCTTCATGATCACTATACTTGACTCGTAGTAAAGTAAAAATCATACTAGCATTGAGACGCCAAGGTATAGCTCACATGGAACAAGCATCCAATGCTTGTGTCATTTTTTTTTAATGTCTTGAAAGTTATTTGAGAGTTATAAAAATATTAATAGAGGTTTATAAAGTTGAATTATATTCTATTCTTAACTTATATATTATAACTCTCCAACACTGGTTTTTTTTTCAAAGCATATATAAAAAGCCTAGACGAATGTTTTAATTAAAAGTTATACAAGCATTATGAATTAAATGATTACGTCGTCTCTGTGTGCTTTCATACATATACATCGAACCGTTAAACTCAAAAACGAATCAGATAGAGTTCAGCTAAACATTGCGTTCATGAAAAGACACGCTTCAAGTAAGTTTGAAACTTTAATTAAGCCTTGTACACCAGCCTGTCCTACCAAAGACCCACTTCAAGTACACTTCAATCTCGACTCCTTTCAATTTGCTTAAACGGCCCATTATTCCAGTAATATTTCAACTTAGTTAATTTATTTTTTTTAATTAAAGATGCATATAAAAAAACCTCTAAAATTTCATTTTTTTAAAGCTACAGAAGTGTTTTAAATATTTTATTAACATGGATAACATTAGTTAACAATGTTAATTAAATTAACTTGACATATGTAATTAAATAAACGTATTTATAGATACTGTAACTTCTGAAAATAGAAATAATGAAGTATTAAGATCCTTTTGTCATGTTAGTTCGATTAAAGGACAATAATTTATTTTCATGTTTATCTTTTGGCTGGGACAGAGGAGGAAGTAGAGTAGTACTCAACGCACGATAGAATTCAAGAGCAGGATAGAATTCTGGATCAGGGTAGAATTCTAAAGAGAGGATAGAAATTCTAGTGGAGGATAGAATTCTAAAGCTGGATAGAATTCTGGACAGGGATAGATTTCTGCAGAACGATAGAATTCTGGAGGGGATTGTAATTCTGGAGAAGGATATAATTCTGGAGAAGGATATAATACTGGAGAAGGATATAATTCTGGAGAAAGATAGAATTCTAGAGCAGTATCAAATTTTAGTGCATGCTAAAACTCTAGAGCAAGATAGTATTGTGCAAAAGGATAGAATTTTAAAGTAGAATTGGGATTCTCGAGCAATATAGAATCTAAAGCCGGATAAAATTCTGGAGCGGATTTTATTTCTGAAGAAGGATATAATTTTTGAGAGACATAGAATTCTAGAGCAAGATAGAATTCACTCTCTCATCCTCCATAAAATTTGTAAGTTCCAAAGAAAAATAAATGCACTCCTTGATCGCTTTTTTCCCGTTAGTCACTGAGAAGCAACTGTAATACGAGACAACCAGGAAAGCTAGCCTGATTGCACTAACCTGTCATCAACATTACAAATATTCATTATGACGTCACGCTCACAACAGTACAGTTATTTCATCAGAGCTAAGTCATGACGTGAAAATCCTAATTATAATTCCTACCATTTAGTACTCGTAATGCTTCATTCATAGTAATCCTCAAATCATAAATTTCTAGTGGATCAAAACACAACTTTATCAAACTTTAACTCACATCAAATTTATTATTACTGTCAGTAGATATAATAAGATGCAATTATATTTTATTTCAATAATTGAAATTCATTTTAAACTTTGTTAATAAAAATACACAACTTTGCTGTAACAATAACCACAAGGGACAATTTTAAAGAAGCCATTCTTTTGAGTGCCTTAAAAAAAAGTTATTAGTATCCATATGATTCGATCCATATACATATATAAAAAGATTTCACATAAACACGTGAAATAACAATCAATGATCAAACCACAATAAGAAATGGGAAAACAAGACTAAGATCTTTCAACCGTAACAAGTGGTCTTCGTCAGAGTCAAAAACCCAACTAAACACTAGATGCAGAAAACATCTGGTGAGGAGTTGAGAAGAGTGGGAGGGAAGAGTGGTATTTTAAAAGTGTGAAAGCGCAGGAAAGGACTAATGTCCAGAAAGGGATGTTTGGGGAAACAAAGAAGTACAGTAACTCTTCTCAACCCCTCACCAGATGTTTTCTGCATCTAGGGTTTAGTTGGGTTTTTGACTCTGACGAAGACCGCTTCTTACGGTTGAGAGATCTTAGTCTTGTTTTCCCATTTCTTATTGTGGTTTGATCATTGATATACATATATATGAAACATGACTATATCGAAAAGACCATGAGACAAATGTCTCCCTGATTAATTCAATTTGTTAAAAATTGACTGTCTGTTGAAATATACGCATTGTAAGTATTATTATTACAGAGTATTTCATTGTTAATAAAATACTGTAGTAAACTCGTTTTTCAATCTTGAGTATATTTCCAAAAATATTGATTCCATTTTCCTTGTCATATCAATTATTATTATTAGGCTGTATTATTATTTCTATTAATATTTCATAGTCAGTATTATTATATTGTTATCATTTATTACTGTACTATTAAAATTATTTTCATAAATGTACATATTATTATTGTTATTGTTACTTCTTATTGTTATTACTAGACAACACTTGACCCTTTGTGTCACTCAGAAATTACAGCAACAGTTATTGAAATATATTGAAAAATCATTGAAAAATAATTCAATATTTTTTGCCGTTTGCAAGAGCAAGAATAAATTTTGCCAAAAAAAAAACAATGGCTTTTCACGTAGCGTAATAAATTTTGCAATTATAATCTAATTCCGTAATATATTGAATTAAACTAAAATGTTTCAGGATTTAACAGAATTGGTAATATTTCAATTGAATTCAGTAGTTATTAAAAAAATATGGAGGTTCAGTTGTGTTAGGAGTAAGTGTAATGAGAAAACAGAGTTTGGAAAGGTAAGGGAAGAATGTTAATTGCATGAGGCAAGGGAGGCTGTGGAGGGAGTGTTGCGGAGTGTGGGATCTTCAGTGTACTGGCCGTGGGAAGGACTCCACCGAACAGATCGCAGTGTTTTACTCCTTCATTAAACCTATATACCTACATTCACAGTCCCAGTACTTATGCCATCTTCTTTTTTTCTCATAGAATCCAGACACTATTTCAGTTTTATATATATATATATATATATATATATATATATATATATATATATATATAGTTCAATATAGACAAAGAAACATAGAGAAATCAAAAGAACACACTTACAGTCTCTAATTTTCGGTTTGAACCGTCTTCAGGAGAGATAAGAGAGGGAAACCAAGCGCACTGGTTCAGAGACGGTTGGAGACCTATGTTTCTTTGTCTATATTGAACTATAATTCATGCATTTTTTCATTACCACAGAGGTTAGTATCATTAATATTAAAATTATAGTAATCCGTCTTACCTCGTACCCTGCTGCTGAAGTTCTTAGACCGGTTTCGGGCGTCACCCATCTTCAACAAGAACTGATCAACTAAAACTGATTTTTAGTTGATCAGTTCTTGTTGAAGATGGGTGACGCCCGAAACCGGTCTAAGAACTTCAGCAGCAGGGTACGAGGTAAGACGGATTACTATAATTTTAATATTAATGAACTATATTTGTCTGTTTTGGATCGTATTTCCATCGAAAAAGTATATATATATATATATATATATATATATATCAGATTAAACCACAATAAGAAATGGGAAAACAAGACTAAGATCTTTCAACCGTAACAAGCGGTCTTCGTCAGAGTCAAAAACCTTACTGAAACACTAGATGCAGAAAACATCTGGTGAGGGGTTGGGAAGAGTGGTATTTTAAAAGGGTGAAAGCGCAGGAAAGGACTAATGTCCAGAAAGGGATGTTTGGGGAAACAAAGGAGTACAGTAAGAAAGAGTAAAAAACTATCCGCTAGCTGTCAACCCTCTTAGAAGATGCTATTGCCCTCGTAACGAAAGTATCAACTTTGAAGAGACTGTTACTAATGTTTATAATATTTGATCTATTAAATTTAATTAGAGACGATTCAATAATATTTTTTAACAACATTGATTTTTCAATATTGAATTTCAATATATATATATTGATATATACATATATATATCTAACCACAATTTGAAAAAAACACAATAGCCTCTTCTAAGAGGGTTGACAGCTCGCAGATAGTTTTTTTACTCTTTCTTGCTGTACTCCTTTGTTTCCCCAAACATCCCTCTCTGGACTAGTTCGTGATACATGTAAGATAAATATATTACTATATATAAGATTTGAAATTATAATTGTACAATGAATATTTGTATTATTATGTAATTTTTACAAATTAATTATAATTAAGAATGAATTATGATTGTGAATTTTAAAACAATTACGTCTCCACACAAAAGAGATATCTTTTCTGTGGAGATGTAATTTCTTAAAAATCCTCATCAGAAGTAAATACAACACTATAACAGATTGCACAAATAATGAAATAAAGATGAATTACTTCAATTGGAAATTGCTATTAAAGAATGTTATTAGCTTATTAATGCACGGTATGTTACTCAAGGCTAGCTTCTAATAACGAACCAACAAGACCATTATCTGTCATTGCATGTGCTGCTACCCAGCGACATTTATTGAAAACACTGTTTTTTATATGACAATTAATCCATGGCAATATAAACTAAGACTTTTTTTTTGAATTTTTTATGATGAATGTAAAGTAGATATGACAAATGTCCATTGTTTTTGTTAGTTTATAGACCTGAGGAGTCTTAAAATAAAGACGAAACGTTGGCGAAAAGGTGATTCCATATATTAACCCTGACCAAAATTCCGAGAAGAAGAAAAAAGTGTATATTTATTACTTATAATATACATATTTTATATTTTTATGTTATAATATATTACTAAATAAATTACTATATATTATAAACATATATATTATACTTATATAATATAAATTTATATCTGATCTCCAACAGTCACTTCGCAAGGGGGCTTGAAGTCCATATTTCTTCCCTGCTGATGACGGGAAGGAAGTCTCATCCGAAAATTAGAGACTGTAAGTGTGTTCGTATCTTTATTCTGTGTCTATAGTTAGCTGTAAAACGTTTGTTGTCCTTTATTTTTTTTTATACTCATTTTTTATTAGGGTATACTCAGCCGAGCATAACTGACTCCGTGTCACTTTAATTCTTTTTAGAGATTACATTAATAATACATTACAGTGATTGTTATTAATGCATACTTGTTTTGCTGTCGTCGCTTTTAATTTGATCACTAGCTGTTTCTTGTTCTGATTCATAGCATTTAAATTAAAACTATCTTTACTTGTTCATATTCATTACTGCTTCACAACCATTCAAAAGAAATATATTTCTCAAGCGTTTGCCAATTAGTACAAAAAAAAGATGCCAATTATATTAGCACTCTAATTGGTAAACATTAAGATAGGTTAATTAATTTAATTGTTCATTATTTCTGTTTAAGGGCTTAGATTACAGTAAATCGAGTGTAGACCACTCGGGATATTTTTTTTCAAACTTTCAGCAGTGATGAAGTAAGAATAATTGTGTTAAGTAACTCTGGGAGTGGAGAAACTTTAATAGAGTGGTATCTAGAGAGATTAGTGGTGGGCGCGGGGAAGCAGAAGGCGAAGGAGATCGACTGTTCGTGTCTGTCTCCTGCTAGCGTTGAATACATAATGGAACACGTTCTGCGAGTACCTAAACGTCAGTCTGAGCGTACATTACATGCACCTTCAACTGTCAACCAGATAAACCTCTTTTGATCATTCCCGACTTAAATAATTTTAAATTCCTTATACCTCCATTCGGCGATACACATTTGTTATCTTCATGTAAAGCTATTTTCCATCATACTTCATATATACAGGTATATACCAGGTTTGACGGAAGTTTATAATAATATTACATTTGTTATCATTTCACAAATAAACTGTACTTGGATTTGAATATCTTAATTTGAAAACATTTCGACAGTACATGCAAAAATGAAAATAAAGTAGAGCTGAAGTTCTGAGCAAGAAGCTAAAAAAGAAGCCTTAAGAAGCATGTAAATTCATCTAAAAGATTGCTAATCATTGTTGTGGAAGCCCGATTGGTTTCGCACTTTGTGCACCTTCAAGTGAGACTCTTGAGTCGAGTGGAGTTGATTTCAGCCCCACTTGAAAATGCACAATATGCAATACCGGTCGGGCTTTCACGAGATATGATGGCTTTTTGTAATATGATGTTCACTAACCCCTATATTTGTAATATGCTGTCTTTAACAGTGATTGGTCCCCTCGAAAATCAAACCACTTGGCTATGGATGAACTCCATGTAAGGAAGCATTTCTTGAAGTGTAGAACATTTCTTTTATGTAAGCGCATACAAAATAGGGTTTACAGTGGAAGAACTTTATTGTTTAAGCATAAACTTATATAAAACTGCTACCTCATTGTTATTGTAGAATTGTGAAGCAGACAGTTTGATATAAGATAACTGTTACATTTTATACCAACTACGGCATGGGTCTGTTTTTCAATTTTCTTTAAAAAAACTTTATTAACTTTGAAAATGTATAGTTGTTATGGTTTTAAAAAACAACCACGACATATCTTAAAGCTATCTTGTTTATAAATTTTCTTAAAAAAATACTTCAAACTTTATTGCTTTTAAAAATTACATTTGATATAGTTTTAAAAGAGAAAAAATATGATTGCCAATAAACTTTACTATCAAAAAATAAGCTGACATCCAAACCAAAATGGAGATTGTTTCACTCTAATAGTAGTTCTACGAGCTTGTGGTAAACAACTTACATTTCTTAAAATTCGTACTACCCGGTAGAGATTTGAGACGTACTTTCTATTTTGTTGGAAATATTTTAAAAAATAAATTTTACAAAATGTCTATTTCAATTGTTTAAGTTAACTAGATACTATGCATACATAATTTTTGTCCTGGGTAATACATTATCCAACAAATTGTGTTCTTTGTTATATTGACGTTGCTAGACCACTCTCGCACACAGGTATGCATTTTATAGCGCACACACATACACACACACACACACACACACACACACACACACACACACACACACACACACACAAACACACACACCTGTACATACATACACGCATACATACATAGTTTTTAGAGAACTCAAAACATAAAAGTTCGTAGATATTTAGAAATTGTCATTTCCACATTATATTTTATGCAGGTGGTATCCGACTTAAACCAGGTTCGGTTTACGACGGACCCGTAGTAAGTCGGTTTGGTCGTAAATCAGGTCATTTGGATATCCTATACAATACCATTCGGTAGCATTTATTAATGAAACCCAGTTTAGAAAGATGAGAATCTCTCATTTTGTTGATGATAGATAATAGGTTTAAGTTACACATTTGAAATCTGAGATGTCGATTTGATAATGAACGACAGATAAGGGTATTTTAAGTGTCAAACCATTAGGAGGCATGCTCTTAGATATAGATGGATGTCTAGTTGACTAATTTACAAAAAAATAAGATAATTATTTAAACCAGTAACCACTAAGTTTACTGGTAAACCTCTACGTAAAGTGGCTAAGGAATATTATCCATTCCTAAGAAAGAGTCATCGAAAGTCACACACGTCGTAATTAGGATACCAGCTGTATTAATTTTTATTCGTGTACATTTTTATTTAATTGTAGTAAAATATAAATTTTACTGTCAAATAGAAGTTGTAAACTTCATTTATTATTTATTTTTTCCCCTATTTTTTTAACCTAATTTCGAACTTGAAAAACCATTACTTCTACATATTTTCAGAAAATCATTTGTTCATATGTACTTAAAATCTGTCCATTTATTAAAATATTTGGTTTTTATGTTTGTCTACTCTATTAATTATACATTTTTATATGTAGCAGTAACTACACTGCGTATCTTCAAGACAGTACAGATAGATATTATGTATATAGTTTATATGATTAATTAGTAAGTATTTATGAACTGCTTACTCGGTCTAACAATGTATAATTCAGTTCTTTTAGAGGTAAATATTTTATGTCTAATTCACATGTATTATTATTCATATTTAATACTGCAATTTAATTTGGAAAATATTGTACTTTTACGGAATTAAATTCTGTTTATTAAAAACTGACTTTCAAATTAAATTACAAAGAAACTAGTAAGTAAGACACAGCCCAGGTTTTTGTGCAAGTTTGTAAGAAAGCTGAATATTACTTCTTGTACTTCTATAGGCAAGAAGACTTGGTGCTCTTAATGTCTTCAGACGAATCTAAAGTCACAAAACTTCACTCCCTCTTAATAAATCAAAAAAAAAAAATTATATTGCTACATTGGCATTTATGAATATAAAAAGCTATAGAACTGTAGTTGTTAAATTGAACGATACAATTTTTGAAAAATATTTCGATGAAATATTTGGAAACGTTTGCTTTCATAAAAACTTCTAGAAGAGTATAATCTTACATCGAAATTTAAAACTGTTGAACATTTACCTTTGTAATGAAGAGTACAGGTAAAGGTCCAAGAAATTAAAGGTAAAATCAAACTATTAAGAGTATTTTAAAAACTATCAGCGGATCGAATTTCTACGTCAGTCCGTATTCTTACTAAAATTCGCATTCGACAGATCTTGATAGTAAATTTTGTAGTTACAAATAATCACAACTTTTATGATCTATTATTTGATGTTGATGTTATCAAGAATTTAAGTTGATACTCGATGAAAACTTAAATACTTATTAATGTACTAATAACCACGGCATACTAGATCTAAAGGAAGATAGATTTCATGATCAGAGGATTTAAATTCAGGTTAATGAAAATTTGAAAAAAGTAATTTTTATATTAATATAGATCACACGAAAATGATAAGTATAAAAAGAAATATTGTTTTACAATTAATTGGAAGATATGAACATGTGTTTGCTAAATATAAATTTGATATCGAGAGCGAAGTTGATCAAAGAATCAAAGAGATAAAACTTATCAAAGACGAATATATTACTTCTCGTCTGTACAGATGTTCAATTTCAGATGATACTGAAACAAGAAATGAAAAAAAAAGGACTGCCTTGCAAGCGAGTATAATTGAAGTTTTCCTTTGCTTCTCCTGATATACTGACGGATGGGAGAAAAAAAGTTTCATCTTTGTGTTGACTTTAGAAAATTAAATAAATTAGTTGTTACAGAATGTTTTCCGTTTCTTACTTTTCAAGATGTCATCGATAAAGTTGCTAATTGTGAGTACTTTACCGTTTAAAATTTCTTTTGTCACAAAATATGGGACATTCATGATACAAGTCCTACCTTTTCGAATCAATAATGCATATAATGTCGGAGAATATTATCAAAAATTATTCCTAGTAATAATCTAGATGATTTTTCCATCAATTATATATGATGTCAATATCGTATGATATAAAAATATCAATTATATGATATTTTGATTTTCTCTCGTTCCTGAAGAAATATCATCAACTATTCAGAAATATTGCAAGTAACTAGTTTTGAAGGTATAAAATTAAAATACTTAAGTGTTTCATTTCTTGTGCAGTCTGTTATATCATGGTATTTACTCATATTGGGAAATTTCAAAAATTACGTCTCCACACCAAAAAAAATTTTAATATGAAAACTAACAACGCATTTTAAACAATTACTGTTCCTCTTAAGGTTTACATCTATAAACATACATACCTGTGTGGTTTAAAAACATCAGAGTAAATTATTTGAAATTGAATACAATATATTAATTAATTGCACTATTGAGGTTTTTAACAAGGAAATTAGTATGAAAAATGACTTAATATTAAGATTCAGAATTAATTAAGTCATTTTTGATGCTAATTCCCTTGTTAAAACCTCAATAGTGCAATTCAACATTCATATATTGTATTCAATATCAAATAATTTACTCTGATGTTCTTAAAGTTCACAGATATATATGTTTTTTTTTTAGATGGAAACCTAAAGAAAAACACTAAGTTTTTAAAACACGTTGTTAGGTTTGATATTAAACTCTTCTTTTTTTTTGTGTGTGTGTGTGGTGACGTAATTTTTGAAATTCCCAATATAGTTATACCCCAGTAAAGTGTTTGTAGTAAAATCTATAAAGTATTTGGGTCATTAGGTTTTCATAAGTAGAGCAGTAAATGCCCAAGAGAATTTACTTTCTATTAAACATGTAAAGTCCTTTCGACAAGTCTGGTGTTTGTAACAATCTAGGCTTCATGAGCTATTATTTAAAATACAAAGAAAACAGCTACCAGAAACTTGAACCTCTACATCAATTACTGAGGAAGGGCGTTAGATTTCACTGGCTGATGGGTGTGAGCAAGCTTTCACTATGATCAAAGATTATTCATGGTTAAAACATATCCTAGCTATCTATGATGTTAATGGGCCAGTTTTTATAAAAACTGATATCAGTTATAAAGGAATTTGTACGACACTCAAACAACCACAAGAAAATGGAATACTGTATCTTGTTGCATATTTTTCCAGGAAGCTTTCAACATGGGAAGAAAGTTTTGATATCATATATTTATGAATGCAAGACCATTTAGGTTGCTATCAACTTTTGGCAATACTACCTCATTGGATGTCAGTTTGCAGTACAAGTGATCACAAGCCTTTAGAAAATCTCAAAAAAAAAAAAAAAAATGCCAGAACAGATGAAATTTCAGATGATTTAATTCTCTGCTCATTTCAGTTTTGTTTCAATATAGTATAAAGAAAACGAAAAGGAAAACCTTCCAGCCACATTAATATCTAGAAATGTGATTCTGGAATATTTCGAAAACGAAGGTGCAATCACAATAGTAAATTTAGTAAACTTCCCTACTATACTGAATGATCAACTCAAAAACCTTTTCTGAACTGAAAGCTGTGAAGGACATTGAATTAAAACACAGACTGATGCTGAAAAGATTAAACGAAAAATTTAGAATGTTGCTTCTTGTACATTTCGGGACGATGATATTGAACTTGTTGATCACTTTCATGGGGACAGGTGCAGGACAAATGTTTGGCTCAAAGGGAGCATATTTTTATTATTTTAGAGCTAAATATTTTATATCTGCATGTATATTATTGATATTCAATATTGTTCTTAAAAAAAACTGACTTACACTACCATTAAAAATAAATGCCTTTTAAATTTAGGTCTTGACGCAGTGATTTATTCCTACTGTAAGAATTGTACAATTTGTATTGAAAATAAATCTCTCTGTGGTCGTTTAATAGGATTACATTCCCAATTTAATCCGACCAAACGCCTGTTTCAGTTCATGAGTCTTGATAGGGTTGGTGGATTTGGAAGTAATCGCTTCTTAAAACAATATACCCATATTAAAGTCGACTATTTGACATGGATACATGGATTTGAATGGTCCATCAACTGACATCAACAACAAATGGTCAGAATTCTCAAAATTTGGTAAATCTTATTAATTTTTTGGCTGACCAATACACAGGAATAAATTGTACTGATTTTTAAAATTACCTCGTCAGTAATAAAAACGATTCGTGAATGCAGACTGTATTCACGTGCATTGATTATCCATAATTAAATGGCCTTAATGGACGATTATTCAAATACTAGTTAATCGCCTTTGATGAGAATGAACAGTGATGATGATAAGTAGAGCATCACTGCCATCACAACAATATGAACAAGAGCACAATGATACTGTTAACAGTTCAATAGAACTTGCACCATAACAGTTAATGTTTTTGAAAAAAGCCTACAATCTTACCTTTTCAAGGAGACGAAAAAAAATGAAAGATCATTTTTTGAAGAAATTTTAAAATAGCTTCCCAGAATTCTATTAAGTATTTTAAAATAAAGAAATAAAGGAAATATAATAACTAACAAGAATATTGGTGACTTGGTTTATATTGAAAATGACAGTGACACGAATCCGAACAAGTTAGACTGAGTTTAAGCTGGACTTTATCCTATTCTCTGGCAATATCTTTATCAATCTATGATGGTGCAAGCGTATGGGAATGGAAACCGTCAAACTTTTCAAAGAAAGGAAATTTCAATGGTGTTCTTTCTTTTGAGTTACTCAAAAACTCATCCTTTTCTGTCTTTGCCTAAACTGTCTTTAAGAGGGAAGTGTAAAGGTGGCTACACTGCGCATCTTCAAGGCATCACTCACTGTGCCTGTAAGTGATTATGTAACTGTCATTTATGGTTTAATAGTCAATATTGTTAATAACGTGTAACTAGAGATGGACATATCAAATACTCTCGCGTATCGAATACGTATTCGATTTGTTAGAGCCCGTATTCTATACTTCCAATACAATGCTCTCATTCGTCTTTCCAGTGTCTACCGTTTTTAATCCTTTTTCCTGATCACTTGACACTTTCCTTATTTATCCCATCACATACATATATAAACATACAGTTTATAATGTAAAATTACTGTAAGCCAGAAATTTACTTTTAACATCGTTGGTAAAAAAAATAAGATATTACTATTTAGGTACTGGTCTACTTATGTTATAAAACTTAATGCTCGCATTCATTTTTAACTGGTAAAAATGCTTGATTAATAAATGCTTTGTAAAAATATTGTAGTTGATACGACTTACTTAGTACGGAGAAAAAAGAACAGTAGAAAAAAGACACTCGGTAGAGTAAATAGATTTATTTATTTAATAGTGGTAGAATTTCTTAATACAACAGAGGACTATCAAAAACAGATAAAAACGAAGTAGCAGAGATGGTCAGACAGCAAATGCAGGTCACTGGCAGTCTCAAGCCTCAGGGCAGAATGAAGATGTATTACCAGTCTCCGGTGCTGGTCGCTTGAGGCAATGGTGCAAGTGCTACTACTACAAGCAAATCGTTCGTTATAATTGGCGGGAAGAGAGGAATGAGTAGGAGTTGGTGGGCGGTGGCTGACGTCGTAATCTGTGGTGGGGAGAAGGGAAAACGGGGTACTTGATAAGAATGAATTCAATACGACTACTTTGAATTCGAATCATAAGAGGCCGACCGAATACGTATCGAAGTATTCGCAAGTAGTCGTGTTGGTATCGGAACCGCGTAGTCGACTACATGGTTACCTGGCTATATTCGAATACTTCGTGTAACATAATTCTTTCAGAGTTAAATTTTGTATATCTTATTTATATATATATTATTTATACTTAATATTGTTCTTTAAAAAAAAAACTGGCTTGCTCAGCCTTTTTATCACGGGATATTACATACACGTATCTAAAAATATATTTTACCTGCTACTTTATAAATTTTCACTAATGATATAAAAAAGATTGCTACTTTTCTGAAAAATTTTCACTTAATTATTCTCTTAGTGTTGCTAAGTATCCACAAAGTTGTAGAATGAAAGTTTTCCCTCCTTGAACCATTCTAGAGTATCGTTTGCAGATTTTCTTCATATTTAGCGCTCTCAATATTTTATTTCTTCTTATTTTAAACAAACTTTTATAAATCTATGAAATAACTAAAAAAAATTGTAACTACATTTTTCTAAAACTAAACACATTTTTTTTTATGATGTTTCTATTTCACTGGATAGTGACCAATAATTAGGTCTTAATGTAAGGACATTGGATTAAAGGCTTCAAAGATAGAATTCAGTCCTGGATTTTTATAAAAATATTGCACTAGAAATACGGCTAATGCCAAATTAAATTCAATTATTGACCGATAGGTCAATAGTCGGATTACCAAATCTGATACCAAATTATTAAAGTATAATGTAAGATTTTAGTAATTAGAAAATTAATTATCTATTTTCTTACACAGGCATACATGATTACTCAAAAGAGAAAGCATGTACGTTTATACATATGAGTACATACAAATGCTGTGACGTTATTCAAGGAACACCACATTGTTAAAAACGACTACTTTTGTTCCTACAGGATGCCCTCACTACAAGTTTTGATTTTACTGTATGAAATCCAAAACTCAATTTAAATATAATTCTTCAAAATAAAAACTATAGTATAGTGGCAAGGACTTCTTTTTTGCAGTTTTGTTAGGACTGCAGTAATTAGTATGTGCTGAATCATTTAATCACCGACAGGTACAGTCAGTGATGCCTCGAAGGTGCGCAGTGTAGCCGCCTTTATATCTCCCCTCTTGAAGGCATTTTATACAAAGGAGAGAAAGGGATGAAATTACTTGAGTAGAAGACTATAACAGAAATACACTTTACATCAAGAGTTATTAGTTTAACTTGACTTATATTCAGAGAATATATTTTTCATTCTTCTTTCTTTTAATTCCGTTATTTGTAAAGTCATATATTACTAATTGTTTTCTTTAATATTTATTTAATGATTCAGTACAAACTGAAATTAACAGATATTACAAGTTTCATCTGTGCGCAACATCCAAGGCTTCATCATTAATTGACTTATAAACACAAAACATCATTTATATCAGGTTTATGGAAAGCCCCCATAGCCATGAGCGTAGAGCACGGAACTTCCAATGCACAGTACGTAGGTTCGAATCCCACAAAATTACGTATATTTCATTATTTGTTCAGATAATGCACGGTGATAAGAAATCAAACAAAATTGGTATAAAACCCACAAAAAAGAAACTTAAATAAACATTAAAAAAAATCAGTGTTAAATTTAGTGAATCTGTAGAGCAATTGATTTAAATTTATCTTCGTAAAGTTACGTAAGATTTCTGTCATTTGTAAAAAACTGGGTCCATCTACTCGTAGATGTGTTAAAGTTGATGATTTATGTATAATATATAGCATTTTTTTTTTAAATGAGAGTAATGAAAAAAAAAACATTTCTTAATTACTTTGTTCTTGGAAGAAAAGAAATACTTGAATATAATTAACAATTCAATGTCAACATATAAAAATGTTGTCCTTCTAAGAAGTAGAGAATGCTGAGTGAGATAAGGAAAACAGGGATTGGAGGAAATTATGTATGAAGAATGAAAAACGAACGTACAAGTCACGAGCACGTCGTTCTCTTGGGTCACGACGGAGTATAAGAGGGATCTATGATCATCTTGTACTAGGGTGTAGCTATTTTGGCTAAAAAAGACGGCCAAGATAAATGGCTTTGTAGAATGAACTTTTGAAAAGAATTACAGGTTGATGTTGCTTTTAAGGAAAAAATTACTATTATTAAATAAAATTGTAATTTTTCTCAAACCTACTATCAAAAAAAAAAAAAAAAAAAAACACGTTAACAACTGTTTAAAAAGGTTGTCCAACCAGATCTGTTTAAATTAGTCCAAATGTTTTCAATTTTAAAAAACCAGTTGACAATTTTCCATCATGTATGGGATGACGTTTGCCTTCCCCTTGTTTTATCGCAATATTCTACTTCCTTAAAATATGTAACAGGATATACATTTTATGATATAAATAAAAAAATAATAAAAAAAATAATATACTATTAATTATATTAAGTAAAAATACAGTGATACCTATATTTGTAATTTCAATTAAATGAGTTAGTTTTGGAGGCACTTTACTGTATTGATTTGTTTACATAATGAGCTAACTTTTGCATGTTCGTTCTAATTCGTTCCATCAACCACACCATACCATATATTCATTCCATATATTTTAAATATTTTAAGAACCTGAAAGAAATAGATTGTGATGATTAAATTTTATTCTATTTTTTTTTTTATTGTTTAAACCAATTCCCTAGCGGGTAATAACGACAGCCGTTTACCGGCTTTTTGTTTGATCGGTGATTCTACAGATTCTACATTGGGAGTTCTAAATTTTGCCTAACTCGAGTTAGGCAAATTTCGTCAAGTAGGGATCTTTAACGAGTACCTAACATCGTACAGGCTAGTGACCGATGGCTTAGCGACCTCTCCGAGGGACGACCTACTTTGATTTATTCACCTCCCGCGTGAATAAATCGAAGGCCAGGAGTGGGTATTGAACGCCGGACAACCAGCCCAGAGACGAGTACGTTAACCACTGAGCTAACCTAGCCCCGTGATGATTAAATACAACATAACCACGTAAAAAAATAGTAATAAAATAACAAGGAAAAGATAAAATTAATGAAAATAATAATACAATGGTGCTAGAGATCAGTGGAACCATACTTTTAGGGTCACACGAATGTAGATAAGGATGAAAAAGAGGAGATTTCACAAATGGCAGAAATCGGATGTAACTTAATCAGTGCCCTAGCAGTGGGGGGGGGGGGGGGGTCCGTGCCAGTGGACAGAATTTTGAGGGGGTAAAAATAGAAAAAAATTAAAATAATAAAAACCAAACAAAAAATCTGAAAATATATACCAAAATTAGTTTTGAATGTCTTAATTGTTTTCACGTTTCATTTCTGTAATACTGTTTTTAAACTGATTTTCAACTGTAATATTTACAAATTAAAAAATAAATAAATTTAAAATTGTTCAGAATTAGTTTTTTAATGGGTGGTGGGGAAGGGGGGCATTTATTATATTAGCCAGTTAATTTATTTTAACCATTTTTTTATTATTTGAATTATACGTTTGAAAAGATCTTGTTTTTCTTTGATGACAACTATATATGTAATAAGAACAACTATATACTGTAATAAGATTAATATGGGACCAATGACTTGTATTACATGGAAATAAATATTTATTTAACATCCATCACCCTTGATCACGGGACATTATGGGGGATTAAGGCAGGGTGGTTGGGCTCACCTACTACCTGGCTAATCTGATTTGGCCTGTTGGCAGTTGGGGTTTTGACTCTGACGAAGACCGCTTGTTACGGTTGAAAGATCTTAGTCTTGTTGATAATTGGTTTGATAATCAAATCACAATAAGGAAATGGGAAACCAAGACTAAAATCTTTCAACCGTTACAAGCGGTCTTCGTCAGAGTCAAAAACCCAACTGATACACTAACGAAGACGGCTTGTTACGGTTGAAAGATCTTAGTCTTGTTTTCCCATTTTCATCATTAATTTCACGATTCTTATAACTAATAACATGATAAAAACCAAATTTAAACAAAAGATAAATAATGATTTGAATTTAAACAACACAAAACATCAGTTGATGGCTAACGAGTTTGATATTATATTCATATATAGTAAAGTTGAGTACAGGCCACTCAAGATTTTACTTTCATTTTTCATTATCTCTGTTTGTGTCAAATTTAAGACAAATTTTCAAATTATGTTCGGCATTCCTTCAATATTTAAGTATATATTAATATAAATTTAAATACCTTGTTAATATTTGTGTCACAAATGTTGTTGATAACAATTAAGAAACTATAAAATTTTATATTTCAAATTTTCTGCATCACACAAGCGATATTGGCTCTTGCCCATATTCCAGAGTAAACTGAGATTTTTCAGTGTGTCATTTTACATTTACAATTGCTTATCAGTGCTTCTATGAATATAATAATATGATAGAACAAGGTAGAATCGAAAGGCAGTTATAAATATAAGATAATTCTTTGAAAATTCTCAGATTATAATTATATTCTTCTTGTCACCGATTACTCACTGACAAGTACTAGGTCAATACAATAAATCTAACAGGAAATAAGTTATATGGTGACTAAACTTTTTTAAAGTATATAATATAATGATTAACTCAAATTTTTGCTAAAGCGAGGCAGCAAATAATTGTGATCTAAGAGAGTCTCTCTGTTCCAGTAAACTAACCCAATCTTTCTGCCGTTGATCTTAATTCCCACTTCCTCTTAATTAATCCACTTTAAAATTCTATCAGCGCTTTCAAATTCAAGTAACCTTCGTTGATATAGTTGTTTAACTAATTGACTAATTTTATTCTTACCAAGTCCATAATTGTGAGAAAGGCTGTAGTTTTTTTGTTGTTAATATAAGTGACAAATATTATTTGAGAGAGTAACACAAATACGTAGAACAATCTAGTCATAGAAGCCCAGAGTTTTTGAATCCCTTCGATACTTATAAACTTTATTAATACAAATCTGGATATTTATTAACTACTAGACTACCTATGATCCTTAGTTAATGGGTTAGTTCCACTGAGGTTACTAATTCTAATACCTATGATCCGTTGGGTCATCCAGCACCTTCCTTTTTGATACAATGATGTTCACGTAAATGCAGATAAAATCTCAATTAATTCATTTCTATTAAAGAGGATAATGAACGTATTTTTAAGACAGTTCTCTTTATTTAATTTTTTTGTACAATTTGAATTTTCTAAAAAAAAATTTACTCATTTTTTTTGTGGCATGTCTCATTTGAGAGTAGCATGTACTTAGCCACGTTCAAATGCTGTTTAACATAAATTAACTAAAACTTTCTGTAGAGTCTCTCCTTGAGACTTATGAATAGTCATGGCAAAAGCTGACTGAAATGGAAATGGAATCCTTGAAAAAGAAATGTTGCCCTCTTTAGATGAAATAATTTTAAATCTTGGAATTAAAACTATTTCCCTTTGAGACTGTGATGCGATAATTTTACAAGCAATGACTTTATCATAATGCTCCTAAGTTGTTAGTCTTACAAGTCTACTGTCAAAGTTTCAGTTCACTATGGCTTATGGTGGCTACGTTTACTTGTCACAGAATTATTGGACAAACAAACATATAGACATTTTTCTAAGGGTGGATTCGATTTTTCTTATGTATTGAACGTAAAGATAATTTGAAATGAGTCCGTTCTAAGCAATGTACAGACAAAACCTTTTTTTTTTATTTATATAGATATCCAGAATATTACCTCATGTACAAAACTTCCTTTAGACTAAAACTGGTAGAAGTACACAATATGGAATTTAATAATATCGTTATTATTACGAGTAATATTAAGGAATCCTCTTTTACTGGGAGCCCAGAAAAATGTGCGTAAATGCATTTCATCTCCTTAACCCCTCCACCCCCCCCCCCACCCAAAAAAAAAGGAATCCTCTATCTCTACGTTCCATATAATTGTTGATATAACTTGAGTAGGCATTTGCTACAGTCCTTATAATACATGAACATCCTATGTACGAGTGTCAAGATTACTCGAACTTCTTGTACTGAAATATATTTTCGTTGCAGATATTAAAAGGTGATAAATGCAAATGCATGAGTGTTTTTTGCATTTTTTTGCAATCAGGGAAATTTCAGCTATAAATAGTAAAAGAAAAGGAAGAATTAACACTCGAATTGAAAATAGGGTAACACTAGAATGTGCTTAAAACTTTTCCTTTTGTTTTGGTGGTGTTTTCCCATTTTGTAAACCTTGTCTTCCTACACCGTATATACCTGCTTAGACTTTTAACTCAATAAATTCATTGTTCCATTCTTTACTTTTGGCGTCTCGTGGGTTTCAGATTATTATTATTGTATGAACTGATCTATTTGCGAATAAACAGTTATAAATTACACGTTAGGCAATATTGATTTCTTTACGCATAACAAATATTACACTATGATCATAACGTTAATATACACTATACACCATTCCAAAATGACTATAAATTCAATGAGATTGCATAATAAATTGCAAGTTATACAATACAATGTTATACGCATATCATTTATTAGGTGAAATTTAAAAGTAAGGGTTCAAAGCCTTGTCGTTTAACTGACCTTTAAGTACAACGTCTTACTTCATACGTTTTCTTCATTCTTAAACTGGTTTTGGAATTCATCCATAAGCAAGAGCAAAATGAATGTTAATATCTATTATAATGGTTTATGAGACAATAATTATCCTATCTTTTGTCGTCTGTTGATTTCTATTTACTAAACCTTGTCAATATACTTTTTACAGAAAGAAATACTTAACTTTCTATTTCTTTTGGATTGAATAATATAATTTTTTATTCTTTTCTATCCCTGTCAGTAGTTTTTATATTCTTTGTTTTTTTTTTTACTACGTTAATGCGTGTATCAATAACTAAAAGTTGTTAATGGTTTTGTGAAGGGGCCAAGGTAGCACAGTAAGGGGCCAGGTCAGCTACCTCTGAACTGGTAGATCCAGGGTTCGCCTGGCCCTCGATTTATTCACGTGGGAGGTGAATACATCTGAGCACGTCGTCCCTCGGAAAGGACATTAAACTGTCAGTCCCGAGCCAGTACGATGGCAGGTTCTCGTTAAAGATCTCTACTCTAAATACACTTGAGTTAGGCAAAATTTAGTACTCTCAAGGTAGAATCAACAGGTAATGTGGCTCACCCACTACTAAAATAGGTGCGAAATAATAAATGAGCCACAATTTTTGGCCTTAGAACAGCACTAAAAGGTGAAAGCCTTATAAGTCTGGGTGTTAGAAAATAAAAAAAAAACAAGGTAGGCTAGTAGATTGCTTGCTCGAATCTAGACTGGTAGATTCGGGTTTCGAAACTCACTTTGGCCCTCGATTTATTCACTGAAAAGGTGAAGTCGTCGTCCGTCAGATAGAACGTGAAGCTGTCTGTCTTGAGCCTGTACTCTCTCAGGTGCTCGGAAACATCCCTACTCTAAATAAAGTCGTATAACACACAATGAATGTGTGCCTTCACAAAGGGCCAATCTTCGACTGTTGTTAATATTAATCTCATGGGACAACCTCTGCAACCTAAAGTAACCCATGGTCTAGTGACCTGTTAGAGATTAAATGGGAATGCAGTATATTCAGTAATATTATTCTACTCTTGTTTGGAACAAATTCAATTTAAGATTATTCTAATTCAACAGAATAATATTCAATCTATAATGAAAATTTTAAAAAATAAACAAAGTAACCATTTCAGAATTATCAGATAATTAATAAGGTAATAAATATTTCTTCTACATTGTTAATCTACTACAATCTTTCACGTTTAATTAGAAAATGTTTTTATAGATATGTTATGTTAGCATGTAAAAGTGCAATTAATTCGTTTTATATTTCAACCGTTTAATGTTAAGACTTTTTTTCCTCTAAGGAATCGTGAATTGCTAATAATTCTTTTGATCGTGATGGGTCAACACTTAATTTTTCTGAAGGACATTCGTTCATATTCCAGTGATCAAGGAAACGTGCCAACATTTTTATGATTGTAAGAAAGAAATTCTTATATTTAATATGTAATTTTTACACGATAATAGAAAATGAGAATCTACAATAATTATTTTAGGATAAGCAGATGCAGCAGTTGTTATACGTATATTAAAACGTATCAGTAACATTTTCGTATATCTTCATATAGAGAAAGTGGGGAAATATTACATATTTAAGGAAGGTGCCGGAGGCTGCTCCGAAGGAGTAAACATGTATTTAGAATCTCACGAATGTAGAGATAGAATTTATATCAGTAATTTATGTATTCGTGATGTGATTATTTTACTTCAGCAAATATTTATGCAAAGTCATGTATCACCTAAATTATCTTATGATCAACTAATGAAGGATGAATATATATACGAGTATATATATATATTATATATTATATTATATATATATTATTATATATATTTATATATATATAGTTCACACAGGAAAGAGAAAACACAAATAAAAGACACACACAAAAGACTCACAACGATATTTCGACAGTCGTCGTCATCGGGTAGAAGTAGTCCCTTTGAGTAGCTGAAGCTAACTGAGTGGTAGGCCAAATGCAACGAACACGCGCGCACTCTGCCTGCCGCCCTAGGTAAGCTACTAACTACAGAGAGAATAATAACTAAAAAGAACAAATAAAAGCAGATAAAAATAACAGAAAGGAGAAGACTAGTAAATGAAGCAATAAACAATTAAAAAAATTAAAAAATAAAAATAAATAAAAAAAAAAAAATAAAAATAAAAATTAAAAAATAATAAATAAATAAATTCTTAAAAAAAAAATTAAATAAATAAATAAATAAATAAAAAAAAATAAATAAATAAATACTTAAATTAACGGTACAAGTTAAGGCCAGGAGGAGAGCGAGCTTTGAGAAGACAGATAATTGCCTCCTCTGAAGCTCTTAAAGTAACCCGAGAAGACTGAACAGGGATATGATTAAGGACTTGGACCCGGAAGCAGTGATTAAAATCCAGTCCATGGGAATTAGAGTGGATAGCAATAGGAAGGTTTTTGCGTTGACCAACGGAAGCCCTGTGACCATTCATACGTAAGTTGAGCTGCGTAGAGGCCATACCAACGTAGAATGCATCACACTGGGTGCAGTCCAAACGGTAAACGCAATTAACCGAGGTGCATGAGGTGTGGGGAGGACAAGGGTAGTTAATATTGCTATGGGGGGAAGTAAAAAAGGGATTAGGGTTTATGATAAGACAGGTTTGGCATCTGCTCCGTCCGCACTCCAACATTCCCCTCCCAAGTGTAGGGTTCAAGGGAGAGTGATGGGAGAAAATGCCTCTGAGGTTCGGTGGTTTGCGATATGATAAGGAGGGGGCTTCAGGAAAAATAGATGAGGTAGAAGGAGAAGAGGAGAGCAATGGGAAAAACTCCTTAATAACCGAGCCAATCCTATGAGCGCCAGGGAAAAAAGTGGATATCAGGAAAACACTATCAGTGTGGTCTTTTCTGGGTACGTGCCGGTGAACTATTTCAGCCGGCACGACACGACTATCAATGACATTGGAAGGGTAGCCACGATCAATTAATTTTTCTTTCAAACAGTTAATGTGGGAACTACGGTTTTTCAAATTATTACAAATCCTGTGGATGCGGATGGAAAGGGATCTGGGGATTGCTTTTTTGATGTGGGTGGGATGGCAACTACTGTAGTGGAGGTACTGCTGTGCATTAGTAGGTTTTATATGTACAGAGGTGGAGAAACTGCTATTGTTGAGGGTGACATCAACATCAAGGAAAGTAATTTTATTGCTGGACACTTGGTGGGTGAAGGAGATGGAGGACGAAAAGTTTTGGAAGGAAAGTAGGAAGAGGTTTAACTCATGGGTACCATGTGGCCAAATGAAGAAGATATCGTCAATGTAGCGAGTATAAAGAAGGGGAAGGAATTGACGATCAGACAGAAAAGATTGCTCTAATTTGGCCAAGAACAAATTAGCAAAAGAAGGAGCCATAATAGTGCCCATCGCAGTACCCTTGGTTTGAAGGTAAAAGGCACCATCAAACTGGAAGGCATTATGCTTCAGGACAAATTCGGCTAAGGAAACTAGAAAATTGGTAGAAGGAGTGAGGGGGGGAGTTCTGAGTTCAAGAAAGTAACGAAGGGAATTCAGTCCCTCACTGTGTTCAATATTAGTATACAGAGAGGTGACGTCCATAGTGACCATGAGGAGGGGATGGGTGAGGTGGGGTGGGATCGAGAAGTTATTGAGGAGATTGAGGAAGTGGAAACTGTCTTTACAGTAGGAAGGCTGACTGCGGACTAGGGGTTGGAGGAAGTAATCAACAAAAGCAGACAGTCGCTCTGTGAGGGAACCATAACTGGAGACTATGGGTCTTCCAGGAGGAGGTGAATCAGGCATTGAGAAAGGCTTATGAATTTTGGGAAGGAGGTAGAAGACAGGACATCGGGGATTGGAAGGTATTAAGGTATTAATGTCGTCGGGTGACAGACCCTCAAGGTGGGCCCGGTCATTAAGCAGCGATTTAAGTTTAGAGAGGAAATCGGAATATGGATTATTAGGGAGGGATAGATAAAAGGTGGAGTCAGACAACTGCCTCATGGCTTCACGGTGGTAAACATGACGGTCCATAAGAACAACCGTGGAGCCCTTATCAGCCGGCATAATCAACAAAGAGCTATCACACTTCAGGCTTTTAACAGCCTTTCTTTCGTTGGGAGTTAAATTGTCACGGGGTATAAGGTTATGAAGAAAGGCAGGATCAGAGACCTTACGGAGGATAGACGAAATATACAGTTCAAGTGGATGTGAAGCTAAAAGCGGAGGAGGTTCATTAGAGGAGAAGGGTTTGAATTTAGAGAGGGAAGGGTGTATTTTAGGGTTGGGGTCGACAGGTCTACTAGCACGTGTTTTCCAAAAGTATTTCCAACGTAAGGACCTAAAGAACATTTGTAGGTCCTCTAAGATTTTAATATGATTGATTTTTGGAACGGGACTGAAAGAAAGGCCTTTGTTAAGAAGTTTAATTTCGTTGTTGTTCAAAACATGAGAAGAGAGGTTGCAAATGTTATTAGAGTTCTTGGAAGGTAGGTCAGTAGGAATATTAGAGGAAGGAGGCTGAGTAGTGGAAGGGAATGGCTTGTTATCGAAATTAAACAAAGGAGTAGCAGAAGGATGGATAAGAGGAAACTGCGTATTAGGTGCGGGCGACACATTCTGAGAAAAAAGGAAAGGTGCCTGAAACGGGAGACTAAGGCCTAATGACAGGTAGGAACAAAAGAGTTTAGATAACTTGATACTGTTTTTTTTCCTCAAATTACCCAGAAGTTTATGAGCTCGTGACAAAATATTATTAACAAAATTAAATGGTTCCGAGAAGTACTTACAAGGACATTAATAACAGAAAGAGCCTTGAAATGTGAGAACCCCTTAGAGATATGTAGTTGGACAAGGTGAAATAGGATAGTTGAAGGGAGTATTGGAAACCCAACACTGCAACATTACACCGGAACTGGGGTGGGAAGGCAGATAGCGGCATTTTTTAATGTCAAACCATTAGGAGGGATATTTAGAGATAGACAGTTAGAAAGGAATTCAATATGGGAAGTACAATTAGCGATTTTACGTGACAGGTAGTCAACCTCACTTAGCCAAAACTCAACCGGATTAACCATAGTACAAAAAAATCTAATAAAAACTATACAAAATAACAAAAGTGAGAAAAATATTAATTAAATAAATAAAAATAATAATTATAAGTTAGAAAAGAGTATAGAAAGAGTGTAAGGAGCTTCTAGGAAAAGTAAAGAAACCAGGAAGCAAATAAAAACAAAGAATAGCAATACCATAAGGCAACAAACAGAGTAAACCAGAGGTCGGCGCGATCGCGCATTCGAATCAAAACTAGAAATGGTCCAACAGGACTATTAGTTCACACAGGAAAGAGAAAACACAAATAAAAGACACACACAAAAGACTCACAACGATATTTCGACAGTCGTCGTCATCGGGTAGAAGTAGTCCCTTTGAGTAGCTGAAGCTAACTGAGTGGTAGGCCAAATGCAACGAACACGCGCGCACTCTGCCTGCCGCCCTAGGTAAGCTACTAACTACAGAGAGAATAATAACTAAAAAGAACAAATAAAAGCAGATAAAAATAACAGAAGGAGAAGACTAGTAAATGAAGCAATAAACAATTAAAAAATTAAAAAATAAAAATAAATAAAAAAAAAAAAAATAAAAATAAAAATTAAAAAATAATAAATAAATAAATTCTTAAAAAAAAAAAAAAAAAAATTAAAATAAATAAATAAATAAATAAAAAAAAAAAAAATAAATAAATAAATAAATACTTAAATTAACGGTACAAGTTAAGGCCAGGAGGAGAGCGAGCTTTGAGAAGACAGATAATTGCCTCCTCTGAAGCTCTTAAAGTAACCCGAGAAGACTGAACAGGGATATGATTAAGGACTTGGACCCGGAAGCAGTGATTAAAATCCAGTCCATGGGAATTAGAGTGGATAGCAATAGGAAGGTTTTTGCGTTGACCAACGGAAGCCCTGTGACCATTCATACGTAAGTTGAGCTGCGTAGAGGCCATACCAACGTAGAATGCATCACACTGGGTGCAGTCCAAACGGTAAACGCAATTAACCGAGGTGCATGAGGTGTGGGGAGGACAAGGGTAGTTAATATTGCTATGGGGGGAAGTAAAAAAGGGATTAGGGTTTATGATAAGACAGGTTTGGCATCTGCTCCGTCCGCACTCCAACATTCCCCTCCCAAGTGTAGGGTTCAAGGGAGAGTGATGGGAGAAAATGCCTCTGAGGTTCGGTGGTTTGCGATATGATAAGGAGGGGGCTTCAGGAAAAATAGATGAGGTAGAAGGAGAAGAGGAGAGCAATGGGAAAAACTCCTTAATAACCGAGCCAATCCTATGAGCGCCAGGGAAAAAAGTGGATATCAGGAAAACACTATCAGTGTGGTCTTTTCTGGGTACGTGCCGGTGAACTATTTCAGCCGGCACGACACGACTATCAATGACATTGGAAGGGTAGCCACGATCAATTAATTTTTCTTTCAAACAGTTAATGTGGGAACTACGGTTTTTCAAATTATTACAAATCCTGTGGATGCGGATGGAAAGGGATCTGGGGATTGCTTTTTTGATGTGGGTGGGATGGCAACTACTGTAGTGGAGGTACTGCTGTGCATTAGTAGATTTTATATGTACAGAGGTGGAGAAACTGCTATTGTTGAGGGTGACATCAACATCAAGGAAAGTAATTTTATTGCTGGACACTTGGTGGGTGAAGGAGATGGAGGACGAAAAGTTTTGGAAGGAAAGTAGGAAGAGGTTTAACTCATGGGTACCATGTGGCCAAATGAAGAAGATATCGTCAATGTAGCGAGTATAAAGAAGGGGAAGGAATTGACGATCAGACAGAAAAGATTGCTCTAATTTGGCCAAGAACAAATTAGCAAAGAAGGAGCCATTTATATATATATATATATATATATATATATAAAGATTTCACATAAACACGTGAAACAACAATCAATGATCAAACCACAATAAGAAATGGGAAAACAAGACTAAGATCTTTCAACCGTAACAAGCGGTCTTCGTCAGGGTCAAAAAACCAGTTGGGTTTTTGACTCTGACGAAGACCGTTTGTTACGGTTGAAAGATCTTAGTCTTGTTTTCCCATTTCTTATTGTGGTTTGATCATTGATTATATATATATATATATATATAAAAGAGCATATTCTCATTTTTTGCATTTTAAAGTATTTTAGTTTAATTACTGAAATCAGTTAATTTAGTTTAATTTAGGTAATTTTTTTAATCATCATGATCTACAGTGATTCATACATCTATAGTGTTAAACTCATCTTAATAATAAACTATGCTTTTGTAAACAGGTGTAATACTGTTAAATTTACCATTAGAAAAAACAACAAAACAAATTGGAATGATATTTTTTTTTAATTAATTTACACTGATGAAATAAATTAAGAATAAAATATACGTATTACATGGTTCACAAGTTGTAAACGGTTGTGGAGTATTAGTATTTGATTGATATTATGGCGATCGGAAAATCGTTGGAAAATTAATTTAAAATGATGAATGAATTTAAAATTCGAAAGCAAGGTTATTGAAATTTACGGTAGCATCAAAAGAAACCAAATTTATATGGTTGACAGGGAGTCAGGATTAATTGTTTTAATGAAAAGTCAAACACATCTACAGAGTCAAGTGAATTTATATTATCTCGTAGAAAAATGGAAAGTGGCTGTAATGTTTGCAGATATCTCGTTATAAAGCCTTCCAAAGAAAAAAACTTCCTAACAACAGTAATCCCTTAATCTTAACAATATCATCTACAAACATTACAGGGAATCCAAGAAGATGTCTGAAGAGAATGTGGCCAAAAGACTTATTACTGTGAACTGTTCTTAGTGATTTTTTTTCTTTTTTTCCTTTTCCGTTTTTTATGCTAGGATCCATTTAATATAGTATTATGACTTAGATCCCACGCTAGAAAATGTAATCACTGGATTACTGCTTCCTTCCTGTCCTCCCACCTGGATCTGAGTTATCAGTGTCACAGGTAATGTGACACTCACATGGTTCTAACTTAAAAAAATAAAAAAAAGTTTGCAGAAATAATGTTTTGATATGTTATTATTACCATTGGTAGAAAAGTTTTACTAGTATCATCTTAGTGAAACAGCGGCTTACTAGACCCTTAACAGATTTAAGCAAGGTGGGAGGGACTCCTTTGCACGAAGAACTACTCCATTCCCTAATGGTTTAAACAACTATTGATAGTGACTGAATGACGAAACTGATCACGAGGTGATCGAAATATGGTATGTTGTGTGTGTGTGCGTGTGTGTTGCACGAATGTATGCGCTTAGTACTTCTTTAAATCTACAACTTTGTTATGAATATATAAAAGAGGAAAATTTTAAGACAGAGGATACTTAGGGACAGGGGAACATTACTTCTCCTAAATGAGAGGGCCCTGGTCCCTTAAGAGTACTCTAAGTTTCTTCAATATGTAAAATATTGAATTATTTAAGTATGAGGTAGATCATTCGGTCTGTGTTATTACATAAAACAATATAAATCTCAGGATACTTCATTTTTGTTTACATTTGTATTCCTTTTTGTTCCTTTTATTATATAAAAACCATTTGAAATAAAATATAATTTAATTGTATGACTATTTTTGAATAGAATACCATTTCAAAGTAGGTTTCAATTTCTATTTTATATTTCCTTCATATATTATTAGCAAAAGACGAAAATATATTTCAGTTGTCTCTACAAATCTACATGAATTAAGTCGTTATAATCTTGATTTACTTCAGAATAAACTTTCGATTTGGAAATAAAGTGGTATGGCTTCAAGGATATAACTGGATCTAGGTATGATGGAACAGCATTGGATGGTATTTTCATTTTAACGGATATATATAGGTTTGATTTTCTATGAATAATGCTTTATTCATATACATAACAGCAGACTAAACAATAATATTCTAATGAACTTCTAATAATATACAAGCTCTCGCATAGGCTGTGATGTAGGTTGAGCTGCGAGTGACGAGAGTAGGGCATCACAAACGTTAAGATAGACGGACTCTAATTTAAATGATTTATGTAGGTGAAAAGAATAACTTAGAAAGAATAAAGCTATGGTGAAGTATAGGGGAAATTATGAGATGGTGCAGTGGTGGAGGTGACCTATGGAATAGAAGGGGAGAGTTTAGAGCGGCACGACCCACGCTGAGATGGAATCTAGAATAGATCTCCCCTCAGCAGGAGTCATTGAGGGTCGCACCGACCTTTATTAAAGAGTCTGCACAAGCACTCGCTCATTCACACTTACACACACCCTCCACTCGCTGGCATGCAACGAGCTGACCTATATACACTATCTCACACTTGCTTATTAACTCGCATGTAAAACCAGAGTCAACACTCGGAACAAAGTCAGCCAGTCATACGCATCCTCCTTCAATTACTCAATCGCTTAGTCCCCACTCACGAAATTATTACTCATTCACTATATACGCTTATTTATACATAATGACTTACTCTTACACATATACAATCAATCACAAAAGCCTCTGTATATTTGATACAACTCACTCTCGCACATATACAGTCAATCACAAAATCATTCGTATGTCTGCCACTCCTTACTCTCGCACATATATAGAGTCAATCACGAAGAACTCTGTATGTCTCATATTACTGACTCTCACACATATACAGTCAATCACGAAGAACTCTGTATGTCTCATATTACTGACTCTAACACCATACACAGTCAATAACGAAGAACTCTGTATGTCTCATATTACTGACTCTCACACATATACAGTCAATCACGAAGAACTCTGTATGTCTCATATTACTGACTCCCACACATATACAGTCAATCACGAAGAACTCTGTATGTCTCATATTACTGACTCTAACACCATATACAGTCAATCACGAAGAACTCTGTATGTCTCATATTACTGACTCCCACACATATACAGTCAATCACGAAGAACTCTGTATGTCTCATATTACTGACTCCCACACATATACAGTCAATAACGAAGAACTCTGTATGTCTCATATTACTGACTCCCACACATATACAGTCAATCACGAAGAACTCTGTATGTCTCATATTACTGACTCTCACACATATACAGTCAATCACGAAGAACTCTGTATGTCTCATATTACTGACTCTCACACATATACAGTCAATCACGAAGAACTCTGTATGTCTCATATTACTGACTCCCACACATATACAGTCAATCACGAAGAACTCTGTATGTCTCATATTACTGACTCTAACACCATATACAGTCAATCACGAAGAACTCTGTATGTCTCATATTACTGACTCTAACACCATACACAGTCAATAACGAAGAACTCTGTATGTCTCATATTAATGACTCTAACACCATACACAGTCAATAACGAAGAACTCTGTATGTCTCATATTACTGACTCTAACACCATATACAGTCAATAACGAAGAACTCTGTATGTCTCATATTACTGACTCCCACACATATACAGTCAATCACGAAGAACTCTATATGTCTCATAATACTGACTCTAACACCATATACAGTCAATCACGAAGAACTCTGTATGTCTCATATTACTGACTCCCACACATATACAGTCAATAACGAAGAACTCTGTATGTCTCATATTACTGACTCCCACACATATACAGTCAATAACGAAGAACTCTGTATGTCTCATATTACTGACTCTAACACCATATACAGTCAATAACGAAGAACTCTGTATGTCTCATATTACTGACTCTAACACCATACACAGTCAATAACGAAGAACTCTGTATGTCTCATATTACTGACTCTAACACCATATACAGTCAATAACGAAGAACTCTGTATGTCTCATATTAATGACTCTAACACCATACACAGTCAATAACGAAGAACTCTGTATGTCTCATATTACTGACACTAACACCATATACAGTCAATAACGAAGAACTCTGTATGTCTCATATTACTGACTCCCACACATATACAGTCAATCACGAAGAACTCTATATGTCTCATAATACTGACTCTAACACCATACACAGTCAATCACGAAGAACTCTATATGTCTCATAATACTGACTCTAACACCATATACAGTCAATCACGAAGAACTCTGTATGTCTCATATTACTGACTCCCACACATATACAGTCAATAACGAAGAACTCTGTTGTCTCTATTACTGACTCTAACACATATACAGTCAATAACGAAGAACTCTTATGTCTCATATACTGACTCAACACCATATACAGTCAATCACGAAGAACTCTGTATGTCTCATATTACTGACTCTAACACCATATACAGTCAATAACGAAGAACTCTGTATGTCTCATATTACTGACTCTAACACCATACACAGTCAATAACGAAGAACTCTATATGTCTCATAATACTGACTCTAACATCATATACAGTCAATCACGAAGAACTCTGTATGTCTCATATTACTGACTCTAACACCATACACAGTCAATCACGAAGAACTCTGTATGTCTCATATTACTGACTCCCACACATATACAGTCAATCACGAAGAACTCTATATGTCTCATAATACTGACTCTAACACCATATACAGTCAATAACGAAGAACTCTGTATGTCTCATATTACTGACTCTCACACATATACAGTCAATCACGAAGAACTCTGTATGTCTCATATTACTGACTCCACACATATACAGTCAATCACGAAGAACTCTGTATGTCTCATATTACTGACTCCCACACATATACAGTCAATCACGAAGAACTCTGTATGTCTCATAATACTGACTCTAACACCATATACAGTCAATCACGAAGAACTCTGTATGTCTCATATTACTGACTCTAACACCATACACAGTCAATAACGAAGAACTCTGTATGTCTCATATTACTGACTCTAACACCATACACAGTCAATAACGAAGAACTCTGTATGTCTCATATTACTGACTCTAACACCATATACAGTCAATCACGAAGAACTCTGTATGTCTCATATTACTGACTCTAACACCATAAACAGTCAATAACGAAGAACTCTGTATGTCTCATATTACTGACTCCCACACATATACAGTCAATCACAAAGAACTCTGTATGTCTCATATTACTGACTCCCACACATGTACAGTCAATCACGAAGAACTCTGTATGTCTCATATTACTGACTCTAACACCATATACAGTCAATCACGAAGAACTCTGTATGTCTCATATTACTGACTCTAACACCATACACAGTCAATAACGAAGAACTCTGTATGTCTCATATTACTGACTCTCACACATATACAGTTCCAAAATTTCAAACGAAAAAAGAATTCTGTATGTCTCATATTACTGACTCTCACACATATACAGTCAATCACGAAGAACTCTGTATGTCTCATATTACTGACTCCCACACATATACAGTCAATCACGAAGAACTCTGTATGTCTCATATTACTGACTCTAACACCATATACAGTCAATCACGAAGAACTCTATATGTCTCATATTACTGACTCTCACACATATACTTCAATCACAAAGAACTCTGTATGTCTCATATTACTGACTCCCACACATATACAGTCAATCACGAAGAACTCTTATGTCTCTATTATGACTCCCACACATATACAGTCAATCACGAAGAACTCTGTATGTCTCATATTACTGACTCCCACACATATACAGTCAATCACGAAGAACTCTGTATGTCTCATATTACTGACTCCCACACATATACAGTCAATCACGAAGAACTCTGTATGTCTCATATTACTGACTCCCACACATATACAGTCAATCACGAAGAACTCTGTATGTCTCATATTACTGACTCCCACAAATATACAGTCAATCACGAAGAACTCTGTATGTCTCATATTACTGACTCCCACACATATACAGTCAATCAAGAAGAACTCTATATGTCTCATATTACTGACTCTCACACATATACTTCAATCACAAAGAACTCTGTATGTCTCATATTACTGACTCCACACATATACAGTCAATCACGAAGAATTCTATATGTCTCATATTACTGACTCTCACACATATACTTCAATCACAAAGAACTCTGTATGTCTCATATTACTGACTCTAACACCATATACAGTCAATCACGAAGAACTCTATGTCTCATATTACTGACGCTCACACATTTACTTCAATCACAAAGAACTCTGTATGTCTCATATTACTGACTCCCAAACATATACAGTCAATCACAAAGAACTCTGTATGTCTCATATTACTGACTCCCACACATATACAGTCAATCACGAAGAACTCTATATGTCTCATATTACTGACTCTCACACATATACTTCAATCACAAAGAACTCTGTATGTCTCATATTACTGACTCCCACACATATACAGTCAATCACGAAGAACTCTGTATGTCTCATATTACTGACTCTCACACATATACTTCAATCACAAAGAACTCTGTATGTCTCATATTACTGACTCCCACACATATACAGTCAATCACGAAGAACTCTATATGTCTCATATTACTGACTCTCACACATATACTTCAATCACAAAGAACTCTGTATGTCTCATATTACTGACTCTAACACCATATACAGTCAATCACGAAGAACTCTATGTCTCATATTACTGACTCTCACACATATACTTCAATCACAAAGAACTCTGTATGTCTCATATTACTGACTCCCACACATATACAGTCAATCACAAAGAACTCTGTATGTCTCATATTACTGACTCCCACACATATACAGTCAATCACGAAGAACTCTATATGTCTCATATTACTGACTCTAACACCATATACAGTCAATCACGAAGAACTCTATGTCTCATATTACTGACTCTCACACATTTACTTCAATCACAAAGAACTCTGTATGTCTCATATTACTGACTCTAACACATATACTTCAATCACAAAGAACTCTGTATGTCTCATATTACTGACTCTAACACCATATACAGTCAATCACGAAGAACTCTATATGTCTCATATTACTGACTCTCACACATATACTTCAATCACAAAGAACTCTGTATGTCTCATATTACTGACTCTAACACCATATACAGTCAATCACGAAGAACTCTATATGTCTCATATTACTGACTCTCACACATATACTTCAATCACAAAGAACTCTGTATGTCTCATATTACTGACTCCCACACATATACAGTGTATCACGAAGAACTCTGTATGTCTCATATTACTGACTCCCACACATATACAGTCAATCACGAAGAACTCTGTATGTCTCATATTACTGACTCCCACACATATACGGTCAATCACGAAGAACCTGTATGTCTCATATTACTGACTCCACACATATACTCAATCACAAGAACTCTGTATGTCTCATATTACTGACTCCCACACATATACAGTCAATCACGAAGAACTCTGTATGTCTCATATTACTGACTCCCACACATATACAGTCAATCACGAAGAACTCTGTATGTCTCATATTACTGACTCCCACACATATACAGTCAATCACGAAGAACTCTGTATGTCTCATATTACTGACTCCCACACATATACAGTCAATCACGAAGAACTCTGTATGTCTCATATTACTGACTCCCACACATATACAGTCAATCACGAAGAACTCTTATGTCTCATATTACTGACTCTCACACATATACAGTCAATACAAGAACTCTGTATGTCTCATATTACTGACTCCCACACATATACAGTCAATCACGAAGAACTCTATATGTCTCATATTACTGACTCTCACACATATACTTCAATCACAAAGAACTCTGTATGTCTCATATTACTGACTCTAACACCATATACAGTCAATCACGAAGAACTCTTATGTCTCATATTACTGACCTCACACATTACGTCAATCACGAAGAACTCTGTATGTCTCATATTACTGACTCCCAAAACATATACAGTCAATACAAGAACTCTGTATGTCTCATATTACTGACTCCACACATATACAGTCAATCACGAAGAACTCTTATGTCTCATATTACTGACTCTCACACATATACGTCAATCACAAGAACTCTGTATGTCTCATATTACTGACTCCCACACATATACAGTCAATCACGAAGAACTCTTATGTCTCATATTACTGACTCTACACATATACTCAATCACAAGAACTCTGTATGTCTCATATTACTGACTCCCACAATAACAGTCAATCACGAAGAACTCTTATGTCTCATATTATGACTCCACCATATACTCAATCACGAAGAACTCTGTATGTCTCATATTACTGACTCTACACATATACAGTCAATCACGAAGAACTCTTATGTCTCATATTACTGACTCTCACACATATACTCAATCACAAGAACTCTGTATGTCTCATATTACTGACTCCCACACATATACAGTCAATCAAGAAGAACTCTGTATGTCTCATATTACTGACTCCCACACATATACAGTCAATCACGAAGAACTCTGTATGTCTCATATTACTGACTCTAACACCATATACAGTCAATCACGAAGAACTCTATGTCTCATATTACTGACTCTACACATATACTCAATCACAAAGAACTCTGTATGTCTCATATTACTGACTCTAACACAATACTCAATCACAAGAACTCTGTATGTCTCATATTACTGACTCTAACACATATACAGTCAATCACGAAGAACTCTGTATGTCTCATATTACTGACTCTACACATATACTCAATCACAAGAACTCTGTATGTCTCATATTACTGACTCCCACACATATACAGTCAATCACGAAGAACTCTGTATGTCTCATATTACTGACTCCACACATATACATCAATCACAAGAACTCTGTATGTCTCATATTACTGACTCTAACACCATATACAGTCAATCACGAAGAACTCTGTATGTCTCATATTACTGACTCCCACACATATACAGTCAATCACGAAGAACTCTGTATGTCTCATATTACTGACTCCCACACATATACAGTCAATCACGAAGAACTCTGTATGTCTCATATTACTGACTCCCACACATATACAGTCAATCACGAAGAACTCTTAAATGTCTCATATTACTGACTCCACACATATACTCAATCACAAGAACTCTGTATGTCTCATATTACTGACTCCCACACATATACAGTCAATCACGAAGAACTCTGTATGTCTCATTTACTGACTCCCACACATATACAGTCAATCACGAAGAACTCTGTATGTCTCATATTACTGACTCCACACATATACAGTCAATCACGAAGAACTCTGTATGTCTCATATTACTGACTCCCACACATATACAGTCAATCACGAAGAACTCTGTATGTCTCATATTACTGACTCCCACATATACAGTAATCACGAAGAATCTTAGTCTCATATTACGACTCCACACATATACAGTCAATCACAAGAACTCTGTATGTCTCATATTACTGACTCCCACACATATACAGTCAATCACGAAGAACTCTGTATGTCTCATATTACTGACTCCAACAATATACAGTCAATAAAGAACTCTGTATGTCTCATATTACTGACTCCCCACATATACAGTCAATCACGAAGAACTCTGTATGTCTCATATTACTGACTCTACACATATACAGTCAATCACGAAGAACTCTGTAGTCTCATATTACTGACTCCACACATATACAGTCAATCACGAAGAACTCTGTATGTCTCATATTACTGACTCTACACATATACTCAATCACGAAGAACTCTGTATGTTCATATTACTGACTCCCCACATATACAGTCAATACGAAGAACTCTTATGTCTCATATTACTGACTCCCACACATATACAGTCAATCACGAAGAACTCTGTATGTCTCATATTACTGACTCCCAATATACTCAATCACAAGAACTCTGTATGTTCATATTACTGACTCCCAACACATATACAGTCAATCACGAAGAACTCTGTATGTCTCATATTACTGACTCTAACACATAACAGTCAATCACGAAGAACTCTGTATGTCTCATATTACTGACTCCCACAATATAAGTCAATCACGAAGAACTCTGTATGTCTCATATTACTGACTCCACACATATACAGTCAATCACGAAGAACTCTGTATGTCTCATATTACTGACTCCACACATATACAGTCAATCACGAAGAACTCTGTATGTCTCATATTACTGACTCCACACATATACTCAATCACGAAGAACTCTTATGTCTCTATTACTGACCTCACACATATACTCAATCACAAGAACTCTTATGTCTCATATTACTGACTCCCACACATATACAGTCAATCACGAAGAACTCTTATGTCTCATATTACTGACTCTAAAACCCACCATATACTCAATCACAAGAACTCTGTATGTCTCTATTACTGACTCTACAATATACTAATCACAAGAACTCTGTATGTCTCATATTACTGACTCTCACACATATACAGTCAATCACGAAGAACTTGTATTCTCATATTATGACTCTCACACATTACAGTCCATCACGAAGAACTCTTATGTCTCATATTACTGACTCCCACACATATACTTCAATCACAAAGAACTTGTATGTCTCATATTACTGACTCTAACACCATATACAGTCAATCACGAAGAACTCTATATGTCTCATATTACTGACTCTCACACATATACTTCAATCACAAAGAACTCTGTATGTCTCATATTACTGACTCTCACACGTATACTGTCAATCAAAAAATCATTGTATGTCTCACACTACTCACTTTCACATATATAGAGTCAATCACAAGGAGTTTTGTATATCTGACACCACTCACTCTAACATACAGTCAATCCCATTTTTGTAACTTACTCTCACACCCTTTGATCATTCTTATGAAACACAAAGTAATTCAAATATCAAACCTTTGGGCATACTGTTACCAAACATATATAGTGAATCACAATAGTAAATACATAATAAGTATCTAATCATAATAACAATCTCGTTCACCCATTCATTCAGCGATTCACTCTCAGATACAATCTAACCATTACACGGAGACAGTCTATCAGTCATACACACCTCATTCGCTCATTCCAGCACTTACAAGAAAAAAAGATGTACTAAAAAATCATATTCAGTCACAAATGCTCTTTTACACTAATTCTCTTATATAACTCTATAGTTTAGTTCACTGGAATGCATTGTTCACGAAAAATTACACAAGAAGATTTAGAACTTATAATACATACATAAGATTTTATTTTAATTATTTAATTGTATTTCCATTGAAATATATAAATAAAGTCTAAATGCAAAGAAAACTTGCATATAGAGTAACGGAAACATTTATTACATCAATTTTTGGAAAACCCGTCTTCAAGAGAGGAAGAGAGGAAACTCAAGAATACCAAACATCGAACGGAAATTAACTACTCCCTTTATCTTTTGTTATCTTTCGTTGCCCCTGTGGTGTTCTTGAAACTTCCTCTCAAGACATGTTTCTTGGTTTCTTGAGTGACATATTCATGACAGATGGCACTTGGCCAACTCCTATGTCGATATATGGCAGTAGGAAATCGGTTCATAAGATAGAATCTTTCAGTCAGAAGACCGAGAATGCAGAGTCTATTATATATATATATATATATATATATGAATAATAATCAAAATAACACTTGATATAATAGATGGATTAATTTACCACAATGAAAAACAATAGCCTAGGACTCTACAAATTCGATGAGGTTTTGATTAACGGGATAATTAAACAGATGAAGACTTCATCATTAAACACATTCAGGGTTGCCATCAATTCTGGAAATTTCAATCAGCCAAGTTAAACAAGTATTTATTGTTTTTTTAATTCACTTGCTCTATGACGATGTGTAAACGAAAGGCCTTAGAGCATTGTTTCAAAAAATTGTTTTTCATTGTGGTAAATCAATCCATATATATATATATATATATATATATATATATGATGAAACCACAATAAGAAATGGGAAAACAAGATTAAGATATTTCAACCGTAACAAGCGGTCTTCGTCAGAGTCAAAAACCCAACTGAGTTGGTTTGATCATTGATTGTTATTTCACGTGCTTATATGAAATCTTTATATATATATATATTATATATATATATATATATATATATATATATATGAATAATAATCAAAATAACATTTGATGTAATAGATTTTTCACAATAAAAATAATTTGGAAACAATGTTCTAAAGACTTTCGTCAACACATCGTCAGAGAGCAAGTGAACTAAAAAATAATAAATACTTGTTAACCTGGTTGATTGAAATCTCTAGAACTGTTTGTAACCCTGAATGTGTTTAATGATGAAGAAGTCTTCATCTGTTTAATTATTCCGCTAATTAAAACTTCATCCAATTCATAAAGTCCTAAAAATAAATAAATTATTTCTTAGTTCACTTGCTCTCTGACGATGTGTTGACAAAAGTCTTAGAGCATTGTTTCCAAATTATTTTCATTGTGGTAAAATTAATCCATATATATATATATATATATATATATAATCGATAACATGATTTTACAATAAACACGTCAAATAACAATCAATGACTAGGATCTTTCAAGCGGTCTTCGTCAGATTCAAAAACCCAACTCAGTTTTTGTTATATACACGTATATAATTCTATGTTGTAAGGGCTAGATAAACTTGCGTGCACTCTTAATACTAGTCTCAAATAGAAATTAAAGTGTTCTGATAAAATGTTATTAATATAATCAAACGAGTTGATTGTAACCCACTAATTCAAATATTAAATACAATTGCAGGTGATTTTATAAAAAAAAAGGAATGAATGTAATTGTCATATTTTGAATAGTCAAAAAACTCTGACAATAAGAGAATAGTAACAATAATAATTAGTTATTTGTAGTGGGGATTTCATTTGTGTTGGTAGTTGGATGATGGTTGACTTGGCGGTGGATAATTCATGTGTGAACTTAACTGAAAGCGAGAGTCGGGGAGTTGGGGAGGTTAGGGTTTCTTTGTGGGATGAGAGTTTGTGAGATGAACAAAGGAGTCTGCGCAGTCAATTTCACCACTAACAGTCCCATCGGCAAAAGTGAAACCCGCTTCTGACTTCTTCTGCACTCAAAGTCAAAACAACAATGCCAAAAAAAAAAATTTCATCTCCGATCAGTAAATCTTCTTTAAGTCATTTGCATTTGCTCAAATCATATAAGTTATGACTTAACTCTTTTTAGTGATATAGACGTTTTTAATGAAATGCAATGAATAAACATAGGCTATAATAACTATGGTGATATTTTTGCATAATACAGATGAATAATAATTAATAATCAAAAAACCGAAAGATTACTCACTTAGATTACTAATATAATAATTCCGTCAAAAATCTCGAGATCGATTTTTTTACGTAAGAGTTAATAACCCAATTGAGTTGGGTTTTTGACTCCGACGAAGACCGCTTGTTACGGTTGAAAGATCTTAGTCTTTTTTTCCCATTTCATATTGTGGTTTGATCATTGATTCTTATTTCATGTGTTTATGTAAAAACTTTGTATATATAGTCAAATAACGCCCCATAACACTGTTATTAGTGTTCAATAAAAAAGAGTTTTAAACTCTAAAAAATAGAAATACAGTAAAAAATTGTAGTACGAGAGCCTCATTGTACGAGCCATTTGCTTTACGAGCAGTCATTCGAAGAATTTTTGCCTCATACAACGAGTAAAAATTCGTTGTACGACCGACTATCTTACTCACACCTAGATAGTCTCCATTCTAAGTTTAATAGATTAATAAATTATAATTGTTTCTGACATGTTTTTTTATTATTCATATTACACGTATAGTGTTATGTTTTCTTATTGCACCTTTTCTGTTGAAAAAATACACTTAAAAATAGGAATTTTAAGGATTATTCATTTTCATATTAATTTCAATGCGAATATTACTTCGTAGTACGAGTAAATCGATTGGAGTAGCTCGAGCTGGGAGCAAATTATACTCGTACTACGGGGTTCTACTGTACATGAAAGAAATTATAAATAACAGGATCTGCGATGTCATTTTACATAGAATTAGCCATCACGAAACTGAGTACACCCGTTAGGGTTGAGTACAACCCAAGGCTAAGGGTTGGGTTTTTGACTCTGACGAAGACCGCTTGTTACGGTTGAAAGATCTTAGTCTTGTTTTCTCATTTCTTATTGTGGTTTGATCATTGATTGTTATTTCACGTGTTTATGTGAAATCTTTATATATATATATAAAATCTACAGTGTTACTTCAATATTCAAGAAAAACAATCTCAATGTCCTTAAATGTTGAAAACGGATCAAATCACGACTCCTTCTAGAACCTGCATAGGTCGAAAGCAATGTTTATATTAATAGTATTTCTCTAGGCAAAGCCGGGACAGAAAGCCGGGAGTCCGGCTTTTTTTACCTTTCGTAAATTCATTAACAATGAGCTTTAAGAAAGATAACAATATGCAAGCAACAAAGAAAAGAGGTTAAGATTACAAAAGAGGTGAGAAAGGATTTTATCTGAAATCTAGAAGTATGACGGTTGCATGTGAATCCGGGACTTGGCTGATGTTTATCGTATGGTAAGCCCCAGATTAGTCTGATAGTGGAAAGCAAAAAAAAACACGGCTTACGTTCTGAAAGGCTATAAGATTTCATCGTTAATAAAATAACGGAAAAAAGTAATTAATACTTACTTAAATTATTTATTTCATTTATTTAACCATTAAAATTATTACCAGTTGACTAATTGTTTTTTTGTTTCTTATGGGAAAAATTATGGATAAAGTTGATGAGCAGGAAGTGTTTGAAATGACTAGTTTTAATAAAAAACTTCTTTTGTGTGCAGACTTTTAATTTTAGTTTTCCCTCAGTATGAATAAATACCAAACAGTTACGGATTGCACAACTAAGGAGTTACTATTTGTTTGTTTAGATCTGCAGAAATGCAAGAAAGGAACCCAAGTTTAATTCATCTGCATATTAGAATCAATGTGTTAAAAAGGACGACTACAAAGTTATTCCTCGGAAAGAGAGGAAATTGACTATTTTTTTTTTTGACAATTTATTTACATTGAACATACAAAAAAGTAGCCTCACCTTAGGTTAATTAAATATTCGTTTATTTCTTGTCATATCAATTTTAATTAAGTTGGTGACTGAACTGATAATACAAGCAAAACATGTCCCAAAACAAGAAAAAATCAAGATACCAAATGAACCTTCAAAACGAACTAATTTTGTGTTTCGAGGCATCTTTCTTTCTCACTCTCTTTCACTCTCTCTCTCTCTCTCTCTCTCTCTCTCTCTCTCTCTATATATATATAATATATATAATATATATATATATATATATATATATATATATATGGATTAATTTACCACAATGAAAACAATTTTTTAAAACAATGCTCTAAGGCCTTTCGTTAATACATCTTCGGAGAGCAAGTGAACTAAAAAAACAATAAATACTTGCTAACTTGGCTGATTGAAATTTCCAGAATTGATGGCAACCCTGAATGTGTTTAATGATGAAGTCTTCATCTGTCTAATTATCCCATTAATCAAAACTTCATCTAATTTGTAGAGTCCTAGGCTATTGTTCATTAATTTCTCATAAAACTTTTATGAGAAATTAATGAACAATAGCCTAGGACTCTACAAATTAGATGAAGTTTTGATTAATGGGATAATTAGACAGATGAAGACTTCATCATTAAACACATTCAGGGTTGCCATCAATTCTGGAAATTTCAATCAGCCAAGTTAGCAAGTATTTATTGTTTTTTTAGTTCACTTGCTCTCCGAAGATGTATTAACGAAAGGCCTTAGAGCATTGTTTTAAAAAATTGTTTTCATTGTGGTAAATTAATCCATCTATTATATCAAGTGTTATTTTGATTATTATTCATATATATATATATATATATATATATATATATATCAATGATCAATCAAACCACAAAAAGAAATGGGAAAAGAAGACTAAGATCTTTCAACCGTAACAAGCGGTCTTCGTTGGAGTCAAAAACTCAACTGAAACCCTAGATGCAGAAACACCTCACCAGATGTTTTCTGCATCTAGTGTTTCAGTTGGGTTTTTGACTCTGACGAAGACCACTTGTTGGATGAAAGATCTTAGTCTTTTTTTCCCATTTTTTATTGTGGTTTGATCATTGATATATATATATATATATATATATATATATATATATATATATATATATATCAATGATCAAACCACAATAAGAAATGGGAAAACAAGACTAAGATCTTTCAACCGTAACAAGCGGTCTTCGTCAGAGTCAAAAACCCAACTGAGTTGGGTTTTTGACTCTGACGAAGACCGCTTGTTACGGTTGAAAGATCTTAGTCTTGTTTTCCCATTTCTTATTGTGGTTTGATCATTGATTGTTGTTTCACGTGTTTATGTGAAATCTTTTATATATATATATATATATATATATATATATATATATGTTAAACTGAATTGTCTTAAACAAACATACCTTTCTTTTAAGCAGTTTTTCATATTTTCTAGATAATTTCAAATCGTCTTGATTCAGGTGGTAAATTATTTCAGAAAAACTCCGGTTAATAGTGATGGCCAATCGGAGTTTTCCTGAAATAATTCACCTGCTGAATCAAGACGAAATTATCTAGAAAAATGAAAAACTGCTTAAAAGAAAGGTATGTTTGATTAAGACAATTCAGATTAACATAATTTGTATAAAAGAAGGTCTGCTCCCTATTTATATTAATATTATATATATATATACCTCATTAATTATCTTGCCAACATTAAGTTTAGTATGTTTCCTACATACTTTTTCAAGATTTCGAATGCTACTTTTCCATCTTTGTGGTATCATATAAATTAACTCTCCGATTTTTTTATTTTTATATGTATTGTTTCCAACATACCTTTTCAAGATTTCGAATGCTACTTTTCCATCTTTGTGGTATCCTTAATGAGGTATGTTTAAAAGAAGGTCTGCTCCCAAAGTATACCATATATATATATATATATATATATATATATATATATATATATATATATATATATATCAACGACTCAACCTAGTAGGACAATTAGAAAAAATACTATGATTTTTCAACCAAAATAAGTGATCTTCTTTAGAGTCTAACTGATACCGAGACTTATACAAAAAGTCTCAGTGATTCTGATCACTGAGACTGAGACGAAGGGCCACTTGTTTTAGATAGAATATCTTAGTGTTTTTTTCTGATTTTTTTTATCTATGGTTTAGGTGTTAGTCTAACGTTTCACGTATTTACTGTGAAATCATGTAATACAAATTCTGTCTCAAGAGGCCTCAAAACTTTTTTCAATAATTCCTTAATAATCGTACTGTGGGTGTATATATTTAATTTACATTAGAGACAGTGAGAAAACATATATTAAGTGTTCACCACAAATATTTGACAACGCATTTCGAACAGTTAGTGTTCATCACCAGTTTGCTTTAATCAGTGAGTTAAAAGAGGCCAGTCAAACCGTAACAGTCAATTTATTCTAAACCTGATGTTGAGGACTGAGTTTTCGAAACGCGTTGTAAAATAAAAGCCTTGTGGTGAAGGCATAATGTATTTTTCCTCACTATTATGAGTAAATTCCATATAATAACTACTTACATAACTCCTGACATTAGAGACAATTGTTGATATGAATTCCTTGAAAAGAGAGGTAATAGTTCTAAATTTTAATTAACTAGAAATTAACGTTTTTTTTTCAATATATTTTTAATATTGAACTTAACTATATTAATTAATTAATATTTTTATTGAAAATAATAATTATCATTTTTCTTTAACCTTAATAAATAAAATTCATGAAAGCTTAATGTACCTTTAAAAATGGTATTTACTAGAAATTTTTGTTACTAATGTAAATGTATGCACGTTAGATATAAAGAAAATGAGTAGTAGTTGTATGAAATGAACTCATAGTGTTAAAAGTTTTACTTTTTGATGATTGAAAATAATATTAATAAGTCTATTAAAAGTGAATATTTTTTCTATAAATATTACTTAAGCCTTCTTTTCAAAGGTTTAGTCTTGGAGAATAGATGTTTTACACCAATTGACACGGAGGAGATCGTGATTCTTTGTTAAACTGAGCGTTGTATTGAAATATTTAGGTTAGCCTGTGTTAATATAAGGCTCTTTGAAATATGGTATTGATATGCTCTGTCAGCATTTTACGAATTTCTTTAGAGCTTTGGAAATTGATTAACATGAAAAAAAAAACAGCCACATATTTTAACTTGAATGTAACATAAATCACAGCATAATATAATAATACAAATTTATTTCACCTACTAAAAACTAATTCGAATTTGGATAAAAAAATTATAAAAAAAATGAATTACTTTTAACAACAAAACCATATATAAGGTATTGAAAGTGTAACTTCATACAGTGCATCAGCATGCAATATACGATTTCAGGCATAAACAATCCTGACTCTACCCTCCTGTATTTTTACAACCCTTTTATTCTGTTTGAAATTTCAAGAAAAACATTTTGGAAATGCCTCTAAACGAGGTCTTGCTTTCTTTATATTTCTATTGTTTTTTTTTGTATTTTGAGTGTCAAACGTTTCTTTTGTCATTATTTGCATGTATTATAATTTTTTTGTTATTCAATTATAATATTTTTGTGTTGTGTTTTGATATTGAAATTAATTCCTGGAAGTTTGCTCCTTCTTTGGGTGAGTTTTTTAATGGCATTTATTTGAACTTATTTTAGAATTCCATTAATAAAATAGATTATATTGCTTCACATGTGTACGGTAAAGATAAGGTATATAGCTTCTTTATAAGTAAAACAAGTTGTATAAAGGTTAGGTTTATATGTGTGAGGTTTTTTTTATTACTTTATTATATTATAACTAAATTTAGAATGGTAACAAATAATACTGATCCATGATACGTAAAAGAAAGGTAATAGAGTGGAGAAACACCCATTGTTAGTACTCCATATACAGAGATTGTTCAGATCACTTTCAACTATTCTTGGCAGTTATTATTTCTTGACAAATAGATATTTGGGCCAACATCTTTTCAACCATCTAATTGGGTTGGTAGAAAACTGGTGGGATAATAATTTCTGAATAAAATGGTTTAGATTGGTGGGTAAAGATTCATGAAATTTGCGGTATCGGGATTGGATTTCTTGGTGGATAAAATAATTTTCAGATCATTATAAATGGTGTCGTTTGAAATATAAAAAGGAGCTTGTACTTACAGAAAAACAGGAGTCACTATTGTAACCTAAGTTGAAATATCAATAAACATTCTTTATGTGCCCCAAAAGGAAAGAAGTTGAATTAGATATAATATGCAAATCAACCTAAAACTTAAACCTGTCACTAATTAGAAAAAGGTTTTCAAGGTCAGCTTAAGACTGAAGCAACACTGTATAGAAATCATTTGCATTTAATAAAACTTACAATTGTAAGGTTTATATAATGCAAATAAAATAAACCTTGTGTCCTACCTGTATGATACTGGTGGGATTCAGTACCTTCACAAGGTTAAGAGCCATTGGTTCAATATAATACTAGTAACAATTTGTTATTTGACGACAATAGTTGGCGATATATCAAGTAGATATATCTGCTTGAGAATATTGACTGATTATTGATGCTTGAAAAGGTTTCGAGCCGAAGCGTTCATTCATTAGCTGATCGGAATCCATGCGAAGATTACCAGGCACGCAAGCTAAAAGCAAACTTCCTTCCTATCCGCCTTATAAATATTAATGAAAAACAAAAAGTTGGTGAATTCGTTAATGCAGAAGTAAGAACCGGTAAATGATTCGGAAGAGGAACTAAGCACGCAACTTAACACCTTCTTGCCTGTATCGTAAACATATGCGAATAGATAAACATAGCCGGCAACCCTTATCTGTTGTACGAATATAGCTAAACGTAAAGTTAATCCTTTCAAGAAGTAATAATGCACCAAATTTTGTTAGACGAAATGAATGAGAACTTATTCTCTCTGGCAAAAACTTTAATGAGGGCGAAACTGGTGATATATAAATATATATTTTATATATATTTAATTATATATATATATAGGTTTGATTAAATAATACGTCATATTTACAGTTGACTAGTTTCCTTGTGTATTTCTCAAGGGATTTGAATAATCTTCTTGTACAAACATCTAAATTGAATAGAACATTTCCAATGGTTCCATTGTCTTTAAATCTTGCATTTCCACTAATTTCACTATTATTTAATCAAACCTGTATAAATGAAGGCCTGCTTCCTAAATATACCAATATATATATATATATATATATATATATTATATATATATATATATATGATCAAAACAATAACAAAAAACGATAACAAACAATAACAAAATGGGAAAACAAAGACTCAGTTGGGTTTTTGACTCTGACGAAGACTGCTTGTTACGGTTGAAAGATCTTAGTCTCTTTTCCCATTTCATATTGTGGTTTGATCATATATATAGTTCAAAGTTAGCAAAAAAAAAATAAATAAAAATAAAAACACTGACAGTATCTAATTTTTAGTTTTAACCAGCCTGAGCAAATGAAAGAGGGGAGCAAACAGGAGTCACTATTGTAACATATAATGTCAATACCCACACCTACCATGCTGTGTCCTACATTTAGTTTGTTTCTCTTTCCTATGCTGAGTACGGCTGGAATGAAAAATTAGAGACTAATTTCATTTTTTAGTGTTATTTTTTTTACTGTATTTGAACTATTCCTATGTTCTCCATGTTTTATATTTATATCAAATATAAATATAATGTAAATACAATATTTTTAAATATATATAGACATAATAAAAAAAAATAACATATATTTATATTTATTCATCAATATCTCAACCTCAGTAAGAAAATCATAAATATGACTAAAATCTTTTAACTAAAATACCTGATCTTTATCAGAGTGTCATTCGTAATGAAAAAAAAAGCAATAGAGGAAATATGTACACTTCTATATATAATATATTCACAGAAGGAGCATACATAAAATAGATCACAAAAACTGACTACTAATATTTCGACTGCCACGTCAGCGAGTTTTTATGACCTCTTTTATCTGCATGCTTTCTGTGTGAAGTTAGTTAATTTATTTGGTTGGTGGAATCGTTTCGTTATATATCAATTGATTAAAAGAAAAGAATACGGACAGAGAACAAGAAAACTCACTTCAATATCTTTTGACCTTAATCGTCGGCAGAAGAAGAGTTACATGTGGCTGGTAAACAGCAACTCTCTCCACGTTCTTTTATTTTAATCGTTTGATAAGTTATCCATATAGATAAATTTTATTCCTATAATTGAAAAATGTATGTTTTAAAATCGTATGAAGGAGAATCCTATGAATGAGAAAATTGCATTGGGGGCCAGGTTAGCTCAGTGAAACGTACTCGCCTCTGAGCTGGTAGTTCGGGGTTCGATCCCCAACTGGTCCTCGATTTGTTCACATGGGAGAAGATGAATAAATCTGAGCACGTCGCCCCCCGAAGAGGACGTTAAACCGCCGGTTCCGAGCCTGTACAATGTCAGATACTTACATTAAAAAGATGTAAGATCGTAATCAAAATACACTTGAGTGTAAAATTTAGGACTCCCAATGTAGAATCTGTAGAAGCATCAATGAAACAAAAAGCTGGTAAACAGATAACGTTATCAGCCGCTAGGGGATTGGTTGAAACAGTAAAAAAGATTTCCATTGATTGCCATTATATCAAAATTATTATTAATCTTAAAGTGAAATTTCTATTATTTGTTTCAACCGGATAGTAGCCTTTGAGACAGCTGATTGAATCCATATTTTATGGACAAATCTATGGATAACCATTCAAATATATGCTAGGAGGATACCATCTCCAATGGTAGCTAGTTACACCTAGAAGAATACTTGTGAACGTGGCTTCAACATAATCCATATTGATTATCTACTTTAAACATCCGTGCATACTAATGCCGTATTCTTACTTGAGTAACTTGCTAGTTAAAAAGCATCGGGCTTCGTCAATATATACAATTTTGAATGATAACAATAGAAATAATTTGGTTCTTGGCATAATCAAATTGAAAGCTCAATAATATTTTTCTTTCATATCTTTGTTTTTGTATTTATATTATTAGAAATCATATTAAAGACGAATGTATACAAATTTGATAGTGCTCTCGTTTCTTTTTAAAATTGGAATGGAAATAAAATGAATAAGAAATCCGCAATATACATTTACTTTATATATAAAAAGATTTCACATAAACACGTGAAATAACAATTAATGATCAAACCAAAATAAGGAATGGGAAAACAAGACTAAGATCTTTCAACCTCAGTTGGGTTTTTGACTCTGACGAAGATCGCTTGTTACGGTTGAAAGATCTTAGTCTTGTTTTCTCATTTTTTATTATGGTTTGATCATTATCTTTATGTATAGGAAATTATTGTAATTATAGTAAAATAAATGACTAGAAGTTAATGAAAAAATTAATTTAATTTTTAATGGCAATATGAAATTGAAACTTGAATATATATCAGACGAGAGGTATATCGTACATGAATAGGTGTTTGAAATCGGAATATATCTCAATTTTCTATTTTGATTGAAATGCATTGACCAACAAACTGAATAAACGAACTGAATAACAAGTATTCATTAAAATATAACTTAAATTAATGATGCATTTAGGACAAATTTGAAAGTTGATGATTACTACAGTAGAAGTGGGACGCAATTTTATTATGAGTTTAAAAATTGTATAATAAATATGAAACGAATCTTTTGATTCAAGTGAACAAAAGCAAATGCTTGGAGAGAAAGAAAGGCGAGAGATTTGTTGAAATTAGAGTCAAAAAGGACAGATGGCCTTTCTAGGAGGAAAGAAGGTATTAGGTATGGTTCAGTGTGTCGCACGGTCGACTAACCCCATCCTAACGGTAACCTCACAGTCTTCTGGCGAGAGTAAAAGTTAACGGATGTTGAACGCTCTATGAAACCGACTTTGGCGAAATATTTTCCTACATGGAATCTCTATTGAAATGAGAAAAAAAAATTAGACTGCATTCAACTCGTGAAGGTTAAACTTACAAAAGTTAACCACTTTCCGTCATTAGGATAACTTGCTAGTCCTAAAACATCAGGCTTCGTGAATATATAAAATTTTGAATGAGAACAATAGAAATAATTTGGGTCCTGGCATATTCAAATTAAAAGCTCAATAATAATACGATTATTTTTCTGTAATATATTTGTTGTGGAAGAACTCCAAACCAATGTTACTGGTGTTTAATTCTTTTGGTATTTCTATTATCAGCAAAAAAAGAAGAATGTATATGAATTTGATAGTGTCTTCATTTTTTTTCTTTGCTTTATATACATACATATTAACTTCTTTATTAATGTATGTTGGATTGTACTTAATCTTAGCCTTACAATCTTACTAAATGTTCCGTATCGTTAATTTAGTATAATTTTTTTGTTGTGTACACACTGTACCACCTGTTGTACAAGTGAGAAAAACTTGTACCTGTTGTTACTCTTCTGAAGAAAACAAAAGAACACACATTAAGAATAGTAATACACAGGGAAAGAGACACACTTACAAACTAAAATTTTCGGATAATCCGTCTTCAGGAGAAAAGAGAGTGGGAAATCAAGCACGCCGGATACGTAACGGCAGGAAAACTACTATATATATGGTATCATGAGATACTATATGATACTATCGCATTACAAGATACGATTATAAGAAAAGAACACATTGAAACACAGAACTCACTTCAATATTTCGACCTCGTTGGTATCAGAAGAAGAAGAAGAAAAAGAAGGAGAGAGTTCTGCTGAGCTGCTAAACAGCAACACAAAACTAATATTAATGATTATACTAATGCGACAAAACTACTAGGATATCACCCTTATCTTTTATCTGTTTTAATAAAGTATTTTCAAGCAGGTTTTCAATATCTTTAAACGTTTGAATTTCATTTATCAATTGAATTAACGGTAAATATTTTGATAGCAGATGATAAGTTGAGTTAATGAACATGTGATTGAATTAACACATGATTAATTAGCACTTGATGGGAGTTGGGCTCTAATTCAAGAAGAGTGAAAATGTGATTTTAAACTGTAGTAACGAGATGAATTCAATCGTAATTGCAGAGCAAAGCAATTACTCTTATATCATTGTTGAGTCGACTGTGTCGCAAAAGTCAGAAATTCGACTACAACAATTATTCATGTTTGTTATTACGGCAGCAGATTTTAAATCAACTAAAATCTTCTCTTTCCAATCATCCAAGAGTAATGTTATTCATTTGAAATACTATGCTCTAATCGATGTTGATTTGATTTAAAATTATATAACAACCATTACAATTTGTCAAACATCTAAACTAGTTAAATTTATTATATATTTATAAATAACTATATAATTTTAAAATTTCATTTAGGTTAACAAATTTACAGTTTCACCTAAAATGGCATAGATTATAATAAAATGAAATTATTCATTTAACTATCTTAACTATTTAACTATCAATGCCTTACAATTGATTGTAAACCTACATGAACATACCTGTATATTTATATAAATTATTTCGCATATTCCAGTTATTTATAAATATATAGCAAATTGAAAAAAAGAGTTATTCCTGACTCATTCTTATGCGACTGGAGAACAGTTGAACCGGCTGTCGAAAATTTACAATACCAAGTAGTTAAACTGATATTTTATATTGAGCTACATAGAAAAGTTTAAAAACTTGTTAGGAAAGAGATAAGAGTGAAAATTGCACATATATATATATATATATATATATATATATATATATAAAATGCTGATTTGATTTAGGTTTATGATCAGGTCAACACCTTGTCAAGGACAAATAAATCAGAGATTGACACACACATATATATATATATAAGTAATTAAATGAAACAGTCCACGGACTTTCAAATAAAAACCAATTAAAAAGAAGATAGCACACAGATAGATACAGGAATTAACTTCTATATTTCGACCATCGTCATCATCAGTAGGCGAAGAGTCCCGCAGGAAGGCAGAGCGGCGATTATATATATATATGAATAATAATCAAATAACACTTGATGTAATGGATGAAATAATTTACCACAGTAAAAATAATTTGGAAACAATGCTCTATGGTCTTCGTCAACACATCGTCAGAGAGCAAGGGAACTAAAAAATAATAAATACTTGTTAACCTGGTTTATTGAAGTCTCTAGAATTGTTGGCAACTCTGAATATGTTTACTGATTCTATAATTGAAGAAGTCTTCATCTATTTATTTATTCCACTAATCAATACTTCATCTAATTATAAACTCCTAAGCAATTCCTCATTAATAACTCATAAAAGTTCTTTAGGAGTGCTCTTTATATAATATTTCTTCTTCTTTCCGAAGGCACAAATACTAATTCATTTGCTTCATTCCAATTAATTACATGAGTATTGTTTCTTATATGCATGAAGAAAGCACTCTTTTCGTCTTCTCTTCTGATCGAATACTTGTACTAGTTTATTCTTGTAAGAAGACCTTTGCTTAATTTTCAAAGAAAATCAACAAATGTATCATCTTATGTTCATTTGTTCTCCGCTCATCCACTTAATCCTAAAAAATTAGTTTTTAGTAGTTAGTTCTTAAGATCTTTCAAAATTTGCAGTGAAGAGTTTATAGATGAAGAAATAAAAGAATTTCAGGTTTTATAATGTATCCAAAAAAGATTAATCGAAAATATCATGAAAATGATTAAACAATCCATGATATCAAATAATAAAGAACAGTTCACAAGAAGGAATTTGTTAGCCATTACAGTAATTGTTTGAAAGATATGCCCTCATTTATGAAAAAGCTGGACGTTTCTGTTGTGTTCAGTAATGATGGTAACTTATTTAACAGGCTTTTCAATAATAAGACAAGAAGAAAAGACTGTTGTTTATACAGAATACCATGTACTGACTGCGAAATGTCTTACTTTGGACGAGCAAAGGCATTTTACAATAATAAAGCAGCACAAGTATTCGATTAGAAGAGAAGACAAAAAGAGTGCCTTGTTCATGCATATAAGAAACAATAATCATGTGATTAATTGGAATGAAGCAAATGAATAAGTATTTGTGTCATCGGAAAGAAAAAGTATAAATATTGTGGAAAGTGCATTCATAAAGAACTGTTATGAGAAATTAATGAACAATATCCTAGGACTTTATAAACTAGATGAAGTATTGATTGGTGGAATAATTAAACAAATAAAGACTTCTTCAATTATAGGATCATTAAACACCTGTTTGTGTGGCATTTGGATTAATACGTAAAAATACGTAAGTTATTTCACGAAAACAACACTAAAAATAAACCATCAGACAAGCCTTATTTAAAAAAAAATTGACGGATCTAGTATTGACCAATTGGTATGAAATTAGAGATAATCTAATCATATTTATATTGAGGACCACAAAAGAGGAATGTATTTTTCATCATAATGGATCTTTGGAGGATAATGTCAGTACGAATGAGAGATGTAATACTATAACCAAAGCGAGTTACAATTTACTGAATCAAAACACTCAGTGTATATATATATATATGCAATGCAAAGCGAATTGTTTATCTGCGCAGGAAGATAAGAATGTATGCATAATCTGTTTACGCAATGATAACGCTGGAGGAAATCCACCACGTGCATGAGAAGACGTAAGGAACAGCAAAATAACTAAAGAAAATTGGTAATTGTCAACGTTGAACAAATTACATGGCATTTCGTTAGCTTTTTTTTTTCTTTATTCGTGCGCAAACATACTAAAAAAAAAAAAAAAAAAGAACCCTCACTTTTATAATAGTGAATTATGCAAACATATTTGTTTATGACGAATTGTTTATAGCATTGAAATTCAGTGGAAGAGAAATGATCAACATCTTTATTAGGTAATCTACGAAGAGTTGAATGAGTTGAAGGTTAAACTAGTCAAAGAGACAAGTCTCCTATCCCAAGTTTTCAAACAATTTATTATTAATCTATGCAGAGATCATCAGAGTCACTCCCTTCTAATATATTTATTTTACAATAGTACAGTTTGTATTTCGATTTCTTAAGTATATTTCAAACATATCATTATCAAAAGGAAATATTAATAACTAATGAATTTTTCAGATTTTAATAGTACAATTTACAAAAAAAAAAACAATTAATAATGACTTTGTATGCAATTACTTTTTCTATAAAAACCAATTATTATGTCAAAAATATAAAAAAAAATTAATAGATGAAATTGTTTTAAAGTTATCAAAATTATCGCAATAAATACGATCAATTATGAATGATTTTAAGGAATTATTGAACGATTTGTTTTGATATTATTAAAATTATAGTAACAATAACGATAACATTTATTGAACAATTTGAACTCTCGAAATACGTGTAATAGACTACATTTCTAATTGAAGTTTTGCAAAGATTAAAGGATTTTTGATGCATCCAAAGAAGTTGAAATATTGGTAACCTCCCTTGCGGGTTCCATTCATAAAATTGTAAAAACTAGTCTGAACACTAACATTAATAAAAGCAACATGCAAATAAATGCCATAACAGGCGTAAATAAATTATTTTTTTGGCATAATTAATATTTTTTACCATTAAATTTTAAATATGAAAGAAGAGGTTGATATATATATACAGTAATGAAATATATTTTCCTTAAAATATTATTATTTGAAATAAATATATAAATCAAAGTGATTAATATATATTTTTTAACAAATTAAAAGCCAATTATTAATAAATGACATTTTTTTATGAACTTAAAAATTACTTTTTTTTCTGTTCGACTGGATTTAATACTTTGTTAGTATAATTTTATGTTTATAGCACTAATGTAAAACAACTGCACTGTAATGATGTCACTGAACAGATGCATTACTTCTACAAATTAATGAGATATCAGTTTGCAGAAGATAGAATCATATTTTATGATTTTCAATGGATGAAACCTAACCGTTGGGAGCATGAGCTAAATTTACTGCGTATAGCAATATTATAGGAGAGAGGAGATAAATGGATAGATGGAGAAAGAGAAAAAGCAAGAGATAGAGAGATAAAAGGAGATAGGGATAGAAAAAGAGGAATTTGACAATGAGAGGAGGACAGCTAGAGATTATTGGTATGGGTGAACAACAGACATAACTTTAAAGACTAGTGTTTAGCCTGGACGGTGCAGTTTACAGTATGAGCCCACTTTATGAGTAAGAGCTTTGGTAGTTTGAACTGCACAATACTCCGGGACAGGGCTCATACAAGACAAGTACCAATGGTCAGAAGATGACGCCATATGTCTTTTGCCTGCTTGTAGGGGTCGAAATTCTGTTGCTACGTCGTGTTGCTCTGCAGGTAGTCCTAATGCTTCAGGTCAGTATCACGTTCAATAAAGTCATAGCTCGAGTACATAGCTGTAACTAATGTTCTAGGTAGCAGATACATTAGTTGATACAAATAAAGTCAAGTTGCCAGAAACATAAAAGCATAAAACAAATAATTTTACTAATACAAAAACAATTTTAATACAAATTATACGTAAAGAAAAATATCTTTTACTAACTTACAAAATTCTCAATTTTTAACTGTAATATTTCTTACAATATAAAAAGTCACTTTAACTAATTTTAAAAAATTCTTATAGTCAAGTAAATTACTAGTCAATAGTAGATACTGAATTTATTTCTCTTAAGTTTTTATACAAGTAAATTAGCATAGAACACCTCTCATACGATTCTTATATTAAAGGCATAGTAAACAATATTAGCTCTTATATTGTTGCTACAATATCCTTCCAGAGAGCTGATTCTTCCTATAATAAGAAAGTTCTTAGATGAAAGTCATAATCATTTCGTTTGATTAACAAGCATTTGCTGTATAACTCTTGCCTTATATTCGGTTGTTATTGTATGATGGTTTCCAAGCATTTGTGTATAACTCTTGCCTTATATTCGTTGTTATTGTATGATGGTTTCCAAGCATTTGCTGTATAACTCTTCCTTATATTCGGTTGCTATTGTATGATGGTTTCCAACATTTGCTAGTATAACTCTTGCCTTATATTCGGTTGCTTTATGATGGTTTCCATATTGCTGTTATACCTCTTCCTTATATTCGTTGCTATTGTATGATGGTTTCCAAGCATTTGCTGTATAACTCTTCCTTATATTTGGTTGCTATTGTATGATGGTTTCCAAGCATTTGTTGTATAACTCTTCCTTATATTCGGTTGCTTTGTATGATGGTTTCCAAGCATTTGCTGTATAACTCTTGCCTTATATTCGGTTGCTATTGTATGATGGTTTCCACTTTGTCATGATGATGGCTTCAAAGTAAGAAATATTGAATGGCAAAACTTTGAGCCACAATAGAATACGTACAGTTTGAATCAAAATACATAGATGTTAAGTACTGTAGTTAAGCAAAATTGTTGCACACTAAATACCATTATTCATACAATTATGCTCAATTAAAGAAGCCAAAAAAAAATACCAAAAAGTCAAACAAAATTTTGTAAGCCTACACTAATACAAAAAGCTAATTTTGAGGAATTTTGCGTTAAAAAAGCCAACATGGCAACCCTGCACAGGTGAGAGACAGCCATTTTTAACTTCCCAGTACATGGTGCATGTTCATGTTTTAAATGGCTACGAAACCATAAATAATTCACACTTCCTCCCCTTGATAAATTCTATAAGTGTGGCATTTTTAAAAGACGACTTGAGTAACGCTTCCGAGATATATCTGCTTCTAAAACAGTAAAACTACCAAAATGCATGAAACCTTGCTGGCAGGCCTATTGAAATAATTTTATGGGCATTTGAGAGACAGTTCAATGAAGCATCATACTGAATCCTCCACTGGGATTAGTGGTTTGACTGGCTCTCTTTCTCACTAGAAAAAAAATACGAGACTGAGTATAGTAGTACATTAAATTTTCATGTTGCATATCGTTTGAAATGCTACATGTGTGACACAACCATTTCGTCGGAGAGCATTCGTTCTGTTGAAGTGGTTCACAACCATTTTTAGCCCTACATACCTACCCAAGCACCTTTAAAATCCAAACCCCCACTCCTTGTGTGATATACAATTTATATAATTTGGAAAGTAAACTCTCTTTTGGTTGAAAAACCAAAAACGATAACACCTCAGTTTAAAAAAAAATGTGGTACAGTGAAAAATTGAATAAAAAAAATACAGCTAAGAATTAAAATATAAAATGAAAAAAATCCTGATGTTGCCTCTATTAAAAATTTAATAGACGAACACCAAAACCTAATGGAGCTTACACACAGTGGAATGTTTTCTCTTGATGAACAGTGATAGAGTCGGCATAATCCTGACTCATGAGCACTGTGAAAATGAATGTAAGATTCCTGGAGTAAAATCAACTAAACAATATCTTGACTACTAACAAAATGGGTGAAAAAGGGCAAGCTACAATTACTGTCATTCAGGGGCTAGATTAACTGAGTGGTTAACATACCCATCTCTGAACTGGTAGGTCCGGGGTTCAATACCCACCTAGCCCTCCATTTATTCACATGAGAGGTGAATAAATCAGAGCACGTCGTGAGGATGTTAAACCACTAGTCCCAAGCGTGTAAGATGTCATATAATCGTTAAAGATCCTTAATCTAAATACAAAGGAGTTAGGCAAAATTTAGAACTCCCAATGTAGAATCAACAGGTAATGTGGCTCGCCTTTACTAAAATTGGTGCCAAATAGTAAATGAGCCATAATTTCCTCTTCTAGAACAGCACTAAAAGGTGAAAGCCTTATAATTGTGGGCGTCGGAAAAAACAAAGAAATCTTTAAACACTACAGATGCCGTTAAAGTACAATCTGTGGGTCATGAGTAAATCAAATATGGAAATATATTGAATATTAATCTCAATATTTTAAGTAATATCTTAAATAAAATATCTAGTATCATTTTTTATATTTTCCTTTTGTAATTATTAATTTACTCATAACGTTTTTTAGCATATATATGTAACCAATTTTATTAACAAATAAAGAAAAAAAATCGTTATGTTAACAAAGTCAGTGAGGCTTGAACTCCATGCTTGACGGAGCGCGGATGATCTTCAAAGAATTACTTAATAAGTATTATGTAAATCTTAGTTTACATTAGAAGGCAAACATTGAAATTAGGCTTCAGCTTTAGCAAAGGTGGTAGACAAAATTAAATATATGTGCCATTTGTCAAATTGTTATCTTGATTAGCCAAACTATAATTACTAAAGAAATTCTCTACTAAGTAGTCGTGAATAATATTTTATTAATTTTTGGGCCAAGTGGAATCACTTTTTGAATACTTGAAATAAAAACAAAACAACTCTTGCTAATATAACCATATGTTTTTAATATTGTCCAAAATCAATAGTAATTTTCTGAATGGGATAACTAACATGATTTTTAAATAATTTATTTAATAGCAATCGCCACTTTTAAGTGATAAAACTTTCAGGAATGTCGGTTTGTTTGCATTCTATGCGAATCTTTCTGAAACTTCAGTTGTAATACTGTACTGGAGGTGAATGTGTGACTCATTTGTTACTTGGCACCCACTTTAGTCAAATACCAGTCAAACCATCATAGTTATGGTTAAAACATCCTGATTTTTGTTTTACGCAAATTTATTAGGATAAAGTCTTTTCCTGAATGCCCACATTGTACAGACTCAGGGCCAAATGACGTACTCTCTGATGAATACAATACTTTGCGACTGCTATATGACAAATATATAGACATACATTTCAATACTATAATATATAATATATATATTATTAAAAGTAAACATGGAGATATCAAGATTACACTTTATTTCAGTTTCTCTAATTTTCGTTGACTGTTTTTTGAGTAGAGAGTTTAGAACTTTTTTGTCGTATTTCTCTAGTTTTCCTACTATTTATTTCTCCTGGAGAAAAACTTTCCACCAAAAAATATAAGAAACTAGAAAGAGAAAGTTCGTAATGCGGACTGCTCAGTTTCTTCTTTAATAAAATATGTTTACAGTTTAGAATCTTTCTGCCAATATAACTAATATATATATAATATATATATATATATTATATATCAATGTATAAACCTACATCAGAATGGGAAAACAATGGGGCAACAACTATGGTTTTTATTAAAACCTTGTATACGTGCAAAAATATTGTTTTACATTTCTTATTGTGGTTTATATATTGTTTTCAGTTTAAAAATCTTTTAATAAATAAATAGTATGTATGTATGATGCAGTGAAAACACAATAAATAAACACGTGATGTAATTAATGAAGTTGAAGTTGAAAAACTATAAGAATTATTTTAACAATAACAATACTTATTCAGCTAAAATTTAGAAATTTCTTTTCTATAATTGAATATGTACCACATTCACGCTTCTTAAAAATTTGATAACTTTTTAAAGGGAATGTTTTGGTGATGCAAGTGAAACAATTGCTCAGTCATCTTCTTTGTTAATTGTGCAATAATTGCTTTTATAACGAGAAATGTTTTGTTGTGAATTGAACTTCTCTGCAATAAAGAAAATGCCATTGTTTTAAACAAAATCAATGTCTTTGTTTTTTAGAAGTAGCTCATTATGTCTTAAGTCCAAATAATTATACCATTACAACAGGCATTATCGTTATAATACTTGTGAATTATACGAAACTCTAATTTTTCATTAATAAATATACTGCAAATATATAAAGTTATCTATTTCTTATTTGGAATATTTCTTAAACCTTTAAAAATATTTGATCAATAACAAAAAAGAATAGTACTTCGAGATGTACTCGTATTTGTTTTGCCCTAGTTTGACCTTAAACTAGAAGGGTGTGAGATAGGAGGAAATAAGGTATTTTATTGCTACAATGTACGTAGTAACATATATGCAATAGGATGCTTCCATCGGTGCCAGTAATGTTTATATTTTTATATATGCTTCATATAAATATATGCTAACATCTAAACCAGTAAGAAATTAGAAAAAAATGACTAAGATTTTTCAACGAAACCAAGTGATCTACGTCAGAGTCCAAACTAATCTGAAACATGAATGGAATATATTTGGACAAGTTTGGACTCTGACAAAGACCGCTTGTTTTGGCTGAAATATTTTAGTCATATTTATGATTTCTGGCTGTTGTTTGACGTTGATTTTTATTTTATGTGTTTATTGTAAAATTTCGTTATATATATATGATATTTATGTAATGCATGTAATGTGTTTTATGAATAAATAAAATACAAATAAAACATTCCAAGCAATATTTACTTATAGTAAAAAGTCAGAAATGGGAGCAGGAACTTTCAAACAAAACAAGTGGTCTTCTTCAGAGTCCATACTTGTCCAAATAGTGTCCTGTTTCAGATCAGTTTGGACTCTGACGAATATCACATGTTTTTATGGTGCTTATAAACTTATGCTACACAAAACAGAAGTGTAATAGTACAATGTTTTATAAAAAAAAGACTAACCTGATTTTAACATCAGTGACTTCAGCAATAGAGGGGTTTGGCTCCAGATGCTCCTTCGTGACAATGACAACAGATGAATCTAGAGGGATATTCTGAAGGTCGAGGAAGGCATCAGGCGGTGGAAGATGGGTGGTGAGGTTGGTCTGCCTTTGGAGGAACTTGCGCCTGAGGGAGGGATGGCCGGGTGACAGGACGGCAGGCTGGAGGTGCGCGCTGGCCAGCAGCACGATGGTGACGAGGACGCCGGCTAGCCCGAGACCGGCGCCCACGCGCTCCCGGAGCTTCATGGCCCTCCGACGACGCCACTCGCCCGCCGCCCGCACCTCCACGCGTCGGCCATGGCCCTCTGCAACACACACCATGTTCTTAGTCCTCGTCCACGCCTCTCGTCTTCACGACACAAACAACAATGTCAAGCAAAGTCCATCTTACCAATCATCTTATCAAAGGGCTAAATCACGGCAAACATTAGATAAAATTTAGATGCTATTGTTATTAATTCCTCAAATTAATAATGCTATTATATATACAAGATTTCACATAAACAACTGAAATAACAATCAATGATCAAACCAGAATATGAAATGGAAACAAAAGACTAAGATTTTTCAACCGTAACAAGCGGTCTTCGTCAGAGTCAAAAACCCAACTGACACTTATATATATACATATATGAGTCGTTATCAGTCTTTCAAGCGATTCACTTCTGTCGTCCTCATGACGAGGCCATTGAAATGTAGTAGTTAGTTTCAGTGGTTTCATTTCTGTGTGGATTCATGTTCAGTGGAATGAACTATGTCACGTGTTCATTCAGACTACAGTTGTCAAAATCCACATATTACTTCTCTTTGTAAAATAATTTGTAATGCAATACTTAGTTTTTCTGTTTCAAAATTTATACTTCTGCCTATGAAAAAGGTTTTAAATAAAAACCGAAACGTTGGCAGTGAGAGTTTAATTTGAATCTGAAGAACTGACCGAGTCCCGATAAACTTTAGTTTTGTATATATATATATATAGTAGGTGTGTTCTCTAATCGGGATTCGGTCAATTTTCTAAGATAAAAAATCAAACTCTCGTTGCCAACGTTTCGGTTTTAATTAAAACCTTTTTTAGGCGGCCGCTGCCTTCCTGCGGGACTCTTCGCTTCCTGATAACGACGATGGTCGAAATATAGAAGTTCTCTTTTCTCCCTTTCTCTTTTCTCCTGTAGAAAGACTGCCCGAAAATTTTAGTTTGTTAAATTAATATTTATATTTTTTTAAATATTTATGTATTCCATTTTAGTATTTGTAGAAAGAGAAAAAAATTAGCGGGAAAAACTTTTATGAATATTTTTTTTTTTTAATTAAACGATAAACGACATCTATATGATGTGTCAGTTTTAACAATCACTGTGTGTCATCTAACATGTTTTTGTGTTGTGATTAAAGCAGCTTATGGAGTAACAACCACAGGATATGATAAAACAAATCTCATATCACCTTTCAAAGTAACTTTATACACGATTAGCTTGAGGAGAACTCGTATGTGGTATTTAGTTTAAAATTCTTAAGTGGTCACGCAACCGAGCGGCTCACGAAACTTACTGGTATAGCGTTACACTAAGACTTAATCAGTTGAAATGGCAAAAAAATAATATGCAATTAAAAATAAAACTGTACTTGAAGAACTTTAACCATTAAAATTAAAAAAAACTTTGTTTTCTTATTTATTTTTTAATTGAATTCTTTATGTTAGCCACTATCTTTTAAATTGTGATTAGTTGTCAGCCACTATGTGGTGTTTACTCATTATGAGAAATTATACGATGAGTCTTCATAAAAAGTTATTTTATTACGAAAAAAAAAAGATATTACTATTCTTTTGTAGTATTGCTACTATATATTATCGTGTTATTATTATTGTTTTGTAGTATTATTGCTTTATATTATCGCAATTATTATTATTGTAAGCTAATTATCATAACTTAATGAGGATTATAATGTGCATCCAAGATTTAAATGCATATAATGCCTTCTGGTGGAGGATGTTCTATAATAATAATAATAAAAATAATGGTGATTGTAAATAATAATAATAATAAATAATAATAAAAAGTATTCCTGTTTGATATCATTCAGCATTTACTCGCTGTGTAAATAGCCAGAATTGGTTCATAAACTAAGGGAATTCAGTAAGTACTAAGCGTTGGACTTGGAACATTATTAATTGCTGGAGCGGACTCCAATGATAAAGGGCATTGTGGAAAGGTGATCTGTCATCTGACTGGAGGAAGAGAGAAGCGTCAGAGATAAGAAAGGCAAGTCGCCAAGCATGCCTAATCAACATCAATGAAAGTAGTAGGATCTCGAGGCCAGTGCTCCACCACGCCTCTCGTCTTGATCCACCGAGTTGTCGTAAGGCTTTCAAGACCCTTAAAACAACTTTCTTCACACTTTGCATAACCATACTTCTTCCCGTTATCTTAATCTTTATGTACCCTCCAGTATTGTTTTCATCATCAAAAAATAATGATGATGAATAAATATTAAGCAATAATAATACAATGTAGCTGTTACGTCAGCTACACATTACCAGCTATTACAGTCCTTATCTTGACAATGAAGCGACCTATCTACATATTACATATCTCAGGTGGCAATCTATGCAAGTGTGCATAAACATTTATCTCTCTTGTCAATAATAATCACGGGACAAATAAAAGTACTAATATTCAATCAATCATCATTTTATCAACATGACTGTCTTACATGATAAACAAAATCTTCAAATTCAAAATAAAAACGTGTTGAAACGATCACAAACACATCCGTCGTAAGCAACTCTAGCGAATTGATTTAGATTTGCTGTAAACAAAAATGACGAAATGTTTGAAAACTTTTATCGCATCATTCTTACTATAGGGAGTTGTTTGATATACAAACCGTACAGACTACGGCTATCGGGTCTTAACAACCTAGATACCTTCATATTAAAAAGATTTCAAGTTCAATTCTCAATCTAAGGAGAGATGCACTCTGTGCCGAAGGATGGATGATACAGGGGTAGGGCTTATTGTATTATGAATGCATCCTCAAGGATACCAGGCGACCCCCTTGAGTAAATAACCTTACTCGGGTATGCTGTGTCCTGCCGGAACAGACAAAATACCACCGATAGAGCTCCAGGGATTTTCCTCTGTATGATACTAAGGAGAAGGAAGTCCAAAGCGCTAACCAGTGGGAGTCAACCTCCAACAAGTGCACCTAAGGACCCGAAAAGTGAGAAAGGAAGTCACTTTCTCCCAAAACGTAGAGAATCTGAATGGGCATTATCAATGATGGTTTGTGCAGATTTTGCAAAGAAGAGGAAGAAACACCGTTGCACCTGACTGTCAGGCTGCACAGAGGTAGGTGATTCGAGACACTAAACAAAACCATAGAAAAACTTTTACCGCTGGACACAGCAAAAGTGCTGATCTTCTTGGAGGCGTTGAAGCTAACTGCTGGGGTACTTTAGAACAGAAAGGGGGGGGGGGGGGATACAATAGTTTTTTTCAAAGACGTAGTGTTATAGTCACCCTAAAATAATATTCAATCATATAAACCTTGAAAAATATTCTCCAGTCTTATTTAACTAAATGATAGAATTATTATTATATACTTTATCAATTTCTCGGTCTGCTTAGTTTATTGTGTTGTAACTCTTCTGTAGAGTCAAATGCCTTTTAACATTATTCCATGTTCTGCAAAAAAATTGTAAGCAATAAACACGACCAAAAAAGGTATTAAATTAAAATTAATTAGCAATTTGTTAGAAGGATGAATCTCAATAATACTTTATCTTTTACATGTTTCAAGGAAATTATTATTTATTTAAAGTATACTTTGTTGGTTATACATTTCGTGCGTTTGATTTTTGTTTGTTTATTTTTATCCTTGAAGATAATATAAATTTCAGGAGGTGTGAGATTCAAGTGAAATTTCTTTAAAGGTAAAGAGTGAAAGAAAAAAGTTGGAAACCACAGGTCTAACGGGTTTTCAATCAAGTTGTTTAAACCAAGGCGTGAGACACTCAAATGAAAACCTAGTCACTTCAAGCAAAACAGCTGGCTGAAATGATTGTAAAATGATCATTTGATTTCTTTCGTATTACTATATTGTTTCTTTTACCATGCCAACTATAATTAACAACTGCCAATAGAACCAACAAGTTATTGTTAGAGTTCAACAACAATAATTAATAATAAAGTAGGCATTTTAAGCGTTCCAAGAAGGTTTTCTTGAAAATTTAATAAAATTTTGGGGAAAACCAGTCTTAGGGTAATCTTCTTATGCAAGCAATCTGTTTAGAAAGGCTCGTTATAATAAGTAATATTTAATGTTTTACGTTGGAGATTCTTTGACAAAGTTTCAAAAGGCTTGTGTAGTATTTATGGCTTTTTAATAGAAGCCTTCTTATAGTAAAGCGCTATTTCTTTACTTGTTTTCAAGTAGAATCAACCTTAAACTTTCCTAACATCAATGTTATAATCACATATCTAATTACTTTTATACATCACTTTTAAAATTTAACATATTTAGATTTTATTACAATATAAAATTATGAATAATAACTTAATTATGAAACATTAAATAATGTCCAAAAGAAAATAAGAAATGAGAAAAAAGACAGATGTTTCAACCATAACAATAGCGGTCTTAGTCAGAGTCAAATCTAAACATTATTAAATAATTAATGTTTTATTAATTAATTAATAAACTATAGAATAATAAAAAATCAAAGACTTACCAAAATAAGACATGAGAAACATAAGACAGATCTTTGAATTGTAATAAGTGGTCTTCGTCCACTTATTAAAAAATTTTATGTTTTTTTAATAATTAATTAATAATCTAAAGAATAACTAAAGGTCTAAGAGTAATCAAAGTTCTATTCATAGGAATAAAATAAAGAGAATTATTCAGTAATTTAAAGCGGATTATTATGAATTTTAATCTCTATGAAATTTACTGAAAGACCAGTAGAGAGGCACGTTTATATATTTGCTAGAACAAATCATCAAACTTCTACAAAAAATATTTCTTAAAGTTAATAACTTATACCGAAATATGCGAGTACATGTTATTTACACGTCTTTAGTTGTTTTACGGTTTTATAAAATGTTATATCTTGACAGTGGGAAAAGACAAACATATTTGGATGATTCACAGATAAATTAACTGTAATTAATTTTATGATAACATCTTTAAATTTCAATCGAGTAAATTTTTTTATTCGTCGACCAATAATAGAGTTATCACAATCTGAGCATATCGTCTTTCGTTAAGCTATCAGTTCTCAGTTTGTACGAAGTCGTTAAACACAATTTCTTCAAATATACTTAGACAACATTTAAGGTTCCCATTGTGGAATCAACCTAGTAATGCAGTTCGCTCATTAATAAAATTGGTGTTTTATAGTAAAAGAGATACACTTTCCATCCTTGTGTGAACAGCACTAAAATGTGAAAACATGTACGGGTGGACATTGGAAAACAAATTATAAAATTTATTTTGATTAGTTCATTTTCCAATTTTTTTTAAATAATTAGTGATTAGTTTAAATTCATGATAATTTTTGATTCATGATAATTTATCCTTAGTTTTTAAAGAAATATAGTTCTAACAATTAATTATTTTGGTAATTGGAATTTAATAAAAAATAAGTATACTCATCCAACAAGTTAAATAAATGAAACTGAATAGTGTCACTTGTGAGTGTTGTCTACCTCTTATATAATCCCTAATTAAAAAAAATGAATTCAACATTTGAAATTTCTGGAGTGATATGAAGAACAAACAAAAATTATTACCCGAGTCTTCAAGAACAATGAAGTAACTGTTTTACGATGCAATATTACCCTCATGAAGAATGGTTTGTTTTTCTTTTTCATGGCAAAGGGTCATACGTCTGTCAAATTTCATTAGTACTTACTCGTGAAAGAGTTCCACTGGCAGATTTATTATAAAATGTTGAATACAGACCCATCCAACAACACAAAGCTGTCATTATTTAAAAAAAAAACACAATAAATAAAATTGACTATATATGACATCGTAACGTATAAATCTGTCAACATTTGAAAATAATTTTACTATCGTGATCAGCTTATTTTTTAAACACAATAAAAAAATCTGCAGTGGCCTACACTCAACTTTACAATAAGTAAACTTAATAACAATCTTCTTGGGTATATAATACATAATGTCTCATTCAAGAATAATGTAAACATATAAATGGGAGATGTTTATTAGTCTTTCATTACCGAGGTAGTACAGATAGTGATTGATCGCCTTATAAATACATAAGCTTATTTTTGTAATCACACCACTGATGAAAATAATCCCATTAGTATAACTGCAGTAGTAGTAACATTTTTGGAAAGCCAAAGTAAAAATTCTTGATACGAAATAATCTCCTACAAGAGAACAACATGGCTTTTGTTCAAATAGCCAGTGGATTTATTACATCGTTTAGTTGTCCTCCATCTAGATTGAATATTTAATTCAAATTTTCAAATTAAAACAAGAAAATACTCTTATTTTCTCTAAAAAACTTCATAAACATCGAAAAATAATACCATTTTATGATAATTTATAATTAAGGATGTACGATTATTACATTTATTAATCTTCAAACGAAAGATTTCAATTTTTAATTATCTTTTACATTTTTGGTCTTTTATAGAAATATTTTACTGGGAATTTTATGGCTTCTTAGTATTTGATAAAATCATTTTCCTTCCCCTTTGTCAAAAATCATATATGACAATTTTTTCTGAGCGAGTGTTATCTTTTATATATAAACAGAGCGAGTACTCTGTTATAAGGTTGCATGAATGTATATTGAGAAAAAATATATTAGTAATTAGACAGTTTATATACTCAAAACAAAGTCAAAGCCAGCTATTCAGTATAATTTGAAACTTTTATAGTTGGGAGCTTCTAATTTTTGAAAATAAGTATTATGAACTATTAGACTAGAATAGTGAAAAAACTGGATATAATCCAGTTAATAATAAATAATAATAAATAAATCCTAATTAAATAATAAATGATCCATACTTCCCACTTTAGAACTTCACTAAAAGGTGAAAGCTATTACAGTTGTTACTGGAAAACAACAAATAACTTTTTTCTGATAAATTGAACGAATTGAACTGGTTTAATATGAGTTAAAAAATGTAGTTGTGATCTATTCACTATATAGTTCGTACTTTTCTCGTAAATTTTAGAATAGTAATAAATTTTACGAAGAGCCAGCATAAACCTATACAAATAAAATAAATTTATTGAAGTATTCGGATGCTCCCGCATTCACGACCTTTATGCAGGTGCGCTATAGTCTCCTGACTAATTTTCGTTGAGTGAAGGGAAGTTTCCAAACTTTAAATTATTGATTACCTACTGTTATTACCGATTTGCTTTGTGTACCTGAAGATGATTAGTGATAATCGAAAGCTTGTATTTAATTTGTTAGATATCATACGATATTATTATATATTTTAACTGAGGTGTCAATGTTATTGGGCCAAAAAGTTTTTTTAATATGCATTAGGATAACTTCTTTGAAAACTTCACTTAATGCAAAGAAAAATAGTCAGGAGACTGTAGCACACCAGCATAAAGGCGCAAATGCCGAAGCTGCCGTATACTTCAATATATATTTACATCAATGATCAAACCACAATATGAAATGGGAAAACAAGACTAAGATATTTCAACCGTAACAAGCGATCTTCATCAGAGTCAAAAGCACAACATTCTTTTTATATATTTACATGTGTATAAACTAAATTTACAGATAAAGAAACCCATGCAAGACATGTCAAAAACTCACTACTATATTTCGGTAGCGTCGTAATGAAATAGAAAGATGTGGTTCCTTCGAAGACAAGAGAGTACAAAGACAGGTAAACAAATAAACTAGGTAATACAACAGATAATAAATAATTTATAGTTTGGAAACTTCCTTCCACGCAACGAAAAATAGTAAGGAGACTAGAGTACATCAGCGTAAAGGTCGCGAATACCAAAGCTACCGTATACTTCTATAAAATATGTTTAAAAGAAACTCTGCTGCCAATTTATACAAATAAAATATAGTATGCAAATATTATATACTGCAGCCAAGGCCTGTCAACTATCTACCCCAAACTTTTGTGTATAGCAATATTCCTTTGGTTGCATCTTTCATCTTTCATTTAGGTTACTCAATTGATATAAAATAAAAATTTCAATTTCTATTTAGAAATTTCAATCAAATAAAAAATTTGAATCTTTATTTATAATCAATTAAATAATAAGCATTCATACAATGGTATCTATTTTCTAGAACATGGCTTTGCCGTTAGTATAGGCAATTGGAGATTCAACCGGAGTATACGTTTTGAGATCTCCTGAATCTGTGTTTGATATTTTGATAGCTATTCTGATTGAATCTGCAATTGGGGTGAATGGACTAAACAATTTCGTAATTCCTCTACGAATCACATTGTTCGACGCATTTTAATTAAATTTTGCAAGTTATTCCCTTGGTATCAAAATAAACATTTTTTTTTTAAAGAAATATTGCATCAGCAATGAATACTTTAAATCAAAAGCTATGTAATTTTTTTTTTTTGAAAAACCATTAACTTTGTATAGATATCCTGTTGGTTTAATAATATCTTCATGATTTTGAATTCTTGCAAGGAATTATAAGAAAAAAATAAAACAACTATTAAAACTGGTAGTCATATATCAGATTTACTAGCTGAATACATTTAAAATCACAAACATATCATATGTAACATTTCCATTAAATTTCTTATAAACTATAAAGTAATAAATTATATCAATTTATAATTGATTTTGTTCATATTTCAAGATAATTAATGAGAAGAAATTGCATAAACTCGTACATCATTCATAATAAAATGCACTTTATCGAAATTCAACATCGAACAAATTAGTTATTTGTGATATTAATATATACTGAATGTTTAAAAAATAGTACTCATATAATTTTATCTGTTTAAATTACTAATAAATCAAAGATTTCTATTTGACTTTATTCAAATACAAATTGAAAGCAGTCGAAATAAGGAAATAATTACAATTATTCTGTTGGTAAATTTGTTGTTTAATTACTGTGATTCTTGTCAAACCTCTCATAATTATTAGCAAAAGAAAATGGAAATGTGATGAAACATCCAACTTGAAGCTCTAATTGATAACGCATTAGATTAAATTATCACTTTTTTTTTAACTGGTTATTTGAAATATATGTTAGTATGTATCACAAATCTAACATTTTTGCTATGGTACTTGAGTAACTTTATGGTTTGCAATTTTATTTTTCCTATAACGGGATTTAAATTAATTAAAATAATAATTAATTAATATAATACAATAATTATATTCTAATAACTAATAATTGTTTATTTTCATCATTGAATCACAATCTTTGAATAGAAACAAGCATTCTAAGGGTTTGCCAGTTTTTTTGCAAATACATGGCAATTGAAATTTTATTATAATAATCAAAAAGTTATAAGCACATTGAAATATATCAATAAATCAAGTTTGTAGTTTCATTATATTGGTTTATTTCAGAGTAGTTGCGTATGTCGCTAGGGATTGTTTTTGCGAAGGCACGTAGTAGGATGATGGCAGTTACGAACAATCTTTTCTCTCTGGCCTTATATTCTAGAACGCGGAAAATAATGACATCTTTTTTTTTAGGCTATTCATCATAGAGAGTTATCAGTAGATCTCTATACTAAATAATCTACTACAACAACTAACCGAACAGTAGTACAACAGTAGTAGCTAATAAAAAAAACAGCTCTACATGGTAAGTCTGAAATTTTTAAAGCATTTTCATTAACTTATTATTAACTTTTAGAAACGTTGAAAAAAAAATTCCATTTCACTACCGGAAGCACTAAAGTTACTTTAAATAACACTATAGCGAAAACGGCTCGTTAATGAGGACAAAACAAATTTCAAATGAATGTACACACAAAAGAATGATAAATTAGATGAATGAAGTTGAGAGAATGGGTAGTAATTCTTTAAAAAGGCCACTTTCACGAGTCAGAAACGTTTAATAGGAGATACTTTAGTTACGCGGCTGCTTCATTGACGACTGACTGCCAGCAAGGAATACGTGACCGTTTGACTCAAGTACTATCCGACTGCCTGCCAGCCAAGGCGTTCTCACTCCGGGTATCAACAATTTCTCTTTTCCTTCTCACATTGTTACTGTGTCATTCCTTTTTAGTGGATTCATCACGAACCAACAGCGCTCTTGGACTAAGAAGGCGCATTAAATCTTACCTGTGCTTAGAACATCTTACTGCCTATTAATGTAAAATTGTTTTTTTAAGTATAAATTTATTTTTAATGATTTGAGAAGAAAGATACATTAAGCCTTCATACACAAGGATTTAATTATACAACGCGTTTCAAACACTTTCTGTTCATCATCAGGTACATCGCCTTACTTAGGCAGATATACCTGATGATGAACAGAAAGGTACATTGCCTTACTGAGGCAGATGTACCTGATGAAGAACACTAAGTGTTCGAAAAGGGGGCAAGGTTAGCTCAGTGGTTAACCTACTGAACTGGTAGTCCAGGGTTCGATACCCACTTGGCACTCGATTTATTCACACGGGAGGAGAATAAATCTGAGTGCGTCGTCCCTCAGAGAAGACGTAAAACCGTCAGTCCCGGGCCTTTACGGTGTCAGGTACTCGTTAAAGAATTTTACTCTAAATACACTTGAGTTAGTCAAAATTTAGGACTCTCAGTGTAGAAACACCGATCAAACAAAAAAGACCGTAAAGGATTGACGATTTTAACCCGCTAGGGGATTGGGTTTAAAAAATACAAAAAGTGTTCGAAAAGCGTTGTAGAAATAAATCTTTGTGTGTGAAGACTCAATGTACGTTTCCTCACTAATCACGACAAAATACCACACAATAACAGCTTATATTGCTCGTGAGTTCAAACAAATTTTTGTTTAAATCTTGTATCCTAAAGTTTATTTAATATATGATATCAAAAAGTGGTTATTCATAGCTATCCTGATGATGTTGACGAATCTACTCAATCCATTTCATAAAGAGTTTTACTATTATATCTTTCCAACCATCAGGTTTCCAAAATATTTAGCCTTATAATAAGTAATACCGTTCATTATTACATTGTTTACTCTAAAAATAGAAAAATACCGTATAATATGTCAAATAAACTTCAAGAACGAAAATACAATATAAAATTTCAATTATTTACCTAAAGAAATGTGCAATACAAAGATAAATTACCATGACAAAGGATGATTCCCTTTTGCTCATTTATTATTATGATAAAGTAATAACTTCTCTTGTTAATGACTATAAGGAAGGTTATTACTTGGGTTCAAAAGACTAGGCGAGATCTAACATGCAGGTTGGTCACTTCTATTGCCCCCTAGGGCACTCTATTACCTTCACCTCACCTAACTCGCTGGTCATTTTTATTTGGGTTCTATATAAAGTTAAAAGAAATCTGTAAAAATAATCATCTTGTCACAACGCTGTACTTCAGTAGTTCTTTACTAACTTATTTAATACGTTAAATAGTTTGCTAACATTTAATGTTCAGTGTACCCAAGAAAGGTTTCTCCCGTTAAACGTTTCTGACTCATGAAAGTGGCTTTCTTCAAGAGTTATCTACTCATTCTGTGACTCAGTTCCTCTAATTTATCATTTATTTGTGTGTATATTCATTAAAAATTTGTTTTGTCCTCTAAAAGAATGTCGTATGCTCAAAAATTAAACAAATAGCCTATTTGAAATACACGAAAGAAAGATTGAGGACACACAAAAAATGACAGAAAAGACGAATACGATATCAGGTACTAATAAATGATGCCTACTCTAAATAGACTTGAGTTAGGCAAAATGTAGGACTCTCAAAGTAGAATCAACAGGTAATGTGGTTCACTCATTATTAAAATGGGTGCCAAATAATAAATTAGCTATAATTCTTTCCCCTTAAACAGCTCTAAGAGGTGCAAGGCTTATAAGTGTGGGCATTGGAAAACAAAAACAATTTGTTTTCATGTACTACATCTTCAAGTAGGACTACTAGCTGAAGAGCCTTACTTGATGAAGCACTATGTGCAAAACTAATTAGGCGTCTTCATCCCCATTCAAGAAGATGACGGGTTTTTATAACAAATCATACATGATAGTATGTTTATTACCCTTTGTGGCACTAGAAATTTGCTTGTATGTAAATATACGAAGAAATATTGAGGACATACAGAAAATCACAGAAAAAACGAGTGTGATATCAGGTACTAATAAACGATGCCTCCTCTAAATAGACTTGAGTTAGGCAAAATGTAGGACTAATTATCCTATTAGTAGGACTCATTTTTTTTCAAAATGAGTAGGATTAATTATATTGATTATAATTAACTCAAATACATACGTTATATGAAATGAAGCCGTGTTTTCCATTTAATTTTTTTTAAAGATCCTTTTATGATATCATATAGTCAAATTGTAAATTGATTATAATCACACTTTTATCATAAATTTATAAAATATGTTATATTATATAATATGTTTTATAATATGCTGGCAGATATGCCCCTCTTTGATGAGTATTTTAAAAAAATTCATAGATGATACCTACTATTTCAAAATATTATTGGAAAAATTATAGAACAGGAAAAAGTATATTTATTAGCACAGTGTTAAGTATGTGCCTCTGAATACACAACATTAGCTGACTGTCCTTCAGGTGGATGGAAGAACAGAGAGTTGGAACCACTGACTTTTGAGCTAGCAACATACAGTTGACCATGCGAGAAACACTTGGTCTCACTCAATTCAATTCCTGCCGTAGACAGAGTTTGACCTTGCAACTTATTTACCATCATTGCGAAACAGGCACTCAGGGGAAATTGCAACTGTTTGAATTGAAAGGGACAGTTGCTAGATATCAATGGTATGCATGGTATAAACACTGACTCCCCAGTACTACACCCAGTCATATATCAGCCTCTATGACGTCTTTGTGCAAAGCATGGAATTGTGTCCCGTTGGATATTTTTGGGGCAGTCAAGTTTCGTAACATCATGATTGGTGCCCCTACTTTAAGTTTAAGGTCCTGAGCAGGCAGTCCAGAAGCAGTCACGGAGTCAAGAAATCCAATTTGATAATGAACTGCTTCCTCATCACTAATCACTCTGTTTACTGTAACGACAGTACGGTAAGTATGTAAGTAAGGGCTTGTAAGTTCCTTTTTCAGCTTAATATAGTGCAAGAACTTATTTATTGATTTTTTCTGCCTGCTCATTAGTAATAGTGAGAATTGCTCGTGCACAAAGCCAGTTATTCTGAATAAATGAGAGATCTTGAACTTCGGAAAACACCTTGTTAATTATCTCTTGCTGGGAGCTAAAATGCAAATTAAATTGAAATCAACTAACAATACCTACTTTCTATACCTGTATATTTTCAAAATAAACATTCCTTGTAGTTAGCTTAAAAAACCATAACTTCGCTTCTGCGTTGAATATTCAATCCATTCAAAGCTTAGACTTTAAGTTAGACATATACCATCAAAGTTTCAGCTTGTTATGTATTATGTATTATGGTGGCTGAGTTTTTTTATGGCGACAGACAGACATTTTTCTTACTAATGTACGAAACGTAAAGAAAACTTGAAATGAATCAGTTCCAAGTAATGTACAAACAAAACCTTTGTTTTATTTAAATAGATTACTGCAGTCTTTGTTTGCTTGAAAACGATTTTCTTTTCTAACTATAAGAATAGTTTGAAAAACCATAAGAATTATTCTAACAGTGATAATATATATATATATATATATTATAAATTAAAGAATTTATTTTACAGTATCTTATTTTATTTCGTAATAAAAATAACTTAATCATTTCGGTAATCTATCCTCCGTGCATTATTAGTTTGCATTATAGAAAGTCGATTTGCTCTTTTTTTAGCGACTTAAATGTCAGACTACTTAAGAAAAGTTTAATTTGAGCTAAAGCAGGTGTAGTGGGACGTGGAGCTCTGTGAGAGGTAACACTGACAATAGCAAGCCTATTGAGTAGTTGAGACCTGCTCAACATGAACGCAATAGACCATCTCAAGTGTCGACTTCCTCAGTCAGGCTCTCGACCTTCGCCTGCTTCTCTCTTAGACAACAGCCATTGTCTATCTCCCATCTTCATGCAGTAGCTTTAAATGATCTTCTCTGGGAAATCTTACGTTTTTTATCATTTCATTCTGAGGATGGCTTCAACAGCCGTATAGTCAATTTGTTTTTTTCTCAATGTTCAAAATATACTTAAATTCTTAAATATAAGAAATATATGGACTATGTTACTTTGTATTCTGATATAATAGTTGTTAAAAACCGTCTAAAACTCTACCAGTAACTTTTAACACCAATATATGATTGCATGGAATTTCGTAAGTATGATTAGGCTCATTCGAATATACCGGCTATGCGGAACTGGTCGGACGAATGCATCAACAATTTTCGAGGTATGTCGGAAGTTTTGTTGATACGGAAGCTTTGAAGGGTGATAAAATAAATGTCTTCATTGATTTAACAGAATCTCGTCAAATGTCAGTGTTTTACCGTATCATGAGTCATTAGACACTTTTCCTAGGCTTGCTCAAAATCAAAATAGTTTTTTATTTAATCGTAATAACGTAGGCAATATGTTAATTAAAAACTCTCCCAGGGAACTGGAATACAGTGGTATTTATCAAATTAGGTGTAAACGCTGTCATAAAATTTATATTGTTCAAAATGGTAAATCACTAAAAACACTTGTCAAACAACACGAATATAACATAAATAGAGGAGAGGAGGACGAAGTGACGCATTATTCTTGAATATAAATAATGAAAATCATTACATAAATTAGATAGAAAATAAAATGATTATACATGGAAAATTTGTGTGTTAAGAAATATTACGAATTTCACTCTGAGTAGATATAACAGACCAAATACTTTAAGCATTAGTAATGGTTTAATCAAGTTTGACTTATTGTTATCTAGACCTACAGCTCTGTCTACGAGGGTTGACAGCTAGCAGACAGTTTGTTACTTATTTCTTCCTGAACTGCTTTGTTTATGCAAACTTCCCTTCCTTTTTGCTCCCTTTTCTGTTCTTCACACCCTTTAAAATACCTCCCTTGCCTCTCACCTTTTCCAGTTTCACCTACATGTTTTTACATCCGTTGGACTCTGACAAAGATCGCTAGTTTTGGTTAAATCATTCTAGTAATTTTTCTGATTTTTTTATCTGGTTTAGACGATGATTTTTATTTTTCGTGTACATTGGGAAATCCTTATATATATATATATATTTGTAAAAGTTGGAAGCAGTCCTTCATTTAAACATATATTGTTAAAAAACGCCCCTTATTTGGCTTGTATCTGTTTCTTACACAATTTCTCCAGTTTCCAGAATTCCTTCCTCGTCTCTTCATTAAAACTATAAACCTTATCACCAATATTGCTAGTCGACATGTTTCGAATGTACCACATTCATCTTCAGGACAAGAACGAGAATAATAGTAGGATTGTCAATTTATATATATAGAGGTGGATTGCTATTGGAATGTTCACAGGTCATCGCCCTGGATCACGGGGCATTATGGGGGATTAAGGTAGGGAGGTTGGAATCACCTACTACCTGGCTAATCTGGGTTGGCCTGTTGGAAAATAGTTTTAAAATTCGACAAGAATTATTAAGTTGGATATTTATGGCTGGATATTTGTTGGATATGAGTTATGGCTGGATATTAGTTAGATATTTATATCCAACTTTATAATCCTTGTCGAATTTTAAAACTATTTTCCAACAGGCCAACCCAGATTAGCCAGGTAGTAGGTCAGTCCAACCACCCTTTCTTAATCCCCTATAGTGCCCCGTGATCCAGGGCGATGTCCTGTGAACATTCCAATTGTAATCCACCTCTCTGATTGGTCTAATGAACTTGCCTTATTGGTCAATCAGAATACAGGTTTCAGTTTTCGTTCTTATTCCATTTCATGTTAGGCTCTATATTATTTTTTGTTGGAATGACGAACATGTCTTTCACCTGAAGATTAATTGAGGAGTTTCTTTCTTTAATGTATAAAGCCTCTAAAATTTGCAGTTTATCAACATTTCTCTCTCGTTGGATAATACTAGTACCTTGCACAAGCATTTCTCTGGTTAACTGTAAATTGTGCTTTTCCTTGGCATATGTCTTTGAAGCACTATCAGCCAAATGAAGCGTTAATCTCCTGGAGAGCTTTGTTGTAGTCAACCCGATGTTCTTTGAGGGCAGGTCCATTCACCTGAAGTACAAGTATACCCGTACACCAAGTGACTACTTTGAAGCTCCTGGGTATTCTTCTTTGGACTCTTTCTTAGCAGCAAGTTATGTGATTTTCTGTTCTTGTAATATAATACAAGTCTTATTCGGCTGTTTTCATTCGTAGGTCTTACATGAGCATGAACAATCTTTTGTATGGCCTTTTCATCCTGTCTGTACTACTAGTTGTAGGCCATTCATTTCCAGTTGTTATTGTCAATGCCATAAAACAATGTCGCTCTTGGTTTAGAATTAGGCAGCTGAACAGTATATGGTCCAAAGTCTGTGGTGAGCAGAATCGTGATTCTGCTGGTCCCAAATCGTGAGAGAAGAAACTGCTGCAACTTTTAACAGTATATATATATATATATATTGTAAAAGACGAGCCAATTGTACGTATTACTTCACTTCTTATTGGTTGTGGGTGTTTATTCGTTGAACACGTTTCTCCTTAGCAACTCCGTCTGCTCGGCTGCCTCAGCCTTCACTCCGGAGAGGGCTGCAGTCCTACTTAATTTCCAATAGAGTTGGATGAAGGTCTTGGCGTCCTGGCTTAAGTGTACCTCGTCGAACTCGGTGTTTACTATGGGCTTAGTGGATTTCATTAGATACTGGTTTGTGTTTTTCGTAAATGCCCATAGCGGACCAGATTCTTACGAGGAACTCTTCTGCGTGAGGACGCCTATGCCATTCCTGCCTCTGTGAAATTAATAGGACTGCGAGCCCTCTTTAGGAAGGACGGCGGATGCGGCCAAGGTGTTAAGAAACCGACGGGAAAAGGTCTACATACACCCACATCAATAGAATTTACAAAAAACACCAACAACAGTATCTAATGAAATCACTAAGCCTAGTAAACACCGAGTTCGACGAGGTACACTTCCAAGCCAGACGCCAAGACCTTCATCCAACTCTATTGGAAAATTAAGTAGGACTGCGACCTCTCCCGATGAAGGCTGAGGCAGCCGAGCAGACGAGTTCTAAGGAGAAACGTGTCAACGACACACCATAAGAAGTGCAAAGTAATACGTAACAGGGATTGGCTCGTCTTTTACAATATGTAATCTGCATTCAACATATATATATATATATATATATATATATATATATATATATAAACATTTCACATAAACGCGTGAAATAACAATCAATGATCAAACCATAGTATGGAATTGGAAACAAAGACTAAAGTCTTTCAACCGTAACAAGCGGTCTTTGTTACCAACTCAGTTGTGTTTTTGACTGTGACGAAGACTGCTTGTTGTGGATGAATGACCTTAGTCTTTTTTTTTCCCGTTTCATATTGTGATTTGATCACACACACATACATATATATAATATATATATATATATATATATATATAACAAATTCAATAATATATCAACCGTTGGTTAGAATAGGTGTCTAATGTAATCGGGATTCGGTCAATTTTCCAGGATCAAAATCAAAACCGAAACGTCGGCATTGAGAGTTTGATTTTGATCCTGGAAAATTGACCGAATCCCGATTACATTAGACACCTCTCTCTCTCTCTCTCTCTCTCTCTATATATATATATATATATATATATATATATATATTTTTGGAAGTCCTCTGCCAGTAGCAATGAAGGTGTCATTTCTAAACTCCATTCTTCTCTGAAACAGTTTAAACCTCTCTCTTCTTATGAACCCCTTCCCTCCCTGCTTCCCACCCACTCGAACTCTTCATTACTTCATTACTTCAAAAAATTTCAAACCCTACTTTTTTGAACTCCTTAAATCCTAAAGACAACCTGTCTCCTCCTGAGCGAAGGGCTATTCATGAGCTGAGAAGCGACAACAATCTCATGATTATGCCTGCCGATAAAGGTTCTTCTGTTGTTCTCATGAATTACGACGACTATTGTCGTGAGGCTGTGAGACAACTCAATGACCAGCTTTATTACCTTCCTTTATCATCTGACCCCACTCCTTCTTATAAACACTCCTTAACCCAACTTCTGGAGAGCTCTTCTTTCCGTGAGGGGCTCTCCAAAGAAGATGTAGCCGTTCTTGTCCCTTCTAATCCACGTTGTCCTAAATTTTACTTACTCCCTAAAATTCACAAATCTTTTGAGATGCCTTTTACTCCGCCCCCCGGGAGGCCAATAGTTTCTAGCTATGGTTCTCTCACGGAAAGGGTTTCTGCGTTCGTTGATGCCTTCTTGCAGCCTATTGTAAGAATGCAGCCTTCTTACTGCAGAGACTCCTTTCATTTCCTTGATTTACTGAAAAACCTCTCCATTCCTGAGACGCTTGACTTCCCCCTTGTCATGGTCACGATGGATGTGAAGTCGTTATACACTGTCATTGACCATGATGAGGGTTTGGAGGCTTTACGCTATTTTCTTAATCACAGACCCCTACCTCATTCTCCCTCTACCGATTTCCTTGTCAAACTGGCTGACTTTGTTTTGGGGCATAATTACTTTCAATTCGAAGGTAAGTTTTATCTTCAAACCAGAGGTACCGCCATGGGGACGAGGATGGCTCCTTCTTTTGCCAATTTATTTATGGCGAAGCTGGAACAAATGTTCCTTGCTTCTTGCCCTCTTTCTCCACTATTCTATGTTAGATTTATTGATGACATCTTCCTTGTTTGGCAGCACGGCCAACATCTTTTGGATTCTTTCATCACTTCCTTCGAAGCTTTCTCCACCTCTATCTCTTTCACACACCATTCCTCCCCCTACAACATAACTTTCTTAGATGTTGACATCACTCTTAACAGTGGGACCTTCACGACGTCTGTTCACGTTAAGCCCACCAACGCCCAAAACTACCTCCATTACAAAAGTTGTCATCCTCCTCATATTAAAAAATCTATCTCGCGGTCTCTTTCAATCCGTCTTCATCGCCTCTGTAATAATATCCAAGATCGGGAAACCAATCTTCAAAAACTTAAATGCAAATTCACTCAGCGTGGTTATCCCCCCAATTTAATCAATAGCCGAATCATCCCTGCCAATGTCAACTTTTCCACTAATAACAGTAGAGACCCCACTACTACTGCTTCGCTTCTTACAAATTATTTCCCTGGTGTCCATAAATTAAGAAAATTTATTAAAGAACTTTACCCTATCCTTTCCTCTTCCCCCTCTACCGTTTCAGTTTTTAACCAGTTGCCCCGCATTTCCTTTAGAAGAGCCCCCAATCTCTCAAATATTTTTTCCCACCGGGCCGGCAAACTTATTCAGAATCCCCAAAGCAGCGGTGGCCTACAACGTTGTGGACGTCGGAGATGTCTTACCTGTCCCATTGTTGATTCTGGGTCTTCATTTGAGTCTCTAACTAATCTTAATTCTTACCCTATTCACAGTCCTTCCTCCTGTATCTCCACTGACTGCGTTTACCTCTTGAAATGCACCCAATGTGATGCTTTTTACGTTGGTTTAGCATCTACGATGCTGAACCTTCGGATGAATAATCACAGGCTTTCGGTTGGTAAACGCAGCAGTCTCCCTGTCGCCACTCACGCTAATTCCCACCATCTCAGTTTCAATGATTGTTTCACAGTCCAAGTTCTTAAACAAGTCCCCAGTGATAACAGACAAGTTACTTTAAAAGCTTCTGAGGAAGCCCACATTTGGCTCCTGGGGGCACGCTCGAAACCTGGCTTGAATTTAAATCGTTAGTTTTTTATTTATTTATTTATTTTTTAATTTTTTTTTTTATTTTTTTTTTAAAATTTTTTTTTTATTTTAATTGTTCTATATATTTTCTTTATTTTTTCTTTTCTTAACCTTATTCTACCTTTCAAAAACATTTTTTTTTATTTTTTATTTTTTTTATTTTTGCTCTCGACTTCCTAGTTCCTTTTTTATTTGTCTCCTTTGCGGCAGCACTGCTTTAGCCCTCACCCAGTGAGTTCTTCAGTTGACTGTCGTCCCTCCGTCAATTCACTTCTTCTCCTGAGGACGACCGCCATTACGGTCGAAATATTGAAAAGTGAGTCTTTGTTGTGTTTCTGTTTATGTGTCACTGCTTATTTTAATTGTTATATATATATATATATATATATATATATATATATATATATATATATATATAACTAAAAAAGGATAGATCGGGATGCGGTCAATTTCTTCCACTTTTAATTCAAACTCTCATTGCCGACGTTTCGATTTTATTTAAAATCTTTTTCAAAAGGCCTTACAAACAGAGGAAAATCAAGTATTTTAATACGTAAATTTTTTAAAACATAACAAAAGAAGTTACACTATGAATAAATTTAAATACAATCTTGAGTATTAGGATAAAATGAAACTGACTTAATTTAGTCACTAAATACTTATTTTTTTTATTACTTAATAATTTTTTATTTTAAATGACCTCTCCGACTTCCTAGTTCCTTTTTTATTGTGTCTCCTTTGCGGCAGCACTGCTTTAGCCCTCACCCATATTTTAGTTGAGTTACTATCAATATCACTTGTCGTCTCACTGAGGAAAAACCGCGACGAGTTACGTCGAAATATGTAATGAGTTGTCTGTGATTTCTGTTTCATTGTGTCTCTTATTTTAATCTCTTTATATTATATATAACAAATAGTGAAGTTATTAACTTTTAATATATATATATTATATAAAAATTGGATAAATGACGCATCTTTTTTAAAAAGTTATATTAAATATATACGATATGATTAATTATAAATAAATATATTAAACTAACTAAAAGGTTAATCTGGAAGATGCTGGCCAATTTCTTCCACTTTTAATTCAAATCGTCTCATTGCCGACGTTTCGATTTTATATTAAAGATATCTTTTATCATAAGCATACAAGCAGAGGAAAACAAGTATTTTAATTACGTATGCAATCTTTTCATAACACAATACAAAAGAAGTACACTATGAAAAATTAATACAATCTTGAGTATTAGGATAAAATGAAACTGACGTTAATTTAGTCACTAAATTACTATATATGTTGTTTTGTCAATTACTTAATGAAAACAATATTTATTAGTTGGAAGAAAACATACCTCTTCCGATCTATACCTTTTATTATGTTATATCTGTCACAGACCGTCAGATGAATTATAAATAAAATTTACAGATAACCATTGATAACCACGCAGTACATGGTTCATTCTGTTTTAGTAGGTATTGAGTGAATCATGTGATTGGATTGATAAGAAAGGTGTGCTATCTATTTGTTTGTCTCGATGAAGAAGCTTTGGCTAGGAAGTGGTCATCCGGCCACTCCTTCCACTGTGTGCCACCATAAGCATCCGGCACGATAGATAATCAACGACCACAGACTGCTTCAACACCAGCTGAACACAACCCCATTATTGGCAAGAAAATGTCGTCATTAGAAATACATTAAATAGTTATAACAGTATACAACTTTTAGATCTGATGAAATAATATTTCTTTTTTGAATCCTTAACAATGAAGTTGATTAATCGGGAGATTTATGTTCTATGTGAGAAGCAAAAGTAAAAAGAAAATACGGATAATGCTGATTATAGATTTGCTTAACCAAAATTCCAGGAATTTATTGATTGTCATGTTAGTTTAGTTTTGAAATACCACCAATAAAATTTGTAAGTAAATTATTATGAACTGCAACAATATTGGTATACCAATATTTGAAATATATGTTAAAAAAATCATTATTATTTAGTTAATGCCATTTTAGTTTGCCATTTTACTTGTATTACTTGAAAAATCAACGTAATATTAAGATTTTTGTAAAATTTACAGTTTTTAATCAATTACAATATTTAGTATAACTCATACTGGAGTAAAATGATGATACAAAGCCTACTCATCAAAAATGTTTATTTATTGAAACCAAGAGTTTCAATTACTTTATCTTCTTCATCAGATAAACTTGAAATAGAAGCACTGTAGGACAGACAGACAACCGTCGAACTGGGACACTGACTACAATTACGGATTGCACAACTAATGAGTTAGTATAACTTACGCACTAGTTAACTGATAGTCAGATGAAATTATTACCCAGTGGTTATTATAAAATATAATATATATTAATATAAAAATTAATACTGATTGTCAGATGAAATTATCTCTCTTGAGAAGAACACATATAAAACATACACGACCCTTCCTTGCTATTATTATTTCTTACCATGATTATTAGAATAAGCTCTTATATATATTCTTGGCATTGTACAATCAAGGTACCATAAACTTTACTTTTATATACTTTTGAGGAACTACATATACTAGTTTTATTTGTCTTCTACTATAAAAAAAAATTTAAAATATAAAAAAAATTAGTATTGATATCTAAGTGGCAGCCAGCTTTAAACTTAAGGTAAAGAAAAATAAGATCCGTCAACATGTGTTTCTTTTACTTGTCACTGCCATTTCATTATATTCTCGTATTCAACTGCTAGAAAGAGGATAATTAGAAAAGGAATTTACTTAACTGAAAGCGAAACTAGAATTCTTTTTTTTTATTACAGAGTAGATGTGTGTCTGTAAAAAAGAGAGGAGAGAGAGAGAGAGAAAGAGAGAGAGAGAGAGAGAGAGAGAGAGAGAGAGAGAGAGAGAGATGTACATGTCTGTGTGTGTTACATGTATGTGTAACATAGGTATGTATGTATGTGTGTGTGTGTGTAAAAGAGAGAAGGAGGGAGAGAGAGAGAGTGATGTGCATGTGTGTGTGTGTTTGCATGTATGTGTAACATAGGTATGTATGTATGAGAATGTGAGGTCTATGTGCGAGTATAGGGAGAGGGTGTATGAGTATGGCCTAAGGGTCTAAGTATGAATGAGAAAGTGGGAGCAAGAGTTTGTGTGTATGTTAGTGTGTATTTCAGTAGATAGTACAGGTGTGTGTGAGATTGTGTATAATAAGATTTTACATAAACACGTGAATAACGATGAATGATCAAACCAAAATAAGAAATGAGAAAACAAGAAAAAGATCTTTCAACCGTAACAAGCGGTCTTCGTCAGAGTCAAAAACCCAACTGGTTTTTTTTTTGTTGACACTCAGAGTCAACAATCCAGTTGGGTTTTTGACTCTGTCGAAGACCGCTTGTTACGGTTGAAAGATCTTAGTCTTGTTTTCCCATTTCATATTGTGGTTTGATCATTGATGAGATTGTGTATATGTAAGAGGTGGTTAGAGGTGGTTTTTTGACTCTGACGAAGACCGCTTGTTACGGTTGAAAGATCTTAGTCTTGTTTTCCCATTTCTTATTGTGGTTTGGTCATTGATTGTTGTTTCACGTGTTTATGTGAAATCTTTTTATGTAAGAGAGTGTGTGCTTGTATGTATATCTGTGTACATTTCAAAATTCAGTTGTAATTCAAGAGCTATGAACTCCTTTAACATGGTCCATATAGTTTTCATACCTTAATCCAGGGGTGCTCATACGTCAATTGCGAGGCCGATAGTGGTAGATCGTATATAACATTAAAAAAAATCCAGGGTGACAGTCAGCCTATTACCCACTTCATCACTTGATTGATGTAGAGGGCAGCCAATCAGAGGTCAACAGATTCTGTGGCGGTAACCACAAAACAGAGTGGTAATCTAGGCAACACACACTGTTTATTTATTTTTAATTATTATTATTCTACATTATCAATGTATTGTTATTATTATATGGTAATTACAAAAACATGTCAGAGCTGATTTTATTGCAACATTGGCTCATGCAGTAATGCAAAGTAAGCATTTTCAATACATTTTAAAATAACATTCGCGTTTATGGGTCGGTAGATCATTTTGACTTGGTCATTTTATAAGTAGCTCGCATACTGAAAAAGTGTGAGCACCCCTGCCTTAATCGAAAGGTATTAAAAATATATGAACCCTGTTACTATAAATTATTTACGCAAATTCCTTATTGGTTTGTTTTGTTTCAAGTTTTATTATGGTAAACATAATTGTAGTCCACTCCAGATTTTATATTCAGTAATAATATTCAGTAGAAGTTATTTACACATTAATATTTATCTATTACTTTAATTATAAGCACATCATAAAATAAATGAGAAACAAAAAATTATTTACAGAATCTAACAAATAGTTTCTTTAATAAACAAAGCAAGCTACAAGTTTTTATGATATAGAGAAAAATTAAAACGAAATGTTGGAAAAGAAAAGACGAAGTGAAGAGCTTTGGACGCAACTAATCATCTTAGTGGCTGGTCTAATACACAACCTTTCTTCAAGGTTCAGAATTAAAACGATTCCATCTAATATAGTAATGGAGGCCATTGTTGCCAACAGTACAATCCATTTCAGACCTCTTTCAATATTATATTAAATTACCCAATGAAATATCCAATTCTTTAATATAGAACCTTTATTTTCAAATAGAAATTTACGATATAAAATAAATTGTTACGGATGAAAATAACATTTTTTTTTTGGTTTTCATATATTTTAATATATAAAAACTTTTACAAGAAAAGTACACATAGTAAAAACACACGGTCTCACTCAATATTTCAACCCCGTCGTCATCAGGAGAAAGAGAAAAAGAAAATGAGTTCTGCTCAGCTGGCAAACAGAAACTTGATATTTTTTCCTACTTACCATTTCATAAATTTTTAATAAAAAATTAAAAGACGATTTACTGTATATTAAAATATATACAGCCATCAACATTTTTTTTTGTTTACTGTTTGTTTATTTGTTTGTTTGCTTGTTTGTCTAACTGCTTTTTGTTTGTTTGTTTGCTGTGTAGTTGTTTGTTTGTTTGTCTAACTGCTTTTTTTTGTTTGTGAGGATGTGTGTGTGCGTGTGTGTGCATATATATATATATATATATATATATATATATATATATTATAACAAATTACACAAAGCACGACGCAGAAAAAAGAATAAAAAGAACACTTACAAAATTCAATATATTGGTTGGTATGCTCTTCGATTATTTTGTGTCTATATTCCGTAAAATTTAGTAATGATAATTTACTAGCACTCAAATATGTTCAAAGGATCTAAATAGATACATAAGCACTGCTTGTTTACAAAAAAAAAATGACAGTTTTGTTAGAGGGGGAGGGGGGAATGTAAACAGGTAAAGTAGAGTGTACTCAAAAAACAGGAACAATTTTTGATTTTTGACGTGAAGTATGGTTGAGTGAATAAAATATTACATGTATATTTTAATAAGAATATTCTGGTAGACGGAATCACTGATTTGATCTGAAATGTATTTTAAAAAGGATCGGATAGGATTGAAAAAATATATATATATATATATATATATTTGATTGTACAGGAAGTACATTTAAGAAAAGGCAGTTATATAAGTGTTGACATGTTTGCAGCAGAAAGCTGTCAGTTGTATTCCTTTGAGAAAGGAAGCAAGCGCAGAAGGGACGGTGCAGCATTCTATCAAGCTGCGATGTCAGCATGGCTAAGGTGACAGAAGGAGGAGTACATATTTCATCTGGGGCGTAAAGAATTGGAAATTCAGTGGGTAAACAGGAGTTGTGTAAGAGGCGTGGGTGCGTGACGTCATCCCAACCGCTTTCTTCTAGATTTGTTTTTGCGACTTTACAGCCCTGAAGAAGGTGAAATTCCCGTGTGGCAACTTTCCGTTTCAAATGGCTATCACTTAGACACACTATACACTCAACTTCTTCACGATTCACCAACAAGAATCCAAAATCAATTCCATTCTGAATCATCAATCAAAATGCTGATTTTTATCAATTTATGAATCTAATCTTAAATCTCAATAGTTCACTTTCTAACGAATCTGAATGAAAAAAACGCAACTTTATTTGTGATATATATATATATATATATTGAAAAAGACGAGCCAATTTTTCAATATCTACTCTGGCATTAAAGCATATATATATACAGATCAAAGATTTCACATAAACACGTGAAATAACAATTAATGATCAAAGCAGCAGATGAAATCAGAAAAAAAGACTAAGATCTTTCAAGCGTAGCAAGCGGTATTCGTCAGAGCCAAAAACCCAACGAGTCAAAGTGAGTTCGGTTTTGACTCTGACGAAGACCGCTTGTTACGGTTGAAAGATTTTAGTCTTTTTTTCCTATTTCATATTGTGGTTTGATCATTGATATATATATAATATATATTATATATTTATTAACCCTTTTTAATTTATTTATTATTAACAAAGAACAAAAGAAAGTTGTTATTACAATTATTTTAAAAAAATTCACCTCATTTTTCCTTTATGACATTTTAAAACTGAAGTGTTTGAATGGCTGTACCCACTACAAGCTAAATTCATCTATAAATAAAGTGTATGCATATCAAATTTACATACAGTTTGAATGATATGTGAATAAGATAATAGTATAAGACCAAAATAACTCATGCCCGATCAAATCAAACTGTCACATATTGTGTTTCAATTTTACTTAAAATACTTTACATATGCCTACAGAAAAGACTAAAATAAAAAAAATCTTAAACATCAATTAGAACTAAAGTAACTAAAATGCAGAAAATCACATCTGTATTTATTTATATTTAAACAAGTATAACAGGATTTCACAATAAAATTGAGGAACAAAAATCAATGTCCAAACCACAGTAAGAAATCAGAAAAAAACCTGAGATCTTTCAACTGTAACTAGCAGTTTTCTTCGCAGTCGAATCTCAACTGTTGATATCGATTGAGATCAATTGAGATTTGAGCATGGTGAAGACCACTTGTAGTGGCCAGTGTGTATGGTACGCGCTTTTTCTAGATTATCATTCATGTATAGTAATTCCAAGGTACATTTGTAGAATATCTGAGATTTTTAGTTCCGAATTTTCAGTAGATAATTTTTTTTTTTTGAAAGATCTAAAGCTCTTTCAATATCCAAGTAGAAGAAGAAAATGATTTCCTTAAGACATAATGTATTTTTTATTTTGTTAACTATGGTTTTTCTAACTGACTCTTTTGTCTTGCCCTTGAAGAAGGTATGTTGACTTTCATGAAGATATTTATTTCCCAAAAATATGACTAAGTTCTTGCAAATATGACTTAATAGTTTTCATTTTATGAGAAAAATTACAAAAAAAAAATTGGTGGTAGGACAATATGTAATACAGAAGTCCAAGGTTATTGTGAATCATTGGAGAAATGGCTAAAGATTAATAGCTGCATTATCGAAATGAACGAAATAAGATTTACTAAAGCATCAACATGTAGATTGACTCTAACACATTTGTTAGACAACCATCCATGACACGCTTGAAAACCTCATAAAATATATGGTTCATTTTCTTCTTCTTTTACAGCATTAAGAAATAAATTTTCTGACATAACATAGACAATTTCTTCAACTTTCATTTATTAGCATTTAAATAGCAATTACTTTTTTAATCATTTTTGTTAAAAAATTTCTCAAGTCAAGGTACACAAATTCAACAAGTACAGTAGTTTATTCGTTACTCTAATTTGAGTTTTCAGTTTTAGAGCTATAACCATAGCAATGTAATTTTAGATTAATTTTTTGATAACATTTCATTGTTCTATTTGAAATTATAAAATGAACCATAACGCCTCTTCCATCAGTATAGTTTCAAGAAAAAAGTATCTACTTGTATTTACTTCATCTATCAAATTTATATATTTTTTTAGTACGAATAGGGTTAGGTTGCAGTGGCAGTCCCACAAGGGAACACAAGTAGGCCCTATTCTACAGTGGGAGTCCTAAATTTAGCCTAACTCAAATGTATTTAGAGTAGGGATCTTTAAAGAGTACCTGACATCGTACAGGCTCGGGACTGACGTTTTAACGTCCTTCTCCGAGGGACGACGTGCTCAGATTTATTCACCTCCCGCGTGAGTAAATCGAGGGCCAGGTGAAGATTGAACCCCGGCCCTATCAGTCCAGAGGTGAGCACGTAACCACTGAGCTAGCCTGGCTCCCCTAGTATGAGTATAATTTAATTTTAATTAAACAGGTATGACCTATATCTTGCCCAGAAAATTTCAATAACAATCGTAAGTCAAAATGTTTATATTTTATTAAAAAAAATACCCTTTTGTTCCTATAAAAACTAGTGATTGATTTATTTACTGTTATTGTCAGTTATACAATAATTATGAAGTTTCAATACCCTAAAATTGATAGTTTAGGAGAAAAAGAAGTTATTTAGAAACACATTGGCTAAAAAGAGTAACTTCCTCATGATGGAGTATATTCTTAATAAAATTGTGCACAACTATACAAGGTTCATTTTTGTGTAAAATATGAGTTTGATCCAACGAACAGTGTTGCCTGTAGCTTGCTAAAAAACTTTGGAATATACACTCATTCATGTACCTGCAGACACCATAGAAAAATGTGAAATAAGATTTCGAGGGGATCAAAACATATAAATCCGTCAAAATCTTGAAATAATTTTTTTTTCATATATTTTACATATTATATATTTTACTTATAGTAAAGAAAGTATAATGGTATGTTTGCAACAATTCTGGTGAAGATACTAGAGATATCACTTTTTACCGCAGACCTATCTTAATTGATAATTTGTGGTTAATGGATAACTTTATAAATGTAACTGTGTAAAAAACATAGTCACCGTTTTTTTCTTGTGTTCGGCAGACTAAAAAAAATTTCTCTAAGATAAATCATCGTTTTAAACAAGATTTTTCATTATGTTTGCTAGTAAACTTAACAGGAACTTAACAGATATAAGACCAGGTGACTTACAACAAAAGCAATGCATGACCAATTGCAAACAAAGAAAATTTTTTGTGAAAGAAACTCTTGCAGTCGCTGTAAGTGGTCCATTATTGAAGTTGAAAACAGATGAAGTGCAAAAGGAAATTGAAAAAATGGGATTCAAAATAAGAAAAGCTTTTAAAGAAGGTAATCGTTATATTTTGTTACTACCTAGTGATAAGTTTTCGAAAAATATTTTAAACTTAAATACAATATTTGAAGTACCAGTATATGTGACAGAAATATGCTTACATCCTGCTGTGACATGTCATTACTGTGGAAAATATGACAAAGTGCTTGCAATGTCTAGAAGATACTACATTTCTCAAACCATTATTAAAAAAAAAAGTCATGTAAATGGATTCAGCAACTACTTATCAAGAATTATTTATAAATCACTGTCATATATAAAATGCATGTTTGTAAAATTTTATAATTATTTTCAATAAATAATTTGTGCATTGTTAATATATTCAAAAAGTAAAAAAAATGTTCTTTTCTTGAATAAACATTTTATTATTTAAAAACTCTATTCCATAGCATTCTATTCATTATTTAAAATTTTAATTGCTATTTGAATAAATTTTGCTAAGATAATAAATAAAATTAATTTCGACATTTGATTAAAATATCGTAAGTAGATACAGGAATAAACAATTTTTACTGATGTATAAGTATTTATGATAATTTTGATTACAAGTTATGAAATAAAATGATAGAGATGGTTTAAGTACGGAAAGAATGAATAAGTCGAAGGTTAGGAAAAGGAGGTGTGTTAGTAGGTGTTCAGGAAAAGATAAAACGCAAGTAAACAAAGTCCAAATAAATTTTATGCTGATACATAAGTTCTTTCCTTTTTTTTTTGATGACGTAGGGTGTGATTTTAAAAAAACTTATTGGACTTTGAATTAAACAAATATCAATCAGCACTCGTATCATTATAAAAACGATTTTAACTTTGTAATGTAAACAAATATGCGGAAAGGATTGAATTAATTCAAATGCAATATCGTCGATTTAACTTAAATAAAAACATTTTTCTATTCTTTCAAGGCATTGAAAGTTCAACTTTTTTTCTTCATAAATTGAAATTTGGAAAATGAATAACATTTTTCATATCAAATTTGCTTAAGCTAGTGTCATAAAAAGATGTTTTCATTATTTACTAACTAAAAGAAGTCAGTAAAACATGTAAATCCAACCAGTTTTTTAGTGAATTTAATCAGTAAAAATTTCACTAGTTGTGGGCCGGTGTTTGAAACCCCCATTATAGAGGCTTATCGCCTTTTAAGTTGAACAAAGAGCGTAAAGGTTTGGAACAAGGAGTGCAATTGTGACTCACTTTCAGCTGTGCACCTAAATAAACAATAGGAGAACACATTAGCTGCTAAACCACATCTAATACTGGTTAACTTCGGTAACCTAACCCATGAGAACAACATATCTAAAATGACAAATTAATCTACATCATCTAATTTATTAATAATTTAAAATTAATTTTCCTTTTAAACTCAAGAAATTCTTTCATAAACATATCTTTACCATATAATACTCAGTTCAAAATAAAGTTTGTCTTATTTTATAAAGAAAAAAATACATTTGTACCAAAAGTTGTAATCAATTAATAGTTGTGCTCAATTAAATAGAGGATTGAGGACAAAATGTCGATCGCAAAAACTATATTTACCATATTAAATATAAAGTATGTACACTGATGAACAAAGCTATTTGTAAGCTATTTGAACAAAGCTAATTTGATATCCAAGTAAGAAATGGATTCAGAGATTGTTTTTAGATTATGTTTCAAAGTCTCCATGATATATTTTGGGTGTTTTTATTCATTTCGCTCTCTTTCTCTGGCACACACACACACACACACACACACACACACACACACACACACAGACAGACACACACACAAACACACACACACACACACAACACACACACACACACACACACACACACACACACACACACACATTCACACACAGACACACAAACACACAACACACACACACACACACACACACACACACACACACACACAGAGTCAGAAGCATATATCAATACAGAGCGATGGAGTGTGAAGTAAACAGGACTGTCCAAGTCGGTCACGGTTCCACCTCACATCCTCTACAGAATAAGAATGTTTGCATTGGTGTGCATGCACTACTCTTTGAACGTGACCCATGAGCTAGACTCTTTAAAATCAAGGCCTTCTTCTAGGTCATCCAAAGCACCTCTTACCCTCTTCGCATACTTACTACATCAAACGCATTAAACTCATAACTATTAAGTAAATAAATAGCGAATTGATGAATGTAATTTACTTTTAAGCTCAAAATTCCAGATATCTTTTTCTCTTAATGACAAATAACTTGATAGTTTAAATAATTATCAAACCTTATGCTTAAGTTTCGTATATCTTTGTTGACATCCTGTAAGCTTCATTAACTTGTCATTATTGAAATACATATTCAATGAGGAGTTACAAAGTAACCTCATTTATGCCATCAAATGTAAAGACTGTGACAAATATTACTATGGAAAAATTAGTCGTTTTTTTAAGGAAAGGCTTTACCAGCATAATTATTCAATCAGAACAAATAACAGTAATGCAACAGATTTAACTTGCCACGCAATAAACGAAGGTCACACGTTCGATTTTGAAGATGCAACTATAGTAGACAAAGAAAAAGATGAGCAAAGAAGGAAGACGCTTGAAATGTTATATATTAAAAAGGATCTAAGTTCGATTAATCATAGAAATGTTATTACTAATTTAAGTAATATTTATTATGGAGTGTTGTGCTGAGTTTTAGTGAAATTTGATTTATTTAGTTCCTTTGAGTGAACAGTGTTGAGGTTACTTGTAATGTTATCTTATTAGTCTAGTCGAAGGTTTTGTCCGGTTAAAATTGGTGTTGCTTTAAATAATGTAAATTTTATTATCTTAGTAAAAAAATTCTTACTTTTGTAAGTTATATTGTTTTATTTATCTCGAAATACTTCTGGTTGGGTTTTTGACTTTGACCAAGATCGCTAGTTACGGTTGAAAGATCTTAGTCTTTTTTTCCCATTTTATATTGTGGTTTGATCATTGATTGTTATTTCTCGTGTTTATTTGAAATCTTGTATATATATATATATATATATATATATATATATATACATATATAGTTCAATGTAGAAAATGAATCATAGAAAAATTAAAAGCACACACTTACAGTCTCTAATTTTCGGTTTGAACCGTTTTCAGGAGAGATGAGAGAGGGAAACCCAGTGTGCTCTTAATCTCTGTTTTTTTTTTCTACATTGAAATATATTTGTCCATTTCGGATCGTATTTCCTACGAAAAAGGTTGATATATACATATATATAAGGCTACTTTTATACATTAAATAGATAAAGATGCATGATATATACTTTTCATTATGTTTCTATCTATCAATGTTTCATCATGTTATATATACTTAGAAAGAAATGATAACCGTAGATTTATTTTCATCATTGTCGTACATTTGGGAACACGAGATATATTAATTGCATTCATTTTTTTTCTAATTTCTTTTTGTAATAACTTCCTTTGGATATCTCCAGTGCTGCTTTAAAATGACACGTAACTTCAAAAACATTAGAGAAAGCGGTAAATAAATGAAAGCTATTTAGAAAATCATAAAATGAAAATAAATTAATTGATTTGTTTTCGCTTTGAATAAGACTTTTAACTTGTATTAAATGGTTGTTATGGCTAAAGGAAACTAAATTACTAAATTTCACGCTTGTTTCTGACAAATATAAGCAACTTTTGAACTGAAAAGCCTAATCCATTAGGTTGTGACAAGATTTAAGTCTTGTTTTAGACTTTCACGTATTTGATGCAACTTATCATCAGTCACCGGCTCTGTAATTGAAATTTGATTCAATCAGCAGGCTTTTTGAAGCAAAAGCCCTCTTTCAAATAGACTTTCCTCACAAGTTCCAATATAATAGAATTATTCTCAGTTTTAATTTGAAAAAGAATAATAACTTTAATTAAACTCAATTACAAATATTAATAAATAAAATATAGAGTTGAAGCTTTTCCATTTCTTGATGCTGGGAAACCTTAAACCACTATTTTACTACAGTTTAAGATATTCTCATTTATAATTAAATTCATGCAGATCATACATCGTTATTTTCCCCTCGATGAATCAACTATAATGGCTACAATTCTAATTCTAGAATCCACAAAATGGCTATACATACAAAAATTAAATTTATTTAACTTTATACTTTTTGGTTAAAAACATGAAAGATTTATTTTACAAACTCTAATTGGTTAATTATTACATGAAATAAGTATAATTTTTATATATTAATGTAATAGAAAAATAGACACAAAAGACATTGAATTTTCGTAAAAAAAAAAATTTTTTTTTTACTCTTCCTCTACCACAAGTACAACTACATTTAAGGAAAATCTGAGTAATATAAAGGTTTGGATGAAAAATGTACACAAATTAAAAATATGGTTTTAATTTTAAACTCAAATATATATTATTGTAATTTTTGATATTACAGAAAATCGTACACGTAACCTATTTATATGAAATCTTTATATATATATATATATATATATATATATATATATATATATATATATATATGTATGTATATATATATTAGTATAGGTTGGCAGCAAATCTTCTTGGAGATTTGGTTTGGGAAATCATTATATTAATATAATGATTATATTTTAAGGAAAATATAACACTTTTGAATAAAGTCAAATGTTCAACTTTCAGCCGTAACAAGCGGTCTTCGTCAGAGTCAAAAACCCAACTGACGAAGTAAATCTTTCTGACGAAGACCGCTTGTTACGGTTGAAATATCTTAGTCTTGTTTTCCCATTTCTTATTGTGGTTTGATCATTGATTGTTATTTCACGTGTTTATGTGAAATCTTTATATATATATATAATAATCAAAATGACACTTGATATAATAGATGGATTAATTTACCACAATGAAAACAATTTTTGAAACAATGCTCTAAGGCCTTTCGTTAACACATCTTCAGAGAGCAAGTGAACTAAAAAAACAATAAATACTTGTTAACTTGGCTGATTGAAATTTCCAGAATTGATGGCAACCCTGAATGTGTTTAATGATGAAGTCTTCATCTGTTATGAAGATGTGTTGACGAAAGGCCTTAGAGCATTGTTTCAAAAATTGTTTTCATTGTGGTAAATTAATCCATATATATATATATATATATATATATATATAAATATATATATATATATATATATATATATATATATATATATATATATTGTTTTGGAAAAAATTAGCATTGTTCTGTTTATCATACGGCGGTTTAATATTCAGATATATATAAAATAGTAACAAGCAGAATATGATTCTCTCAGGGGAGCACTAATCCCTCAACAGAATAGAAAAATATTTCTAGGACTGTTTTATTTATCCGTGCTACGATGTCAGGATGCTTTACCTTAGTAGGAGTAAATACCGCACAATTACGGATTGCACAACTAATGTGTGAAGATATGACTGATTTATTTCAGCCCTTTAGATCAATGCCAAAGAAAATGGAATATTTAAAAATATAATGAAAGGTATAACTGAAGAGTCATTAATGACTCTTTCGAAATGATTATTTTGAAAATTGCTTAGTGAAAAGATAAGTTTTAAGACGACATAATAGATGAAGCCACTTGTGGAGAAGTCAAAAAAAAAAAAAAAAAAATGGCCTGCCTTTTTAATCCCGTTTCAATATTCATGACCCATAAGGTGGTTTAACTCATTACCAAAGGTTTAAATATTCATACGGTACTACCGAATAATTGCTTCCTTTTATAAAACACTAAGCAGATAGTTTATACATTACTCTTGATAAGATGTCATAAAACAAATCATCATATTTCATGCAATCAATTAAGTTAGAGCATAATTTTGAAAGTTACAAGCCTGGAAGGAAAACAACTTTGTATACATTATATATTAATTAAATTCGCAGTTTTTCAGTATTCTTAACTAAAAACTTTATGGTAGCTTTTCATTACTCAAATAATTTATATATATATACAACTAAAAAATGATTGATCGGGATGCGGTCAGTTTCTTCCACTTTCAATTCAAACTCTCATTGCCGACGTTTCGATTTTATTTAAAATCTTTTTCCAAAGGCCTACAAACAGAGGAAAACAAGAAGTTTAATACGTACATTTTTTTTTAAAACATGGAGGAGTATTGGCAATTGAAGGAACTATTACAATTACATTTCTGAACTAGTATTGAAACTAGTATTGAAAGTATTGTAATAGTTCCTTCAATTTTCAATACTCCTACTTATGTAAGTACATTGTAAAAAACTTTGTTTTTATAGTTAGACTCCATCTTTTTCTCTTTTTTATTATTCTGTCATTGTTATCCTAATACTCAATATTGTATTTAATTTTTCATAGTGTACTTCTTTTGTTTGTGTTTTAAAAAAAAAATGTACGTATTAAAATTCTTGTTTCCCTCTGTTTGTAGGCCTTTGGAAAAAGATTTTAAATAAAATCGAAACGTCGGCAATGAGAGTTTGAATTGAAAGTGGAAGAAACTGACCGCATCCCGATCAATCATTTTTTAGTTGTATATCTGTCACACGGTCGAGAATTTATTAGTGTTTATATATATATATATATATATATATATATATATATATATATATATATATCATGTAATAGGGATTCGGTCAATATCCTAGGTTCAAAATCAAACTCTCCTTATTGACGTTTCGGTTTTATTTTAAAAACCTTTGGATGTTTGTATATAATTTCTTGTTATCCTTGGTTTGTTGGCCCATGAAAAAGTTTTGGATATGTATAAAAACATATAAATAAAAACTAATTAAAACAAGGGTAGCACACAGATAGATAAAGGAATAACTCACTTCTATATTTCGACGATCGTCGTTATTAGGAGTAGTATTATAATAGTGAGTTATTCCTTTGTCTATCAGTGTGGTACATTCATATTTATTTAAAACTAGCTGTTCTGAAGTAAAATGGATAAACCAACAAAAGTCTCCACACAAATGAAGTTTTATTCAACGCGTTTCGAACACTTTGTGTTCATCATCAATGATCATGAGAGAGTAATGCTTCACTCAATGATGATGCCTCAGAATGAGTAAATACCACACAATTACGGATTGCACAACTAATGATTTAAAACTAGCTGATCTACCCGGCTTTACCCGGGAAACAATTTAATTCCAACTCTAATAATAAATTACATATAACGAAAAAAATTTACATTTTCTATGGTTCCGTTACAATCAACTTTTTTCAGATAAACGAAATTAATACAGAAATTAAATTTTAGATTATGCAAAAAAGATATAATCTATCACTGATTATAAATTGCATACATTGTCTAATAATATTGGTAGTTGATAAATTAGATTAAAGAAGTAATAAAAAGAATATTTTTTGCCGAACAGTACATCAAGATATGTTGAAAGAAGTCTTAGCTCTTTAAATGTTACTCGTATATGTCTTATCTGTTAAATATAATGTCAGGAATTTTAAACCCACAAATCGTTTCAATTAGGAGCCAGTCAGTTGAAGAGGCTAAACCATATCACATTACATTTCCTTTAATAATTTCAATTTGAAGACTTCACACAGTTTTAAATGTTTAATTAAAATTATATCAGGAAACAAAATTGTGAATCATGAAGGTTTGAATATGAATATTTTGATGAAATATTCATCAAATTTATGAAGAAGCATTGTGTGAAAAGTGCTAAATAGCTCAGTTGAGTGCTAAATGTTAAATTGTATCTACATTTTTCATTATATTATGTTAAGAATTGTGTTTATATACACAATATAAACAGTGATTAAGTTTTATACATGTACATTTTGATTTAAATATTTCTTAATTAATTGTTTATGCCGTATCTATTACCTTATAAGTTTTGCTGATTTAGACATAGATCCGATCATAAAAATCTTCTAGTTAGATATCATCGATATATAATAACTTATCTTTTTGGTTATATGGAATAGGGCCGGATACTAATTACTAATAATTTAGGAATACTTATATATTTTAAACAAACTAATTAATCAAATAAGAAATTAAATAAACAGAAATAAATAAGCAAGCCTTAAATCCATTAAAATTTAACAGTACTTTAGCTAAAATATTTGAATTATGGTTCAAATACTATCATTAATGTTCGTAATACTATCATGCATACTTAAAGTTAATAAGTTACTATTTAACGCATAACTTTCTTTAATACTTAAAGCAGGTTAAACCAATTAGATAAGAAAAGTGAATGGTAAACTATAGCAAATAAATACATGCATATTGTTAATACCACTGAGATTAGTATCATTTATATTAGAAATAGGTATAACCTTCATACCTCGTAAGATGATCCTGGAGTTGGAGCGCTTTCGGACGTTGTCCCTCCATAGGTTTGTTGCGATCGAAGATGGACAACGTCCAAAAGCGCTCCAACTCCAGGATCATCTTACGAGATATGACGGTTTTACCTATTTCTAATATAAATATTGCATATAACTAAAGCTTTTTTAAAGTTAATAAGAAACCCATATAAAATTACAATAATTGTCTTTAATATCAATCTGAAAAAAATAATAAAATTTCTGGTACCTGGTTGTTTCCAATTGAACAAAGCATGTGGAAATATTAGAAGTTGGTTATTCATAAGGAATAACCTACCTGCGTTCGAAATTACAAATTAAAGTCAAAATGTAAACAAACAGGTTATACAGCAAACCTTATCTATTATGATACTTTTGGGGTATTACCTGAACCACAAATCTGATTTTTAAAAAAATTTACATATACCTCCCCGGAGATATACCTAATAATTTCCTAAATTTTCACGGCGATTGGATGTATGGTTTTTGAATCTATCGAATACAGACAGATATACATTCATTTTTACGTATATAGATTCCGCTGGACCGTTTCATTTAATTACCATAAAAACATGTATGCATGTAAAAAAATCTATTAGATGTTTATATATGATTTCTTATCATCCTTTGTTTGTTAGCCTAGAAAAAAAGGAGAAATAAACTTTTTATGAACATTACCAAAATATTTTATTTATTATGTATTTATATATTGTGTAATGGGGACTGGGTCAATTTTGTAAGCGAATTGGAGTCCACTGGTATTTATAAAATTCCGTGCAAAAATTGCCATAAAATTTATATTGGTCAAACTAGTAAATCATTAAAGACACGTGTAAAACAACACCAATATAACGTAAGTAGACAGGAAAAAAGTAGTGCCTTATTCTTGCATATAAAAAATGAAAATCATCATATTGATTGGACAGGAGCTAAATTTATTACCTATGGAAAATCAATGTTTTTAAGAAATATTATCGAATCGTCTCTAATTAAATTTAATAGATCAAATATTATAAACATTAGTAACGGTCTCTTCAAACTTGATACTTTCGTCACGAAGGCAATAGCCTCTTCAAAGAGGGTTGACAGCTAGCGGATAGTTTTTTACTTTTTCTTACTGTACTCCTTTGTTTCCCCAAACATCCCTTTCTGGACATTAGTCCTTTCCTGCGCTTATGTATATGTATATATATACATATACATATATATTATAATGTATATGTATATATGTATATATATATACATAGAAAATTGTCACAATAACACGTGATATAAATATTCAGGTAACTCACCACAAATTAGAGAAGATAGTCGCTCTAAGGCCTTTCGTTTTCACGTCGTCAGAGAGCAAGTGAATACAAGTTGTAAGCAGGTTATGAATTTTGATTTAAAGAAGGAGTAAGATTGGCATCATTGACAGTATTTTTCCCTATAACTGTTGAAATAGTCTTGATTTGTTTGATAATTCCTTCAATTAGAAATTCATCTAATTTAAAAAGGCCTGGACTAGTGTTGACCAAGTTCTTAGAAAAGTCTTTTATGAGGGCGCTTTCAACAATGTTTCTTCTTCTTTCACATGACATAAAAACCAACTCCTTTGCTTCTTTCCAGTTAATTATGTGATTTTTGTCTCTAATGTGTAGGAACAAGGCACTTTTATCATCTTGTCTTCTAACTGAATACTGATGTTGCTTAATCCTTGTATCCATTCCTTTTCCCGTCTGTCCAATATAAGCCAACTCGCAATCCTTGCAAGGAATTCTGTATACACAACAGTTTTTTCGGCTTCTTTTAGAGTTATGGACAAGTCTATTTGACAAATTACCACCACTACTAAATGTAACTGAGATATCTAGCTTCTTCAACAAATATGGAATGTCTTTTAAACATGGGCTGTAGGGAATCTTTTCAAGAAGGAATTTGCTGGTGGTTCCCTACAGCCCATGTTTAAAAGACATTCCATATTTGTTGAAGAAGCTAGATATCTCAGTTACATTTAGTAGTGGTGGTAATTTGTCAAATAGACTTGTCCATAACTCTAAAAGAAGCCGAAAAAACTGTTGTGTATACAGAATTCCTTGCAAGGATTGCGAGTTGGCTTATATTGGACAGACGGGAAAAGGAATGGATACAAGGATTAAGCAACATCAGTATTCAGTTAGAAGACAAGATGATAAAAGTGCCTTGTTCCTACACATTAGAGACAAAAATCACATAATTAACTGGAAAGAAGCAAAGGAGTTGGTTTTTATGTCATGTGAAAGAAGAAGAAACATTGTTGAAAGCGCCCTCATAAAAGACTTTTCTAAGAACTTGGTCAACACTAGTCCAGGCCTTTTTAAATTAGATGAATTTCTAATTGAAGGAATTATCAAACAAATCAAGACTATTTCAACAGTTATAGGGAAAAATACTGTCAATGATGCCAATCTTACTCCTTCTTTAAATCAAAATTCATAACCTGCTTACAACTTGTATTCACTTGCTCTCTGACGACGTGAAAACGAAAGGCCTTAGAGCGACTATCTTCTCTAATTTGTGGTGAGTTACCTGAATATATATACATATATATTGAATAATATAAATTATTTTGACCAATTGTTGGATTCTTTACACACTAACATGATTTCGCACATGTTACTGTCTTTAGAACACATTTATAATTATTGTCCATCCGATACTTATCAGAGCCAAACATCCTCAAATTCTCCACAAATGTTCATTTTTTTTATAAGAATACCATATTGATGTTTATCACAATAATTGCTCTTGTTTAGCTATAAAGATATATCTCTATGAATGCATTAAAAGTAAAGTATTATTTCTATATCATTCGTATAAATATTTTTTAAATTGTTGAAAAATACAAAAAGAAATACTAAAATTACGGTTGGAGAGACAAACACACATTTTAGGAATGAAAATATGAATATAAATACCAAGAAATACATATATAAACTAAAAGTGCTATTAAAAAACTGAAAAAGTAGCTTTCTTGAACTTTTATATTAATTAAATATAAAGGAAAAAAAATAATGAAATAAAAAAGAAATAACAAGAAAATTTTCATATAATTAATCTAATAGATGTTTGAGTTATAAAATTTATTTTTCAAATTGGCATTCAATTTTAACTCATTGCAAAAAAAAATTTCTTTTTTTGCTAGAAAATTGAAATACTGTTACCAAGATTATTGTTGCGTCTAAAGATTAACAATAACTGAAATTTGAAATCTTTATTTTATATATATATATATATATAACATGATTTCACATAAACACGTGAAATAACAATCAATGATCAACCACAATATGAAATGGCGAAAAAAAACTAAGATCTTTCAACAGTAACCAGCGATCTTAGTCAGAGTAAAAAACCCAACTTTGACGAAAAGGTTTTTGACTCTGACGAAGACCGCTTGTTATTATCTTAGTCTTTTTTCACCATTTCATATTGCGGTTTGATCATTCATATATATATATATATAATATATATATATATATATATATATATTATATATATATACTTTTTCGTTGGAAATACGATCCAAAACGGACAAATATAGTTCAATATAGACAAAGAAACATAGAGAAATCAAAAGAACACACTTACAGTCTCTAATTTTCGGTTTGAACCGTCTTCAGGAGAGATAAGAGAGGGAAACCAAGCGCACTGCTTCAGAGACGGTTGGAGACCAACCAAGTTGGAGACGGTTGGTCTCCAACCGTCTCTGAAGCAGTGCGCTTGGTTTCCCTCTCTTATCTCTCCTGAAGACGGTTCAAACCGAAAATTAGAGACTGTAAGTGTGTTCTTTTGATTTCTCTATGTTTCTTTGTCTATATTGAACTAGATATATATATATATATATTATCAAACCACAATAAGAAATGGGAAAACAAGACTAAGATCTTTCAACCGTAACAAGCGGTCTTCGTCAGAGCCAAAAACCCAACTGAACACTAGATGCAGAAAAAACATCTGGTGAGGAGTTGAGAAGAGTGGGAGGGAAGAGTGGTATTTTAAAAGGGTGAAAGCGCAGGAAAGGACTAATGTCCAGAAAGGGATTCAGTTGTGTTTTTGACTCTGACGAAGAACGCTTTTTACGGTTGAAAGATCTTAGTCTTGTTTTTCCATTTCTTATTGTGGTTTGATCATTGATTGTTATTTCATGTGTTTATGTGAAATCCTTATATATATATATATCTAGAAAATAAACATAAAGAACGAAAACAATTACTGGATCAATATTTCGTACCAATGTTCGTCATCAGGAAGAGAGTAGAAGGGAAGAAGAAGAGCTACGTGCTTTGTCCCTTATTTCATTTTTTTCCAGGTGTCACAGTTTATATACAGGCACATAGGTAAATTAATTTGCAAAACATAATTTATTTGGCATAGAAAATTCAAAACATGTTGTTCTGTTGAAAAATTTATAGCAAAATTTTGACCAAATATATAAAGAACAAATAAGTGAAAGTAATAATGCGTCTATGTAAGTAATATAGATATAGCTTCTCGACCACTGATTCTTAAAGTTGAAACATCCTCAAGAAAATGATCTTTGAACTCTATAGCTAATATTTTAAGCATTTTTCAGCTTAACTCCACCTTTCTGCCTAATGTGAGTTTTATTGAGAAAAAAAACATGAAAGAAAATGTCAGAGACATTGATGTGAGTGTTTGCGCGCTGTTGAATGAAGATTACTAAGTACGACTCCGTCATGGGTAAATGACAGCGGACTACAAGTTCTGGTTATTTAACTGCAGTCACTGCTTATCTTAAACATCATCACAGGAAGACAATGGTGATAGAGAGTAAGATAGAACTGGGTGGCCAACCAAGTAATTCCATTAAATTCTAAACAAGACTACATTGTATACTTCCCATTGTTTTCCAGTTAAAATCAAAGAATAAAAATACGATTAACGCATAAAAAATTCTGAATATAATTCTCAATCATTTCTATGTGTAATATTCTATAGTAGCGACCAGAGTAGCCCAGAGGCTACCCTCAATTAGACCTTGAATAGTTTCTGAAGTACTTTTACTTGATCTCTCCAGGCTGTTAACGACTTCAAATCATTTATTTTTATCATGGAAGTTACATTTTGAAATGTTTCCGAATCAGAAAATCGTTTTTTAATAGTTTTCTTTCGTGAGGATGGTGAGGCAGTATTTCTAAACTTTGGTATGGCTAGTGGTGGGGGGGTTTGGAAGACGAAAAAAAGAAATGAAAAATTGGTATTATTTAAGTAAGTTTCGATTTTTTTTGTCAAAGGAAGTTGGATTTGTTGGGGAGTGAGTGTGTGTTAGTTTATATATATATATATATATATATATATATATATATATATATATATATATATATGTTGAGTGTCTGTGGTGTGTGTGTGTGTGTGTGTGTGTGTGTTTTCTTACAACAGTAACCCTGTTATTAGGGATTTTACTTATAACAGCACATGTCACACTAAGTACAACGTGCATACTGCTACATATAACATGGAATAGAACTAAAATATGCAAAACAAATATTTCACATTTTAAGAGTAAATATAATATTATATCATGGAATTAATACAAATAACACAATATACGCATATATACCAAAAATCTTTTATTAATTTTAATGTCAATTACCAAATTTCACTCAGATCACTTCCAATGGAATATTAGATAACGAATTTTTGAAGTTGTGCACAAATGCTTCTGTTAATACTTTATTTTCTTTTATATGCCAGTCATGTCCTCTGGTATACTAAAAATGCATCCAACTTCTACTACTATGCTAACTCGTGTTCGATACGATGTTATTCGTCCTCTTTGGATGCTTTGTTTGATTTGGATATCTTGTTTCTTTTGTGTGCTTTGGTTGTTTTGTTTGCTTTTTTTTGCTCTGGTTGTCTTGTTCTTTGTTTTCTTTGGTTTCTTTGATTGCTTTGGTTGTTTTGTTTACTTTGGTTGTTTTGTTTGCTTTGGTTGCTTTGTTTTCTTCGGTTGTTTTGTTTACTTTGGTTGCCTTGTTTGCTTTGGTTGTTTTGTTTGCTTTGGTTGTTTTGTTTGCTTTGGTTGTTTTGTTTGCTTTGGTTGTTTTGTTTGCTTTGGTTGTTTTGTTTGCTTGGGTTGTTTTCTTTGCTTTGGTTGTTTTCTTTGCTTTGGTTGCCTTGTTTGCTTTGGTTGCTTTGTTTTCTTCGGTTACTTTGTTTGCTTTGGTCGCTTTAAAAGATCTTCGTATTTTTACTGATTTCTTCTGATTTACTGTGATTTGGACGTTGATTTCTGTTCAACATGTTTATTGTTAAATCTTGTTATATCTATCTAGTTTACTTGAACTTCTCATTTTTTTAAGTTTCATAAAAAAATATAAACAAAAATGAATTGGATTTAAATTTATACTTTTGAATTCAAATTAGAATCCAAAAAGCTTTTTATATTCCTGCGTATTATAAACATTAGAATTGTTCATGTGGGGGAGTTTTTTTTGTACCCTTAATTATGCATTTTTCAGAAGTTTGTAAGAAGTTGTCGACCACTGTTGGGTTGAAGTTAAAAGAATTAAGCGGTGTATTGGGGAATTGGCGGGAAGAGTGTTAATTATATATTTTGGCAATAGTGCGGCATTAATAGTTGGTGGATTGGCGGGTGCTACTGTGCAGTGACACAGACCCATCACACTGATGCTGCTCCCCATAGGCCATCTTTAGTTAATAGGCAGGATGCAGCAGACTGACAGTGTAATTGCAGACTTGTGCAGGCATTATCCCATCAACCTGTACTGACAACCATCGCCCCGCCAGCTTCCCATCACCAAAGCCTCTTCTCTAACTCATGCCTACTTCACACCATTCAATGCACACACACTATCCTTCAACCACCTTGGTTATCCTTTAAAATCCCCAAACTTTAAATCCCGGAACTTTAAATCCTGGATAATCAAAATCCCAAAAATTAAAAAAATATCGGAAAATCAAAACTCGATAAATAAAGCCATTTCTAAAACATTTCTTTTCGTTTGGTTATTGACGGCATATGATGAATTCCTTCCCTTTAAAATACTGGATGAACTATCTTTACATACTCTTTGTTTTCATAGATTTATTTATATACAAGTCAAATAAAAATTAAATGAATGAAAACATTTAACTAAAATAAAATTAAAAACTAATAACTACTTATAGAAAAAATAAATAATTAAAATAAACTAAAAAGTAAAGGAACGATCAACGATTGAGGTTAAGCCCAGCAGAAGATCTGCCATCCAGAAGACTAATAAGTGCTTCTTCTGAAGCTCTCAGAGAGACTTTCGAATTAGTCTCATCAATCTGCCTCAGGACTTGTACACGGAAACAGTCATTGAAACTGAGTCCATGAGAACCGGCATGAGAAGCAACGGGAAGGTCACTGCGTTTGCCAACGGACGACCAGTGATTATTCATACGCAGGCTAAGCTTGGTGGAAGCTAAATCCGCATAAATGGAATCACACTGGGTGCAATCCAAACGGTAAAGAGATACTAAAATATTTTTGACTTCTATGTATAGAAATGCAGAAATACCACAATACAACTCCAGACATTATAGTCACTAAAATGACTTTCACTTCTGCTATAGAAATGCAGAAATGCCACAATACAACTCATGACCTTGTAATCACTAAAATGTCTTTGACTTCTATCTTTTTCTTCCATGTATAGCATTACAGAAATGCCATAATAAAACTCATAACCTGGTAATCACTAAAATGTCTTTGACTCTCATCTTTTTCTTCTATCTAAAGAAATGCATAAAAACCACAATATAACTCATGACATTATGGTCACTAAAATGTCTTTGACTTCTATCTTTTTCTTCCATGTATAGCATTACAGAAATGCTACAATACAACTCATGACCTTGTAATCACTAAAATGTCTTTGACTTCTATCTTTTTCTTCCATGTATAGCATTACAGAAATGCTACAATACAACTCATGACCTTGTAATCACTAAAATGTCTTTCACTTCTATCTTTTTCTTCCATGTATAGCATTACAGAAATGCTACAATACAACTCATGACCTTGTAATCACTAAAATGTCTTTGACTTCTATCTTTTTCTTCCATGTATAGCATTACAGAAATGCTACAATACAACTCATGACCTTGTAATCACTAAAATGTCTTTGACTTCTATCTTTTTCTTCCATGTATAGCATTACAGAAATGCTACAATACAACTCATGACCTTGTAATCACTAAAATGTCTTTCACTTCTATCTTTTTCTTCCATGTATAGCATTACAGAAATGCTACAATACAACTCATGACCTTGTAATCACTAAAATGTCTTTCACTTCTATCTTTTTCTTCCATGTATAGCATTACAGAAATGCTACAATACAACTCATGACCTTGTAATCACTAAAATGTCTTTGACTTCTATCTTTTTCTTCTATCTAAAGAAATGCAGAAAAACTACAATATAACTCATGACATTATAGTCACTAAAATGTCTTTGACTTCCATGTATAGAAATGATGAAATGTCATAATAAAACTCATGCCCTTGTAATCATTGAAATGTCAAAAGTTGTAAGGTCATTGACTGCAAGCAGTCAAAAACCTTCATGAATTATTTATGACTGAGTATCCATTTATTCTAATCTAAAAAGACTTAGAAACAAACACTTATGAAAACTAACTTCGAACTTTTGGTATTTGGTGTCATCAGGAAAAAAAAACTGCTTGGATAGAGAGCCATTCATATTGTATACCATTAATACGAGAAAAAAATGGAAACATAAATAAATATACTATTAGGTGAAAAGCTGTGTTCTACAAAAGTTAGATGAACTTTATATATAAAGGTTGTGAGTTTGTTTTGTTTGTTTGTTCACTCATTTTCTGTGGAGATAGAGACCTAAAATTATATTTACTTTTGTTGTGATTGGCTTTGTTGTTCTTGTATTACATGATAACAAATCGTATTAGGGAGTCAGGGTAGCCCAGTGACTTGCGTACTCGCCTAGACTTTCTACAATATTATCTAATAATATTTCTCATTAGGGGTTCAGGGTAGCCTATAATATATAATAAAATATAACATTAGAGGTTAAAAATGAATAATTTTAGAAACAAACTTGAACACAACTGTCAGAGGAAATACGAATGTTCTAAGGTTATATTATAAAGATACATTGCCTTCATTAATGTTATTTTATGTTGGGTAAATAAACTGAATATTTCAATTAACAAGTTTTATTTGTTTTAAATATATTTGATACTATATAATTTGAATTGATGTTTTATTTATTTATGTCATAAAATAAATGATTCTTTTTTTACTTTTAAATGATTCTATATTTAAATGGTTATGTATGATTGAAAACTCTTTCTCACTTTTGTAAATTAAAACAAAATTACGAATATTTAACGCAATTCTTTTATGAATCTTTAAAATGATTCATTAATAGTGAATAAGAGTAAGAGAAGTCGTGATGGTAGAGATTTGAAGTCATGTTACTGGAAGTGATTGAAATCCTCTTACCTACACGGATGTGACCTCTGGGCTGGCTAGATACAGCAGACACAATGGTCTGTCAAACCCTCATCAACAAGGGAACTCTCACACGCCCTGTACTTAAGCCGTCATACCTGTTGTGATCTAGTCAGCAATCAACAATCCTCTTGTCTGACACAACAACAAACAACTCCAACACAGTGTTGCTTGATTTCTTTTTGAAAATATATAATTTCACCAAAAAAAAAAAAACTTTAAGCGAAATCAGTTTTAGAGTTTAAGACTCAAGAATTACTCTTATACGCACAATATACATCTATATATATATCCTACAATAGACAATAACAAATAACTGATTAGAATTTATGATGATGATGACGATTATTATTATTATTATTTCATATGTACCAATTTGTTAAAGAAAAAAAAATTGTAGTGGCCTGCACTCAACTTTACTATAAGTAAACATAATTATATTCCATGGGTATATAATATATAATGTCCCGTTTAGGTATAATATAATCTCTAAATGGTTGTAATATACTAATATAGCTATATATACTATATGTACTATAGCTGTAGTTTGGCTTTTGTTCCAATAGCCAGTGGATCTCTTACGTAGGTTACTTGAGACTCTAGAATTAGTAGTTTAGGGGGAAAAAAAGTCTAATAACAGATTTTTGGCAAAAAAAGTGACTTTTCCATAATGCATTGTTGCTTACAAACAATAGGGTTTATCTACACCATAAAACCTATTTTTTATGTAAATTATTAATTTGATCCATCAAGGATTCTGTACCATACCGTGGCCACAAACTTTGAATACATACTCACTCACTCACACACACACACACACACTCAAACACAGAGACATGATCGAAAAAAATCATAAAACGAATTCTGGGACCTCAAATCATATAATTTCGCCATAATCTCGAGATCGAATTCTTCACGGTCATTATACTTTACTTATAGTAAACTAAAATGTAAATGATATTAGATAATAATGAAACACTAATCAACCTGATATTGAATTCTCCCAAAACTAAACTTGATTCTGTAACAACCAGGCCTAACACTACTGAAGTAGATATCCTAATATGTACATTTTTATTTGACTCTTTATTCATTTTGTTTACAAACTTCTTCAGTACTCTTTTAAAAGTTTTATTTGTCATTTTACAACCATAAAGTTAATGGTGGGTTACAGAGTAAGGCGAGGACTACAAATTGAGTCATAAAATCTTTACTCACAGAAGAACAAGTTGAATATAAATAATTTTATAATTACATGAAATCCTAGCGGCTCATAACGAATGGGATTAGTTTTTCTGAGTAGGATGTTGTGATTAACATTTCTACATATCACGAATTAAAAATATCTAGGATCGGAGTCAGCGCTGACCACATGACCTCCAATACAACGCTGACTCAAACTTCCTGACCATAATTACATTTTTAAATTGTATATATTGCTCTTAATCGCAAGTACAATGGACAATCAAGTTAACTGATATACTAATACATACATACATATATATATATATAATTAATATATATATATATATATAATATATATAATATAACAAGATTTCACATAAATACGTGAAATCACAATCAATGATCACACCACAATAAGAAATGGGAAAAGATCTTTCAACCGTAAGTTGAACGTCAGTTGGGTTTTGAATCTAACGAAGACCGCTGGTTACGGTTGAAAGGCCTTAATCATTTCTTCCCATTTCATATTGTAGTTTGATCATATATATAATATATATTAATATATATATATATATATATAATATATAAAGATTTCACATAAACACGTGAAACAACAATCAATGATCAAACCAAATAAGAAATGGGAAAACAAGACTAAGATCTTTCAATCGTAACAAGCGGTCTTCGTCAGAGTTGGGTTTTTGACTCTGACGAAGACCGCTTGTTACGGTTGAAAGATCTTAGTCTTGTTTTCCCATTTCTTATTGTGGTTTGATCATATATATATATATATATATATATATATAAACTTTAACACAGGAAAGAACAGAGAAAGTCATTACAGAACTCACTTTGATATTTCGACATCCTCATCATCAGAAAGATATATATTTATATATGTACTTCAATATTTAAACCACAAAGAGAAATGGGAAAAAAGACAAAGATCTTTCAACCGTAACAAACGGTCTTCGACCGACTCAAAACCCAACTGAGTTGAATTTTCAAACCACAATAAGAAAAGAAAAAAATAGGAGAATAATATGTGTTAGTTGTTATTTGAGAGATGTGTGGAGTGGGAAGGCCAAGGGTGCCGCGCGGCCCTTATGCAGGTAGCCGGCGGGCAGTCGGAGAGCAATCGTTGTAGAGAAAGGACTCCTTCCCACTCCAACCAATAATACTTCAATTCAGTTAAACATTTTTTGGTGACCCCGACGTGATCCGGCCAGTATCTAGCGCCGATCTCTAAATCGTAAGAAGGAAGTGAAAATCGTGAAGTAGTGTTGGAGTCAGAACAAAACGTGATTCGGCCAGTATCTAGCGCCGATCTCTAATCGAAAGGAAGTGAACATCGTGAAGTAGTGTTGGAGTCAGAACAAAACGTGATTTGGCCAGTATCTAGCGCCGATCTCTAATCGAAAGGAAGTGAAAATCGTAAAGTAGTTTGGAGTCAGAACACATCTAATCGTAAGAAGGAAGTGAAAATCGTGAAGTAGTGTTGGAGTCAGAACAAAACGTGATTCGGCCAGTATCTAGCGCCGATCTCTAATCGAAAGGAAGTGAAAATCGTGAAGTAGTGTTGGAGTCAGAACAAAACGTGATTCGGCCAGTATCTAGCGCCGATCTCTAATCGAAAGGAAGTGAACATCGTGAAGTAGTGTTGGAGTCAGAACAAAACGTGATTCGGCCAGTATCTAGCGCCGATCTCTAAATCGTAAGAAGGAAGTTAAAATCGTGAAGTAGTGTTGGAGTCAGAACAAAACGTGATTTGGCCAGTATCTAGCGCCGATCTCTAATCGAAAGGAAGTGAAAATCGTAAAGTAGTTTGGAGTCAGAACACATCTAATCGTAAGAAGGAAGTGAAAATCGTGAAGTAGTGTTGGAGTCAGAACAAAACGTGATTCGGCTAGTATCTAGCGCCGATCTCTAATCGAAAGGAAGTGAAAATCGTGAAGTAGTGTTGGAGTCAGAACAAGACGTGATCCGGCCAGTATCTAGCGCCTATCTCTAATCGTAAGAAGGAAGTGAAAATCGTGAAGTAGTGTTGGAGTCAGAACAAAACGTGATTCGGCCAGTATCTAGCGCCGATCTCTAATCGAAAGGAAGTGAAAATCGTGAAGTAGTGTTGGAGTCAGAACAAAACGTGATTCGGCCAGTATCTAGCGCCGATCTCTAATCGTAAGAAGGAAGTGAAAATCGTGAAGTAGTGTTGGAGTCAGAACAGACGTGATCTGGCCAGTATCTAGCGCCGATCTCTAATCGTAAGAAGGAAGTGAAAATCGTGAAGTAGTGTTGGAGTCAGAACAAGACGTGATTCGGCCATTATCTAGCGCCGACCTCTAATCGCAAGAAGAAAGTTTAAATCGTAAAGTAGTGTTGTGTTAGAGTTGTTTGTGTTGGAAAAGTAGTGTTGGAAGTTAGAAGAACTCAAGAGTAGAGACATCTGAAACCTTTATCGAATTGAGCCCAGGTAACAGGACCCAGCTTCTACGTTGCAAGTACCTGCTGTGCAAGTCACCAGAATACCTCAGATAAGCCCTTATCCTTTTCAAATTAACCCTTCTCTCTTTACCTAACCCTACTCCAATATTTATTCACTTAATCTAATTGTTTTTAAAATCTTAAGTCTGTGGTTGCTTTTATTTAATTACATAGTCAACAGAAGACCTTTATTTACATTTTAAATTACATTTTAATTATTGTAGTCATAATGTCAATTTATAAAAACTTGTAAGACAGCGAGCCAATCTTAAGAACCGTATAACACATATAAAATCGTTTGTACAGGGTTACAATCATAGTAAAAATGAGGTAGAGGAACTTGATGTAAGGTCGAGCGAATTGGATGAATGCCTTAGGGAATTTTGGAATATCACTGAAGAAATGGAAGACTCTGGGTTAGTGGAAGATACAGATCAATTAAACGAGGAAGTAGAATCCTTTGACAACAATTATTACTACATAAAGGCATGTATCCTGAAGTTGCGAAAGAAGCAAGGAACCAGACCTATTCTGGCGCCGATCACAAAGACGAGCAGTCCCGATAATCGAACATCAAATTCAGATACAGAGGCTCGACAAGAGGATTCGATTGGATCTGGGACATCGTCTAACCATAATCCTAAACCGAATGGTTACTGTCACTTTGTTACTACATCAGAGGGAGATCTTAATAATCAGTTGTCAGTTGTCCAGGTTTTCGGAAATTGAAGAACAACAGTCAACTCAAGAAACCAATTCTGAGGAAAGGAGTGAAGATAATCATAAAGAATGCCCTGATCTACGTGGCGATTCTATAAATTCGGCATTAACTCCATCTTTGAAATTAGAGAGGCAACTTAGTCATGACATCACATTAAAGGGAGCCTATATTGAATTTATGAAAGACAACCTCCGACAGAATCATACGGAAGAAGTGTTAGAACCAGAGAAAATTAAACAATGTTTTTACTTTCCACATCATCCAGTCATTCGGGATGCTAGCTCTACTACCAAAGTAGGAGTAGTGTTTGACGGCTCAGCGAAATCATCGACTAATTTGTTCTTAAATGATTTATTATACACTGGACCAGCCATACAACCTGAGTTAATAACTATTCTGCTAAAATCTCGTATGCCACGATTCGTTTTTATCTGCGATATAAAGCAAATGTACCGCCAAATTCTCATGCGACCTGATGACTGCGATCTACAACGTATTTTGTGGCGAAGTAATGAAAGGGAACCAATACGAACTTATAGGCTATTAACGGTGACCTATGGAACTTCCTCAGCTCCATTTCTTGTGGGAAGGAGCTTAAGCCACTTAGCCAATCAATATTCAGACGACCGACCGTTAGCTTCAAAATTTCTAGAAGAATTAATAGCTCCTTTAAATTCCGCAGGTTTCCAACTGCATAAGTGGGTGTCAAATAACCCAATAGTCTTAAGACAAATACCCACTGAGTTGCAAGAGCAAAAATATCTAATAAATTCACATTCCAGTGACGGGTTTATCAAGCCACTGGGTATGATATGGGAACCTCATTCTGATTTCTTCAATTTTGTAGCTCCTAAATTGCCACACCGTACTGATATCACTAAAAGATCAATTCTCTCAGATATATCAAAGCTGTATGATCCCTTAGGACTCATCTCGCCTGTAATTATTCAGGCAAAATTATTGATGCAAGAATTATGGCAACTGAAGTCTGAGTGGGATGAACCAGTCACACCAAACCTAACTGTACGGTGGTCGGATTATCAAAAAGGCTTGAAAGACTTGGAAGAGGCAAAGGTTTTGATAATAAGATTTGTTCAGAGTCAAGCATTCTTGGCAGAGTTGACTTCTCTGAAAGGCAAGAAGGCACTTTCGACCTCATCTAAGCTATCTACATTGCACCCATTTCTTGATTCCAAAGGTATAATCAGAGTTGGAGGGCGTTTAGGAAATAGTGAACTTTCATATAACCAAAAATTCCCAACAGTATTACCAGCTCGGCATCATATAACTGAATTATTAGCATACGCATATCACGTAAGTTCACTCCATTCGTCTCCACAGGCTCTCCTAGCTCAAATGAGGTTAGAGTATTGGCCCCTTCAAGGAAAAACATTAGCAAAAAGAATAGTCAGGAAGTGCATCAGATGCTTCAAGGTCAAACCCAAACCGTCCTCTCAATTAATGGGTGATCTCCCCTCGGTTCGAGTCAACCAACACGACCGTTTACACATTGTGGCATTGATTTTGCGGGTCCCTTATATATAAAAAAGAACTTAATTCGTAGTCCTTCAATTCTAAAATGTTACATTTGCTTATTTATCTGTTTTAGCTCAAAGGCCATTCAATTAGAATTAGTATCAGGATTGACTTCTGAACATTTTATCGCTGCATTGAAACGATTCATTTCTAGACGTAGAGTTCCAACAACTATACACTGTGACAATGCATTAACATTTGTAGGGGCTCAGGGGGAGTTAAAGGCTGACTTCGAAAATTTTCCATAAGAACAAATCAAAGCTTATTTTAGAAGTCACTTAATCCAATTCAAATTTATTCCTCCGAGATCCCCGAATTTTGGAGGTCTCTGGGAATCGGCTATAAAATTAGTTAAAAAACATTTAAGGGTCATAATTGGTAACCACAGACTTAAATTTGAACAAATGTCTACACTCTTAACAGAAGTCGAAGCTTGTATAAACTCTCGACCTCTTACTCCATTAAGTGATGATCCTGCAGACTTAAATCCCTTGGCTCCTTCCCATTTCCTAATAGGAGAATCCCTCCTTTCCTTACCACAATCTGACTTATCTCATACTCCAGATAGTCTATTGTCTCGCTGGCAGATGATTGAGAAAATGAAGCAGGCCTACTCGAAACGCTGGTCTACTGAGTATTTATCCTTGCTGCATCAACGGTACAAGTGGAAGACTAGTTCACCTAATGTGGAAGAAGGCACTCTTGTCATCGTAAAAGAAGATTTAAAACCACCGCTGTCATGGAGAATGGCACGCATTTTAGAAGGTCACCCAGGAACCGATGGCCGATGCCGTGTGTACACATTGAAGACATCTTCTGGTGTAATAAAACGATCCATTTTGAAGATAGTGCCACTACCACTTGAGGAGGATGTAACTGTGACGACACAACTAAGTTTGAGACTTTGAATTTATAATATATTGTATAACCGTGTATAGATGTGTTCTATTGTATTCTTAGCTGTACTTCTTATTTTGACTCACTAAGCTTGGACTTTAACTTTATACAATTGTTGTATACCACTGTAATTTTAATCTACTCATTGCTAATTCATTCTTGATGTTAAAACAATGTTTCAAGGTGGCCGGTATGTTAGTTGTTATTTGAGAGATGTGTGGAGTGGGAAGGCCAAGGGTGCCGCGCGGCCCTTATGCAGGTAGCCGGCGGGCAGTCGGAGAGCAATCGTTGTACAGAAAGGACTCCTTCCCACTCCAACCAATAATACTTCAATTCAGTTAAACAATATGTTCAACCGGAACAAGTGGTCTTCGTCAGAGTCAAAACGCCAACAGTTGGGTTGTCATATTGTGGTTTGAACATTTATATATATATATATATATATATATATATAGTTCAATATAAACAAAGAAACATAGAGAAATCAGAAGAACACACTTACAGTCTCTAATTTTTGGTTTGAACCGTCTTCAGGAGAGATAAGAGAGGGAAACCAAGCGCACTGGATCAGAGACGGTTGGAGACCAACAGTGTTGCCGCATGCGCTCCCGTTCACAGAAAATAAGGTAGACAGGAATCAATTTATAATTAATTTATAATTTATAATTACATTAAATTAATGGAATATGAAAACAATAAAAATATAAAAAAGAAAAAAATTGAAAAAATAAGGGAAATTGATACAGAGAAATTGATACATAAACAAAAGTACTGACTAAGCTATGGTAAATTAAAACTAAGAATACAAATAATAATAACAAATGAAATAAATTATTAATAAATGTGAAAAGGCAAGGAACTTTTAGACATTATCGCTTTAGATTGAGGCCAGGTGCACTGCGCGCACTTAATAGCTAAATATGGGCTTCTTCGGAGGAAAGGATGGTCTTTGCTGTCAGGAAAGACAGCAAAGACCTCACACTACGAGCCTCCGAAGAAGCCCATATTTGGCTATTAAGTGCGCGCAGTGCACCTGGCCTCAATCTAAAGCGATAATGTCTAAAAGTTCCTTGCCTTTTCACATTCTTTAATAATTTATTTAATTTGTTATTATTATTTGTATTCTTAGTTTTCTTTTACCATAGCTTAGTCAGTACTTTTGTTTATGTATCAATTTCTCTGTATCAATTTCCCTTATTTTTTCAATTTTTTCTTTTTTATATTTTTATTGTTTTCATATTCCATTAATTTAATGTAATTATAAATTATAAATTAATTATAAATTGATTCCTGTCTACCTTATTTTCTGTGAACGGGAGCGCATGCGGCAACACTGTTGGTCTCCAACCGTCTCTGATCCAGTGCGCTTGGTTTCCCTCTCTTATCTCTCCTGAAGACGGTTCAAACCAAAAATTAGAGACTGTAAGTGTGTTCTTCTGATTTCTCTATGTTTCTTTGTTTATATTGAACTATATTTGTCCGTTTTGGATCGTATTTCCAACGAAAAAAAAGTATATATATATATATATATATATATATATATACGGTGTGCATATATAATTGGCCAAAAGTTACCTAAAATGCCTTAGTAGTTTTTAATATTATTTTTCTATTGATTATGTATTTTTTTCGGCTGCAGAGTAACCTTTTTTTATTTGGACATTTCAGTATAATATAAATATAATCTATTTGGTATTTTGTAATAAATATTTTTTACATTATTTATGAGAATGGTGTTAATTTAGTGCAGTGCTCATATTATTTGTTATCTGCGCATGGAATGCTTAAGGGATATATAGCTGAATATTATGTTTTTATTACTCCGTAAATTTTCTTTCTTTTTGAATATATTTCATATTTATGATGTTATATATTGTTAATATTTCATTAATTTTTAAACACTTGCAAACAGAATTATTCATGATTCTTAGCTAAAATGTTATTAATTTAAACAATGATCTTTGGTAAGAAGCTGAGAAGTGCTATTCTGCAGGTACAAGCTCATTAATTTGGATAATTATGTTTAATAGGGAATCTTCCGTTCCAAATTTTAACGACCATTCTGGATAATACCTTTATCTGACAGTGTAATTTGGACCGGTGAATGATGTTTAAAGAGCTTTCAAGATACTTAAATTACAAAAAGAATTTTATCTCCTTTAAATAATTCAAGTATGTCTTTAGGAAAACCCCATCTTGTGAAAAGGTTTGGGTAATTCATATTGGACCACTTGAGCATCTCCCATATTGAAGTTATGAAATTTAATAAACTTGATCTTACTAACAATAAGGGGTTCATACAAAATTTTCCAGAATTATGAATAAAACCAAAGCTGAAAGATGAAAATATTATTAGCTCTAAATAAAATGTTCTTACGCTGACACATTTATATATCAAACTACTTTGTGTGATAGTAATGAAGAAGCCAACGATTAAATACACAAGTTTACGTTAGATCACCAAAGATAATTAATGTGGGGCGTGGTCAGAACTTGGGTGAGTGTAGTGTACATTGGGTGGGCCCTTTGAACACAACGAAGATTCATTCTACATTGGAGGTCCTAAATTTTGCCTAACTCAAGTGTATTTAGAGTAGGGATCTTTAACGAGTACCTGACATCGTACAGGCTAAGGGGACCGACGGTTTAACGTCTTCTCTGAGGAATGTTACCTTCTACCTTGTCATTTTCCAAGAGTCAGGCGGGTATCGAACCCCGAACCTACCAGTTCAGAGGTGAATACGTTAACCATTCAGCTAACCTGGACACCACTTGGATAGGTGACAGCGATATATATTAGTCATCCCCGGTATATGGAGAAAGGAAGGTTTAAGCCGAGCCGTGTTGAAAATAAAACCACACTTTTTCTTGCTGTACTGCCTGAAAAGCACGATACCTTCCGGGTATCGTGAAAAGCACGAAATAACTAACAGATAACAATAATCTTTTTTTGTTTTCCAACGCCTTCGCTTCTAAGGCATTCACCTTTTAGTGTTGTTCCAGGAGCAGGAAATTGTGACTTATTCATTATTTAGCACCGATCTTAGGTGAGTCACATCACCTGTTGATTCTACATTGGGAGTGTGGGGATCTGATAACTATTTATTATATTTGAATATTAATTCACGTTAGAAGTATTTTAATACAACATCGTTTGGATATATATTTACAACATAAGTATTTTAATACACATCATTACATGGATCCCCACATAATATACAAAGGTGGCAAAACCGCAAAGCAGATGGCGAAGTGTAGTACGAAGCGAAGGATCAAATGAAAAATGAAACATGGTGGCAACAGCTGGTTCCTCACTGGCCCCGTCAGTGTTGCCACTAACTTAGTCATTTGCCTAACTCAAATGCATTTAGAGCACTGGTTTTTAAATTGATTGTGATACCACACAATGAACATCCTGCATTGAGAGTCCTACATTTTGATTAAGTCAAGTTTATTTAGCGTAAGGATATCTTTAACGAGTACTTGACATCGAGCAGGCAAGGGACCGACGGCTTAACGACCTCTCCGAGGGATGACGTCCTCTGATTTATTTATATCCCATATGGATATATCGAGGGCTAGAGTAAATGTTGAACCTCCCAGAGTGGTAATCTGTCCCCCCCCCCCCTCCCAAACTTGGTTTGGAGTATATAATGATTCTACAAATAGAGATGATAAAAGTATACATCAAGAGTAGTCTAAGTGTAATTTTGTCATGGATACTGAAAAAATAACTATATAATTTGATCAGTGGTTTATTTAATTAAATTTGAATATTGTCATCTTAACCTGTAGACGACATATCAAGCGACGGTAACTTACAAAAAGAGTTGCCAACACTACATGCGCCAATAGTAGGTTTTTAAAAAAAACATTAAATGATTCATATTATTATTTGATTATTAAATACAGTAGTTATGTTGAACATTATTCTTTTGATTACTGAAGATGGGATTATATTAAGACAAAAATACCAACATTCTGTGAAGGAGGAAGAAGAGTCTTGTATTGTCATGTAGAACAACTAAAGGAAAGTGACAAGCTTCTTCCTATGCGTGAAGAAAACTCAACAAGCCATCAAACACCGGTTGCATAATCTCATCTCAAGCAAATATTGCTTCTTAAGTAAAATGAAATGGATAACGACTAGAAAATGTAACGAATGCAAATTCAATATCTGAGTCTTGAGGACTTTACGGTTTAAACTCTCCAGTGATATTCAATATGAAACCTGTTTAATTCCGTGTCTCAACTTTAATCTCCTACACTTTCTTATTTTTTCTTTTTAAATTCTAACTCATGTCATTTATTGCAATCAAAGTTAATGGGGAAACTTTTATGAAAAGAAAAAAAAAATCAAGTTAGTGACCAGCTTGGAAGATGTGTGATAGAGTTCATTAAGAAAGAACTAACTAGACTTTGGTTGAAATATTTTTTTTTTTGACATTTCACTTAGTTGAGGTAGAATGTCGTATTTCCTGTTCAAGCATGCTGATATGTTGTTTGTTCTCACTAAGTCAGGACTGGGTAACGGTAGGATTGCTCTGACTCCAGGTCTCACTCGAGCCCATTGGGTTGTACGGCACCAGCTACATCCTGTTCATTCTACTCGACTACCTCAAAAACACCCAATCCCTACTAACCTCATTGGCACAAACTGGATATAACAGTGACTTCTCAGGACAATTTCACCGTAGAAATGTAAGAAAAAAAATTGTAATGTATTCATAAAAAGAGCCAAAAGTGCTTTAAAGTTCTTATCGGTTAAATAAAAATAAACAGACCTTGGACTACTCACTTTCCAGATCGTTGAGTGTAATTTTGAAAAAAATTATCTCTACTCATCCTCCACATGATGTTCTATTTATAGGTATAGTTTCATTTTCATCCGGCAAACGGATGGCTTGTATCGCTTTCACAAGCATTGAAATTGAATTATAAGTCAAAATGTTTATAATTTCTTAAAAAAAAAAATTCTCCGTTATTTTAAAAATCTGAATATATTTTTCACTTATTGAATTTGTAACTCCAAAGATAATGCAAAAATTTCAAAACTCTAGAATTAGTAATTTAGGAGAAAAATAATGTAGTCTAAAAACAGGTTTTTGGCAAAAAAAGTGACTTTCGCATCATTCATAATTGCTCTCAATTAATACGGCTCATCTACATATAGAGGCCCATTTTTGTGTAAAATAACAATTTCATCCATCAAAGATTCTGAACCGTAGCGTGTTAACAAACTTTGGATACATACTCACCTACCCATACACACACAAACACCATCGAAAAAACTTCATAAAACGACTTCTGGGACCTCAAAACATATAACTTCGTCAAAATTTCGAGATTATATTTTTCAAGATTACTACACTTTACATAAGGAAAATATAAAAATTAATTGTAATTAATTGTAAATTAATTCCGATTAAGGCAAACGGTAATATACCTATTAAAACCAAAATTTCATTTTGGAGTAATGAATCACTTGCTGTACATGTTGGATTTGTTTACATTTGTGAGGGATGGACACACTGACATGACTTCTTTTATAATAGTGGTGTAAATCGGCAGCAAATTTTCTTGTAAACAAATATTGTTAAAAGTAGCAGCAGCTTCTGCTCCCACGATTTTTGAGCTGGTGGCCTCGATTTTACAGGCGATTTTTCTATCATGCGGTTGAGTTTCCATATTAATTGTCAAAGAGACATCAATTCATGCGAGCTTTTGACCATAATTACGTTGGTCATCATTAGGTAAAATTCGCTTCTGGACGGATGCTTACATAGATTTCCTTCCTTTGATTTAAGTATAGATTATACGATTCATTTATATTATTAAACAATGCATAATACTAGCTTTAAACATATTAAATATTTGAATATATGACACATCTAGGATGTCATAGGTTTAGATATTTAAGAGGGATCGAGTATCTGTTGGAAAGCTACACCTCTGACACTGATCCCACATGGGAATATTGTGTCTCCCTAATGATTCAGCATTGGGAGTACTAAATGTTTCCTTACTCAAGGATATTTAGAGTAGAAATCTTTAAACAATACTTGATTCAGTACAGTCAGTAATAACCAATGTTTATTTTATTCAATTTAACTCATTATTTCTAAGATAGTACAATCAGTTATTATGGTATTTACTCATTCTAGGGTAAAAAGCTAAGAAAAGAGTCTTCACATATACAAGTTTAATAGTCTAAATAACGCGTTTTGAAAACGAAACTTCTTCAGACATAAAAATGTCTTAGCTTCAGAGTCTGTAGCACAACTATTTTTATGCCTGAAGAAGTTTCGCATTCGAAATGCGTTGTTTAGATTATTAAACTTGTATATGAGTTTATTTGATTATTTTATTATCTTTTTTCTCTTAAATAAACTTATTATTATATTCTTTACCAAAGGAAGAAAATTTAGCAAGACGTCAATCGTATATATTAATATTTATATTTTTTGTATAGGACAATCTAAGGATTTATAATGAATATAGCTAGCAATGTGGGTGTTGGTTTTCTCTGTGATTAAAAATGTAATATATTCTCTTTACTTAAATAAAGTTACCTAATTAATCGTAGAATTGGTCCTGAAATTCAAACTACCCTATGTTTTCTAAAGATTACCAATATGAAGTTATAGGCTTAAAGGGGGGTGATTGTCTTGAGTACCCCTGCCATTTAAGAAATTGATAAAATTCTTGGTGATTCTCAGAGGTACTTTAGTATAATGCTGAACCAACTGAGTGACTTCAAAAGGCCATTAAGTATTTAACTTAAAACCCACACAGAATGATATGCTTCAATGGTTTTATATAATGGTTTTATATATAAATATTCAACTGGTCCTTAATTAAAATGTCACTTTAAAAATTAGTTTAAAAAAAAATTACAATCATTTAATAATAATGAGTTATGAAAAGAAAATGTTAGTAAGAAAAATTGCCTAAGCCCCTGGTATTAAAATGTCAACAAGTTTCAAGACATAATAAAATAGTTTTAAATGTAATAACAATAAGAATAGAAGGGAAAAAAGTTGAAAGACCCTAATGAAAATAAGTAAAGAAAGTGTTTTGGTGCAGAGTAGCAGAGAGAAAGAAGGCCGTGTTTATCAGAGTCCACTTGCTGATTAACCTAACAGGTCTTAATTCTACCCTTGAGACTCAAAACAGTCTCGCTTATAAGGAAAAATATTTCCCAAAAGAAAAACTTTTAATGGCATTTCCAGCTTTCACTAAATGCATTGTCATTTGGTTCTAAACAAAACGAAAAAAATTAACGCCACCAGGCTTTGTTTTTTAATGGAAAAAAATTGTGCAGAAAAATAATAAAGATTACATTTGCGATGACCAAACTTAATTTCAATAAAATTAACATTTATAATACGTAGAAGGAATAGCTTGAAGTTTAAAAAAAAAATAGTACAGAAGGATTAGTGTACAAAAAAAAAACAATTTGATTTGCTTGAAACTGAAATCAAGGTTTGAAGTATTTGATTGACATTCAAATTTATTGTGCCGACAACATATCTCAGCTCACTGCACTCATATCATTGTAATCTACTGTTAAACTGATTGATACTTCAAATATTTTTTACAAAAAAACATGTTTTTTTCAGTTAGAGGATGATACAAGTACGCAGATAATTGGAAGGAATTCGGAAATATCTTGTAGAAAATACACGTAAATATTTTTATAAGAAAAGTTATTTTGTAAATTGTTATTTCAATATAATTTTGTTTATTTTCTAAATTAACTATTTTATAATATATTATATAATAATAAAAACACGCAAAGAATAGTCACTACTAACGTCAATATTTCGACACATATTGTCATTAAGAAAAAAAAAACTGTTCGGTTAGGTGGATAGCTACTGACTGTGGATTGGCATTAAAAAAACTAATTCACTCCTCGATTGGTAGCAACACTGCCAAGTTGCTTGGCACCGTTTGATTAGTCAAATGGATTGCTGTTTGTCAGCTTGTCGGTACATGACCACTTCGCTGACTACTATTTCTCTTGTTGAAGAAGTCGAAATATTGAAATTAGCTATATTACTTTTATAATGTATTTTTTCTTTCAAACTTTAACTTAACACATTATTTTCAGAGACTTATTTACATCGTATATAACTATATGTCTCATATAATAACCCTATATAATATATATATATAGTCGTTGTCTGCCTGTGGAGCGACTCATTTCTATCTTCCTGATAATGAGGCCAACAAAATATAGTAGTAAGTTTCTGTTTCATTTCTGTGTGGTCTTATTGTCAATAGTTATATTATATAGATAACTCTCTGGTGTCATTGTATTTTTTTAGTTAATGCCTGAAGAAGAACACTACGTGTTCGAAACGCGTTGTTTATATCATTAAAAGTTTTATATGTGGAGACCATTTCATTAGATTTTTACCCTACAATATTATATATAGTTATATATATATATATAATATATAACAAGATTTCACAAAAACACGTGAAATAACAATCAATGATCAAACTACAAAATGAGAAGGGAAAAAAGACTGAGATCTTTCAACCGTAACAAGTGATTTTAGCCAGAGTCAAAAGGAGTTGGGTTTTTGACTCTGACGAAGACCGGTTACGGTTACGGTTGAAAGATCTTATTGTTTTTTGGTTTGATATATATATAATAATAGTGTCACGTGTTCACTCAAACTAGACAGTTGTTATTAAAATCCACAGACTATATTATTCTTGTAAAAAATCTTAATGTAATACTCAATGTTTGTTTCAAAATTGTATATTTCTGCATATAAAAAAGGTTTTAAATAGTTTTAAATAAAAACCGAAACGTTGGCAATGAGAGTTTAATTTCAACCTGAATAACCGATCGAGCCCTTATAAACTTTAGTTTTGTTTCTGTTACACGGTCGATACTTTTATCAATATTTATATATATATATATATAAGGACTACAAAGAATACATGGGACTTGATTTAAATGGATTAAATTATTAACAATGCAATTAAATGTTTAAAATTTAATGTCAAATGCTACTACAAGGCATATTGATGACACGACAATAAGGAAAGAGTGAGACTGATCTAGCGCCGGCTGAATAAGACATATGCCAACAAAGCAAATCTCCTGTCTTCCTTCTCCATCACGCTCCTGGTGTTCCGCATCTGTCACCCACGTCATCCTCACGGCTAACACTGACTTTCTCCCATGTAATAACTCTTAGGGTTACTGACCAGAACTATCATCAGAGCGAACCCCCAAACAGCCAAATATGGTTTTGATTTGATTATTTGCGGCCTTCGGTATACTCCTAAAAGCAAATACACTAAATATTTTATTTTTTCTATTTATTTACGTATTTTATATTTCGTTAATTAATAATAATTTAATATTTATTGTAACTGTATCAATTATTCTTTATTACAAATATAATAATAATCAATTGTCTTATTAGGTTAGGTTTCAATGGTAGTACCACAAGGGAACACACACAGGTCAATGCATGTGCAGTTGATAGGTTGATACCACACAACCAAGATTGTTTCTACATAGAGAGTCTTAATCAGGTATCTGACATCGTACGGGCTCGGAAAACGGTTTTCCTGTTTTGATCTTATATGTCCGTGTGGGACAGGACCCAAGTCCATTAAACACCTTATTGAAGTGTGCTCTTTTTATGAGCTGCAGAGATATCAGGTAGTGATGAAGACAAGGACGTCTATAGATCAGTGGTACAGCAGACTCTTCAGGAGTCACCACTATTGAATTTTGACAATTACATAGGAAGAAGAAAGAAGGTGCATGGACTTCCTGAACGAGTGGCTTAGCGTTAATTATTAATTTTTGTTTTGCCTTTATGTGTGATGTGCTGTTGTGGGACCCTCTTCCGTGAAGTCCATCTTGGGTGCATCTGCGGCTCAATACATCTCTCCTATAGGAGGGTTGTTGTGGGACGTCAGATGCAGCTAAAGGGTCTCACGTTAAAAAGCATCGATCTGTTGTGCTTTGTTCAGGGAATGGTCAAAAGATTGATAGATATGATAACAAATCAAAACAAGTTAAAGATCCTCTCCCAGGGACGACATACTCAGATTTATTCACATTCCGCATGAATATATAGGAGGGCCAGCTTGGTATTGAACCCCGGACCTACAAGTCCAGAGGGGAGCACACGCCACTGAGTTAACCTGGCCCTCATAATAACATAATGTTATTATGTGTTCACTTTCCTAACTACTATAACACAGTATGTTTTTGTAGGTAACACTCTTACCTACTGTAGGTCTTTGTTATATTTCTCATCGCATAATTCAGTTGAAGTTTTGCTTAAGTCTTCAGTGATATGCTTTAAACACTTCAGTTTACGTCATGTAAGTCTTCAATAATATTCCAATCTGTTTTGAATCGTCTTCCACAAAACTACTCTCACAATTCATTTTATCCCCTATATTATTCTGATGATAATTGATGCTGTTCAGAATATCTATGGCAGTTAGTGTAGTGTACTGCTATATCGTTTGCGTTGTTTTTGATTTTATTACTCTACCTGAACACACATTTTCGTAGTTTCAATTATTATTAATTAATAGAAATCCATAACCTGTATATATTATTAATGCATAGTGCATCCTGGTATGCTGTAATCTGACACCTACTTGTCAGCCAGTTAGTCAAAGATTAAAATTGTTCCTCTCAATCATGTTCAGTAAATTTATTCCAGTAACTATTGCAATAATTTTTGAGTTGCACACAGGGTCACGATTAGTCTAGTAAATACAATATAACAACAAATTATTATGCATAAACAAACATGAAATTTCTATTAAATTCAAATCAATATATATAAAAACTGCTTGTATTATTAAAAAAGTGTTACTATTCATCATGATATTCTTCAAAAGTAGGAAGTGATCGAGTATAAGAGACAATAAATACATTTGAGGTCAGTAGAAAAAGTTCAACAAGTGGGTAACATTTAGCGGTGCGTGGAGAGATTGAAGTTGATTGACTGATGATATCTAGCCAAGTTAGATTGATGACGACTGGTCGTCAAATATCGGTCTTTAATGACCGCAAACAATATAAGAATTCCTTCTTGTAAAATATTTGAGCAAATTATCATTGAAGTAAACTCACTAATCTATTACTAGTTAAAAGAATTTAAGGTCTGAATCTCTTTACGATCACAGCCAAATCTTATATTAAAATATAATTTTGTATTACTTTCACAAAGTTTTATTATTACTTAAAATATCATCATTATGTTATGTAATGATGTAATGTAAATCTTAGCTATTACTTTGACAGTTATATTAAATTTTTCGATATATTAAATCGGTGTTACAATAGATAAAGTCAGTGTTATATTTGATTACAAATGCAACACTGACGTTATCAAAGGAGAAACGACGTAATCAAATGTAACACTGACTTCATCGATTACGTCACCGACCTAGTAGATCTAGAACAATCAGACACGTTATCATTAATCAGATTAAACTGAGAACCTGAAACCCCATCTTATTCCTTAGAAGCGTTATCATGTCTACTCTATTGAGCTTACTTTTATCACTTTGGATTTTAATTTTCTTTGTTGAACTATAAAATTCAGCTTGAAGATTTATTTCTTACTTCTATGGGTAATAAGTAATGTTTGCCAGAAATCTGTATCCTCAATCTATCTGAACACAGTTATTCTATCAGAATCACAATCCTTTGATGACATTCTAACAGAATTCGAAATAGAATGTCATGAACTCTTCCATAAAGAATTTCCATTATTGCTGATGTTAATTCCATTTTAAATAAACAGTTAAAAATATACAAAGAGCTGTTAAATACTCTACATATATTTATAAATCCTTTGAAAATATTGTATTTTCTAATAGTTGTAAACTCAGTTGCTATTAGTTTCTTTGAAATAAATTGGACACAGTTGTTGTACTCCTTTTATCTGCTTTCTCCTTTATCCATTCATCAATTGGTCCAACCTTTTCCAAACGAATTATTACCTCATTTCCCTGTAGTTCATTGTTTCCTGGTACAAAAATTAAAGAAAAAGTAAACTATAAAATAGTTTACATCATGGGAAACTATTTTATAACAATACATTATACTTCTATAATTTGGTATTTAGAGTATTTTTTTATTTTATGTATTGTCGGTTATTTCTTTTGTATTTTTTAAATAGATAAATCAAAACGCATACAACAAAATAATAATGAAAATAAGGAAAATTAAATCTAGCAACGAAGTAAAAATTAAATCTCATTGTAAGGTAAAAAGCTAATGAAATTGTCTCCACATATAAAAATTTAATCGTATAAACAACGCGTTTTTTTTCAGGCATTAACTAAGGGTTTAAAATTAAATCTAATAACGAAGCAACTTGTGATCTAGTAAGTATAAAAGTAAGGACAAGTTAAACCTCTGGTTTACTTATTAGAATTACAGTTCTTAATGTGATGAAAATTTAACTAATTTCTTACTTTAACTCTGTCTAAATGATTTTTATTGGCTTTAAACTATTTTTTTATCATTGTTGTAAATATGAATCTTTTAATAGTAAAAAACTAGGGAGTTTATAGGATGAAGTCAACTGTTTTACCTATTATCATTGTAGGTTAGATGGGGCAGTGGAGTAATTAAGAAGTTACTGTAGTCTGAACTTGGCTGAGAGAGAGTACAGAACAGCTACTGGTCTGGTGTGAAGGGCTCTTTGAATACTTGTGCCCTTGGCCCTTTAAGCTTTTGGAATATTGTTCGCGAAGGACATCATAATAGAGTGACATGAAATCATAAATAATCAGAAACAATAGTATTTACATTTATCAATTTTACAATAATATAGTTATATAATATCCAAATCATTATTAGTCAGCGTATACAATCTTATAATAGGTCGAGATAATTCAAGAAAATTATTTATTAAATTTAACCTCTATGACAAAATAACCCACTGCAGAAGTTAAACATAGAGACTGTTACATAGCCGTTTGTTGCTGTAGGCATTACGTAAAACAAATTCACTGGTCCCACTCGACAAAAACTCATAAATAACTCTGGCTAGGATTACATGGTACAGGTACCCAGAAAACTTTCTTAAAAGTGCAAATAAAAAGCTGTTTTATTTCTGATATCAAAAACATATCGCATATATAACATATTGGCTCTGAGCCATTTCAGATAAGATGAAGAATATTATTTCCTAGGAAAACAATTCTATTGATTTATGAATAAAAACTAGGATTCATTTATACATGCATGCATCATATAAACAAATTTTAATGAAAGATGAAGTGACTTACTCGGGTTAGAAGAGTCGCGTTGTGGAATATTGCCCAGGATGTCGTATGGTCAGGTCATAAGAAGGCGGTCAGTGAACTCTGAAAACGAAAACAAACTCAGTCAATGCCGGGCTATAAATTAATGTTGATGAAATGTTTTCACTGTTCAAAGATGGTAAAACTGGACTTGTGCCAAACTGTTAGAGGACCACGTGCGCTTCACTCGGCCAACTTCACCAGCGTGTAACCGTCAGCCTTGAAGTGTCATTATTGAAATTGGCCAAGACAAGCTAAACGTCCTTACAGCCATTACAGCAAACATGTGCTTGGGTCATCCTTGTAATAGCAACCTCAATCAGTGCTGCTCATACAGAACACAGTGTTGATAACTTATATTTCCGCATTGGGATAAAACATCCCAGGTTTTTTATCATTCAGGCCAACAATTCAATCTGTATCTACATCTATTTACACTAAGACAACAATTCCATTAATAACTGTTTAAATATTTTCGTAAATTAATTACTGACTAATAACCAGGAATTACTTAGTAAGTATTAGTCATTACTTACAAATGACGGAACTGATTTTAAATTCCTTCAAATATTTCAAATATTTGAATTAAAAATAGTTAAAATATTTTTAATTAATTTTGAAAAAGTTTTGCAATGGAACAATATTTCTCTAACAACTTTATCTACAAAAATAAAAAGTTTTTTATTGTAAATTTATTTTAGATGTGTGTGAGAAATATCAGTTTCATTTATTTAATTTAATTAATTAATTTATATATTTATTTAATTTATTTTATTTAAAATATTTTTCATAGGTAGAAGTATATATTTTAAAACAGAAAAACTAAGTATTACATTACAAATTATTTTACAAAGAAAAATAGTCTGTGAATTTCAACAACAACTGTCTAGTTTGAATGATGACGTGACACTGAACTTAATCTGAAGTTGGCATCAGAGTTGTCATTGAGAGTTTAATTTGAACCTGAAGAACTGACCGAGTCCCGATAAACTTTAATTTTTTTTCTATTCCACGGGTGATACTTTTATCAATATTTATGTATATATATATATTATTTTATATCTAAATATATATGTATATATCTTATTCATATTTTCATTTTTTAAATTTTTAATATATAATTATATTTGAATAATTATTATTTTTTACTTCTTAATTTGGCTCTTCATTTCCTTTCCCTCCCTTTTCGCTTGGAGGTTGTCGTGGGTACTGACTAATGGTTGTGCTGTTCATAATCGTGTTCGACGGTGGTCGAAATATAGTAGCGAGTTATTCCTTGGTCTATCTTTGTGCTACCTTCTTTTTAATTGGTTTAATATATATATATATATATATATGCTTTTAAAAACTGGATGTCTGTTTCCACTTGGTTCAATTTCGTCTTATATTTTTCCAAATTACGAAATTTTTTCTTTAATTCAGAGTTCAACTTAAAAATTAAATCACCATAATTTTTTTAATTTATTATTGGACATGTTTCGGGGTACATCCACCATCTTCAGCAAAAAAAACAATTCAATTAAAAAAATATAGTGATTTAATTTTTCTGTTGAAATCTGAATTGAAGAAAAAATTTTGTAATTTGGAAAAATATAAGACGAAATTGAACCAAGTGGAAACAGACATCCAGTTTTTAAAAGCATGCATTGAAGAAGGACTGCTTCCAACTTTTACAAATATATATATATATATATATATATATCATGAAAAAACGGATCCCGTTCTTAAGTCCAGTTAATTAAGTACAAGAAAAGAGAAACAAAGGCTTGCTTCAGTGTTTCTACTTCTGTCGGCATCAGAAGGAGATATACATGAAGGAATGACATGAGACATAATTAGTAGCTTAAATGTGAACAGGATAAACAAGAATTTCATGGAAGTCGGCTCTCTAGTAGCAACAAGTAAACTACAATGTTATCTGAGTTACTTACAAAAGATTGCGAAATTTGACACATTACAAGTAAAGGCAAGAAAGATTACAGCCTTCAGGTTGATAATAAACTTTATTTATTAGAACTTTAACGAGAATCAATCCTTTTTAAGTAGATTTCGTTTTAATATCCTTTGATATGTTTTTTTTTAAATAGTAGTGATGATGGTTTATGAAATGATTCAAAATATCTAAATTCAATAAAATAAGTAAAATCTTATTTACTTTTATATGGCAGTGTATTTTTTTTTTTAAGAACATTAGTAACGAGTGTGTTTTATCTTTGTCTTGTATATGGGTGAGTTTGCAAAACAATACTTTCTAACTTAGGTTGAGCAAGGTAGACGCAATTAAGTTAATGTCGTGACAACAAAACCAGAAAAACCCTACAATACAGTGGACCTTGCAATAATAGATTAGACGGTTATGCTATTCGATACGTTCTTAGTGTTTTATTGATCACGACACAAAGTTAAGAAGAATTATTACAGACCTAAAAAGAGAAAATCAATCTCAGAGTAAATTTGGATGGTTTATAGTTAACAATCAGAGGTAAATAACTTTTTAAAAATACGCATATAGTAAGTACTACTTCCAGAACAAGTACCTATTCGAGCTCATTTAGAAGTAACTCTGTCAAAATTATGAAAGTAGGCATGTACATTAAACTTCATTTAGTTAACTGTTGTCTTTTAGACTCATATTACAAGTTATTGACACGTAAGAAAGGTGGTCTGCCATTCTGTTAAGGCTTGGATTTAGATTTCGTTTCGAAGACAGGTTACCCAGTGGCAAGCGATTTAAATCATTTGTTACTAATCTCTCTCTCTCTCTCTCTCTCTCTCTCTCTCTCTCTCTCTCTAAAAAACTGTTCTTTACAATTTCCTATTATTTTTCTATTTTCAAATTTCAGGGCTAAAGGCAAATTTTTTGTATATTAAAATCAGTGACGTGCCCCAAAGCTTTGTTTATTTCATAGGTGTGCCATGAAGTAACAAATTTTTAAAAAAATACTGCTTTAAGAGCTTCTCAGGAAGGTCTACTTTTCTATTTTATTTTGTATAATATATATATATATATATATATATATACGGTATATATATACGTATATATGTATATATACGGTATATATATGTATATATATATGGTACTGTTTTCTTGACCACTAAATGTTAACAAACACTTTTTCTTCTTCTCGGAGTTCTTCATCCTCAGGGGCTATAAACTAACAAAAAAACAATAAACAATGTTTTGACATTTGTCATTTCTACCTTAGAAAACATAATATATATATATATATATATATATATATATATATATATATATATATGATTGTACTAAAAAAACAGTGTTTCAATAATATGTCGCTTGGAGCAGCACATGTAATGACAGTTAACGGTTGTTGTAATGTAACAGAAACCAGCCTTGAGTAAGTTTTCTTCAATTTGTTTATGATGTTTTCTAAAGTAGAAATGACAAATGTCCATTGTTTATTGTTTTTTTTGTTAGTTTATAGCCCTGAGGACGTCTTAAAATAAAGACGAAACGTTGGCAAAAAGGTGATTCCATATATTTACCCTGACCAAACTCCGAGAAGAAGAAAAAGTGTTTGTTATATATATATATATATATATATATATATAATGGAGTATTCCTACATATTGAACCCTAGATGAAGTTATTTAGTTATTAATATAATATTTAGAACTCTTTTTTAAATGGCTACAATCACTTAAGAATTGAAAAAGTTAGAAGGTTATCTGGAAAGTGTCCTTGATTTAACATGATGCAGTTAATTGTTGAGATAAAGACCAATTGGTCTAACGTCTTTTGGCTCTTCACTGACATCTGGCCTTATTATGGAGAGGCTCATTAAGCACTTCTCTGGGTCGTGTAGCATTAACCAGTCAATCTGGTTAATCTTTCTTCTGGTCCACTTACTTCTCACAATTCTAAATGACTTGACATTCTTTACTCAAAGCTAAATTAAACGCACAATATCCAAATGAAATAATTATTATTTTTTTTTAAAAAAATATTTATTCCTTTAATTAGTGTTTCAATATTATGTTTGTTTTCTAATGCCCGCAATCGGACTTTCTCTCTATTAGTACTGTTCTAGAGTCCAAAAGTGCTGTACTGTAGATACTCGAGTACTTTGTCTAAAGTACTGTACAGTATATAGTACATACTAGTACTGTTTGGCTCATTTATTATTTGACACCCATTTTAGCAATGTCTAAGCCACATTTCCGGGTTGGTTCTTCATTTGCAGTCCTACATTTTTCCAACTCTAATGCTCTTAGAGTAGGGATCTTTAACAGATAACTGCATTGTAAAGGCTCGGGGCCGATTGTTCAACGTCCTCTACAGAGAACAGACGTGTTTAGATTATTTCTCGTTCAGAGTGAAGACATCGAGATCAGAGCGACAAATGTAGCAAAGATTTTATCAGTCCAGAGGTAAGCACACAGCCACCAGTTTACCCTGGAACCCATTTAAATATTATAATTAACTAAATTAATTAGTTCACACAATTTTGTCGTTTATTAGTAATTCAAGTTAAATATGTAATTAATTTTACAAATCAAAAGTAATTTATTCATGTTGAAAGACTTCACTTTTAGGGTAAATTATTACAAATGTTAAAATATATTAATTTCTATTTTTATTTGTGTATATCATATAAGACACTATTATGTATTATAGGCAATTTTTGATTACGTAATTTATATTGGAACTTTATTGACGTAACTGAATTATTCTAGATTAAGAATTCCTATCTGAGAAACTCACAGTACATATCCATAAACGCGCCTGTACGAACTCACACATAAACCACACACATACATACACTGATCAAACCACAATAAGAAATGGGAAAACAAGACTAAGATCTTTCAACCGTAACAAGCGGTCTTCGTCAGAGTCAAAAACCCAACTGAACACTAGATACAGAAAACATCTGGTGTTTTCTGCATCTAGTGTTCAGTTGGGTTTTTGACTCTGACGAAGACCGCTTGTTACGGTTGAAAGATCTTAGTCTTGTTTTCCCATTTCTTATTGTGGTTTGATCATTGATTGTTGTTTCACGTGTTTATGTGAAATCTTTTTATACATACATACACACACAGATACACACACACACTCTCTCTCTCTCTCTCTCTCTCCTCACACACACACACACACACACACACACACACACACACACACACATACAAATACGAACATAACAATATACACCTGACATAAAAATCAACGTCTAAACCACAGTTGGAAATTAAAAAAATGACTAATATCTTTCAACCAACACAAGCGGGGACTCACTGAACTCAGTCAAACAGGTACTGAGTATCAGATTCTGACGAAGACCACTTGTTTGGCTGAAAGATATTAGTCATTTTTTTCAATCTTCTGTATTTACATGTTGGTGTATATATATATCATATATGTACACTTCACTTCTGCTCCTGAGGACGACCTCCAAAACGGTCGAAATATTGAAAAGAGGGTCTTTTGTTACGTTTGTTCCTATGTTTCACAGTTTATTTTATATATAATATGTTAAAACCAGAATATGTAATGGAAAAAAATACTAAGATCTTTTAACCTCTTGTTTAATTTACATATTTTTTTACAATTAGTATAAGTTAAAATGGTAATCGTAAAAAAGTTCAAGATTTCGATGTTTTACATATTGTAATTATTATTATTGGAAACAGATGTTTTGAAATCTCTATTCAACTGCGTTTAAGAAGTTAGTACTTTTTGACAAACAATGCCTAAAATCACTTTCGTATAAATTGACAGACTTTCCTAAGGAAAATTATGAAGTTCATGAGGAAACTAAACATTGCAAGTTGAATGTAGAAACTACAAAGGGATAAACAATATGACCACAGTAGTAAGCACAAATGGAACTCAGCCCCTCAATTTAATAATAATAACATAATAATATATCTAGATCAATGATTTAAAGATTTTTATAACTGATAAAATAAAGACAGTTACATTAACACAAATAAAATCATTATTTATTATTTAATGACTTTGACATTACTTATACATCAAAGCTATGTTAAAATAATCCAAAACTCAATTATTGTCATCGTGTTTGTTATCATATTTACTGTAACTAAAGTTGAGTATAAGCCACTTCAGATTTCTTTCTTAATAGTTGTTCTTTAACCAGACAAAGTTCGTTTCAAAGATTTTACTCACAAGCGACAATAACTCAGCGTACAGAAAAAAAACGTATCAGCTCTTTTGTATTCGAACTTAAACCAAAGAACTTAGACCAAACCTTAAACCAAGAAGAACTTAAACCCAAAGTTTAATTTTGAAAGATGTTATGAACAACATAAGGAAATTTGTTAAAAAGATAGGAAGACTTAAAATATTTTATATTTGCAGTTTGTAGGTGTACTGCATTCATTCAGGGATCGTTAATGAATTAATTAAAATAATTACTCAAGAGTTTATTAAGAGGTTGGTAATAACAGGTTGAGTGGTTACCACTTTATAATACATTCAAATAGAAATAGAACAGCTGTTTTAATTACAAAAACCAGGTGAAAGCTTCGTAATCTGTATTATTACAGTAGTTGGATATAATTAGAGCAGTTTGATAGCGAGAGAGATTCAAGGGGTAATTTGGATTTGATAAAATATAAGAGTTCGCAGAGAAAGTAAATATCATATATGTCCATATGCCGAATCAGATGTGAATGTAACCAATTCGATATATATTATCAGAGAAAGCAGCACTTTGACTTACTATCAGTCTCCTTATTTTGTTTACGTGCTTCAGAATATAGGCTTCACAGAAAAATAACAATCTCACCTAACACCTACTTATTTAAATCGTATTAAGGATTACTCTGAACCGGTTTCTGGATACTTCAAAAGACTTTCTAACTGTGATTTTGAAGATTGACCTGCTCAATATATATGTATTTTTAGAAAAGTAAAACTACTTATTAGCCTTGATAAAAACATATAATAAAGCATATCTTGCCAACCTTTCTCAAATACTAGAAATCAAAATAAACCATAGCAATTGTATTTACGAGTAAATGACGACAAAAAAATACTGAACAATGTCATAAGAAAAAAGAAAGTGATAAACTACATTTCACTCACACAGTTACATTGATAGACAAACCTAAATTGAGAATTAAAATAATTATAAACTTATGTTTTCAAAAATATTGTTTACATATTATAGCTTATTCAGAGGTAAAAAAGGTATTGTTATACTTTAAAAAAAAATTCACCATTAAATTCTATGAATAATTTACTCATAGTAAAGAGCGATGATAATTTCAATTACGATTAGGAACTTTTAACGTAATCCAGATAAAACATCAGAGCTTTACAGAGGATTAATTAGATCGCAAGTTCAAAGTGTAGTTTGAAGTCAATGATACGCAGTATCTCAGTGTCAGTTTGACTCTGACTAATACCGCTTGTTACGGTTGAAAGGTCAGTCTTTTTTCTCATTTCGTATTGTCTTTTGAATATTTATCGTCTATGTATATATATATATATATATAGGTAACAGGATTTCACAATAAACACGCGAAATAAAATCAACTTTCAAGCCACAATAAGAATTGAGACCGTAACAAGCGGTCTTCGTCGGAATCAAATCTCAACTGAACCCAAACATGCAGAAACATCTAGTAAGCGTTAAGTGCAGTGGGTCGGAAGGGAGGTATTTCAAAGGACGTAAAGTGCAGGAAAGGATAATAGTCCAGGGAGAGATGTTAGGGTAAACAAAGGAGTACAGGAAGAAAAAGTAAAATACTGCCCGCTGGCTATCAACCCTCTTAGAAGAGGCTATTGCCCTCGATAGGACTGAGTCAAGTTTGAACAAACCGTTACTGATTTTTTTATAATATTTAATCTATTTAATTTAATCAGAGAGGGTTCTACAATATTCCTTAAAAACACCGATTTCTCAAACGTAATCATTTTAGCTTCGGTTCAATCGATGTGATGATTTCATTATTTATATGCAAGAATAAGGCGTTAGTTTTTTCCTGTCTTCTTACCCTTGTATTGGTGTTGTTTTACACGTTTCTTTAATGATTTACCAGTTTGACCAACATAAATTTTACGGCAACTTTTGATTTTATTAATACCACTATACTCTAGTTCCCTGAGAGAGTTTTTTTATTAACATATTGCTTACGTTATTAGGATAAGAAAAAAAAATTAAAATCCAGTTTTTGCACAAACCTAAGAAGACGTTCCAATGACTAATGATATAGTGGAACTATGGAAGTCAACATTGGTCTAAATAGACTGTCTGTAATTTTGAAACAGTGTAGACAGTTTATTTAGTACCCTTTAAAGCTAAGTCGATATAAGCTGAGGGTATTTTAATGATACAGCAATTTACATAATGTCATTAATCTCATCATTAAGTATTCTATATTGTACAGTGGGTGTTATTTCCTGATTTTTGATTACTTATATTCTCAATGGAATGCCCAGGAAAATATAAAAATGATGACATAGAAGTTCTCATTCATACAATATATATGACTTGGCCTAACTTTGCACTTTTTCAATAAATAGGATAGAGACTAAAGCAGGTTTATTCAATAACGGGTGCAGTAATAAACAGTTTGACACAATTATGCGAAACTGTGTTAATAGAATACGTAGTAGGAATGTCCGAGGGCAAGAGGCCAATAACTCTCTCTTCATATATTTTAATACTCGTCCGTCTGTCCGGAGTCTGTATGAAGGCAAGTAATAAAAATACCATCCCTAGTAGAAAAATACTTGACTTAGAAAAAAATGGAAAATAGGATTGCCAATACAGAGTCAACCTGGTAATCTAAGGTCACCGATTACAAAAACGGGTACCAAATAGTAAATGAGCCACAACTTCAGCCTCTATATCAACACTAAAAGGTGAAAGCCTGCCTATAAGTGAAATCATTAGAAATAATTTTTTTTTTAAACTCTTTAGGCATCTATATTTCAATGAATGTAATTATTCGGGGATCTCGGTAAAATTTTTATGGTTTGTAATTTCTCTTGAATTTGGAAATCCTGAGCAAAAAGAACTAATAAAGCGAACTTGATAACAACAGAAGCTTAAAGGAAAATTAGTTTTTTCTTTTAATCTCGGGATCAGTATTTAATAACATTATCTTTTATGTGAAACAGTATTGTACTTAAAAAGAATAAAATATGTTGTTAATTTTAAAAAGCTGGTTATGTATTGAAGCTTGTAATGTTTGATAGAAACGTCAAATTCGACTTAGAAAGCTATTTTTATTAATTATGTTTTGCAGGTTATAAATACAGAAAATATCCTTATAATATTTATATACAGTGTGTTATAGAAAAGTAAAAAAAACACAACTAATATGAATTGCTTGTATTAATTATATTAATTAGTATTCCGTTTTCCTACTGAAACGAATGACTAACCATGCTAATCAAATAAGAGTGCGGAAGTCGAGGGTTAGCGGTGAAGACACGAAAATGGCAGTAAGTCACGAAAACCGAGAGTCCTTGAAAAATCCTAGTCAACTTACAAATTTCAAGGACGCAACGAAAATATTTTATTTTATTTTTAAAATTGTAATCATACATTTTTGATATTGTTAATTAAAAAACTTTAAGATAGTTGCTTTTTAAATAAACAAAATATCTTTATTTGAAGTAATCATAAAACTGATATATATATATATAAAGATTTCACATAAACACGTAAAATAACAATCAATGATCAAACCACAATAAGAAAATGGGAAAACAAGACTAAGATCTTTCAACCGTAACAAGTGGTCTTCGTCAGAGTCAAAAACTCAACTGAAACACTAGATTCAGAGAACATCTGGTGAGGGGTTGAGAAGAGTGGGAGGGAAGAGTGGTATTTTAAAAGGGTGAAAGCGCAGGAAAGGACTAATGTCCAGAAAGGGATGTTTGGGGAAACAAAGGAGTACAGCGACTCTGACGAAGACCGCTTGTTACGGTTGAAAGATCTTAGTCTTTCCCATTTTCTTATTGTGGTTTGATCATATATATATATCTTTTTCTCACAATATGAAATGGGAAAAAAAGACTAAAATCTTTCAACCGTAAGAAGAGGTCTTAATTGGAGTAAAAAACCCAACTAAAACACAAGATGCAGAAACATCATTGTGAAGGTTGATGCATGCCTCTGCATCTTGTCTTTTAGTTGGGTTTTGACTCTGACGTGGTCTGCCTGCTGAGCGACTCGTTTCTATCCTCCTAATGAGGAGGCCATCGAAATATAGTAGTGAGTTTCTGTTTAATTTTTGTGTGTTCTTTATGTCAATGTAGTTAATGTATATTTATACATATATAATTGCAACCAGTTGCGGTTTGTTTCTCAACGCCAGTACTTCGTACTTCTTCCTGATGACGACGGATGTCGAAATATCGAAGTGAGTTCTGTAGTAACTTTCTCTGTTTTTTTCCTTTGAATTAATGTATATATATTATATATATATATATATATATATATATAACAAAATCAGTTATTTAACTACCTGATTTAATGAGTAATTAACATGTGATTTAAAAATATACAGGAAAAAGTGAGAAAAGGAAATATAAACTGTACAACTTGCAATTGGCTATTTCTAAAGTTAATGGTGACTCAGTAAAGATTGTGAGAGTTTTTTTCGCAATAAACTATCTGAAATCCATTAGCTTTTAAGTTTTTTTTTTGCAGGATGTAGTGTGAAGAGATGTAGTTTCGGGATAGATTAAAGGAATCGTATATTCTTATAACATCGCTAAAAGTTAAAAAAAAAAAGAAAAGAAAATACTATTTAAAAGATTAACAGGCAGCATCGATAACGAAAACTCAAGACATGGGCTGTATGCAAATTTATCTCAAGTCGAAATGTTTTTTTTTTTTTTGGAAGCAGAACATAGCAAGGTGAGTGAAAAGTTGGAAGTAACTCTCCGAATGTGGTGTTCAAACTTAAAACAAAAGGTAGCTAAGGTGATCTTAACTAGATTGTAAGTAAAGGCTGACTAGTTTTCTGAAGGGCTGATTATAGTGTTCAGAAATGATGAGACGCATGTACACAAGGTATGACTCTAGTATATAGGAGGTCTGATTGTAGTACACAGGCGAGCTGACTATAGTGTACTGAAGGGCTGATTATAGTGTACAGAAATGATACGCAATGTACACAAGGATGACTCTATATATAGGAGGTCTGATTGTAGTACACAGGCGAGCTAACTATAGTGTACTGAAGCTGATTATAGTGTTCAGAAATGATGAGACCATGTACACAAGGTAGACTCTAAGTATTAGAGTCTGATTGTAGTACACAGGCAGCTAACTATAGTTACTGAAGGGCTGATTATAGTGTTCAGAAATGATGAGACGCATGTACACAAGGTATGACTCTAGTATATAGGAGGTCTGATTGTAGTACACAGGCGAGCTAACTATAGTGTACTGAAGGGCTGATTATAGTGTTCAGAAATGATGAGACGCATGTACACAAGGTATGACTCTAGTATATAGGAGGTCTGATTGTAGTACACAGGCGAGCTAACTATAGTGTACTGAAGGGCTGATTATAGTGTTCAGAAATGATGAGACGCATGTACACAAGGTATGACTCTAGTATATAGGAGGTCTGATTGTAGTACACAGGCGAGCTAACTATAGTGTACTGAAGGGCTGATTATAGTGTACAGAAATGATGAGACGCATGTACACAAGGTATGACTCTAGTATATAGGAGGTCTGATTGTAGTACACAGGCGAGCTGAAGGGCTGACTTTGGTGTACAGAAAAGATGACTGTACACTAAAGAAAGCTTAACTACTAAACCGCCCTTCTTCCCTGGGCTTTCACCAATTCCTCAAGTATGAGATGCCTTATGCAATGAAGCTCATTAAGACAAACAAGCTTATATTCTGTTATATAGGAGTTAGAAGGCTCAGCAGACGTACTCTAAAGTAAAACATCAACATGTTAGCGATTATATGTTATGCAACTGAATGCCCACTGAGGAGAAGAAGGATAGAAATTCCAAAGTGGTTATCAGTGACCACAAGTGTGAAAACATTCACTCTTTCAGAGGAGGGCATTCAATTATTAAATAATTGATTAACTGAATTAAGTATTATGACCTCGAGGCAGCATTTACTTAATAGATACTTACTCTTATACATTTTTTTTGTTGTTAGTTAGATATTCATGTAATGAAGCTCATTTAGTAAAAAAAATATCTAATGGCCGCATTTATGAAGGATATATTTAGAATTTAAAATCAGATAGCAGACGGTTGAAAAAAAGCTGTTGAGTAAGTCATCCACCAACCAGCCTTATAAGAGATATGAAGGCATCTAAATATGAACTTTTATCAGACAAACGGAGAAGCAAATCAAAAGCGTTTACCGCGCGCGTTAAGCACTTTTTAGATGATCTAACCTGATTTCAGAATTGTAAATAAAATAATATGTATATTAAAAATTTCTTATACATTATGTAGTATTTGATAAATATTGCCTCGATATATCACTTAATAATAAACAGGATGTCAATAATAGAAGAAAAAAATAAAAAAGCTGATTTCCATATTTCAATATTCGTCATCATCAGGAGAAGGAATTATTGTTTGGGTAGCAATCAGCAACTACTGTTGAAAAATAAATACATAGAAAGAAATAACATACCAGTTCCATTTCAGTTTTAATAGTTAGTAATGGATGTGGTTTCATTATTAAAAGGCTAGATTAAGCTGTGGTGTTCCTTGTATATGAAACTTATCGTTTTTATTGCTCACACTCTATATTATTATATGAATCTGTAGAAAAAAATCTTTATATTTTTTTTCTGTCGTCAGAAAGAGAAGTGAGTGATTGTACCTCCACTTGAAGAAACGAGCCAGTCCTATGGAGTTTCTCTTTACATAGCCACCTCTGCAGTGTTGCCAACTTACAGAGAAAGGGAAGAAAAATAGAGAATTAAAAAAATAAACTATAAAAAAAATTAGCAAAATAAAATAAGAAAAATACAAATGGAAAATATATAAAAATAGTTATGAAATAATTACTGAATGATATTAAGATTGGAAGCAGATCTACCTCTGAGGAGACAAATAATTGCCTCTCTGAAGCTTTCAAAAGGCATTAAAGATAGAATCGGTGATCTACTTTAGAATTATCAGATTAAATCTCAGTCATCAAGAATTACAAATGGAAATGAGAAGATTTCTACACTGACCAAAGGATCATACTCAGGATCAACAAATTCATACTTAGTTGAAGTTAAGCTTAAATAAAAATTATTACATTAGGTGCAGTTTAAATGATAGACGCAGTAATAAAGAGTGCATATGTACATATGAACAACCGATGTGGTATGATTCTTATACCGATGTGGTATAAAAGAAGTTGTGAGATATGAATCAGGATTAATGACCCATTAAACCTCCACAGTGACCCATACCCATTAGTGAATGAAAAATTTACCTCCCAGTTCCTTTAGTTATTTTGATAATGACGATAGCTGGTTTTGTCACTAAGCAAAATGTCTTTAGTTTTGCTGGTAATTGTGATTTTTATAGCAGATGCTAAATGGTCATGTTGTCTGATGGGCTGAGCAAAGATTTATTTTTCATTTCAGGGAATACTATTCTCTACAACTGTGTATAATAATGGCAAACAAGTCAAGAAATCATTATCTGGTTTGATCAGAAGAGTTCTAGCATAACGGTTGAATAGTTGTAAGCTATAACACACTATATTTTTAGGCAATTCTTTTCAAGATAAAAAATAAAAAAAAAATAAAATAAAAAATAAAAAAGTAGAGGAACTGGAATCAGATATTTTAAATATTTTATAAAACCAAGTTATTCCTAAATTATAGGAACGAGATATTGAAGAATCATGACGGGTGCAGAACGGTATCTTTCACATATATTCTGCTGCCTATCTGTGATTCGCTGGACAAAATGTTATCTCACCGTTGAATTGAGAGCTGGGATTCTGTGGAATGTCAAAGCCGATCTACTGATTTTAACCTTTTTGAAAGGTTATTTAAAATGCAATCCTTATTGTCCTAAAATTAATAGGTTGGAATATTTTAAACTAGCTATTATTCAAGAATTTGAGGGAATTCCGGCAGACATGTGTCGTAAGGCCCATCAACGTGCTTCTAAAAGGTTACAGGCCTCTGTTGCAATAGAAGTGGTCCAGTTGACCATGAAATTGAAAATCAATTTAACTAAACAGTATGGTAATTAAATTGTACACATGGTATCTATTGTTTATGAGTTTTTGTGTTTAGTAAGATTGATATTTACTCCAGTACGCTTGGTTTCTCTCACTTGGGCTAGAATAGCCAAATGGCAATGTGCACGCTTCTGGACTGGTAGGTACTATGTACAATACTTACTCCGGCCCTCAATTTATTCACGAGGGAGGTAAATAAAACTGAGCACGTCGTCCCTCGGAGAAAATGTTCAGCCGTCCCGAAGGATGTATGTACTCGTTAAAGATCTCTACTCTAAATACTTCAGTTAGGCACCATTTAGGACTCCCATTGATGAATCAATCATCACTGTATGGTATCACAAAGGCCTAATATTAGGTCTATATGTGGCTACGTGTTACTGCCACTGCAGCCTAATTTACCTTAACCTACCAGAATACATATCTAATCAATATTCAATAATAAAACATAACTAAAGAGTATATACTAGGAAGGAAATATAATAGATAAGATGATCAAACCACAATAAGAAAATGGAAAACAAGACTAAGATATTTCAACCGTAACAAGCGGTATTCGTCAGAATCAAAAACCCAACTTTGTTGGGTTTGATGAAGACTGCTTGTTACGGTTGAAAGATCTTAGTCTTGTTTTCCCATTTCTTATTGTGGTTTGATTATTGATTGTTATTTCACGTGTTTATGTGAAATCTTTTTACATAATAGATAAGATATAATATAGTAATGAAGAAAGTTATTTAAAAGAAATTAATGCTCTTCACTCAAGTCGTATTAGATGCGATTTGTCAGCACCTTTGGACTAACGACATGTCACTAAAATATACTTTTTTCTCCTTTATGTAATAAATACTCTTGTTTATAGGCCCTTTGACGCCTTGTTGTTGAGTAGAGTCGTTTCCGTTCTCTTGGTCTTTATTTTTGGCTCTGAGCTCCAATACACTACAATTGCAGGCAATACAATCATCGTATTTCTTTCATCTAACAAAGGGACCAGACCATGCTATGCCAATTCATGTAAGTTGCTTTGCAGTTAGCTGTAACGGTCATTATTAAGGCGGAAAGGGTGATTGGTCTTTGACCTTTGAAAATATGTAATTCATTCAAGGTAGGCTAATAGCAATGTACTAGTCTCTGGACTGGTAGTCCAAGGTTCAATACCAACTCTGGCCTAAGATTTATTCACGTGGGAGATCAATAAATCTGAATATGTCGTCCCATGGATAAGACGTTAAAGCGTCTATCCTTGAGCTTGTACGATGTCAAGTACTCATTAAAGATCACTACTCTAAATACAGTCGAGTTAGGCAAAATTTAGTACTCATAATGTAAAATCCTCATTGTGAGGTGTCACATGGGCAATGTTCGGCCTATGTATATTCTCTTGTCGGACTGCCACTGCAACCTAACCAAACTTACATTCAATATAGTCCTTGTACATGCACAAAAAACCTTGTACTGCTAGTTTGCCCTTTTAGGTCAACATTAAAATATATCACTTGAAGCGAATATAGGCACTAACCAAGGATAAACCACAGCCATATCCTATGGAGTTGAACAGTACTGCTTGACCACTCTACATCCATTCTTAACGTGGACTATTTATTCCTTTTTTATTTTATTATTTCCATTTCTCTAACTAGCTAAGACCAATGTTTCTGTTAATCAGTTTTAATTTTAGAAATTTTTCCATTAAGGGCAACTCATAGCATTCTTATGTCCGTTATTTAAACAAGAAATTCTCACACTGACAATAGAAATATCTTAATTAGAGAAGCTGAATAACTGAATGTACTTCCCACCAGCTTGCGATTTCGTTTAATCACAAAATTAAAATGAAAAATAATTATAGTTTGACATATTTTTCCTGATATAAAATCCGTTAATTATATAGCGGTATATATTAAAAAAATAAAAAGGAGGTAAAAATAATCAAATTAAGCATTAAAATTTAACAAACAACAACAACAGTATTAACATTAAAACTATAATATACCGTCTTACCTAGTACACTGCTGCTAAAGCTCTCTGACCGGTTTCGGGTGTCATCCATCTTCAAGAAGATTTAAATTTCTTGTTGAAAATGGGTGATACCCGAAACCGGTCCGAGAGCTACAGCAGCAGTGTACGAGGTAAGACGGTATATTATATGTTAATTATTAATATTACTAACCTCTGTGATAATGACGAAATGTATGAATTTAACAACAACAGTGATTGCATAATTGTCTAATAATATATTGTATATATAATACTATAATTGTATATAATGTATATAATATGTATAATAAATAATAGTAAATAATATACTAATAATATATACCTATTAATTATAGGTAAAACAATGATCTGCAGTACATAATATATTGCCTCTTTTTTTTCATTTTTTATACAAATTAATAACTTATTCGGAACTCAGGAATAGGAAAACCATTTAGTGAATTTTTTCTATAATGTTGACACAACTCGAGTCATTTATCACGTCATCTGTGTGAATACCATATTACTTCGATCATAAATGAAGTAGCTTCAGTTTTAATTTGACTCAGTCTTGACTGACATCAGTCGAGTAGTAGAGTAGTGATCTTAAATTAAAACTGCCCGTTCCAAGGGACATTGGAAAATAAACATTTTTTTTCTTTAAATAATATACACAGAGTACAACAATAATTGTCATGAAGAAATTAAAAGACATGAAGAAGCAGGAGTTGTGTCTTAAGCCTGAGTATACATCATTATATAGATGCTCATACAAAAGTTTTTTACAAGTTCAAACTATATACTCAATAAGAGAATTTCAACTGAAGGTATGAATTTAGATATTGTCATTTCACTGTTACGATATATTCCATATATCATAATATTTCATATCCATATATTCCATATTTTACTTTCTAATTTTAATTAATTAAATTCAATTTTGTTTGTTAAAATTAAATAAAGCACGCTTATCTTGTTTTGAAACTCTCAAAAAAATGATTGAATCCCACTGAGTTACCAATGATGCAAAAAAAAATCCAACTGAAAATTTATTACAAAATCAGTGTCGTAGCAGCTATTTTGGCCGCCCCGAGCGGTCTTAATATAAACAATCCATAAACCGGTCATAAACATTCAATCATTAAAAACATAGTTTTGAAACATTTAAAATAAATTTATTTTTAATTTTCAAATATTACAATAAAAAATCCGTTTAAAAACAGTATTACATATGTAAGATATAAAACAATATCGACCTTAAAAAATCATTTTAATATAAAATTTCAGATTTTTTGTTAGCTTTTTTATAATTTTTTTCTAGTTTTACACCCTTCAAAATGCCGCCCCTCCCCCTCTTGATACGCTACTGTATAAACCTTAAAAAAACATAAACTTCTGCTTAGCAACTTCCATTATAGCATACAAGTATTAGAAAATATTCTACTATGCTAAAAATAGCATACAACACCTAGAAAATAAAATGAACATTTTGGTAATGATAGGATTTCAACAATCTTGTTCGTCTATCGTGCGTTCACAAACTTGACAGTGTCCATTTAAAGAGTTATTTAATGTGTTATGTATTCAGCGCTGGTTAGGTTAAGCCACATTGACTGAAGTGATGGAACTCGCCTGAACCGAATCAATGTACCGTTTTAATTTCATTCACCGCTTACCCATAGAGCCATCAAAGCGCTAGTCAAGTCCCTACTTATTATTATCATTCAAGCATCCAGTGAAGATCAGTATCCGCAGGCAGTCTACTTTAGCAAAGGACCTATGATTTGTAGCAACTGATGATCAGTTTATAAAAACAAAAAGATGCCTATTATTCGTCATGTTTATTTATAGTCCAAACATTAATATATGTAAATAACACCATTATATATCACTACGCGTTTACAAAATAATATATATATATATATACCATTACGACGAAGAAATGATCCGAAAAGACAAATAAAGTTTAATATATGATTAGATAAAGAAATATAGATAAACTAAAAACACACAATTACAGTATCTATTTTTTTTATTTGAACCGTCATCAAGAGAAATAAGGGAAGTAAACCAATTGCAATGGTGCAGAGACAATTGTTGGGTCTCCTACCGTCTCTGCAACTGTGCGTTTAGTTTCAATCTCTTATCTCTCCCGATGACGGATCAAACCGAAAATAAAATACTGTAAATGAGTTTTTTAGTTATTCATGATTCTTTACCTATTCGTATATTAGACTATATATATATATATATATATATATATAATGAAAAATAGAACACATAAAAGAAACGAGGACACTTACTGGATCAATATTACGAAGTGAAGTTCGTCATCAGGAAGGGAGTAGAAGAAAAGAAGAACAGGTACGTGCCTTCAGGAGTGCTAGTGAAAGGTGACCAGTGGCCAGTGGTCCTGAACGCATGCACTTCTTCTTCTTCTTATATATATATATATATGATCAAACCACAATAAGAAATGGGAAAACAAGACTAAGATCTTTCAACCGTAAAAGCGGTCTTCGTCAGAGTCAAAAACCCAACTGAAACTGAACCCAACTGAAAAAACGGTTGGGTTTTTGACTCTGACGAAGACCGCTTTTACGGTTGAAAGATCTTAGTCTTGTTTTCCCATTTCTTATTGTGGTTTGATCATTGATTGTTGTTTCACGTGTTTATGTGAAATCTTTTTATATATATATATATATATATATAATATAGTTGAATAATTGACTATATTTTGCTGAGGTAATTTTTTTTACAAATTTTTCAAAGTTTCCAAATAATTTCTTCTTTTATTCATAAGAGAAAATTTCTTTTTTGATGAAATGAAGAAACTATCTAGAAACCTTGAAAAACTTGTGAAAAAAATGACAAATATATACATATATATATATATATATATATATATATATATATATATATATATAATGATTTCACATAAACACGTGAAATAACAATCAATGATCAAACCACAATAAGAAATGAGAAAACAAGACTAAGATCTTTCAACCGTAACAAGTGTTCTTCGTCAGAGTCAAAAACCCAACTGGACATTAGATGCAGAAAATATCTGGTGTTTTCTTTTGGGTTTTAGTGTTTCAGTTGGGTTTTGACTCTGACAAAGACCGCTTGTTACGATTGAAAGATCTTAGTCTTGTTTTCCCATTTCTTATTGTGGTTTGATCATCATATATATATATATATATATATATATATATATATATAAATGACAAAAGACAACCAAAAACAGTTGTTGCAATCAATAAAGTTTGAACCACAAGTAAAAAGGGAAACAATAGAAATAAATGCCCTGAGGTTTTTCACTTTTTGTCATCAGAGAACAAACAAAGTAGGAAATAATGATTACTTCTTACTTTGTTTGCTCTCTGATGACATAAAGTGGAAGGCCTCAGAGCATTTATTTCTATCCCTTTCCTTTTTCCTTTTGGTTTAAACATTACATATAAATATATATTTATACGATGTATGTAAACAATTAAATAATATAATTCCACTAACTATATAATTTACATTTACCAAAAGAACACACATAAAAGTGATCACAAAAACTTAAGTCCCTCCTAAGACAAGCGAGGACAGAAGTGATGTCTCATTGAATAGTCACTCTCAATTCATAATTTAGCTTTATTATTTCTGCCTCCAACCACAACGAAACTTCAAAAACAAAATTCTTCAGGTGTAAATGTTTCTAACATTTATTTTTGTACAGGTCAATAAAAAGCAAAATAATAAAATAATTTAATTTTACCTTTACAAGATGATGTCAAAATCCAAAAATCCTTTTAAAACATTAACATAATATTTTTTATTAACATTTATTGTAACAAACTGATGAGAATATTGTGCCTTGTATTTTAATTCTTAGTTTGAATATTCTCACGGTTGGCTCGTCATGCCTTAATATATTTTTGGTTATGCTATCCTGATGTATTCATATTCATCGTGAACCACTAATGCGTGTCATGGACCCTCAAAACACTGTTTTTCCTCTTGAGCACCCAGTGATTTTCCTTTATTACTTACTTTTACTAATATTATTTATAATTACTTTATCTAATTTATTACATACTATTCAAAATAAGTGTGCCCGCCTTATAGCCAGGGCTCCTTGGTACGCCCGTAATGTTGATATTCACCATGATTTGAAAATGGAATCTATAGATAGTTACATCACCCGACTTACTATCAATGAAGATAACAAACCATCTACTCATCCAAACCTCCTTGTACAAACTCTAAATCCTGCCACCAACCTTCCTCAACCTCACTGAACAATTATACTTCATTCACTGACTATCTGACTACTTTTACAACTCATGACTAAAAACATTGAAAACCATGACCTCAACAAGACCACATGACCGCAAATACGACATCATTACTGTACAGACGAACTTATTACCTGACATGAATTACTGACATTACAAGTTATAGTAGCACAGCAAGCAAGCAGTAGAAGGCCTCTGGTCTGGAACTGCTAGTTACGACGTGCACTATAGTGCTCGGATATATTCGTTGGTCGTTGGTCATACTGTAATATGTGTTTCATTTGAACTTTCATTACCTACTTAATGTTATTTTATTTCCCTTATGTCTGCATTTTAAAATGCATATTTTTTAACTTGATAATAAGGAAAAATACATTAAGTGTTCACCACAAGGATTTTAAGAGAGTCTGTCAACTCCCCAATCACTCTACGCCACTTTAATGATGCAGATGTACTTGATGATGAACACTAAGTGTTTGAAAAGCGTTGGATAAAGACCTAATGTATTTTTGCTCACTGTCATGAGTCCAGGTTACACAATTACTGCTTGCATGGCTCGTGAATTCATAACTTGAATTTAACAAAAAATTAAAATTAATAATTTTCTAAAACAAAGATTTCCAAGATATAAAATACTGAATGCAGTATTAATCTTTTACATACATTAATTTTTTACAGGAATCCGCAAAAGACTGAAGCTGCAATAAGTGAATAGAAATGCAACAAGGTTTTACTATAATTCACTATAGACACATGTATAACAAATTAAGCATATTTATTAATAAAAACAACATTGCTTAAGGTATTTAAGATTACATCATATTTATAATTTTTAGACTAAAATCAAAACATATAAATGATTTAAAATCGTTGAACTATCAACGTCTAAACCAAAGTAGGAAATCAGAAAAATATGGTTTAGAAATTGATTTATATTTCAAGTGTTTATTGTGAAATTTTTGTCATCATTAAACTATATAAATTCAAATCAAAATTTTTATGACAATATAAGGAATTTTATTTTATTTAAAAACTACATAACCCATTTAGATTCTCAGTTTACGTGGTGCCTACAAAGTCGTGATGCAGAGTTTGATTTTATCGGGAAAAAAATAAATCAAATAAAGGAAAATAGTTCTCAAAAGACTAAAGAAAAAAAAACATTGGTTTTAAAGAACGAGGAGTTATTAAATCATCTCTTCCAAGTGCTTACATATATCAAAAGAGTCGACTCAACAATATTTTAATCGCACGTATAATTTCAGTTCCAATAACGACCACCTTGTGAAAAAAAAAAGAAAGATTAATTAAGAGGCACGAAAAGGCTGATGCTGGCTAACATTCAAGCTTAATTCAGTTTAAACTCACACTCATAACGGCAGTCGAAAACTCTTACACCCTCTATCTATCAACCTAACAACCTTTCCTTCACTGTACACACACGCACACACACACACACACACATACACACACACACACACACACACATACATACATACACACGCGCGCGCGCACACACACAACACACACAACACACACACACACACACACACACACACACACACACACACATGTCGACTAGGGCCTTCCTTTTTTTTAATCTTGTATAATATTTTGAAAATATCTAAAATGACCATTGTAGATGATTGTGACTATGAGGCAGCCATATGCTCACTTAAAAATGTCACTGAGGTCAGTGGTAACTTGAGGAATGAGATAATAAACGTGGTCATCAGGAAATTGAATGGTTATGTGACAGGGTTAAAAGGCTAAGATTGAAGAACAATGAATCAAAATAGAAAAATGCGAGAAAGACCATAGTACGAGTGAAAAATTGGGCAATACATCAGCACCTTTGCAGTCATGTACAAGTGCTGTTACAAGGTCACATCCTTCGCACCATTCCGCGGGAAGAAAGAAAAAACTTACAATCAAAATACTATTTGGACCGATACATGAAGCCAAATCAACGATGATACAAAACCTCTTGTAAAGAAAAACATCAATCCTGTTAGCCTGCAGTTGGGCATCTGCAAATTTATTAATATTAACAAAGGAGGAGTTCTAATAGAATCACACTCAGAAAGGAATGTTAAACTACTGTGTGACGAAATAAATAAAACTTTTGGATCATCGATGATTGCAAAACAACAATATAAAATGTTACCAAGGATAATAGTACACAATATACCAAAAGAAATAACAGAAGAAAATGCAATAAAAACCTTAAAGAAACAAAATAATGAACTAATAACGGATAAATCTCCGATCTCATTAGTGAAAATTTGGACAAATGAAAGAAATAACAAGAGACGTCGATCCAGTTCTGAGAAAAATAGCTCTAGAATCCAGATCGTCAGTAGCATTACCCCTGACACACAAAATATCGCAGGCACTCTCTGGGCACAGCGCAAACAGAGCCTATCTACATAGGTTTGAAATAGAAAATTCTCTCTGCTGTAGCTGCGATCACAACACCTCCCAAACGTGGAAACATATTATCCTGGACTGACCCCAATGTGAAAAAGAAAGAGGACCTATGAAACGAAAAATAATACTGAGTTCTAACTACATGTGGCCACCATCAATGGACAAATTTGTGATTTCAGAACTTTTAAATGATTTCATAATGTTCATAAACAACATAGATTAAAATCTATCTTAATGTGTGGAATATGTAATCACTCATATTTTGTAAAATGCATGTAATATCTATAAATGGAGCATGCAGTTGCAATTGCTAAAAAAAAAACCCTCACACACATACAGAAATTGGGGCACGGCAAATTCCATGACAGGTGCAATTACTCGAGAATTTATCACCTTGGTTGAAAGAAGGTAAAAGCTACCTTCTTTATGACCATCTTCCCATAAATTGAAAATTAACTCAAATCCTAACCGGTCATGGAAAAATTTCAAAGTTACCTCCACAGATTTTAACTAACAAACCTTGCAGCATGTTCCTGCGATAACAGAACTCCACAGACTGTCAACTGTCTGCAGGGATATTGCAGAAGTTTGAATCCTACCAGGACTACATTATACGGGCAATCGTTACTCAAGGAGATACATGGCCACCGCCTAAGCATAAACTGTTAGATAGAGAGTATTATGTTCACTTATGTACAGAATATTTCTGAAAAATTTAAATTTATAGAGTAAATGCTAGGAATAACATTTACCCTAAAACTAATTTTAACTTAAGCAGTTAATAAAAAATCTGGAGTGGCCTACACTCTACTTTACTATAAGTAACTTAATGTCAAATTTCTTGAGTATATAAAACATAACGTCTCATTTAACCATAACATAAATATCTAAATGGGATATAATTATTAGCATTTCATTCGTGAGGTAGTACAGATAGTGATTGAAGAACATATCAATTTATAAGCTTATTTTTGTACATCACAAATAATTTATTATTTGCAAATAATTTCATTAGTATAACTACAGCAGTTATACAATTTTTGAAAAACCAAAGTGAACATTTCTTGAAACGAAATATTATCCTACAAGAGAACATGGCTTTTGTTCAAATAGCCAGTGGATTTCTTACATCGTTTACTTGACATCCTTCTACATTGAATATTAAAGTAAAATTTTCAAATTTAAAACAGGAAAATACCCTTATTTTCTCTGAAAAACATCATAAACAGCTAAGAAAATGTATTAAGGTGATTAATAATTAAAGATGTACGATAATTACATTTATTAATCTCTAAACGAAAGATTTAAATTTTGAATTATCTTTTATATTTTTGATTTATAGAATTATTATACTGGGAATTTTATAAGGCTTCTTAGTATTTAATAAGATCTTTTTCCTTCCCCTTTGTCAAATAACATATATATAGGAATTTTGTCTGAGTGAGTGTTATCATTTTCCTGCACAATATTATTCATCTTACATCTCATATGCGTCAATAAACAATTTAAACTGTTCCTTTACAAAATCAATTTTATCTCAGTGGATTCGCTCAAAAAATTTCTAAGTCAATGTAAACAATGAAAAAAAATCTGGAGTGGCCTACACTCTACTTTACTATAAGTAACTTAATGTCGAATTTCTTGAGTATATAAAACATAACGTCTCATTTAAGCATAACATAAACATCTAAATAGGATATAATTATTAGCCTGTCATTCCTGAGGTAGTACAGATAGTGATTGGAGGACATATCACCTTATAAGCTTATTTTTGTACATCACAAATAATTTATTATTTGCAAATAATTTCATTAGTATAACTACAGCAGTAATAACATTTTTGAAAAACCAAAGTGAACATTTCTTGAAACGAAATACGTAGTATCCTACAAGAGAACATGTCTATTGTTCAAATAGCCAGTAGATTTCTTACATCGTTTACTTGACATCCTTCTACATTGAATATTAATGTAAAATTTTCAAATTTGAAACAGTAAAATACTCTTTTTTTCTCTGAAAAACTTCTTAAACAGCGAAGAAAATGTTGTTTTAAGGTGATTTGTTAATTAAAGATGTACGATAATTACAGTTATTAATCTTTAAACGAAAGATTTATATTTTGAATTATCTTTTACATTTTTGGTTTTTAACAGAATTATTATACTGGGAATTTTATGGCTTCTTAGTATTTAATAAGATCATTTTCCATCCCCTTTGTCAAATAACATATATACGAATTTTTTTTTAATGAGTGTTATCATTTACCTGCACAATATTATTCCTCTTACATCTCTTATAAGTCAATAATATATTTTAATTTTTCCATTAGAAACATCAATTTTATCTCAGTGGATTCGCTCAAAAAATTTCTAAGTCAATGTAAACAATGTAAAAAAATACAAAAAATTCGACAAGTATAGCAGGTGATCTCTTAGTCTAGGGTAAACAAAGAGTTTTTATATCGTTATTGCTCTTTCCCGTAATTGAAACTTCATGATTTTTTTTTATGAATTGCTAATGTTTTGTTCCATTTTTGGTCAAATTTTCATTTTTTTTTAACGAGCCGTTTAGCGTCAAAAAATCATTTTCTAAAAACACAAATCGTACTGTAACGCCCCTTTAGCGAAAGTAATTTCAAAAAAAAATATCTCAACTCATTTGCCATATAATGTTCTATTCAGAACATTATATTCAGAACGAAAAATATATTCAGAATTTTAAAACAACAGGAAATATTTTTTTTTCAATAAAATGTAAAAATTTTGACTTATAATTCAATCTCAAACCTTGTGAGAGCGATACAAGCCATACTGTTTGACGGACAAGAATGAAACTATGCCTATAAATAGAACATTATATGGAGAATGAGTTGAGATATTTTTTTCTAAAATTACATTCGCTAAAGTGGCGTTAGAGTACGATTTGTGTTTTCAGAAAATGTTTTTTTGACGCTAAACAGCTCGTTAAAAAATAATGAAAATTTGACCAAAAATAAAACAAAAAATTAGCAATACATAAAAAAAAAATCATGAAGTTTCAATTACGGGAAAGAGCAATAACGATATAAAAACTCTTTGTTTACCCTAGACTAAGAGATCACCTGCTATACTTGTCGAATTTTTTGTATTTTTTTACATTGTTTACATTGACTTAGAAATTTTTTGAGCGAATCCACTGAGATAAAATTAATGTTTCTAATGGAAAAATTAAAATATATTATTGACTTATAAGAGATGTAAGAGGAATAATATTGTGCAGGTAAATGATAACACTCATTAAAAAAAAATTCGTATATATGTTATTTGACAAAGGGGATGGAAAATGATCTTATTAAATACTAAGAAGCCATAAAATTCCCAGTATAATAATTCTGTTAAAAACCAAAAATGTAAAAGATAATTCAAAATATAAATCTTTCGTTTAAAGATTAATAACTGTAATTATCGTACATCTTTAATTAACAAATCACCTTAAAACAACATTTTCTTCGCTGTTTAAGATGTTTTTCAGAGAAAAAAAGGGTATTTTACTGTTTCAAATTTGAAAATTTTACATTAATATTCAATGTAGAAGGATGTCAAGTAAACGATGTAAGAAATCTACTGGCTATTTGAACAATAGCCATGTTCTCTTGTAGGATACTACGTATTTCGTTTCAAGAAATGTTCACTTTGGTTTTTCAAAAATGTTATTACTGCTGTAGTTATACTAATGAAATTATTTGCAAATAATAAATTATTTGTGATGTACAAAAATAAGCTTATAAATTGATATGTCCTTCAATCACTATCTGTACTACCACACGAATGCAATGCTAATAATTATATCCCATTTAGATATTTATGTTATGCTTAAATAATACGTTATGTTTTATATACTCGTACTCAAGAAATTTGACATTGAGTTACTTATAGTAAAGTAGAGTGTAGGCCACTCCAGATTTTTTTTTTATGAATTCCATTATAAAAATAATATTTTTTTTTGGAAATAATATATTTTTTGTTCCATTTTTGGTCAAATTTTCATTATTTTTTAATTAGCCGTTTAGCGACAAAAAAACATTTTTTGAAAACAGAAATCGTACTGTAACGCCCCTTTAGCGAATGTAATTTTGAAAAAAAATATTTCAATTCATTCTACACATAATGTTCTATTTATAGGCATAGTTTCATTCTTGTCCGTCAAACAGTATGGCTTGTATCGCTCTCACAAGGTTTGAGATTGAATTATAAGTCAAAATTTGTACATTTTATTGAAAAAAAAATATTTCCTGTTGATATAAAATTCTGAATATATTTTTCGTTTGTTCCATTTGTAACCTCAAAGATAATGTCAAAATTTCAAAACTCTAGGGTTATCAGTTTAGGAGAAATAAATGTTTTAAAAAAAACGCTTTTTGGCCAAAAAAGTGACTTTCCCATCATGCATAATTCTTCGCAAACAATAGGGATCTTCTTCCCTATGGGGCCCATTTTTGTGTAAAATATCAACTTGATCCATCAAAGATTCTGGACCGTAGCGTGGTAACAAGCAATGCTAACACACTCACCCACCCACCCACCCACCCACACACACACACAGACATCATCGTAAAAAGTCATAAAACGACTTCTGGGACCTCAAAACATGTAATTCCGTCAAAATCTCGAGATCGAATTTTTTCACGATCACTATACTTTACTTATAGTAAAGTAAAAAGAGGAATTATAAAATAGTTAAATGAAGCATTCATTATAAGAATAACGAAGGTTAATTCTTTAAACTAACATATGCAATGTAAAGTTTAAAGTTTTTAAGGAAAATCTAAATTTTGCATACCTAACAGTAGAGAATATGTAAATAATTATTTATATTTATACGCTTAGAAGTAAATCTGTATAGTCATAAAATATAAATTACATGTAGTACAAATTGTGGAACATGCCGTTATAAATAAATTCCCTCATGGCAGAGGCAGGGAAAAAACACACACACCAGCTATTTTTGTTAATTTAAATGTTTCAAATTATGGCTTAATTGAAGTAAGCCCTATAGGCACATTGTAAATGCACAAATACTGTAGGGTTTCTTGAATCCCGCTTCTGGTTTTGATTATTTGCCACGCAGAAATAAGTTCAAAATTTTACCAACATTTATAAAGCTTGAACTAATATTATTATAAATTCTTCAATAACTAAAATAATTCACAGCTTTGTTTTTTTTTTAGCTATCTTAAATTTACTTTTCAATTCCAAGTTCTCTGAAATATTAGCAAACATTTTTTTTTCTTTTGTAGAGAAGGCTTGCATATTAAGAGAAGCTCAAAATCTGCTCTAAATCAACAGAAAGCTATGTTACTTGAAAAATATGGTGTTCAACAATTCTGCCAGAATAATTGATGTGACAAGGGTATAAAAACATCATGTTTTCAGTATCAACTCTCAGAATTATTTTATTAGAGCCATTTGACAGATCTTATTTATTAATGGCATTTTCCTTTCAAAAAAGTTACTCACAGACTCCTGTTGTTTCGGACTGAGCACCTTGAAACCCCTGATGTCATTGATAATGATGAGTTTGCACAGGCATGGGCTCCGTATGTCCTGAAATGAGTCCCTAACTCCTCACCAATCAACTTACTTATTCATCAATTCATCAATCATTATAAAAATTCTAAGATAGTAATTTGAAAATTGTTTTCCTTTACTAATATTACACTCATAACTAATGCTTCTGAATTTTTTGAGGTTTATCTGATCAAAAAAAAATCAACTCTGTATTCTAACGTTTCAAAAATTTATATTTTCATTATCAAGGCTTACACTGAGTGTAGGAGTTAAAAACCTTAGGTTGTAACACGTTCTAACAGTAGTTAGAACATGATATTTTTAACTCCCACACTCAGTGTAAACCTTGATAATGAAAATATACATTTTTGAAACGTTGGAAGACAGAGTTGAGTCTTTTTGATCAAATAACCCTCAAAGAGTCCAGCAGTATTACTGGTCCATAATAGGAGATGAACGTGTTTACTCAAAAAATAGCGATTTTTAGATTCTTCTCAAATCACATTATTTCAAAATATTTAACAGTAATTCAATATAAATCATCTGTTTTTGCCAAGAGACATAGATAAATATTTATTGCATAATCCTCAAAGAAGAACGCAAGGTATATCAAATCGAGTGGTTGCAGCAATACCTGACTCATTCAAGATTGGCCTCTTCCATTTGAAACAGTTTTTTTTTTCTTGTTTTCTGTTGCTTCAACTCAACTTTCATGAGCTGTTGAGCGAGCATGTTTTGAAAAGCATATCCTGGGGATTAAGGTAATTACCGTCTGAAGAGGCGTGACTGATACCAGTGGCAATCCGAGGCACTTGACAATCGGCATAACGACATCAGCAAACGAGCCTCATCATCAGCCTGTCATCATGTATTGAAATCAAGAAATACTCTTTATATGTTATCTAATATAATAACATAACAGTCGGTCAAACTTGTCATAAGGCTTTAGAGTTAGATACCAGGATGCATCCTAAAACTACATGTACCTTACTACTTAGATATGATTTCTTCATTTTACATCAAACAATTACAAGAAAAAAACAACTAGAAATAACACACAACTCACTTCAATATTTCCACCTCGTCGTCATCAGGAGGAAAAGAAAAAGAAGAAGAGTTCCATTCAGCTGTCAAACTGCAAGTAAGCAAACAGCCGAGCAAAACTTCTCTTCTTCTTCTTTTTCTCCTGATAACAACGAGATCGAAATATTGAAGTGAATTGTGTGTTGTTTTTACGTATTCTTTTCTTGTAATCAATTGATATGTTGTATTAACGAACTATTTGATGTTTTGTTTTATTTCATATTGAGCTGTTAAATTGTAACATAACAATTTTTAAATAAATCACATTTCCGTTATTGTTCCAAATCATTTTAGAACAGGCTACCAATATACAAGTAATTTCCGTTAATCCATGAGAATAATTCTTTACAACATGTCGACGTCTTAGTCTGTAAAACTAAGAAGCCTTAAAACTTATAAAAAATAAGTATCAAAATATTCATATATTAAGATATTTTAAAAGTAAATGACGTATGTAAAAATCTAAGTCATTCAATAGTATATTTATTGCAAATATTTTATTTCTGTCACGCCATCTAAGTATTTAAAATCCTAAAAAAAAATGAAGTAACCAATACTCAACCATAGTATAACTGTAAGTAATATCAAATGCATTTATTATGAAATTAATTTCGTTTTAACTTTTTTTTTAATTTTAACTTAATTGAGCTATCCTCTATGCATAGTATTAAATCCAGGTCAAATATTATCAGTTCTATGATTTAATTTGTTTTAATGTTAAATGAAAATGTTAAGGTTCTTTAACGTGTACCTGACATCAAAGAAGCTCGGACCAAAGACTTTACATCACCTTTGGTATGAATAAATTGAGGTCCATCCTCAATACTGAGAATCAAACCCTGGATCTACCAGTCTAGAGGCGAGCATTCAAGCCACTGGGCTACTCTGACCCTCTAGTTTATATCTTGAGAGGAGAACACTTTTCAAGAGAATACATTTCTTCACTGAAAAATGCAGTAGTTTTTCAGCAAATTTGCAGGTATCATCAACGTGTTTGCTATTTCTAGATATCAATGTTTGTGTTGAAGTGTGTACCATTTTATTGATAAATTTTCTGGAGAAATTGTTCATGACTAGAATGTTCTTAGCAATGCTAAAAGTTTGTTGTTATATTGTCACTAAGATAACAAATAATATCATAATATGGTAATTACAAATTAACAAAGATTAGAAACATGTAGTTAAAAATAATTTCTTTTAGAAACAACATCAGTTTAGAAAAACAACAAAGAATCAGCATTCTTTGATTCAAAAGTTGATTTGTGGCAATATACCGAAACCTACAGAGTCGTAATGTACATCACAAGTATCTCATGACAAATAAACAAAGCACCAGCCAACAATATAAAGTGTATTATTAATGTGCACAAAAATAAGGAAACGCTGAAAAACATAATGTTTATGAAGGAAAAATCAATATATAAAAGTATAATAAAAGAAATGTAGCGTTTGTGATAAAATCTACTGACTACGTGAAAATCTATATTACAGAAACTAGACAAAAGTATTAAAAAATGGTCTACAACTACCAGATAGTGTGGCTTGAACAACCAGGCTGGAGTCAATTTACATAGTTACAACTCTGAGCAGTGAGGCATACCGGCTTAATAGTTAAAATGTTCCACTGAAATAGACCATAACTCTGACGTTTTTGTTCTATGTTCTTTAGTATTCATTCATAATATTACAGAGCTGTTTTTTGGGATGTATTTTGAAAATGTATATACTGGGGTAAGTCTGATACATGAAAAAAGTAGCTTTTTTTATTTTAGGCATTTCAAACACTTCGTGTTCATCTTCAGGTAAACTTCCAGATGAAGGAGTAGAAGATTGACCATAATCTAGCATTCAACTACAGATCAACTTTAGTAAAATGCTAGACTTTGGTAGGTCCTATACTCTTTCATTTGGAAGTTTACCTGATGATGAACACGAAGTGTTCGAAACACCTACATTAAAAAAAAGCTTTCATTTTTATATGTTCAGATTTTGATTTATCCATTTACCCCAGTATGAGTAAATACCACACAATATACGGATTGTATTGAAATCCGTAATTACTAATGAATGAAAACGTTTATATATATATATATATATAATATATATATTCTCAAAAAATTGTTCTTGACCTCTTCTATTCTATTGTATGTGGTAGGTTTTGCTTTTGAGGGCTAGGTGATATAAATGAAAATAAACTCCTTCCTAGGCCAACGTTTCGATGTATTTGTACATCATCTTCAGGACTAAAATTAGAGTAAGAACTATAATAATTTACCAAAACAGTTCAGTTCTCTATGTATGATTGTAGATTGTTTTAATAACAAAAAATAAAATCTAACATGTAAAAATCCTAGTCATAAATTGATTATGATCCAAGACGTATGATTGTGGAATGAATGATTTAGGAATAGATTTGATTATTATGGTAAAGATTAAGGGAATAATGTTATTGTGATAAAAGAAAACGGAACTCTTTGAATGAATGTTTGTTTCTTTAAATGGAATTCCCCATAAGGGGTGACACAGGAAGGTTGATTTTGGCGAAGGTTAACTGACTAAGTGTTTGTGGATGTTACGACTCAAGGCTGAAGGTCACATTGTCTGTAAAAAACGGATGAGAATAGCCTTGTTCATTATCCTCACAGATACATGCAACATAAGCGCAGTATCCTACCTTCCTACATGTATTAATGAAATAAAGAAAACTTTCCACAATGCTATCATTCAATTAAAATAACAAAACTCCCAATCAAGTAAATTCAATGAAAAATTAATTACTTTTTGTTACCTAAAGTTTTTTAATGATTGATACGAGGAGATTGAGAAGTGTGTGGCATTTTTTTCTAGAAAGGTAATATTTTTGCGTTTGACGAGTTTGCAATGAGAACAGCGCTAGTTACGCGACACACATTGAACGCTAATCAAGCCTCGCAAAGGCGACATCTATTAGCGCCAAGTACTTATCTATTCTAGTCCTCAGGTTTTCTGTTTTAAGGTCACTGGCTAGAGTGTTTTCTCACACACAGCCTATAGCATAGTTTCCTCAGGAGCATGTCATGCTGATGAGGCCTGGTGACCTAGGTGGATGGACAATCAATCCGTAACATACACAATCTCCAGCATTATAGATTAAATTCAATTCTGAGAAAGTGTTTGATATTTATTACTTTTATCAGTTTCTAGTTACCTTACCATTTTAGTCATATTAGGTTATGTTACAGTGGCTGCCCCAGAAGTGAACCCCCACATATGCAACAAACTGGCCTCTGGTGATGCCACAAAAAGAATTGGGCTATTCTCCCCTTCACTAGTCTACTTTAACCACCCCAAGAGAACAATAAAATTGATTACATCCCTGATACCAGTGGATGCTAAGTTCTCAATATTGCCAAAGAAGTACTCTCCTACCGTCGCTTTATTTCCTTGAGCCAGAATAAGGCATTGACAAAGAAAGTGAGGAACCGATTCTCCTCATCTTGTAGTTATTTTATTATATATATCCTCAACTTATTTTATTATATATTAAATACTGTGTATGTTACACTCAGTGGCGACTCCTGACCTTTTTCTTTAGGCATGCAATTTTCAAAGAATAAAAGAAATACAGAGGAATACCCTTCTAATTCTCATGTTCAGTCTTTTCATGTTGAACAAAAGGATAATGATGTATTAAAAACATTTTACGGGGATTTGAATCAGGTTTTATTTGGAAATACTTTCAAAATTAACTTTTATTAACCAATACAATAAAAATAGGCAAAAAATGTTTTTATTAAAGAAAGGGATACACAATACATCATTTGAATAAAAACTTCTTGCAAAATTCTTCGATAACAAAACCATAAAACTTCTCTCTATCTGCCATGAGATCTTTAAGTAAATGTCTTTCAATTGAAATTAGGGATAAATTAGACAATCGCTCTTCACTTTGGAGCTTCGTAAATAACTTTTAATTCTTTTGAGGGCAGAAAACGATCTCTCAACACTTGCTGTTGTTATGGGAATAGTCATAACCAAATTCATGAGTTTATAAATTTCCGGAAGACCTGTGTGCAAATCACTTTCCAGTATGTATTTGAGGAGCTCAGCAAGCCTGAGTTGCAGTGTATGCAAACTTCGTTCTTGTTTCTCTTGGCAATTAAGACCATTTTCATTAACCAGAAATGATAAGAGTAAACCCCTGCATTGGGAAGCTTAGCGCAATCATAGAAAATGGTTCCTTAGTGTGTAGTGGAATAAAAAAAAAGGGGTTCCTTTAAATATTTCGAGTCTCGAACATTTTGGTTTCTTTAAAGATGAATTCTATGCATGCAATGCATGTGTTGCATTCCCTGAGAAATCGCCACTGGTTACACTATTGAACACCATATATTATTACTTTTATTCCTAATGATATTTGTGTATTAGCAAAAACACAGTGGAGACCAACATTTGAAGAATTTGGGCAAACGCAAGATTTGTGCCGCATCTCCTAGCAGATAAGCTAAAAACAAGACGTTTTGAGGCCTGTTGCAATTTCATCGACTTATGTGACAGTTTGCCAACATCCATCATACCCTCAAAATCTGGCGCCTACCGATTATTTTTTGTTTTCACATCTTAAGCAGCCCTTAAAGCAGTGATTCCCAACCTGTGGGTTACGACCCTTAACGAGTTCGTCACACAAATGCCATGAGGTCTCTAATTGATTTTGAGCCGAATGGGAATATTTTTTTAAAATACGGCTAAAAACATATTAAATAAGGAATAATAATAATAACTTAACATAACAATTTAATTTAAAAAATGAATGTATTTATAAGATATTTAAGAATTGGTGCCACTCTTCATAGATTTCTCTACAATGGGTCACTTTATTAGAAAGGTTGGGAACAATTACCTTAAAGCAGTGTTTCCCAAACTGGGCGGTGCTTTGATTTCAAGGGGCGCTAATGCAAAAAGGAGTGGGGATTCTATTTCCATACATTGAAAATTTCGATGCAATATAATTTCTAAATTTAAGTGAAAACACCACATGTAAACTTCTAGGAAAAGGTTTCTTAAAATTATTTGTTTTGATAATTTATTTTTATGTTAAAAGTATATTCTCATCTAAGTTTCTTTTATTTTGTATTAATTCTTTTGCATAAATATGCTATGAAACAATATATATATTAGGATTATAAATAAATATTCGATTAGTCATTATATTAATTTAATTATTAAAGTGTTACTCATTTCGTTATTTAGTCTAAGATTCTGATTATTATTGAGGAGTGTTGAGTATACGGACCTCAAGGGGGTGGTCGCTCGAAAAAGTTTGGGAAACATTGCCTTAAAGGGACCATGATTTGCCAGCAACTTTATGAGGTTCAGACCAAGGGACGGCTATTCTGAGAAGGACTCCGCAACAAATTTTCTCCAACAGTTTTCACACGTTATAGGAACATTGTCAGAAGTGGTTATGGGAGGCAGAAAGTATTTTAAAGGCCAATAAAGATATTTACAATTACCATTTTCTTTTTATCATATCATTCACCGAACTTTTTAGATATACAACACGTACTATTTTATTTGACTACTCACACTTACGACCCCATTAATTAATAATATTTTTTTTTTTTTTTGGTAAGGAAGAGAAATGCATTTATGCACTCAGCCCTGGGCTCCTAGTTGAAACCACACTACCAACTAAAACACTTTTCTTCTAGGACACTAGCCTAGAACCATTTTCCTCATTACATCAGACTAGACCACCATTTCCTTACGTAAGGCAGCCTTACTTTACAATTTGTTTTCGAATAATAATAATAATACACACTTATTTAATTAATAAATAATTACCAATAATTAAATAATTATTTAATTAAATATTAAAATAATTAATAATTATAAGTAATTCAGAATAACAAACCCTTGAGATCTGATACAATCTGGAACAGAGCCAGTTGCAATGATCAGTGCAAATCCCGGCTAGTCCGACTATGCGAAACAGCTATTTCTAAAATGAGTGACCAGGGAGACCAGAATCAATACTTTCATACCAATCTTGGTAATTTTTGCTTTTAAAAGTAGGTTTCGATACAGTTGATATTATAATATTCTAGCTACAATATAATCTCAAAAATGTTTGTTGATTTGATTTCCAGGACGATAGGAAGAGGCGTTGATCTTAGAGGGCAGTTTTAAAGAAGACAGTATAGTGCATGGTGATTTGGAACAGATTTCAATTTGGGTCAACTACCGAGAAGTCACAATGCTGAGTTGGGACTACATCGAGAATCCGAAATTACTGTTTGAATTGTATTAAAGAAAAAAATCTTTAACAAAAACCTGACGTCGTACTGGCTTAAAAAACCTTTATTCCACGAGTTTACATGTATTATAATTTATCTCGATGAAAAAAAGTGGTATCATACCCAAATTCAAACAAGTATTCATCACTTATAAAGGTAAGCATGCTACCTGAGAACCACAATAAATTTTTAATTTAAATAATAAAGGTTTAGGTGAATAATGATAAGTTCTTAATAATTATAAACAAAATAAAACCTATGACATCAAAAGTGTTTACATTTGTTTAAATAAATAGATAAATAAATAAACAGTTTACTTGTAAATGAATTTAAATAACACCAGACTGTGTCGTCAAAACTTAAGTTCAGGTTTATGATTTAAAATGAAGCTTTACTACTTGGTAATAAATATATTACTGATTTCACTAAGTCAGTGCTACCATGCATCTTAAAAACATGTTAATTATTCAATTAAATTGTGGATATAACAAAAAAAAACATGCAAACATATTTTGTCATTAAAAAATATAAAGTTAATATTATCTACTAATATGTTCCTAGGTAATTTGTAACTTCTGATTATTTTTTATTTTTTTTTACGTGAAATAAGCGTTTTTAGCGATATAAAAGGTTTATTTTGGCCAAATCAAAGGCTGAAATTAATCTTCTTTGCCTCTGAATTGTAGAAATCATTATCTAATTCATTTTTAAAGCTCAACTTACATCAAGAGTTTGAAACATCCTGAGATTTATTAGTACAATGTTGTCCAATTTATATAGTTAACTCATTAATTGTGCATCAGTAATTCTGGGGTATTTACTAATACTGGGGCAAAAAGAAAATTAGAAGTATTCACACAAAAGTCCTTTGTGTGGAGACTTTCAATTATCGTTTTTCCCCAGTATATTAATTAAATTGAGACAATTCAACTAATTGACGTATCAAAATCATTATTCTTACTTTAATTTATTGGAATTGATTAATACTGATTGATTAAACTAGCATTTTTGTTATTGTTTAGGAGTAACAATAACAAAAATGCTAATTCCTTGTTGGTTTTCCTTTGACATTGAGAAGTAAGAAGGGAAGGACTGCACTAAACACGGTTACTTGGGGAACGCTGTTCAACAGGTCTTAATTGACGACAACAGTTCTTTTAATATCTTTCAGGAACAGGCACTAGGAGCGCTGTTAACTCTTCCTATCTTGTCTTCCTAATAGAGGGGAAAAGTCCATCCATATTCAAGTTTTAACTGCCCACTCCCCGTCTAATCAACATAATGTCTTTGGCTGGTGACCACGAACAGCTAGTTAAAAATTAACCATTCCGTAAGCTAGCCCCTCCTTCGATTACAACAACAGCAATTTATATTCATTAATGTTTCATCTTTCTTGAAACACAAAACAGGTTGTTGTCTCCCAGCTACTTACTGGTTATCAAATATTTTAAATTAAAGAGGCATTGGAATCAATGTCTTCTACAAGTCACTATTTAAATTCAACAAGGGAAGACTCTTGCTACAAGTTCAAGGTCACTCAACAACCTTACAAAACTCCCGTTAAATACTTTTCTATTATAATTGATCACTGCGTTATCTTTAAATACCATCTGGAAAATAGAAATAAATTGACTGGTTCAATATCAATATCCATACATAATTAATATCCACAAACTAAATTAACTAAATGAGTGAGGACCTCGTATGTCATCGGAGCGGGTCACATCTTTTTACCTGATGACGAGGCAGTCGAAACATACTCTTGAGTTTCTGTAATCCCTTTTATCTATATTCTTCCGTGAACTTAGTTTATATATATATATTATTCACAAAGGAAACAGAAAAAGAGATAAAAACACACACAAAAAGACTCAGAACGATATTTCGACTTTTGTCATGATCGGATATATATATACATATATAGATGATCAAACCACAATAAGAAACGGGAAAACAAGACTAAGATCTTTCAACCGTAACAAGCGGTCTTCGTCAGAGTCAAAAACCCAACTGGGTTTTTCCAGTTGGGTTTTTGACTCTGACGAAGACCGCTTGTTACGGTTGAAAGATCTTAGTCTTGTTTTCCCGTTTATTATTGTGGTTTGATCATTGATTGTTGTTTCACGTGTTTATGTGAAATCTTTTTATACATATATAGATAGATAGATAGATAAAAATATCGACCGTGAAATCGTAATCAGGACTACAGTAACTTTTGGATGTCTGACACAGAAAGAGACAACAAAAGGTAATAGGACGGTCATCCTCGTATTTCAGCCCAAATGTTTTCAGCTTATGGCAAGGTCACCTTGGTATGACAGAAATGTGAATATCCAAAGCAATCTTAATATGTAAGCGATAGAACGTTTCTTTATATAACTAGTTACAAATAAACACTGGGAACTTTCATCCTTAACTTCCTTGTACGAACATACCTCGCAAAATACTTTCACCATATGATACATAAACCATGCAGATAAATATCACAACAAATCAGTTTAGAATATTAACAGTTAGAGCTCGATTGCCACAAACAAAGCATGTGTTTACAAACCAGACAAGACAAACAGTTATTCACTTAGTGACCTCACACTCACAGTAGAGCAGTTGATTCAACAAGAGTTGCCTCATGACCTTGAACTACTAATTGCAAAGTGCAATTAACTTTGCAGAAACGTTGATTTCTGTTTAGATCCTCCACTAAGAAACATTATGTTTCAATTGTTAATCACAAAAATATATTATAACTGTCAAAAAATTGATGTTAATTCACTGACAATGGAGACTTATAAAGTTGAGTAAAACAAGAAACTAAAAGGTAGTGGAATAAAAAAAAAATTTGGAGTGGCCTACATTCATCTTTGCTATAAGTAAACATTATGTCAAATTTCTAGATAACGGATTGATTTTTTGTTTTATTTTATATTCAAAATAAAACCCATTCACACACACGCACATACAGACATCATCGAAAAAACTTCATAACACGACTTTAGGGGACCTTGAAACATGTAAATCTGTCAAAATCTTGAGATCGTATTTTTTCACTTTCACTATACTTTTTTTTTTATTGTTTAAACCGATCTCCTAGCGGGTAATAACGTCAGTCGTTTACCGGCTTTTTGTTCGATAGGTAGTTTTATAGATTCTACATTGGGCGTCCTAAATTTTGTCTAGCTCAAGCGTCTTTCGAGTAGGGATTTTTAACAAGTAGCTTACATGGTACAGCCTCGGGACCGATGGCTTAGCGTCTTCTCTGAGGGACGACTTACTCAGATTTATTCACCTCCCACGTGAATAAATCAAGGGCCAGGTGGATCACTGTACTTTACTGATAGTAAAGTAAAAATACTTTACTAATGCTAGAAAATAATTATGAAGAAAATTAAAAGTAGGAATTTAAGCACCCCAGAAGAACTTTAAATGGTAGTTCTCCAAAAAGATTATCACTAAGATTGTAGTTTTTCGTTTCGTTATTAACATATAGTTTACTTCTAGAGTTTTCCTTTGTCAGCTTTGCATTAACCATTTGCTATAAATACATATAAAATGATTATAGTAGACTATAGTGATACAGCAGACTCTTAATAGTTTTAAGCGCCCCTTAAAGGCGTAGTCCAGTCGTTCGTGATTAAGATCGTTACCCCGGATTCATTTCTAAGACAGAATGAGCACAGAGAAAGAACAGCTGACGATGAGAAAGAGCATGTCTGAAGGGAAGCTCAACACATGCGAATGGTAGTAGTTCAAGCAAAAACAGACCGTTAGAGCTCTACCAGCGTCCAGCTGCAATTATCATCGTTTTAATTAATTATAAAAGAAACAAAATTGGTGTAAAGTAAAATGTAAAAAACAGAAAAAAATTATGCATATTGATAGTAGCATTTGAAAGAGCCAGGTTAGCTCAGTGGTTAACGTACTCGCCTCTGGGCTGTTAGTCCGGGGTTCGATCCCCACCTGACCCTAGATTTATTCACGCGGGAGGTTAATAAATCTAAGTACACCGTTCCTCGGAGAGGATGTTAAGCCGTCGGTCCCGAGCCTGTATGATAACAGGTACTCGTTAAAGATTCCTAATCGAATCGCACTTGAGTTAGGCAAAATTTTGGACTACCAATGTAGGATCAGTAGAATCACCGATCAAACCAAAAGCCAGTAAATGGCTGATTTTATCACCCGCTAGGGGATAGTCGTAACAAACAAATTTAGTTTGTTACCAAGTAGCTAGCTTCCATAATACCTCCTGTGTACTTGGTCTACCTCTCTTCCCTCCTGAAGTTGTTTATTTTTGGAAATTCAAGTCAGTAATTTAATTAGACAATTAAAAATCGTCCAGAGATTTGTTTGCCTCCATACATTATGAATAACGTTGAGCAATTTTAACCACGTGATCAAATCCCTCAACAATTTTTATTTTTGCTTATAGTAAAATGTTGACATTTCCTCCAGCACTGGTGTCAGAGTGCTGAGATCTCAGGGTTTGTTATATAACTTGGCAGTTGAAAGATATGTTTTTGTTGCCATTAAGTCAGTCATGACGTTGATTGTTGTTTATACCTGCTCAAGAGCTTCTTCTTCCTATTATAAGATATATGTTTTGTTTGTTCTTTTTATCAAACAAATTAAGAAAGCGACATATAACCATTCATATATCCCTTTTGATGCTAATGATGCAAAAGCTGTTGACAGTTGAGAAAGTGTCGCTGTGACTCGTGATGTTTGGAGGCTGACTGAGCGAGCAGATGAACCCTGCCAGATAGCCGTGGAGAAGGGACTATAAAAGGTGAAGAGGTCGCTTTGTGTTGGGTTCAAGGTGGCAGAGGGCGCTTCTACCTGCTTTAGCTGGCTCACTCTTCACTGCGTCCACCCAGCAACCATTCGCCTTAACCTTCATCAGGCTCTCGCATACAACATTCCTTTCAAACACACCACAACCCTCGAAAACCGAAAATTACAATTCTACAGCAATTTTCTTTATAAAGTTAAGGTATTTAATAAAAATATTTCAAAATATGCATTTATATATAATAAAATTCTTAATTTTCTTTGTCTAATTTCTCTGGTTTACTATGACCAGTTATTTGGTTGAAAGATCTTAGTCTCATTTTTACTTCGATTGGACCAGAAAGTGATTGGATGGTCCTTACTGGGCGGCACGGCGTTGAATGGCTGACAGGCCAACGATGGGCGTTGGCTAAAGAAGAATTCTCATTTTTACAATTTAGACGTTGAGCAGAAAACAAAGGGATTTTGATTTAAAAGAGCACAAACAAGAATAACAATCTGGAGTGGACTACACTCGACTTTATTTTAAGTAAAAAATATCAAACCGTTTACAAAATAATGATTTATAAACGATTAACAAAATATATATATTGTAAACAGGAAAACGATCCAAAAGGACAAAAAAGTTTCACGATGAAACACAAACACAGAACTAAGGAACAAACACACTTACTGTCTTTAATTTTTGGTTGAACCGTCATCAGGAGAGTGGAGAAAAGACACCAAGTGCACTTGTGAAGCGACGGTTGGAGACCAACAGTGTTGTCACACGCGTGCCCGGTTCAAGTGAGGTAAGAGAAATTAACTAAGTATAAGCTAAGAAATAGAAAGTGAAAATGAAGAAAATTAGGAAATAAAAATAATAAAAACTAAAAAGATAATAATGAAGAAAATAAGAGGAAAATAGCTGAAACAAAATAAAATCCAGGAATATGAATAATAGATACTTAAATAATAATAATAATGAGGATGATTGGAATAAAATTGTAAAAATAATAATTTAAGATAAAAATAAAAGGATAATAATAAAAAAATAATAATAGTCAAAGGTAAACTAATCTCTAACCATTCAGAACAGCCCTACCTTTTTAAATTCAAACCTGGTTCACAACGCGCATTAAGAAACCAGATATGTGCCTCCTCGGATGCGCGTAAGCTGACCGTTTTACTATATGGAGGAACTTGTCGTAATATCTGCACCCAAAAGCACTCGTTGAAGGAGAGTCCATGGTTGTTGGCATGGATGGTGACGGGTTGGTCGGAGCGTTTATTGACATAAGTTTTTTGACCGTTCATACGGAGGCTAAGCTTTGTGGATGCCAGACCTACGTAGAACGCATCACACTTGGTACACTCCAAACGGTAAACACAGTTGTTGGAGGTACAAGAGCATCCGTCAGGAACAAGGTAATTTGTTTTGTGGGGGTTACAGAAGAAGAGGTTTTTTAAAAAATTTAAAATTTCCAAACTTTGAAAAATGTAAGACCTGACAATAACTATGGAATAGTCGAAAACTAGTTTCTAGATAATGGTCTTATAATTTATGTTAAATTCTTTACCTGTGATGTAAGTTTTCAGTTGTATTAAAATTGTTGATATCTATTAAAGTGTTTCAAAAAAGTGTCTCAATGTCCTTTGGACAACTTATTTGGGAATTACCACCTTCTATTCGTAATACTGTCAGGAGACTGGAACAGCTTAGTTTGAAACTAGTTAATGACGAAGCTGCAGTATATTTCAACAATATATACCTATATATATATATATATATATATATATATAAATATATATATATATATAGTTAATGCTGATTATTAATTTATATATATATATATATATACATCATGATTTGTTTTCTTGACCCAATATTTATATGATGTAATTTTCTTGAGGTTTGAGGTCCAATGATTAAAACTAGTCCATTTGCCGACGTTTCGACATATATTTATGTCATCTTCAGGGCTACAACATGATTGTTTTACAATTAGCACTACTATTACTACTATTTGGTAATTTATTACATTTTAATATGTTCGGTAACAAAGAGGAATTTTTTGATAAGCAATTATTACGACTACGGATTATTTTGTTATACATTAACATAAGGATATTGTTATAATTAGTCTATTGCTTTAGAATTATTGCATAAGTATAGAGATCACTATTTGATTACCTTGGAAATCTGTTTATGTTGCAGCATTCTTCTTTAATACTGTTTCATGATGGTTACTATTTGTTTTCTGGGAGGTTTCTATACGGTTATGATCTGTTTTGCTTGTTTGAGTACACAGTGTTTTTTCCCCATATTTTTTTTTTCCTATTTTTATTTTTTTTTTTTGTTTTTTTTTTATATTATTTTTACTGGGTTGCCTATTCTTCATTTGTTAGTCCCTATGGTTTGTTTTCTTGTATTGTGTAAAAATGTTTGTATAAATTTGGCTAAATTTTTCTATGTCTGTTCTAGAGTTGCAAGTGTTTTTCGTTTGTCCTATGTGTATTATTTCCTTTACTAGTCTCTTTTGTGTGTGTTTTTCTTTGTCTATTATATGTGGGTTTTGAAAGTCAAAATTATGTTTTTGTGTGTTGGCATGTTTAGCTAGGGCGCATGTTATTTTTTGTCCTGTAATGTCTGATTTATGCTGTGAAATCCTGTTTGCTAAGTATTGGCTGGTTTGCCCTATATATTTTGTATCACCAATGTGATACAAAGGTGATACAAAATATATAGGGCAAACCAGCCAATACTTAGCAAACAGGATTTCACAGCATAAATCAGACATTACAGGACAAAAAATAACATGCGCCCTAGCTAAACATGCCAACACACAAAAACATAATTTTGACTTTCAAAACCCACATATAATAGACAAAGAAAAACACACACAAAAGAGACTAGTAAAGGAAATAATACACATAGGACAAACGAAAAACACTTGCAACTCTAGAACAGACATAGAAAAATTTAGCCAAATTTATACAAACATTTTTACACAATACAAGAAAACAAACCATAGGGACTAACAAATGAAGAATAGGCAACCCAGTAAAAATAATATAAAAAAAAACAAAAAAAAAAATAAAAATAGGAAAAAAAAATATGGGGAAAAAACACTGTGTACTCAAACAAGCAAAACAGATCATAACCGTATAGAAACCTCCCAGAAAACAAATAGTAACCATCATGAAACAGTATTAAAGAAGAATGCTGCAACATAAACAGATTTCCAAGGTAATCAAATAGTGATCTCTATACTTATGCAATAATTCTAAAGCAATAGACTAATTATAACAATATCCTTATGTTAATGTATAACAAAATAATCCGTAGTCGTAATAATTGCTTATCAAAAAATTCCTCTTTGTTACCGAACATATTAAAATGTAATAAATTACCAAATAGTAGTAATAGTAGTGCTAATTGTAAAACAATCATGTTGTAGCCCTGAAGATGACATAAATATATGTCGAAACGTCGGCAAATGGACTAGTTTTAATCATTGGACCTCAAACCTCAAGAAAATTACATCATATATATATATATATATATATATAAACTATCATCGACTCTTCATTGCTTACTTGCGCTCCGTACTTCAACGTGGGAAGATCTCTCTAACTTCATCATCTCTTCTAGTCTACTCCTGATGACAAAAACACTTTGAAATATTGGGTAAATTTATTTTACTTTTTTATCTTTTTTCTGTGTTGTGTTTCCTGTAATTTAAAGTTATATATATATATAATATATATATATACACGTGTTAGCTATATATGCATACATGGGTTGTTTACACATGTATGCATATAAATATGCATACGTGTTTACAGACATGCTAAAAGTAGCTTATTTTTTTACATCAGCTTGCTTCTTTATTTATTAAACCCCATTGTTCACTAAACGGTTTAATGCCTTTTTTTTTATCAGCAGTCAGAGATTTAGTTCTTGTTTCTTTATTCTCTCTGAAAGATGACTGGATGTGTGCCAGACTTTATGTCAAATTTATAGGAACTTTTTTATTTTTATTTTTTTCAGAAAAATGAATCTATATTAATGGAGTTTTAAAACAGGATAAAACAGCTTCGTGCCAAAAATATTGAAATCTGTCAACTTTTTGTTGAGAAAGTGAACATGGTAATTAACACGGGGATGGTGGGTGATAAGTTAAAAATATCAATTTACAAGAATGCTGCATCTCATATAAAACTAGCATATGAAGTGAATATACAACAAAAAAGACAGTAAACGGCACAAAAAAGCTTATATTATTTATCACAGAGGAAATAGCATTTTTTAGGGAATGCAATTTATTTTAAACCTGGCTATATATAGTAAAACAATATTTAAAACAAAATTAGTCATAATTTGAACTTAAACGAGAACAACTGTCCTACTATTGTAAATACTGATTAAATAAATATAGCGTACTATTACTCTTTGATAGTAAATCAACATTTAATGATGAGAGATCATATCTAGAATGAAATAACTGGAGGATAGAAATTGAACCGGAGCGAAATTAATCATGTAGGAAAGACATGCTGTTAAGAAATATTATCGAACCATCATTAATTAAGCTAAACGGATGAAATTCTACAATATTAGTAATTATTTATTCATTTAGTTTCATCATTAACGAGTTGAGAATACTTGTCTCTAGGCTTTGAATGAATTCCTTATTTGTTTCTATTTATTTATTAGTTTAGTTTTTTATTAGTTTCTTATTTTATTTGTTCTTTTTTTTTGACGAATTAACTTTTTATTTTCTTTACAGTGTCATTTACTCTTTACAATTTGTGACGTAAATAGTAACGACTGTTATTTACTTGAGGAATCTTAATCTCATTTTTGGAATGTTTACCGTGCTTATATATATATATATATATATATATATATATAATAAAATAAAAAACGAAGGAAACACACAGAAAGACACAGACATAACTCACATCGATATTTCGACAATCGTCGTCATCAGGAGGTGCGAAGAGCGAAGAGTCCCGCAGGAAGACAGGGCGGTACTGAACTCGGAAACCGCAGCCAGTACCCCACCACTTACCACCAAGCGGGGGAAGGGAGGGAAGGAAATGAAGAGCCAAATTAAGACGTAAAAGGAACGAGTAAAAATTATAACTATAAAAAATTATAAAAAAGTAGATAAATCAAATTAAAATTAATAAAAATAATAATAAATAAAAAGTAAAATAAAAAATAATAAATAAATAAAAAATAATAAATAAATAAATAAAAAATAATAAATAAATAAATAAATCATAAATTATCGGTTGAGGTTGAGTCCGGGGGAAGAGCGAGCATCAAGTAAGCATATGTATGCCTCCTCTGAAGCTCTTAGGGTAACTTTATTGTTGGATTCGGGGATCTGTTTCAGGATCTGAACCCTGAAACAGTCATTGAAACTGAGTCCATGCGAGTTCGCATGGATGGCTACAGGATAGTTACTGCGTTGACCGACTGAAGCCCTATGACCATTCATACGAAGGCTCAACTTATTAGAAGTTAAGCCAACGTAAAAGGAGTCACACTGAGTGCAATCCAGTCGGTAAACACAGTTGCTCGAGGTACAGGAGGAATTGACCTGAACCGGGTAGGAACTATGGTGGAGAGGGGAATCGAAGGAAGGATTAGGATTTACAATCAGGCAAGTTTGACAGCCACGGCGTCCAGATTGTTTCATTCCAGGAACAGGATTGGAAGGCTGAGGGGAAATATGAGAGAAAATGCTTTTTAGATTGGCAGGTTTACGGTAGGAAATAGAAGGGGGGTGATTAAAGATGGAAGAAGTAGAAGTAGAAGTAGACAGAATCGGAAAAGACTCCTTAATAACAGCACGAAGCTTATAAGCGCCAGGGAAGTAGGTTGTCAGGAAGAAGGAAGTGTTACTTCTATCCCTCTTGGGTCTGGGTTGGTGGGAGATGTCAGCCGGTAAAACACGACTATCAATGAAGGAGCGAGGATAGCCTCGTTCAGAAAACGAGTATTGTATGTTCCTGTTGTATTGTACCATTAACTTAACTGACCAACCGTCTACAAATGTCACTTGGCAAGTGTGCTTGGTGTCCCGATCTCTTCTCCACTGATGACAGTTAAACTGAAAATTAGTGACTGTTTGTTTGTCTATTTACTGATTACTTATAGTTTACTCTGAAACGTATATATATATATTTCAGAGTAAACTATAGGTACACAGTAAATAGAAAAACACTTACAATCCGTTGTTTTCGGTTTAACCGTCATCAGGAGAGAAGAGATAACGGGGCACCAAGGACACTTGTGAAGCAACGGTTGGAGACGGGTCTAAGTATAGTTTACCCGGAAACATTTGTTGTCCATTCTGGATCCTTTCTTAATGATAATATATATATATATATATATATATATATATATATATATATATAAAATTGATTCAATAATATATAGACCTTGTGATAGAATAGGTGTGTTCTCTAATCGGGATTCGGTCATTTTTCTAGGATAAAAAATCAAACTCTCCTTTCCGACGTTTTAGTTTTATTTAAAACCTTTTTCATAGGCATCTTATCCATACACTCTTCTTATATCCTCATAAAAACCCATATTTCTTCTTATATAAGCCTAAATATTTGAGTTTTTCAAAAATCCAACTGTTACTATTTGACTCTGACGAAGACTGCTTGTAAGGGTTGAAAAATCTTACTGTTGTTTTCTCATTTCTTATTGTGGTTTGATCATTGATTGTTATTTCGAGTGTTTATGTGAATATATATATATATATATATATATATATCCATGTATTAATTAAATATTCAGATGTATGTTATGCCCACAAAAATATTGTACTGTGATATATAACATGTTTTATCGTACGTTGAATTACTTATAAATATAATGTACAGGTTTGTGTAAGTAAATAAATTTAAATATAACACTGTCATGACACATAACAAAATAAGAACTTTAAGACGAAATAGAAAAAAAAAGACGTTATTTTGAAGCAGGTTGCTTTTAATGATATAAACCAATTAATAATCAAACAAAAAATTAACCAATAAGAAAGTAATCAAGTGGGTGTTTTCAAATGAAATGGCAAGTGTGAAATGCGAAACAGTTAGGATAGGAGTGGCAGATGCGACACCCACTGCAAAAAACCTGCTAACCACTAGCTATCTCAGCCTCAGCATATAAGTGCTAAACTCTTGCATATTAGCAGTAGTATTAGGTATTAGGTAAGGTGAGGTTGTAGTGGGCGTCCCAGAAGAGAACCCACATAAACCATAAACTGGCGCCTCCTCAAAGCTTTAGGCTTTGGATAAATATATATTGAGTTGATGCAGAATTTATAATATTCCTTTAATTATATTAGAGAATATTAATATTAACTCAACTTAATTCTAGTTCTGTATTATTTCTACGTATTCTTTAATTCTATTTGTGTTTTTCCTTCTACGTGTTCTTTAATTATAGTTGTTGTTACTTTTACGTGTTCTATAATTTTAGTTGTGTATTGTTTCTACGTGTTCTTTAATTCTAGTTGTGTATTTTTTCTATGGTTTTTTATTTCTATTTGAGTGTTGTTTCTATGTGTTCTTTAATTCTAGTTGTTTGTTGCTTCTACGTGTTCTTTAATTCTAGTTGTGTATTGTTTATACGTTTTTCTCTTGTTCTAGTTGTGTGTTGTTTCTAGGTGTTCTTTAATTCTAGTTGTGTGTTGTTTCTATGTGTTCTTTAATTCTAGTTGTGTGTTGCTTCTACGTGTTCTTTAATTTTAATTGTATATTGTTTATACGTTTTTCTCTTGTTCTAGTTGTGTGTTGTTTCTAGGTGTTCTTTAGTTCTAGTTGTGTGTTGCTTCTACATGTTCTTTAATTCTACTTGTATATTGTTTATACGTTTTTCTCTTGTTCTAGTTGTGTGTTGTTTCTAGGTGTTCTTTAATTCTAGTAGTGTGTTGTTTCTACGTGTCCTTTAATTCTAGAAGAATGTTTTTTTCTACTTGTTCTTTTATTCTAATAGTTTGTTATTTTATCGTAACGGACCGTTATATTGTGTTACAAGTATGTTTTAACACACATATAACATACATATGTTATATGTATAACATTGTTATATAACTGTTGTTATATAACGAACAACTATTGTTATATAACTGTTTGAATATTTTGAAATAATCTTTAAAAAGAGGGTTTGCGAAGTGAAGTGTTTCATTGAGTATTTACAAGTGGTACTAGACAAGAGAGGCTACTCAGTGCCCATGACCTAGAGGCCTGTTTGACCTAATCCATATAAGAGCTCAGCCTCCAGTACAGTTCACATATACATTTCATTTCCAGTAACTTAGGTGACCGAAGTCTTTATAATGTAGAACAATTATAATCTAAAGATGTTAATTATTCAACAATTTTAAAAGGAATGGTTAACGGACTTAAAGAAATGAAATAAGTTGTTAGAGCCCTTTTACATATTATTGATTCTTATTCAAAAGATAAAAACAATAATACTATAAAATCACCAAACATGATAATTAAAAAATGCATAAATATATATATACTTTCAAAACTTTAAGAAACACGAATGAAACATATACTAGGACTCATATTCAATATTTCAACCATTTTAATGTTCCTCAGAAAAGGAAGTCGAGAGATAGATGGCGAAAATCAACTCATATATATATATATATATATATAAGAAATAATATGTACAAAATTAAAGTTTATCAGGACTCGGTCAGTTCTTCAGGTTCAAATTAAACTCTCATTGCCCAACGTGTAGATTTGTTTTTTTAAAACCTTTTATATAGGAAGAAGTATTAAATTTTGAAGCAGAAAAACTAAGTGTTACATAACAAATTATTTTACAAAATGTAACAGTACTGATAGACGTAGAGACACAGTAAATATGACCGCAGGCAAAGCAAGGGACAATATGAAGTGAAACTCTACGGATGTCTTTCCAAGTTTGTAATTGAAATGTATCAGATATGTTCCGACTGGTAATCATTTGACAAAGGAGGAAAATAAACCAAGTATTAATTGTATATTAATATATATATACATCAGTTGGGTTTTTGACTCTGATGAGGACCGCTTGTTACGGTTGAAAGATCTTAGTCATGTTTTCCCATTTTCTTATTGTGGTTCGATCATTGATTGTTATTTCACGTGTTTATGTGAAATATATATATATATATCAATGATCAAACCACAATAAAAAAAAGTTGGGTTTTTGACTCTGACGAAGACTGCTTGTTACGGTTGAAAGATCTTAGTCTTGTTTTCCCATTTCTTATTGTGGTTTGATCATTGATTGTTATTTCACGTGTTTACGTGAAAGCTTTATATATATATATATATATATATTAATATATATATATATATATATATATATATTGGTATAGTTTGGGAGCAGACCTTTTTTTAAACATATATCAATAAATAACGATCAAGCCAATTGTTTTTCCAGAATTTTAAAGTTACATATGTGAAAAAGTCATAATAACTATTAGTGAATTAAGTAATGTTGTGTAAAATTCATGTAGGGTATTTAGAAACAAACCTGTTAACACAAGTTTATGTTTAGGTTTATAAGGTAGATTGTAAATTGGAAAAGTGCATTTTATTAGTTATATTTAAATAAAGTGGAGTGACTGTTATTGTAAATAAGTATTTTATTATGAATTGTAAAAATATTGTAAAAAGATTTCCTTGATAATTGTCAGTGTAGACCAAAACGTCGGCCCTGTGTAAATATGGAAAATAGAAATATAAATAAATCATTCGGTGAGTTGATTTATATGGTAGCGGAAAGATGGAGGAATAATACAAGAAAACTCGAGAAGGTATGTAAGAAACACACTAGACTTAAAGTTGGCAAGTTATTTAATGATATATATAATATATATACAATATATATTTATATACATATTGATAAAAGTATCGAACGTAAAGTAGAAACAAAATTAAAGTTTATCAGGACTCGGTCAGTTTTTGAGGTTCAAATTAAACTCTCATTGCCTCTCAGGTTTTAAATAAAAACCGAAACATTGGCAATGGGAGTTTAATTTTAACTTGAACATGACCAGGTCCTGATAAACTTTAATTTGGTTTCTATTTCACGGTCGATACTTTTATCAACTATATATATATATATATATATGTATTATGTATATCTACATTAATTAAGGTAAAGCCACTTATAAATAAAACACAATATTACTGTTTCACGTTTAAAATAAATGTAACAAAGACTTTCTAAATATGACAGCCAATTGTATTAGGAAAATCGTTGTTGCATGAAATTAAACAAAAACCAATTACTTTTCTTAAGGTCGGGTAGATTATAAGGAAGTCTTTATAGAAAATGAGAACTGTTCTTTTTATTTCTTAACTTTTGTTATCATTGTACACAATAAATGACGAATCAAAAAAAAAAAAGTTCATTCTGACGCGTGTTGTAAACCTTATTATGGCATAAGATTAAGAATAATATTCTCTGTGGCCTGGCGCGTATGAGGCAACATTGTTGGTATCCAACCGTCTCTGAACAGTGCGCTTGGTTTCCCTCTCTTATCTCTTCTGAAGACGGTTCATACAGAAAATCAGATACTGCAAGCGTGTGCTTTTAATTTATCTACGTTTTCATATGTACATTCAACTATATTTGTCCGTTTCGGACCGTATTTTCATCGAATAAGTGTAAATATATATAATACGTAAACACATACATAGATACACATACATACTTTTTCGATAAAAATACGATCCGAAATGGACAAATACAGTTCAATGTACATAAAGAAACATAGAGAAATTAAAAAGACCAACTTACAGTCTCTAATTTTCGGTTGAACAGTCTTCAGGTGAGATAAGAGAGGGAAACGAAGTGCACTGGTACAGAGACGGTTGGAGACCAACAATATTGCCACATACGGGCCCGGTCACAGTGAATAAGGTAGACAAGAATCAATTTAAATAGGAATATGAAAAATAATAGTAAACACAAAAACAAATAAAATAATAAAAAATAAAAACTGAGGAATAAACAGAAGAAATGATACATAAATAAATAAAAATTAAAAATTACAGACTAAGCTTTAATCTAGTTTTTATGCTTTCATCTTATATATTTTTCATTTATTTAATTTATTTTAAGTTTTATTCTCTATTTTTTATTAAAGCTTAGTCAATAATTTTTAATTTTTATTTATTTATGTATTATTTCTTCTGTTCATCCCTCAGTTTTTATTTTTTATTATTTTATTTGTTTTTGTGTTTACTATTATTTTTCATATTCTTATTTTAATTTAAATTGATTTTTTTCCACCTTATTCTCTGTGACTGGGCGCGTATGTGGCAACATTGTTCGTCTCCAACCGTCTCTGTACCAGTGCGCTTGGTTTCCCTCTCTTATCTCACCTGAAGATGACACACATACATACATATACGTACACTGAGTTTTATTATGTAAACTTTAATTATAGATATATACTCAAAAATTAGTCCACTCATTCTTGCTAGAGCCTATTAAAAGTTGAGACAATGGAATGATACGCTCAAAGGTTAAAAGTTTTATTTTTAGTTAAAAGAAAAAAAAGCACTAAATAAAATAATTCACTTCAGAGTTTAATTGAAAATAACGAACTAGTTTTAATCAAGTTTTATTTGTAACTTGAAATCAAACAAAGTTAATGAATATTGGAATAATCTCTTATTGGAATACACCGAACTGGAATCAGCCAGTAGTGACAGTTATGTAGTTTGCTTGAATTAGAAGTGAAACATAAAGCAAGTGTGGGAGATAATGGAAAGAGATCACGAACAATATATTGAATCCCAGGTCCATTTACACTACTGGTCATTCAGTTAAAAGGGGTCTTTAGAAATGCAATATCTAGGAAAGAGAGAAAAAAAATATAACTTCCCCAACAAACTAGATTAATCAATATTGCTCAAGTTTAAAAAAATTCTTTTACCTCGTATTATTGTTTTCCCTAATATTTACATACGTTTAAAAGGTGCAAAGATGCACCTAGTTTTACTGGATAAGATTTTATTATTGATATATCATGATTCGTAAAATTCCTTCTAATCTCAAAAAAATAAATAAAATAAATAAATAAAAAGAAAACTTTTTTTATTTATCAAAACTAATATTCTCATGAAGTTTTCAATAAACATGCACATACCATGCAAATATGGTACTTGCAATATTGATTAACTCGTGATTGTAACTTGTAACTAATCATTTTTTCATTTTACCAGTAAATTAAGTTTTTTTAATTGCAAAATAACTTTAATACTATGTTATTTTTTTTCAATATATGTCAATGTTTGGTCCATAGCTTTAAACAGAAGATCGTAAAGCAGCAATTTAAGTACAACAGAAATATGGGCGTCTTATATTTTTAAGACGATTTCAAATTTACAAATCTGAGAGCTTGTCACTGTATCTATATATATATATATATATCTGAATTAAATACCACAATAAAAAATAAATATTAATTAAAATGCTCTAAGGCCTTTTGTTACAACATCATCAGAGAGCTAAATGAAACAACCAAAAAATATAATAACAAGTTAACCTGGTTGATTGAAGTGTTCAGGATTGCTATTATTCAGCAATATTCAGTAATCCTGAAGACTTCAATCAACCAGGTTAACATGTTATTATATTTTTTTAGATGAAGACTTCTTCATCATTAAACACATTCAGGGTTACCAACAATTCTAGTAACTTCAATCAACCAGGTTAACAAGTAATTATTATTTTTTAGTTCACATGCTCTCTGACGATGTGTTGACGGAAGGTCTTAGAGCATTGTTTCCAAATTTGTTTTATTGTGGTAAATTAATCCATCTATTACATCAAGTGTTATTTTGATTATTATTCACACACACACACACACACACACACACACACACACACACACACACATCATATCATATATATATATATATATATATTATATTGATAATACTTTGAATGAGATAGACACTATCTTTAACAAAGTTACATCATTACCAATGACTTGGCAACAAAACCTTTATAGTCTAGTATGCTTTCTTAACATACCTAATACTCGAGTTTATCTATTATTATCTTTTTCTTATATTATTCCTCCATCCCTCCGCTACCATATAAATCAACTCACAGAATGATTTGGTTATATTTCTATTTTCCATATTTACACAGGGCCGACGTTTCGGTCTACACTGATCATTATCAAGGAAATCTTTTTACAATATTTTTTACAATTCATAATGTAATTCTTTTTTACATTAATAGTATTTAAAAACAAACCTGTTAACACAAGTTTATGTTTAGGTTTATAAGGTAGATTGGAAATTGGAAAAGTGTATTTTATTAGTTATAATTGAATGAAGCGAAGTGACTATTAATTAATAAAGCTCAGTTAAAAATTCTACTCTAATATAAGATGAAGTATACGTTTACTTAATAGAAAGAAATTTAGTCATGAATTGGTAATGATTCTTAGATAAGGAATGTTAATGGAATGGATTATGTTCTTTCAAAACTGAGTAACATTTTCAAGATGTGCCTGAGTCAGGATGAATCACTCCTACAAAAGCTACCTCATTAAAACTATTCATGCAGGAAGTACAAACACTTGACTTATACTCTTATACCTAATAGCTGTTTAAAAAGATTACATCTAGCTTAAGCTATGATTAAAATATTTGTAATACTAAGATTCTTTTGAAGCTATCCAAACATATTCGAACTTTTCTAAAATCTCAAGAAGGTATTTTTATAAATACCTTTGGCTTTCTTCAACATTTTTTGCAAGTACAAAAACGTTAAATGGCAATTAATTTTGAAACAGTTTGTTTGTTAAACATTATAACAGCTTAAAGCAATATAAATAAAAATACTTACCAATGTACATTCTTTTGTTTTAAAGACATTTATTTTATTTATAATAACATATGGAATACTTTGTACTTTTATAATATCAAAGGTATCTCTTTAATTCAATCATTAGATTGTTGCTCCTGGAAGGATGGTGATGATGGAATTTATTTTGTAACTAATTTCTTCCAGGGGTTCTCAAATAGATACTCAGTAAAACTACACTTTTGTATTCCTCTTTTATTTTTCGTAATGTCCTTTTCTGGAGACTGTAAGTGTATGTTTTTAATAATAATAATATATATATGCATATATGTTCAAACCAAAAAGTTGGGTTTAGTTGGTTTCTGACTCTGACGAAGGCTGCTTGTTACGGTTAAAAGATCTTAGTTTTTTTTCTCTCTTTCATATTGTGGTTTGATCAGTGATTGTTATTTCAAGTATTTATGTAAAATTATATATATATATATATATGTTCAACTGAAACAAAAGATTTAGAGACATCTGGTAGGGTGTTGAGAGGAGTTGGAGAGAAGAGAGGTATTTTAAAGCCTGTAAAGTGCAGGAAAGGTCAATAGACCAGGGTGAGATTTTAGGATAAACAAAGGAGTACAGGGAGAAAAAAGTAGAAAAACTATCTGCTAGCTGTTAACCCTCATAGATGAGGCTATTGCCCTCATCAAGACTGAGTCAAGTTTGAACAAACTATTACTAATGTTTATAACATTTGATCTATTAAATTTAATCAGAGAGGATTCGATAATATTTCTTAAGTACATTGATTTTTCATAGGTAATAAATTTAGCTCCGGTCCACTTAATAATATGATTTTCATTATTTATATGCAAGAATATATATACGGCGCTACTTTTTTCCGTCTACTTACGTAGTATTGGTGTTGTTTTACACGTGTCTTAAATGATTTACCAGTTTGACTAATATAAATGGTATGGACAAATTTTTCCGGGATTGTATAAATAGCACTACACTCCAGTTTTTTTAGGAATTTTTTATTATTCTATTACCTACGTTATTACGATTAGATAAAAGTATGGTAAAATCAAGTTAACGCGCAAGCCTAGGAAGAGGGTCGAATGACTCATGATAGGGTAAAACTAAAGAAAACTATGTATACATATATATTTATAAAAAGATTTCACATAAACACGTGAAATAACAATCAATGATCAAATCACAATCTTAGTCTTGTTTTCCCATTTCTTATTGTAGTTTGATCATATATATTTATACATAGTGTGTGTACACACCTGTATGTGAATAAACATAATAACCAAATCTAAAAACTCAGATATAGGAACTTTTGAACTTAAACTTTTCTATATTTTCGTACTAACAGCGTATTAAAACATTAAAGTTCTTGTGTTTATCTCATTATTAAATTTTCTCGAAGAAAAAAATGCAAAATCAATAATAACAGGAAATTAACAATAATAATAATAAGTTTGGAAAATTTGTCGCTGATGATAGTATAATCTCAAACAGTTAGATAAACCCAAAAAAATAAGATAATATAAGCTTCAAGTGCTCACGTATCGTTTCTTGCATTTTGCTCAATATTTGTTTTCTAAAACCAAACTAAGAGAAAGGAAAATCACACAAAATTTAGTTTATTTTTCTTTTATTATGTAAAATCAGAATCTATAAAATATAAAAGTTTTTATTTTTTCATAGAGTAAAATCAATGATACAATTCTTTAGCTTTGTTCTTGTTTTTCAAATTTACTTCCTTCTCAAAATGAAAAAAAAAATGCGGCATATTTCGCTCTTTGTATAGCAAAAAAGTTGTTCAGCTTCTATAAACATGAATGATGGGAAAAAAGATTAAATTTTATCAATGATTATTTCCTTTATAATTCTTTTTTTTTTTTAATGAAGGAGCAAACATTTAGAGTGACAAAGTGAAAAGAAACGGTTTTTTAAAAAAAAGTGTTATGGAAAGGAAATTGGACTTTGAGGAGATTGGGCAGTGATTGTTGTTGGGTAGGAGAAAGCGATGGAGTCTCGGCTGATTGGTCCAGTGATCTGAGAGGCTGGAAAGCGTCAATCCTAGAGCGTAACAGAAGCGAAAACTGTGTCTCCTTGGCAATAGTGGACCAAGTGGTAGGCGACAAAGCGGCAAATCGAGGCCTTATTCCCTAGCACAAACCGCAAACCACTCAATTATCATTCAAGGAAGTGAATTTCAATTACTTGATATTGTTAAACATCGTCCTAAATACACCAAAAGACGTCATTATGACAAGTTTAAAAGAGAAAATCTATCAAGCCTGAGGAATAAATCATTTTCATTTTAATAAACAAATTCAATTTCCTGCAATAATATATTCTTATATAATGTAAGTAGTGACTTTCAGGATTGCTCATCACTTAATAAATATATATCAAAAATATCATTTATCTCCAGAAGGGACGAAAGGTAACATTTTACGTCTAGTTTTCAGATAACAATATAAAACATTTAATCCCCGTACTTAAAAACGGAGCAATAAAGAAAAAAGGTGTGGGAATAATGAAAAAACAGGGAAATAATGCAGGTTGTCCAACCTAATTATTTTGTTGATATCGATTTTTAGATACGAAGTGAAATGGGATCGCGAAGAGTTAGTGTGGCAAACCTAATTTTGAAATCCCAGCTGTATTGCGTATTATTCTATTCTGTTTTGTTTACATACTTTTATTTAGCTTTATTACACCTCTATTTTGTATTATTAAAAGTTATTATTAATTGTTTTTGTATTAGTCAATACTTAATAAATGATTATTAATTATAAAAATCATTTATTAATTATTATTATTAATTATAAAAAGCCTTTTCTAGAGATAAAATATTGTATGCACCTCGAAAATAATGAACTGTTGTTCTTTCGAGTAGTTACTCCCTCGGTTAATTCTAGTAAATTAAAATTCCTAAATCCCGAGGCTATGCCTGAGGATTCATTAGCATTGATTCCTTTGGTGTTGTCTCAGTAATCAACCAAAACACTCGGAAAATAATAGTCCTCATTATTCCCTAGGTGCATAAATATCTATTATGTAAAGATATGCAAAAAAATTAAGCAAAAAATCTTTTCACCGACTTTTTTAAGTACCAAGCGTACTTAAACAGAGAGTCCACAAGAGCAGAGTCTATAATTCAAACAAGGAAGCTGTATATTCAGTCATTGGTTTATCAATTTCAAACTCCTAGCTAAAAAAATATTTAGTATAAAATATAAAAATGTTTAAATTCAAAGCTAATATCTCTGTGGCGATATAAACACATATCCGAGGGCGATGATGCATATGGGATATTCCATCTTCCTCAACAATATCCTGTGCTATGGTTTGGATCTCTGACATTCAGTATCAACTTCAAGGAAGCGACTAATATACCATACTAATACACCTCTAACCACCATTCAGTTAGTCAGAATCAATTCAAACGACCCGGCAATTATACTATTTTTAAACTATACTATTCATCATATACAGCTTTTTGACAGTGTCTAAATAGAATTAGCCTGCCTTTTTCGACTTTAAGCAGTACGAGATAAATAATATAACACATTGTTTAAGTTGTCTTTCATAAAATATGTTTTTCATGAGTTCAAGTCGGAGAAATAGTATGTGCTGTTTAATCGAAAAAACATTTTTAAACAGTAAAATAGATTAATGGTAAGGTTATGTATGTGAAGAAATATAAAGCATTTGCTCTAGAGTGAGAGAATTTGCTAACTTTTTATTAACTGCATTACTTGCAGGATTGAAATCAAGTTTTATTAATTTTCAACTTTTAAAAGCTTTAGTTTTAATAGTTTTAAAAGCTTATTAAGTTTGCTTAAAAACTTTTAGATTGAGTTTAAGTTTTTATGTTTACCCATTATAGATATAATTAAATATAAAAAGTCAGACAGAGTATGAAAGACGAGGACATAGAGAAAAAAACAGAGACAGTTACAAATAAATTGCTTCAATATTACAACATGCATTACAAAGGGTCTGCTCTCTTCTGGGCTGGTAGATCCGAGGTTCAATACCCATTCTAGCTTTCAATTTATTCACGAAGAAGGTGAAAAAAAATCTGAGCTCTTTGTCGCTTGAAGAGGACGTTAATCGATCCAAAGTCTCTACGATGACAAGTATACGTTAAAGATCCCTACTTTATATTCATTTGAGTTATGAAAATTTTAGGTGTTTTATGTGCACGAATGGCACATGTTTTATTCTTTCTTTGATTAAGACTATTGTGTGTTATCACAAAGAGCCAATCTTTGGTCTATGTATATCTCCCGTAGAACGGCAGATGAAACCTAATCTAACATACTTCGTCCTGACGAGACGAAGTTCAACCTTTTGAGTACCTCACACTGGAATAGCATTGCCATTAAAGTGGAGCAGTTCTTTTCCTGAGGACTACGTATTTGAAACATTGTAAGTTTTATTTGTCCAGTAGGCGTTGTTCCGGTGTGTATATACGATGCAAGTACTTCAATTAAACATCTCTATCCTCAACAAGTTCATTCAATTTATCAAATCTTTCTTAAAGTATGCAACTTTTTAGTCAATATATCATTGAACATAGTGAGTATTAACACTTTAGAGTCCGTGTTAAATGACCTTACATAATCAGCGTATGTGACTTGAAGTTAGTAAATTCAACATTAATTTTGAATAACTTAATGCTTCAGGAAAAAGTTCCATTATCACTTCTCTTAACAAATAGAAGAAGTTTTTAGACCCGAATGGATACAACGCACTTTCACTTGGATGGAAGTAAGAAATTAGTGGCTTAGTCGTGCATTCTGGCACCCTTAGTCTCGGCTCAATCAAATCCACTAGAAAGGTTATCCAGATCTTCAGAAAACATCACGGCTAAAATTTCAATATAATTGATTCCACTTTTTAAAGGTTAAATGAGTACCATCATCACCAAAGGTGTTTTTATTTGAGAGATAAAGTTCTTCCTGTATCTTTAAAGATACCTTTATTCATATCCATCCATGGCTCAAGTCATCAAAACAAATGCTATTTCAGCAAACAGTTGTTTCCTTAGAGTTGTTTAGAATGGTCGACGACTTATTCTAAACGACTTTTGTTAAAATAACGTTTGTCTAAATGACTGCTGTCAAATGGACTTATACGTTTATATTCAACTTTGGTCAAGATTTAGTATCGGCATTCGCTGTTTCACACGCGTAGATGATGAGACCCTAGGTTAGGTTCCAGTTGTCTTCTCGCGAAGGAACACACATAGGTCAAAGATGGGCTCTTTGTGATACCACACAATGAATATTCTACAATGGGATCCTTACATTTGCCCATCTCGCGTATATATAGAATAGGGATCTTGAAGAAGTATCTGATATCGTACAGACTCGGACCGACATCTCCAAGTCCTCTCCGAACAACGACTGCACAGACTTTTGAAAAAAAGTTTTCTCCCATGAAAATAATCGAGCGCTACTGTGAGTATTGAAACCTAAAACAATCAGTCCAAAGGTGACATGTAACCACTAGTCTAACCTGTGTTACCTCCCACGTTTAGGAGACTCAAAAGATAAAAAAAAGCAGAACTTCTTATCTTCACTAAAAGTCATTAAACATTCTTTGACACATAACCATATTTTAATCAGACTTACTGCATATTTTTGCACTCAAAATGTCTTCTAGTCAGAACAAGCATTCATTCTGAAAGAAATTTGTTTGTACAAATACTTGATCCTTCTAAACTAACAACGAAAAACAATTTTTGTCAGAAAAGCGTTTATTTAACGAAATTGTTTCCTTACAATCCAAATCGTTCTAACTTTTTGGTGTTTCCACTATAAGAGTATATACTTATATATTCACACTTATATATTGTATACCTGTGCATGCAGTAATGTTTCACCAACCAACAAAACTAAACTAAAGAAGAGGCTTTTTCTAGTCAAGTTGTGTTTTTGGCTCATATTCAATTAAAAATTACCTGTTTACTACCAAAGTACAAACAACAAATGTACAAAGTACAGAGTACTACCAACTGCTAGTTACAAAATATTGAAAGCGTACTTCAAACTAGTACAAACTTGATAACAATTAGAATAGTGTAATCCATTTATACTTGAGGATAAATTGAATAGTTAGATAACACTTCATTCTGACAAAAGCCATTTGGTTAAACTTTTCTACACTGTTTTAAAACTTTTTAAACTGGTCACGAATCTGTTATATAATGAATTTAATTTTCTCATTTTATCAGAGTAACCTGTAAGCCCAACAGGTGTTATTTTTTCTTTTTATTATTAAATTTGGTTTTGGTGATAACAATAGATGTGTAAATACAAAATCAAAAAAATATGTGAAGATTTAATTCGTTAAATGGATTCATACTAGAGAGTATATAGCATGGTGCTGTACGTATGAAATAGAGTAACATTTAATTTACTTATGTACGTAAGTAAACTAAAAAAAGAAAAAAAAATCGTAAATTAACCTTAAACATACAAAGTATGACGATAATATTTATTCTGTGAAAGTACCATAAAATATAGCTCTCTTTATACCATAAAATATATAATATATATATATACTATATATATATATGAATAACATCTGATATTCAATAAATTTCAAAAGAATTAATTTATAAGTAAATTATCAATCTAAAAAAAATTCGATTCCATTGATAAATAATTCAGTAAATTATGAAGAAGTAGGCTGCGAAAATGGCAGTTATTTCTCATCTTTGTTGAAAACTTATAAACGCTTGATTCAGTTAAATGACTAAAAGTTTGGAATATTGGGCGCAAATGCCTCCCATCAAAAGAGATAATAGAGATAAAAAAAAAAAAATTATGGACAGCTGAAATACTACTCAAAACAGTGTTAGCAAGGTAAAGTGGAAATAGGTTTTATAACTTTTTTTTTTTTGTCTCTTGAGTTCTGAAATAGAAAAAGAGTCAGGGAGTTTTGTAACAAGACATTTACTACTTTGTCCAGTTTAACTCCCTTTACGCCTATTTCATCTTCTTTCTGTATCATTGGGAATCGAATAAGAAAAGAAACCTCAGTACTAAACAGCATTGTTTGCGAAAGTTGCTACCAAATTAATGAAAAAAAAAATTATCCTACCATCATTACCATATTTGTTTATCAGAAATGAATTTCCAGTTTTTACTTTTATTTAACTCATTACAAAATCACTTCATTTTAGTTATTAAAAAAAAAAACATGTTCCATTAATTAATCCAACTTCTTATCGACACAATGTCAATAACGAATGGCACATGTTTTATTCTTTCTTTGATTAAACTGAATTTCTTTGAAACAGTATTGAATATGCAAATTACTTCAGTAAACAGTGCAGCTTTTATGACAACTCTTTTATTGCTTATGCTTTACAGGTACTTGCTAGTAGTAAATTTAATGTTTTATGTAAAGCTAAAAGTTCCCACATATATTTGCGGTGAATATTCTCAATCAACGTATCGAATTGATGATCGTTTTGCAGTCAAATGTCTCTTTAAAGTTCACAAAAGTAATGATGCAATTATCAACGTTAAATTACAGACTTGTTCAGTTCAGTTTTCTTATCTAAAACACATTCACCACACAGACATACATACATACACACACTCTCTCTCTAGTTCTCTCTCTCTCTCTCTCTCTCTCACACACACACACACACACACACACATATACATATATATATATATATATATATATATAAAAAGATTTCACATAAACACGTGAAACAACAATCAATGATCAAACCACAATAAGAAATGGGAAAACAAGACTTTACTTTTTCTTACTGTACTCCTTTGTTTCCCCAAACATCCTTTTCTGGACATTAGTCCTTTTCTGTGCTTTCACCCTTTTAAAATACCACTCTTCCCTCCCACTCTTCTCAACTCCTCACCAGATGTTTTCTGCATCTAGTGTTCAGTTGGGTTTTTGACTCTGACGAAGACCGCTTGTTACGGTTGAAAGATCTTAGTCTCGTTTTCCCATTTCTTATTGTGGTTTGATCATTGACATATATATACATATATATATATATATAGCGTAAACTTTTTACAGTATAATTCTATAAATATACACTGCATCAAAAAACTTCCTGATATAAGCGTGTACTTCCACCAGGAAAAAACACTCTCTCTCTCTCTCTCACACACACACAGACACACACACACACACACACACACACACACACACACACACACACACATATATATATATATATATATATATATAAACTCAAAAATTGTTATTGACCTCTTCTATTCTATTCACTGTTTCGTTATTGAGGGCTAGGTCAAATAAAAGAAAATAAACTCCTTTCTAGGCCGACGTTTCGATGTATTTGTACATCATCTTCAGGGCTAAAATTAGAGTAAGACTATAATACATTTATCAAAACAATCTACAACTCACATAGAGAAATAACACACACTTTTGTTAAAACCAACAGATACATACAAAAGGTTATTTTATAATCACAGTTGTTGAGTATACATCTATTTAAAAATATCAGACAAAAGGAAATTAGTTTTACCTTGGAAAGTGTGCTACTGGTTATTTCAGTTACATAAGAATTAATTGGTTATAACCAGTTAATATTGAAATAACCAGTAGCACACTTTCCAAGGTAAAACTAATTTCCTTTTGTCTGATACTTTTAAATAGATGTATACTCAACAACTCTGATTATAAAATAACCTTTTGTATGTATCTGTTGGTTTTAACAAAAGTGTGTGTTATTTCTCTATGTGAGTTGTAGATTGTTTTGATAAATGTATTATAGTCTTACTCTAATTTTAGCCCTGAAGATGATGTACAAATACATCGAAACGTCGGCCTAGAAAGGAGTTTATTTTCTTTTATTTGACCTAGCCCTCAATAACGAAACAGTGAATATATATATATATATATATATATAGGTCAAATTTTCTAGGTTCAAAAATCGAACTCTCATTGCCGACGTTTCGGTTTTATTTTAAAACCTTTTTCATAGGCCTACAAACAAAGGATAATAAGAAATCACATATCAACATCCAAACATAAACAATAATAACAAAAATAGTATAAATGAGTAGATCAGCTATTATACCTTTAGAAAAATTGCAATGGTTTTTGGTTGTTATGTTAGTCTACAATGTTATATTGTAGACTAACATATAAACAATATGAAAATGAATTGTTACAACTTATGAATATTACAAGCAGAAATATTTCAGAGATATATAAAACAATATTACTTACAGAAGTAAGCTTTTTTAACTAAGAAAATGAAATTTACATTATTTAAAGGAACAACAATCTTAACCGGACAAAATCTTCGACTAGACTAATAAGATAATATTACAAGTAACCTCGTTCACTCAAAGGAACTAAATAAATTAAATTTCACTAAAAATCAGCACAACACTCTCGAATAAATGTTACTTAAATTAGTAATATCATTTATATGATTAATTGATCTTATATCCGTTTTAATATATAGCATTTCAAGCGTCTTCCTTCTTTGCTCATCTTTTTCTTTTTCTACTATAGTTGCATCTTAAAAATCGAACGTGTGACCTTTGTTTATTATATAATTATTATATAATATTATTATATTTTCTATTAATAACTTCCAGTTTAGCATGATTCGCATTTGATTGTTCTGGTTGTTGTCTAATATATCTAAACCAATATCGTTCAACTAAGTTGTTTGGGAAAAAATGTTTCACTAACAATAATTTCACCCTTTTTTATTCTCATTTAAAAACCATGGACTAGTTATTTCAATAACTTTTTTAACCAAATTTTGTACGCAATTTAATTTTTGGTTGATAGCAGAGAAGAATGGTAGTCTAGGATTCTTCCAGCACTGGTAGATTTAGCACCAATCCGTTAAGATATTACCATTTTCATCTCTTATAACTTTCACATCTAAAACTGGCAAATTTCCATCTTTCTCTACTTCATAAGTGAATTTTAGACGATTATGAAAATAATTAAATATGTTTAACACATTTTGTTCTTCTCCCTTTTCAATAATTAAAAATAAATCGTCCACATATAATTCAATGAATTTCACCTTCGTACCTAATTTATTGATACTGTTTTCCAATAATTCTATCATAACTATATTTGGAAGGACTGGTGAAATTGGTAATCCCATTGGTAATCCATATTTTTGTTTATCTTTGATATACCATCAAAGGTGGCATTATTTATACACCTTTGATGGCATGAAAGAGTTAAAACATACCGAAGATATCTACCAATAAGTAGTATAAACTCTCCAAACAACATTAGTAAAGTGAATCTTATTAGTTTATTTATAAAAAGTGAAAATAGCATCACTTTTATAGTTTACTAAAATAATTTAATTGCAATTATCCTGAATCATGTATGATTTGTAATTTATTGGTGTTGAAGTTTTAGAATTTGAGTTCCACTTTGAAAATAAATAAGTTTTATAAAAGGATATTCTTGCTGTTGTTCTAAACTTGCTGACTATTTCAACAAAAAAAACAAAAACAAAATTTATGAGCTTGTATGTAATTGTAATTATTTTGGTGTATATACGAGATTCATATTTGATCATTAACCGTATTAAAGCAGTTCTATTAATCATATTTTAGTGACAAGTTTATCACATTGTTAGATGATAAAGTAAGGACTGAGTAAAGCTTGGTGAAAAGATGAAAATACTTCAGGTAAGTTAAGTTAATGATATTCTTAGATTAAACTTATTTTGTAAACATTGTAGACTAACATAACAACCAAAAACCATTGCAATTTTTCTAAAGGTATAATAGCTAATCCACTCATCTACACTATTTTTGTTTTTTAAAAAAAAATAAAATACTTACAAAAATAAAAACCTATGTTTAATAAGTAATAGATGAAATCTTCATATTTAAAAAGCTTCCCACCTGAAACAAAAAAAAGAAACATTATTACCATTTTAAGGGGTAATTCTTTGAAATTAAAAAAAAAATCACATTTATATCACCAAACTATAAAGTCCAAGAAAAAAAATTATCCATTGTATACACTGGAATATCATACATCACCATCTTATATATCCCATGAAAATCTCCACTAAAACAATGTAAAAGGAACTACAAAAGTTCTAAGCGCTTTTGAGTTCTATCCCGTTTGCAATAAGAAAAGAGTTCTTTAAAAACAGAAATCAAAAACACTCACTTACAGTCTCTAACTTATCGGTTTAACCGTAAACAAGAGAGAAGACATAGAGATCAAGCGCACTTGCGGAGGGATGGTTGGAGACCAACAGTGTTGTCACACGCGTTCCCCGTTCAAGAGAAACAAGAAAAACAAACTAAGAATAAGAGAAGAAAATGAAAAATTGAGAAAAAATAATGATAATTATTAAGGCACTGTGAAAATAAATAATACTAAGGGTATGAGGATCTATAAATATTATTTTTTTTATATTTTATTAATTTTAACATATAATTTATTTTAATATTCTCTATAACATATTTTTATATTTGTAGTTCCTAATTCCCTGAGTATTTATTTATTTTGACAGTGCCTTGTTAAGTTTTATTATTATTTCTCAGTTTATCACTTTTTTACTTATTTTTAATTTAATATAAATATATATGTACTTTTTCGTTGGAAATACGATCCAAAACGGACACATATAGTTCAATATAGACAAAGAAACATAGAGAAATCAAAAGACACACTTACAGTCTCTAATTTTCGGTTTGAACCGTCTTCAGGAGAGATAAGAGAGTCTCTGAGCCAGTGCGCTTGGTTTCCCTCTCTTATCTCTCCTGAAGACGGTTCAAACCGAAAATTAGAGACTGTAAGTGTGTTCTTTTGATTTCTATGTTTCTTTGTCTATATTGAACTATATATATATATATATATATATATATATAGATTTTACAATAAACACTGGAAATACCAATCAACATCTAAACCACAATAAGTTATGGAAAAAATCTTAGTCTTTTTTTCTCATTTCTTATTGTGGTTTGGATGTTGATAAATATATATTTAAATAAAACGAAAACTCAATTGATTATTAACATGTTTGATATTATGTTTACTTATTGTAAAGTTAAGTGTAGGCCACTCCAATTTCTTTAATAAAATAATTTACTATTTTTTCAATAAATTGCTTAAGTTTTTATTTGTACATGAATGAATAGAACAATATACTTATCGAAGGTATTGTTGAAGTGCAATGACCTAGTTAACTGGACAGGTAATTCACAAAGAAGTAGAACTTTACTGAGAAAGTTTCAGTATGTATGTCACCTCTATTTGTGCAAGAACTATAATTGAACAGAAACTACTTACTGAAATGATTGCAAAGCGGTATATATTAAATCCAAACAGAAGAAATATCCGTGTAATCGTCCGGCGACTTCGTGACGTTTCGAAGGAGTATTCATGAAAAAAATCTGTGGTAGTCTCGAATAAATTTTACTAAAATTAATCCATGCATTCTGTTCATCAATTCGAATAATTTATGCCTGAATTAAGAACATGGGTATATGTAATGTTTATATATATATATATATATATATATATATAGTTCAATGTACATAAAGAAACGTAGAGAAATTAAAAACACACACTGATAGTCTCTAATTTTCGGTTGAACCATCTTCAGGAGAGATAAGAAAGGGAAACCAAGCGCACTGGTACAGAGACGGTTGGAGACCAACAATGTTGCCACATACGCGCCCGGTCACAGAGAATAAGGTAGACAAGAATCAATTTAAGATTAAATTAAAATAGGAATATGAAAAATAATAATAAACACAAAAACAAATAAAATAATAAAAACTGAGGGATGAACAGAAGAAATGATAAATAAATAAAAAATAAAATTTATGGACTAAGCTTTAATAAAAAATAGAGAATAAGACTTAAAATAAAAGCATAAAAACTAGATGCACTGACAAGAAACTAATAAAATGAAGCATTATCTCTTAAGATTAAGGCCAGGTGCACTATGCGCATTGAGCAACCAAATATGGGCTTCTTCGGAGGCTCGGAGAGTGAGATTTTTGCAGTCAGAGGGGATTTGTCGTAGAATCTGTAACCTGTAGCACTCATTAAATGGAAGTCCGTGGCTATTGGCATGTATGGCGATGGACCATCCAAATTTCACATAGCACTATTTAAAAACGCTTATCAATTCTATGCATATAGGTATTTTAGGCTAATTTTTCCTTCTATTTTTTTTAAACACAATTATTATATTATATCATGTTTTATGAGTTTAAAAACTAACTATATCTAAATCAGCATTTGTAAATTACAAATGACTGAAGATGAAATTTATTTTTATTTTGTATATTTCTTATAATTTATAATTTTACTACCCACAGATTTAAGAGACTGATTTTTTTTTCTTCGATATGTTTTTTAAAAAGTAAACTTTATGTAAAATATTATTATCGGTTAATTGAATTTAAATTAAACTAATCCGAAATAAGTGTTGTTTCGCAGTTTTTATTAACTAATAATTAATTGTTGCTGTCATGAACCAATTACCGGTTAACGATATTTGATAACCAACCCATTCGCATTAGATAAACATGGAGGCATCTTAAGAGCGGAATGGACAAATGAATGGATTCAATCAAATTAAATTAATTTACAAATGGTTTTTGATCCATGAACAAATAAATTCAATATGCGAAGAAATATTGAAAGCAGAAGTCTGGTTCGTGAGGAAAAATGATTCTAAGTTTAAATGGGAAAAATTAATTGAGGAAATGAAATTAATATAAAAGCAAATGATTAAGAAATAAAGAATGTGGTTCATTCTTTCATGAACACACAGATGTGTGTGTTTTGAAAAGGTTCTCAAACGGAGTTTGGATTGACTTAGCTTGTGTGAAAGCTCACATGGGTACATATGGAAATGAAAGAGCCGATAAACTAGCGGAAGAGGCAGCCACAGACTATACAATGCTACGAGGAAGTATTCAAGAATGAATATTATAGAGTGAAAAAAAATGAGGAACAAATAAATAAGCAAGATTTTTTTCCAATGCCCATCTCCCTTTTCATTATTGTTTAAACTGATTACCGGATAATTCTACATTGGGAGTCCTAAATTTTTCCTAACTCAAGTCCATTTCAAGTAGCGATCTTTAATGAGTATCTGACATCGTACAAGCTCAGGACCGACAGCTTAATGTCCTCTCCGAGGGACGATGTACTCAGATTTATTCACCTTCTGCGAGAATAAATCGAGGGCTTGGTGGGAATCGAACCCTGGACTACCAGCCCAGAGGTGGGTACGTTAACTACTGTGCTAACCTACTTCGCTGTCCACCTCCTTTAGAAGCTTAGCTCTTTTTGAGGTATACAAGGAATAAAGTGTATCACATTTGTTATTCAACAACCCGTTTAAATCATAAACAAGTCAGAAATCACAGTGCCATCGGTGGGGGGGGGGGGGGGTGTACAACATTACCCATGTAAGTAATGACAACGCTTAATATTCCTTAACTTTGGTGATCTATCACCAAACTATCTATCAAAAATCACTGTATTCAACATGTCTATGGAGTGTGTTTAATAAATAAACGAGAAATAAAACATCTTAAAACCAATGAAAAGGAGAAAAAAAATAAACAAACTTTGGAGTAAGTAAGAGTAGAATATAATCAAATATATTTAATCGAAATATATTAAACGAAATTAGTCAACATATATTTAATATAATTAATTAAATTAAATCAAATAATTTCAGTTCATCAAAAGAGAAAAAAAATAAAAAAGTTAAAAGAATATTTCAATGAAAAAGAAAAAATATGGAATTTAATTAATTAAAAATATGAAGGAAATTGTAAAAATAAAACTGATAAATATGAAATGAAGAAAGAATTAAAAGAGAGATATTGATAACAGAAGAGAGGGTGAGAGAAAAAGAAAGAGACATTAAAGATATTATAATAGCCAAACATTCTTAATCAAAAACAATTAAATGCTATGGAGAAGATCATTTGAAAAATGAGTATTAAGTTAATTTGAAAATCTATTTTTTTTTTTTTGTAAATTGATTAATACAGAACTACTGAAAATCAGAGATGCCTCCTTCAAACTCATTTATTTCTACTTGTTAATCTGAAAGTCGATTTAAGTTAATTCATGATTTTTTTTAAAAAAAAATAATAAAATTAAACTTCTTTTAGAAAGATAGTAACGCAATATAACCTGTGAAAGTACTTTTCTAATTAAATTATTTACCCTGGGTTTTAGAAAACCAAGTAAAAGTAGCTAGTTATATGATTAAAGATATTGAAAATTTGAATAATATTCTTTTTGCATAAATGAAAGTTAATTTTTCCTTTTTTTTTTTAACTATACAGGAAAATTAGGTAAGAGATGATAAGTGATAATTTTATTAGATACGCTAAACCAAGGAACTCGAAGGTATTAGCGTAGGCAGTAAGCGTTTAACGGAATCGTTTACTCGGTGAACTAACCGACTCAACAGTAAATATCGTTATTAAAACTTATTATTAAATTAAAGTTAATTTAATACTGTTACAGTACATTTATTAATATACAGGAACTTCCTTACTTAGTTGAAGGAAACAATTTCTCTTTGGTTTTTTTTTTCTCTGTTTGTCGCTTCACTGGCCGTTAAGCATTAAACATACCTAGGTGCTTCAGATGCGTTGAATCTTTGACGTCTAAATCCAATAAATTATATTAGACTTTTTATGTTTGAGCTGAAGAATGTTATAGGAAGCTGTCATTCACTAAGTACTTATGATCATCTGTAGGTTGATTTAGATCGTGAAAGGTCAAAACACTAAGGAAGTAATAAAATATAGAAGCTCAGAAAGGAGGACGATCAAAGATCTTGAGATCATTAATTTAAAAAATACAGTTGGATCTTAACCAACTTTGCTAGCAGACAATTTATTATCAAACTTGGGGTTTGAAATTGACATTTGAAACATGGTATCAAGAGTGTATGTACGTAACTCCAAGTGGTATTTGTTTTTAAAAATACGTAGTATACAAAACATACAAATAAATTATACAGTCTCCTTTCGTCATAATAGGTCATAAGAAGTGAATGTATTTTGTCTCTGAAAGTGACCGTCTTATCATTCATTAAGCAATATCAGACGATTTTGTGCTATCACAAAGGTCACAGAGCCTGAGTGTGTTCTATTTCAGAGAGCAGTCATTCTAACCTTTACTACACTAAATCAGACGATTTTCTGATATCACAAAGGTCATATCTAATTAATAGCTATTCCAACCAAGGAGTGTTATTATTACGCCTTCACCAGGCAAATCAATAGATAGGTCAAAGATAAATTTAAACATACACCGGTGTGAGAGTGTGTGTGGTTGTCTAACAGAGTACGGATTGACTTTACTTGAGTGAAAGCTCACACGGGTATTCACGGAAATGAAAGAGCCGATCAACTAGCGAAAGAGGCAGCTACAGACAACACAATCCATGAAGAATATGCACTCTATCTATACAGACATTTGACGAAAAGGACAAAAGCAAGAACCTATCAACAGTGGGAGACGCTTTGGCAGAGAACAACAAAAGAACTTATAACAAAAGAGTATTTCCCCACGATACAATGCCGATTAGGATGTAAAAAACCTTTCAATCCAATGGCAAATGACACAATTCTATACAAGACACAGGGAAAATCAAGAAGAACTACTATAGACTTAGAATAATCAATTTAAACTTTAAGTTGCACCTGCTCGAGAAAGTATGTACAAAATATGGAACACCTGTTAGCACCACAAAGGTATGAATTACACAAACACTGTGCCATCAAATGAAAAAGTCAGCTACCAACAAAGGAAGATCTCATGTCAAAAGAAACAATACAACTATTTAATACATTTAAAAAATATTGTTGTTGTAACAAAAAACATATTAAAAAATATAAATTATTAAAAAATATATAGTCGCTGCCCTGTCTTCCTGCGGGACTCTTTGCTCTTCACACCTCCTGATGACGACGATGGTCGAAATATCGATGTGAGTTATGTCTGTGTCTTTCTGCGTGTTTCCTTCGTTTTGAATTTATTTTATTTTAAAAAAGTCTGCTGGACCGTTTTTTTTAATTGTGTATTAAAAAAATATATATTTAACTGTTAAACAGTATAAGAATAAAGGGCGGAAAGGCATGTAAAATTTAGCCTAATAAATCACTAATGTAAAATCGTGAATATAATCACATGCAATGCCATAGGTTGTGCATGTAGGATAAACTTATAAATGTCCTGAGGTCAAGGGTACTGCTCGAGAGTAAAAACTTAAAAAAAAAAAAAAAAACGCGTTTGTAGCAAACAGAGAGCTAATCAGAAAACTATAACATTTTGTTCTAGACCTCAAAACGTAGAAATAAATCAAATCGCAATCTTTATATTTTGCATGCATATCATATATTTCTATTAATAAAGTAAAATTAATGTCATGTTCATATCCCTTCTTTATTGATGGTGACCTATCACTTATCCCTATATACAGTGGACACCAATAATGTAATCACTTTTGTAAACACCAAAAGTGATATCAATAACCGATTGATAACATTAGCCGAAGAAATAGAAATTATCATTTTACCTCGTTTATGAAGCATAAGCTGCAGGTGTAGCAAGAAAAAATCAAATGAAATACGTAATAAATGGTAAAAATATAAATTATAGCTATATTATTTAAATCAAAGCAATGCAATAAGTTTTTCATTTAGGAAATCATCCAGCTTTTTTTGTTTTACGTCTTTTTGCAGGAAATCGTTTATGAGAAACTCATACTTATAATGAAGTTCAAATTCATATTTATTTTACACTCAAAGGCGTAACACGTGAAGAGCTTTGCATATTTCCTTGTTTGTTGTAGTGAACACAGCTGGTTTATCATCCTCAGCTTTATCGTCACTTCCTGCTTTATTCTCACAAGCCTGTGTAACATCATCGCAGGTCACCCTCTTACTTTGCCAGAGATAAAATCGGGATTCTTAGAACAGCAAATTATTGCTGGGCATTTACACTGGAATTGAACTCAATGAAAAAAGTCCCCAGGTTTGGAGAAAAATTGATAAGATTAACCGATGTTCTGATCACAATAAGCGATATATTTGTAATGCATTTTGTATGTTGGGGCGAGGATCAGGAATTCCGGTAATGTTAACTGATTGATAACGCTGTCCGTGATAGCATTAAGCAGCGTCCACTGTACCTTTAAAATTGTTTAGTCTTCCAAGAGAATAGACCATATCCCCATTAGTGGCCGTCTCACAAGAAAACACTCATAGGTCCAACATTGACCCTTTGTGACACCACACAATCCAGATTTGATTACTGATTGGGAGTGTTACCTCTATTCTATGTTATTTTTAGCAGATTGTCACTAATTTATTGTTAAAAGAAGATAAATTATTAATTAATAAGAAGATTTTAAGTGCCTTAACAGTACCCATTCAATCGTAAATAGAAAACGTATAAAAGTTGAATCACAGTGCATTAGGCTTAGTTGATTGAATTCGTGCTATATTTTCCAGTTTGTCAGCAATGACCACCTTATTTGAAGTCATTGTCACCCTCAAGAATGACAAACTCAATAATAGTCATTCAAACTACAAAGCAAAATTTATAGTTTTGAAAGTTTTGATTTTTTTGATACCATTGATTCTGATATGGTGATTTTCGTAGAGTAGTAATCAGTAAAAATTGAATAGGTAGTAGTCAGGTTATTCCATAAAAATCAATCAATTTTTTTTTCTTTAAGTACTATAAAAACAAGAAGAAAAGAATATTGGTTTTAAGGGTTTGACTTCTTGTTATCAAAGAACATGCAAAATCAAAAACTTAAATGAAACAGTTGGGTTATAGAGAAGAAAGAGAAGGAAATTATAAAGACATATGTATACAATGATATCATAGTAGAGAAATTGAATTAAGAAAAAACATATGTATAAAAAACAAAGATTACATATATACACTATTTAGTTATCGAGGATTAGGTTAAAATTAATAACATCTTATTTCAAGCCAACGTTACACCAACAGTTTTAGGTATTCTCAAGGTTAAAAACAATTTATTGAAAATTAATAATGCTATAAACAACCTTAAAAAAATACATTCAAAGAATATCAAATACCAGAAAACAAAACCATAAGCAACAGGAAAAAAAAAAGAAAAAGAAACCAAAATATGCTTTTTATAGACAATGTCTTTTTCTGCATTTTAATTAACTTTTTCTGTGCTGGTTTTTGTGTTTCTGTTTTCTGATATTTGATATTCTGCGGAATTTTTTTTTCAGAGTTGTTTATAGTATTACTAATTTTCAATAAATTGTGTTTAGCCTTCAGAATGACGAACAATGTTTTGTAAAATGGCAGCTTCAAATGAGATGTTATTAATTTGGACTTAATCTTCAATAATTAAATTAATACTTTGAACAATCCCTGGTCGAGATGGTATATATATATATATATATATATATATTTATATTACAGTATTTCACTTTCTTGAGTTTCGTTCCAATGTAAAACAATTCACAAAACATTTCTTTTATAATTTTAGACAACATTAAAACTTGGTATTTTCATTCTACTGAAGGGACAGTATTGCACAGTATTATTCTATTTAGTTATCTACTATAGTATCATAAAAATGTTTAAGATAACGAACATCTAAGAATAATGATAGAAGAGGTAGAATAAATCAGGAATCAGTGAGCATTTATAATATTACAAATCTCAATAGTGGCACAAGTATTTTATACCTGAAATAGAATACCTATAGAAGGGATAGGCCAAACAATTATCTTTCAGGAAATTATTACAAAATTTCTTACTATAAGTGGTTTTTGTTGAGGCGATTCTAAGAGATGAATGGCATTGAGCTTTTATTGACTTTGAATCAATATGACCAGGACGAAATTGATGTGGTTTTTTTTTGTTGCCTGAGCAATAGAATCGAACAGTTACAATGCAAGGTACCGTAAATGACGAAATTCGTCATTTAAGGTCGTAATAAGAATTGTGTTCAGTTCAATAACAAACGCCAGTCATTATATTGCATCAACACGATCTGGACGTCTTCTTAGGACATATAATAGACTTTCCAACGTTATAGACCTTCTATCTCTTCAGCTAGCACTCTTACAAACAACAAAACTGAACTTCAATCATTCCAAATCAAATTATTTTATTCAACTGTCTTCTTTAAAAAGTATGCCAATTTTCACTTTCGTTCGTTGTCTATTTAATTTCTCAAGTTTTCTGAACTTGGTTTTCAACACTTCAGGTAAATTGAACACTAACTCTCCAAATGATTTATTCTTAAATTCCACATTGATAATCCAAAATATGCTATAAATCTAACATATGCTATAAATAAACATATCGTTTATTTTCCCTTCAGTAGTTTTGTTAAAACATTTACAACACATGAGTATGAATGTTTCTATTTTTTTTCGGATACTAATTATTTTATTCATCTGGAGACATCATAATATGAATAGTAGAGAAAAGTGGTTAATATTGGAAAAGACCTCCTTAGTAGAAAAGAAAAACTCAGAAACAAAAAAAAAGAAACATTCACTATTTTCTACTCAGTATATTTAGGTGAGTAGCATATTAAGCAATGAATAGTAAGTAAGTTGAGAAGCAGCTCAAGAACATAGATATATTCAGTATGGTGGGGATTTTCATTGAACAAAACGTGGGAAGCTTTGATTGAATTCAGGAAACTAATGGCTCTATCAGAGGAGGTATATGAATGTTTTGGCGAGGATACTGGGACAGGGACAGGACGTATTCCTTATACTCTTATTATAACATTACTCCTTTGAGAAACGTTAAATCACTTTTCATTTGTACTATTCATTATTAATAATTTCCAACTTACTATATTATACAATATTGTATTATATTGAATGACTATTATCTTAGAGATAGGTTTACCAAATGAGACTGACGATTTTTTTTGTGGAATAAAAAGAATAGGTTAACCTACCTTTTCCAAACTACATTAAATTAATTACTATACAATACTTATTCATTAATATATAATTTGTTATATATTAATATATTTTATATACATAATAAACCAACACCCACCTACCAATAGATCAGAAACAGAAAGCGAACAGGAGTTCACTGCAAAGTGAGGCTCATGTTTTTGCCAATATTCTTATATCACAGAGGGACTGTGCAACGTCTATACCCATTGTCGGAATAACGGAGGCTTCGGTGGACAACGGGTAACTGGGACTGCACTCATGGACCTACAAACTCTACTCTCCTATTGGTCAAGATCGTAACAAATCATATTCCTTTCCCCGGACAACTCATAGAAAACAACATATATATATACATATATGATCTTGCTTATTTTTATTAATCCATCCAAATGCACTTTCACGATCAACCTGCGCAAGAGACTCGGATACACACCTACACTGCGCATTCATGAACAACACATACCAGTTACAAACACCTTTAGGTACCTTGGTGTTAACATCGACAAGAAAATGTCACTAAAAACTCATGTCAGCTGCACACTTGGCAAAGCCTATGGAGCCAGGAGTGGCATTTACTATTTGTTAAGGCCGGGCTCTGGACTCTCTCTTCGGACCAGAGTGAACCTCTATAAAGCACTCCTAAGACCAATCGTTGCGTACGGAGTGACAGCCTGGGCTAAGCCGGCGGGTAAGTTGATGAGACGCATTTACGCGTTTCAGAATAAAACCCTCCGACTTATCCTGGGTGCACCACGCTACGCAACGAACGAGTTCCTCCATAATGAGGTCAAGTTGGAGCGTCTCTCCAGGTTTGTCCGCAGGTTGGGCAGGAAAGAAGATAGGAAAAATGCCGATTCGGCTAACCCTCTGATTGCGGGCATTCAGGGGCTTTTACCCAAAGATGTCGCAGATGAGGAGGTTGGGATGACCAGGGCTGCGACTCCTACAGCCAACGACCAAGCAGGGGACCCAGCAGGTTGACGTTGGCCAACATCTGTGATGTACAACATTTAATATTGGTTTTTATTATTACTAGTATTATTATATAATTATTATTATTTGTAGTAGTATTATTATATTATTAGTCTTATTATTATTATTTTAACATTAACATTATCATTAACTCTATTAGTACTAGTATTAACAGATAAATTATTATTTGTATTATCATTGCTGTATTATTAATATTCTTATTATCATCGTTACTATTATTATTATTATTGTTATTATTATTATTACTGTTATTATTATTATTGTTACTCATTATTAGAAATTAGGATTAGTATTAGAATTACTGTTATAAAGTATTATGTAATGAACCCATTAGTAAATAATTAATATAATTAGTTGTACATTAGCTTATAATTATCATTATAATGAACGAAGGGGAAAAAGCCCGGTGGAGAGGACCTAGTCCTCTCTGTACGGCTACCCCAGTATTTATAACTGGAACTTGTTCCCAATAAAGAATTTATTCATTCATTCATTCATTGCTTATTTTTGTCCTGATCAGTCTTTTGGATTTCTTTTCCAAAGCACTTATTACTCCTTTAAATTATCTAGGAACTAGGTATATTAATTCACCCTATGACTTGCTGTCCATTTTGTAAAAGCATTTATTATTTCCGACGTTTCAATGAAATGAAATTTCAGTCAGAAATAAAATATTTACTTTAAAATATAGAAAGATTTTTCTATACCACGAACACAACAAGCAAGAGAATAATAAGAGATTTGGAAAAGAAATTCAAAAAATTGATCAGGACAAAACGAGGCAATCAGAAAGGAGGATAAATATTATTGAAAGTGCACTCGTAAAGAGTTTCTATGGAAATTTAATGAACAATAGTTCGGGACTTTACAAACTAGATGAAAAATTAATAAAAGCAATCTTGAAGACTTGTTAACTTGTTATTATGGTTTTTATTTTTTGTTCTTGTTGTTGTTGTTTCATTTAGCTCTCTGATGATATTGTGACGAAAGGCCTTAAAGTATTTTAATTAATATACATTGTTTATTGTGGTATTTAATTCATATATTATATCAAGAGTTATTGCTGATTATTAATTTATATACATATATATATATATATATATATATTATATATATATCTCATCACTCTCCCTTGAACCCTGCACTTGGGAGGGGAATGGTGGAGTGCGGACGGAGCAGATGCCAAACCTGTCTTATCATAAACCCTAATCCCTTTTTTACTTCCCCCCATAGCAACATTAACTACCCTTGTCCTCCCCACACCTCATGCACATCGGTTAATTGCGTTTACCGTTTGGACTGCACCCAGTGTGATGCATTCTACGTTGGTATGGCCTCTACGCAGCTCAACTTACGTATGAATGGTCACAGGGCTTCCGTTGGTCAACGCAAAAACCTCCCTATTGCTATCCACTCTAATTCCCATGGACTGGATTTTAATCACTGCTTCCGGGTTTAAGTCCTTAATCATATCCCTGTTCCGTCTTCTCGGGTTACTTTAAGAGCTTCAGAGGAGGCAATTATCTGTCTTCTCAAAGCTCGCTCTCCTCCTGGCCTTAACTTGTACCGTTAATTTAATTATTTTTTTATCTTTTATTTTTTTTTATCATTTTTTTTTATTTATTTATTTATTTTTTTTTAAATTGTTTATTGCTTCATTTACTTTCTTCTCCTTCTATTATTTTTATTTGCTTTTATTTGTTCTTTTTAGTTATTTTTCTCTCTGTAGTTAGTAGCTTACCTAGGGCGGCCGGCAGAGTGCGTGCGTGTTCGTTTGCATTCGGCCTACCACTCAGTTAGCTTCAGCTACTCAAAGGGACTACTTCTACCCGATGACGACGACTGTCGAAATATCGTAGTGGGTCTTTTGTGTGTATCTTTATTTGTTTTTTCTCTTTCATGTGTTAACTATATATATATATATATATATAGTTCAATGTACATAAAGAAACGTAGAGAATTTAAAAACACACACTTACAGTCTCTAATTTTCGGTTGAACCGTCTTCAGGAGAGAGAAGAAAGGGAAGATAAGCATATTTCCCTTTCTTATCTCTCCTGAAGACGGTTCAACCGAAAATTAGAGACTGTAAGTGTGTGTTTTTAATTTCTCTACGTTTCTTTATGTACATTGAACTGTATTTGTTCGTTTCGGATCGTATTTTCATCAAAAAAGTGTATATATATACAGAGAGAGAGAGAGAGAGAGAGAGAGAGAGAGAGAGAGAGATTTTTAAAGCTGCACAGCAGACCTTCTTTTAAATATGTTGAATTGAAATATGCAGCAGCCTCTGCGTTAACTACTTTTTTGCTGACTGTCTCTAACTTTTGCTCACTGAAAGTTAGAGACTGTCAGCAAAAAGTCGTTAATGCAGAGGCTGCTGCATATTTCAATTCAAGACTTACAGACATATACACATGTACATATATATATAAACTAAAATTTTCAAAAGAACACACAGAAAAGAAATCGCTGAACTCACTACTATATTTCGGTGTTCTCGTCGTCAGGAATAGATGTGAATTGCTCCAAAGGCTGATAACGACTCTCTCGTTCGCTCTCTCTCTCTCTCTCTCTCTCTCTCTCTCTCTCTCTATGTATATATATACTCTCTCTTTCTCTCTCTCTCTCTCTCTCTATATATATATATATATATATTCATATCAAACCACAATATGAGATGAAAAAAAAAAAGACTAAGATCTTTTAACTGAAACAAACATTATTCGTCAATGTCAAAAACCCAACATCTTCTCTTGACGATTTGATTCAATAATCAAATTATTGAATAGCGAATCTTTGTTATGTTTCTTTCTATGTGTCACACTTTATATTAATTATGCATATATATAAATGATCAAATCATAATATCAAATGGGAAAACAAGACTAACGTCTTTCAACCGTAGACAGAATCGGAAAAGAACTTCTACTTCTTCCATCTTTAATCACCCCCCTTCTATTTCCTACCGTAAACCTGCCAATCTAAAAAGCATTTTCTCTCATATTTCCCCTCAGCCTTCCAATCCTGTTCCTGGAATGAAACAATGTGGACGCCGTGGCTGTCAAACTTGCCTGATTGTAAATCCTAATCCTTCCTTCGATTCCCCTCTCCACCATAGTTCCTACCCGGTTCAGGTCAATTCCTCCTGTACCTCGAGCAACTGTGTTTACCGACTGGATTGCACTCAGTGTGACTCCTTTTACGTTGGCTTAACTTCTAATAAGTTGAGCCTTCGTATGAATGGTCATAGGGCTTCAGTCGGTCAACGCAGTAACTATCCTGTAGCCATCCATGCGAACTCGCATGGACTCAGTTTCAATGACTGTTTCAGGGTTCAGATCCTGAAACAGATCCCCGAATCCAACAATAAAGTTATCCTAAGAGCTTCAGAGGAGGCATACATATGCTTACTTGATGCTCGCTCTTCCCCCGGACTCAACCTCAACCGATAATTTATTTATGATTTATTTATTTATTTATTATTTTTTATTTATTTATTTATTATTTTTTATTTTTTTATTTTTTTATTTATTTATTTATTATTTTTTATTTTACTTTTTATTTATTATTTTTATTAATTTTAATTTGATTTATCTACTTTTTTATAATTTTTTATAGTTATAATTTTTACTCGTTCCTTTTACGTCTTAATTTGGCTCTTCATTTCCTTCCCTCCCTTCCCCCGCTTGGTGGTAAGTGGTGGGGTACTGGTTGCGGTTTCCGAGTTCAGTACCGCCCTGTCTTCCTGCGGGACTCTTCGCTCTTCGCTCTTCGCACCTCCTGATGACGACGATTGTCGAAATATCGATGTGAGTTATGTCTGTGTCTTTCTGTGTGTTTCCTTCGTTTTTTATTTTATTATATATATATATATCTACTCTATATATATATATATATATATAGATCTCCGTGGGGAGATCTCTCTCACTTCGTCCTCTCTACTAGTCTACTCTCCTGATGACGAACAACAGTTCGAAATATTGAATTCTGTAAGTTTTCTTTGTATTCTCTTTTCTGTGTCGTGCTTTGTGTAATTTAAAGTTATATATATATATATATATAGTTTCGCGCTCCACTCTTCGACGTGGGGACTTTTCTCTCACTTCGTCCTCTCTTCTAGTCTACTCCTGATGAGGAACAACAGTTATAAATATTGAGAATTTAGTAAGTTGGTTTTTATTCTTTTTTCTATGTCCTGTTTTGTGTAATTTAAATATATATATATATATATATTGGTATAAATAGTCAGCAGATCTTCTTTTAAACAAGTATCATTAAAATTAACCGCAGTCTCGGCATTCACGATTTTAAGACTGAGAGATTCGATCCTACGAACTAACCTCCTGCTAACAGGGTTCAACTGGAAAAGGAGTTGGCTAAGTGACATGTTAAATTAAAATCGATGACTCATGCTTAGTCATTGCTATAAATAGATTAAAAGGATAGTACAGGTTAATATAAAGAGAAGATTAAAGGTCAATAATGAACAAGAAACAAGCAGTTTGAATAAAAGAGTTGAATTTCTTGGTCTTTCAACTCTATTATTTTCAACTTCATTATTGACCTTTGACCTTCTCTTTATATTAACCTGTACTATCCTTTTAATCTATTTATAGCAATGACTAAGCATGAGTCATCGATTTTAATTTAACATGTCACTTGGCCAACTCCTTTTCCAGTTGAACCCTGTTAGCAGGAGGTTAGTTCGTAGGATCGAATCTCTCAGTCTTAAGATCGTGAATGCCGAGACTGCGGTTAATTTTAATGATATATATATATATATATCAATGATCAAACCACAATATGAAAATGGGAAAACAAGACTAAGTTGGGTTTTTGACTCTGGCTAAGACCGCTTGTTATCGGCAGTACTGTTTCTCAGCTCTTGTTTTGTGGTAATAACTAAAGGATAATTGTTTTAGTAAAACTAAATTGTTCCTCAGCACTGTACTTCATCTCTTGTTCTGTAGTAATGACAAAAGGATTATTTCTTTAGTAATAATAAATTGTTCCTCAGCTCTTTTGTGGAGTAATAACTAAAGAATTGTTCCTATTTTAATAATAAATTGATCCTCAGTACTGTTTCTTGTTCTATAGTAATTACTAATAAGATTGTTTCTTCACTAACAATAAATTGTTCTTCAGCTCTTCTTCTGTTCATATTCAACCAAAGCGCCCGCCTATGGTTCTTATCCTCGTGAAGCAATACCGTATTGTAAGGTATGTTTGTTGTCAGTGCTTGACTCTGAAAGCATTTAAAGCTGGAGTGTTCCTTGCAAGGCTTAGTTTATAGGTTTTTGTCACAGAGTTAACAAACTGGTGCAAACATCACTTGCCAAATATTAAAGTTGTGCAATCTCTTACTGTTAAATGTATTGCCAATGCCTACAGGAAAGGCATTATTCTTCATGGAAACATACCTGTCTTGCGGCAGTAGATTTTTGGCATTTCGCAACACTTCACCTTTCTTTTATTATAAATGGCTGAGGCGGTATCACACACATTCATAGTTTCGAAGAAAATGAACAAAAGAACGTTCGAAAAAAGAACAAAGTAAATTGTTTTCTCATAAATACCAACATTCTTAATGGAGTGCTTCAGGGTATTCCCCTTTTTCACGCTTGTGAAAGTACAAATGATCTAAGTTGGATTCCCATCCTTTTAAAATCAAGGAAGGTCAACATGATTTCCAATAATGATTAATTTTCCATGGACAGTAAAGTATTAACATTATTAACATCAGTATCATTTTTATTGATACTTATTAATATCATTGTTAAAATTTATCTCGAGGTACAAAAATGCTTCTATATATTCTATCTACTAACTATATATATATATATAGTTCGGACTACGAAAAGGTCAGTTATTCAATAAAATATCAAAAAAATGAAATTAATTCTGAAGACTTGTGAACACCATATAGGTCACAGCGTTTGCGTTCACAAAAAAATAAGCACTTTATAAGAGGATCAGTTGAATAAATTTTTTGTCGAAATTACATGGAGGGAAAGAAAGGTTATTAAAGTTAAAAGAACATTTAGCAAACATTTCAATCTCCATCTATGGTTGTTTACAGTTTTTTCCTTAGTCTTTTTTTCACACACTAATAGAAGCAGGTAAACGGCTTTAGTGTTTTACAAGAAGCGAAAGTATAAATTATTCATGATTCAGCGCTCATATAATACAGGGGTGAGCCACCTTACCCGTGAAACATCGAACATAGTGTCACCTATCCAATCATCACATATCCCCTATGTTGCTTAACATCAATGATCAAACGATATGATCAAATATTACTATATATTCAGTTCAACTGTTCCATTTGTTTGAATAATTAGTAAAACTAAATTATTTATTCTCATAATACCAGAAACAGCAACTAATTATTCAAAGCGTATATTCTATTATTTAAAATTATATATTTAATATTAGTACAATATCCTTACTACTTCATAAATTAATATTTATTATATTTGGAACACCAAATATTTAAAATACGGCTATATCTATGCTATATACGCATCCATACATTGTACGATAAATTTATTAGTAGTGACAAAAAAAATTTCCGTTTTCATTGAATATGTTGATATTTTGTTTTCTAAACATACTTTATTTGTTAAAAGAACTACATATATTATTATCTTCTTATTAGTTATTTAAATATTAAAAAAGACATATTTTACACTCTTGCAAACTAAGTTTTATTACACTATAGTTTTGTTGGCCTTTTGCTCTACACTTGTTGTTTGCCTGTAACATTTTCCATTACACTTAAGTACAAGGTCTCTGGATAAACAAAGATTGATGATCAAAACAACTCATTTGAGACGCATTGAGTTCTTCTATAGGTTTATTGGCTTGTAGTCAGAAGGGAAGCACAAGATTGGGTTATGGGAAGTGGACCATGTATCACAGTATATGCAAGAGGTGATCAAAAAGTAAGGACATTTTTGAATGTTCGAGTGCTCTGTACTTCTTAATTTCAACTGTTGTTGTTGTTGTGTTAGTACATTCTTCACGATCATATGTTCACAGTTTTGACTATAGAGCGTGTGTTGTTCTTATGTGAGGGGCTAGATGAGAATATTGAGGTTAGAAGCGTGTTTGCGTGCTCGGTGATTTTTTGATGTTGAAAATAATGGAGCAGAGAGTTTCTATTAATTTTTATGTAATAAATAGTATACAGTGTTCAGAAACTTTAAAAATGTTGACAGTAGGGTACTGTGAGTCAACTTAAACAAATAAATTGTGTATAAGCATTATAAGTTATTCCACAGGTAATAAATATTTAAACAGCAAAAAATCGCCGAGCACGCAAACACGAGTCTAACCTTTATGCCTCTCACATAATAACAACTCGTGCTAAATAGTCAAAACTGTGAAGAAATAATTATGACAAGTCTGCTAATACAACAAAAAATAATTTTTAATTATATTGTACAGAGCACGCGAAATTCAAAAAGTGTCCTCACTTTTTGATCGTATATGAATCGTATATGAAAACTGTCCTTACTTTTTTATCGTATATGAAAGAGTGTCCTTACTTACACACCTCGTATATGAACAATATGCTGTAAATTGGCATACATATAGACCTTGTAAATAATGTCCAAAGACATGTAAATACCACACAACAATCAAAAGTACCTAATAGGCTGTGGCTGCACAACAATAGACTCATGATTTTTAGAGCATACACGCCTCTATGAATACTTCATTGATTCATTAAGAATAAACATAGCATGAAACATTCAATTAACTTTCACGCAACAATAGAGGTGTAACATAGCTATGCGCTATTGAAAACCCAAAGCTTTTGTCAAAGTTATTCAATTCTATAGATTTAATTAAATATATTTTTTTCAATCCTTTTGGTTGTTTGGGACATGTTAGAAATGTTCTCAAGAGTACTGAGTTAGAAACCTACTGTTTTAAACACCAATTCAGATAGCAGGGACAATTAATATAGTCCTAAACCTCAAAACACCATCTAAGTCCCAGTCTTGTCAGGTAATTTCCTTTCAAAACTGATAACAAAGACCCTACTCTCAGACCGCTACTTATCTCCGTACAGTCCTCAGTCCTCAGCCTCATAACGAAACTTTCTCATATTTACCTTAATCCAGAGTTTCGACATGCTTGCATTATCACCAGAGACTTCTTATACATGATAGTTCTCAACCCAAATATGTAAACATATACTGAACAATTGTATAATAATGTACAAACAATGCTCTACTTATCTTCATTCTTTTAACATTTTTTAATTATACGTTCAAAATTTCAATAGAGAAAAAAAGGCCCAAAAAATGAATTGAAATTTTTAAAATTATAAAAAAAATTGTTTGTGTGCATGACTTTGAGTTTAAATTTGCTTCGAATACCTCTGCCAAATGTAACTAAATTAAAATGAAACTAGTTTATCTGAAATGGCGAATGCATGTATTTTACTTGAAATTAAAATACGAATTTCAAATTATGTTATTATTTAACGATTTTATTTTCATAATATATGATTTAGGGTGGTTTTTATATTCGGTAATTGAATTAATGGGTGTACTACAGTATGAACGGTATACTATACATTACTAGAACAAACAGTAACAACTTACGTAAGTAAGCAAGTTTATAACGTAACTAAAACTGTGTGTCGAGAATTGTCTATATACAACGTAAAAATTATTTTCACCTGACATACTTGAGTCAATTAAATTGCAACACAATAAAATTGAAAATTTTGCTGGGCCTTTTTTGAAAACATCTTTTACATATTTCTACTAAAAATCACACTATGCCAGTGGTCTATATAAAAATATTTCAATTTAGCTGTTCAAATTATCAAATATATAATTACACAAGAAACCACAACTAATAAGTTCAATTATTTTATTGAAATACACTGAAAATCCTGTAGCATACAAATTGTACCAACTATTGAAAGATTTTAAGGAATTTACTTTCAGACACATTTGTATCAAATTAATTAAGATGAGAAAAGTTCAAAAGAAAGTCAGCCACAATGACATTTCTGTTCGACAAAATGAAAAGAAACACTTCCTACTTTCTTATATGGGATCGCATCAAACCATCTATTTCTACTTGATGCTTCCCACAGTTCAAAATGCATTGGCATCACATAGCCATTATGGGGTCGAACAACTCTCTTTCCGTATTTTCCCATCATTTTTTGAATTAATTGTTGTGGAAATCTAATCTTCGATGATTCAAAGAAATTCTTTATGTAGACTATAAAGGTAATGTTGAATATCTTTCTTGTTTTGAAGTAACAATCAGTGTAAAGTTGAAGCAGTATAGTACACTGATTCTAACCAATCTTCAATCATAAGAGCTTAACAATATATTCTATGACATATATAATAGAAGCTCTATCATAGACAAATATAAGGTATCTCAAATTATACATGAATAAATTCTAACTTATCTTTTTTTCTTCGCTATAGGCAAATAATCACAATTTATTGTGAGTGTGTGTGTGGTGTGTGTGCACGTTATATTTTACTATATTTTATTGTAAATCACTGTTTCTATCCTATACCTCACAGAATTTGACTGATTGAGGTAAAATTCTAATATAAACTCTACTTCGTGTGATGAAAAAATATATGATTCTCTAGGAAGTAGAAGAGATTTTTTTTAGTCTAATTAGTAGTTTTTGTGCTTATAAAAATATCTACCTTTTTCTATGTGTTCAATAGACCAAAAATAATTGAACTTGGATTGAAATGTTCCCAAGATTAGTCAGTTAAATTAAATGTTTTATGATGTATGTCCTATAGTAAAAGGCACTGTAAGTCTAAAACAATTCGACATCTATGTTCCTCTGATAGTTGTTTACGTTTACTTCATCTGTTTGGCTAGCTGATGGTCAAATGAAAAGTTACATTATGGGATGATACAGCCTAGGTAGAGTTGAATGAAGTTAGTATTCTTTGAGAGCTGTTCATTATAACCTGTTTTGATATTATTGTGCGTACTCGAGTCTATCAGCCAAACCGCTATTCTTCATTATACCATGACGTAAATATAATGAATTTTGTTTGGTACAGTCATCTTTGTACTCTCAATAAAATATTTTAGGAGGGCGCAAACTCCTTTATAAGTTGTTTGACAAATTTGACATAGGAATTTGCATGCATAGGCATAGGAGTTCTGCGGTTTATGTGAAATCGTTTTTACATATATATAACAGTTCAAGATTAAAGATAGGTAGCACACTTACAAACTCAAATATTCGGGCAATCCGTCTTCAGGAGAAAAGAGATACCAACGACCAACGAAGAGTTCCATGCATGACAGTGCAAATCGTAATTAGCAGCTCCGGACCAGAGGTCCACTACTGCTAAATTATCATCCTGATTTTTTTTGTTTTGGTCAGTAGGCATTGTCAATACTGGGGACGTAAGTCTGTCAGGGAAAGGAGTCGTATTCGTGGTCGTATGGTCTTGCAGTTTTGCATTATCTGAGGTACTGTATTATTTATAAGTCATCAGGTCGTCATATTTAGCTCAGAAAGGGAGCTATTAGGTATCATGGGATTGGGAAGGGTTGTTTGTTGGATTCAGGTCCCGAACAAGGAGATTTGGATGGGTGGACAGTTTTTTGCCTTCATTGTTAGCAAGTCGACTAATGTAGCAATCAATTGATTCCCAATTCAAACATGCTGAATATCTTTATTTTTAACATACCATGGCACCATGCTATAAGGCGGGCACATTTATTCTGTACAACTTGGATGCAGTTCTTTTTCGTGGGTGCCGCTCCAAACCAGACTGAGCATCCATGTGTCATAGTCGAACGAATGACCGCCTTATAGACAAGGTCCTTCACTGTCTGTGGAGTACTACTTGATTTGAAAAGAGATACAGAGACCAACGGCTAGTGACCGACACGGCAACCGCCAGTGCTGTCCTCCGTACACGGCCTTGAAGTAATAGCATTAAGAGAAAATATAAACAGAAGTTCAGATAAGCAATACAAGTTGGGAAAATATGAATAATTCAGAGACAATTGGAGAAAATTTAAAAAAAAATTATCCTTTAAGTTTTAAACCCTAAAGGTTTTAAACCTTAAAAGAAACTTTTTTTATATATATATTTCTTTTCTGGTATTTATTTATTTCCTTTCTCCTTCTTTGTTATCTTTTTCTCTACGTCTTTATTTATTTTATTTTATTCCTTACCTCTAGTTTGTTCTATATATTATACTATATTTTTTAAGATACTCATTTTTAACTAGTTTCCTCTTTACATCTTTTTATCTTACCTTACCTTTTACTTATTATTGCAGATATATTTTGTTGCATTTTATTGATTTAATATTTTTTTAAATTTTCTCCAATTCTCTCTGAACCATTTATATTTTTCCCAACTTGTATTACTTATCTGAATTCCTGTTTATATTTTCTCTTAATTCTATTACTTCAAGACCAACGACCAACGAATATTACCATGCACAACAGTGCATGTCGTAAATAGCAGTTCCGGACCGGAGGCCCACTACTGCTAGTTTCTCATCCTGCTGTTTTTTGTTGGGTCAGTAAACAATGTCAAGAATGGGGGAGTCAGTCAGTAAGGGAATATGTCGGCTTCGTGGTCGTTTGGTCTTCAGGCTTTGCATTCTCTGAGGGACTGTATGAGGTACCCGGTCAAGACCGGGTACGGAGGGCAGCATTGGCGGTTGCCATGTCGGTTACTAGCCGTTGGTCTCTCTTTCTCTTTTCCCTTGAAGACGGATTGCCCAAAAACTTGACTTTGTAAGTGTGTTTCTTTACTTTGTGTGCTACCTATCTTCAATTTTGAACTGTTATATATGTATATATATTTAAGTAACATTTACATAGGATAGTAGTACTGGGCTCAATGGTCAGTTATGGTGTCGTGACCATGAAGTTATGTTATGGACTTTTTGGATATTTTTTCTTCAAATATAAGTGTTTTAACCATTTAATTAAGTAATAATTAGGCGGCATTGCCTAAGTAGAGGTTTGTTGCTCAATGTAGGTGATATAAATAAAGCCCTAAACGCGGTTATCAGTTAATTACTTTCCTTGCATAAGGTAGAAGCTGTGGTTTATCAGCCGCCCGTTTGTATATTCCATTAATGAAGAGTCTTCCGATGATAATCTAATATAAAATCTGTTTATTAAATCATTAAGGACGCAGAAGCAAGGCGTGCTTTCCGTGAAACTTGTTATACCCATTTTAGATTTGAAATGACACAAACGTATAAAAATGATGAAAAAAAGAATGGTTACAAAAGTGCTGATTACATATTAATTCATTTGGACAAGTATAATCACGTAAAGGTAATTTACATTAAAACAAAATCATAGAAAATGATCAAAAACAACAAATAGAAACAAACCTAAACTGATCAACAACCTAAAACAACTTCTTCCCTCAAGCTTGTGCGTTCCTCTTTGGAGTGATTATTCCATGTTTAACAACACCATCTTCTTTAATAAATACTTAAATCAGTATATCATGGTTTAATAGTACCAACATCAATGTTGAATACCTTGGTTGAAAAATAATTATATTAAATTAACATGTTTTCTTTTATATTTACGACACCGGTGTGTCACTCAGTTAGCTAAATACAGTTTAAAAGTCCATAAATTCACTTCTATATTGAATTTCCAAGTTAGATACACCCAAATCTGCTGTTAAAGTTTCAGCTTGCAGTGACTTATGATGGCTGAGTTTACTAGTAACTAGGGCTTGTCGGTTTTTAAAAACCGGTTTTTTGGAGAAAATTATGAAATTCAAAAATCGTTTTTTTAGTAGAAAATATCGATTTTCAATTTATGAATAACACTTGAAAAAAATTTGAAAATGACAAATGTGTCCAAATGTACCAGATTGATAAAAACACTGTTGCAAGCAGTTTGGATCTTGGAATCATATCGGTCCGATTTAATAATATGGTTATTATAATATGTTTACAATAAATATAATATGGTTATAATATAATATGATTAATAATATGGTTATTATAAAAATATGAAAACATATTGTTTTTATTTATTCGAACCCTTTGCTCAATAACTCGTTTCACTATTATAAAAATATTTACATCCTTATAAATGAAAATTATGCATAAACAACGAATTATTGTTTTTAAAGTTATTTAATCCTGGTCAACTATTATTTCTTTGTTCTAATAAATTGAATAAAAAAATTTTACTATCAATAAAATTGAACAGTAAATAATTTCAGTCAAAAACTGATTTTAATCGCTAAATTTTCTGTTAAAATTTTTTGATCGAATTATAGAATATTCTGGCAAAAAAATTTTTTTACGAAAATTTGAAACCGGTTAAAACCGATTTTCTGGAAAAATTACTTTTCGAAAACCGGTTTTCTAAAATGTCGGTTTTTGTATAAACCCTACTGGTGACAACATTTTTGGACAAACAATCAAATAGTCAGAAATTTTTCTAATTGTGAATTCAGTTTCTCTAATATACTAGACGACCCGCAACCCCTTGTGTCAGTCAGTTTTACGAAATTATAGCAACACTTAATAATATACATTCTCTGAATGTGATTGACAGGGATAACAGTTATTGCTATTTCTCGTTATTAAGCCATGAAAACAAAGATTCTTATATGGCCCAAGCCTTTAATATATATTCTCGATGAATCAAGATATACGAGGTGTGTAAATAAAGTAGTGAAACTGGCAACGTCGCTTTCGATCTGGCAACGCTGAAGACGCGTGGCCTTGAGTAGCGTCAGGTGCACGTGTGATGCGCCTCCAGTATGAATCTGAACTCGCCACAGTCATTTGTTTGTCCGTAGCGTTGGTTTTCGTGAAATGGTTTTTTCTTGAGCGTTTTAAAAATGAGTGACCTCAAAGTTGAGCAGCGGTGTGCAATCAAATTTTGCTTCAGACTTGGACATAATGCAACCGAAACTTTTGAAAAACTTCAGGAGGCCTATGGAGAACGTGTTTTATCAAGGGCACAGGTTTTTCGGTGGTTTAAGGAATTTTCAGAAGGAAGAGAGTCGATTGAAGATGAACCACGACAAGTGGGTGTTGCATCACGACAACGCGCCCTGTCACACTGCCATCTCAATAAACGAGTTTTTGGCCAGTAAAAACATTCCTGTTGCTCCTCAGCCTCCTTTTTCACCAGACTTGAGTCCTTGTGACTTTTTCCTCTTCCCGAGATTGAAAAATCACCTCAAGGGAACTCATTTCGGGACACTACAAAACATACAAACTGCTGTAACCGACCAGCTGAAGGCCATTCCAGAATCCGAGTTCCAGCAATGCTACAATGATTGGAAGGACCGTCTCCAGCGCTGTGTGGCTTCCGAAGGGAACTATTTTGAAGGTGACAATATCACATTGTAATTATATTTGAATAGAAAATTTAAAAAAATCAGTCTCACTACTTTATTTACACACCTCGTATATACATAATCAGTATGATCAAACCACAATATGAAAAGGGAAAACAAGACTTTGATCTTTCAACCGTAACAAGCAGTCTTCGTCAGAGTCAAAAACCCAACTGAAACACTAGATGCAGAAAACATCTCTTGAGGGGTTGAGATCACTAATCCTAAATGTTTTCCAACTTAATAACTATATATAATAAAACAGAAAATCATTTATAAGTAAAAAAAATCATTTATTTTATTACATAAATAAATGAAACATCAATTTAAGGTATATACACAGCAAAGCATATTTGTAATTTTTCTTTCTTTTAACTCCATTTTTTGTAAAGTAATTTATTACTCACGGTTTTCTCTAAAATTTATTGGAGTAATTCATCATAAACAGGAATCAACAGGTATTCTAATTTTCACCTATGTAAAAAACATTTAAACAAAAACATCAAAGTTTTATAAGTATATAGATAAAACGTCAAGATAACTTGAAAGGTGTCAATTTTAAGCAATCTGCCGACAAAACTTTTCTTTTATTCATATAGATTTTAAAAATAATAATTTCTTAAAACAATTGTTGTATACTCATTAGCTTATAATTTTCAGTTGTATTCCAAAAAAAAAGAAATCAGCAGATAGTAATAATTTCTATTTGTTTTCAAGTCATACATCTTCTTCGATTGATGATTATAAAAGATTCGTTAAATTAACTGTTGGTAACAAGAGCATGCTCTCTATCAATCTGAGTATTAGATTAATTATTAAAGTTTCGTGAAAGTTATTGTTTCACTGGTCTATAAGATTATTGTTTACTAAATTAATGATAGATAATTCTAAGAATGGAGATTATTGTTGCTGAAGCTGCCATTAGTAAGAGTACTTTAAAATCATGTTCACACCCACAGAGAGCACGGAGAGCTTGACAAATGATGTTCTAGTCGATAGCTTTCCCGATTACCTTTTGTTTAATCCTCTCGACCTGGGTCATTCCATATGAATATTAACAATATCATGAAACAAAAGCTCTATTAACGGTACATTGTTACAAGAATATCTAATTTCAAACTACATTAGTGAAATTGACTCTTTGCTGTTCTAAACACATTTAGTAACAATACAAAAAGTTTTCTTGTTTAAATCATTTTAAAAAATTTAAACTATATATACAATCTGAATAACCTACACTCAAATTTTACTTTATAAGTAAACATAATATCAGAATTTTGGGTACATCGTATATGATGCCCTATTTAGGCATAATGTAAATACTGCCATATTCATTAATTAATAATTATTTATTTATTTTTTAATTAAATGAATAAAATTTATTGCTATAAATGCATATTTCTGTAAATGTATATTGAAAAAAAAATATATTAGTAATTAGCCAGTTTTGCATACTGAAATCAAATTCCAAGACGGCTATTTAGTATAATTTAAACTTTTTAAAGCTGGAAGCGTAAAATTTTTAAAAATAATTGTTATGACCCTTTCCATTCTAATTAATGAGAGTAAGTTGACATTTGCCGAAAAACAAAATCAGTTTTCTGACTTCCTTTGCCTTTGATGTTGGCTTGATTGAAGTGGTTGACTCCATGGTACGTTTTTCCAGAAATCTTTATTATACATGGTATATCATCTTTTTTCGTTACCCATCAATTGATAAATCTACTTTGATAGCTGGTTATCCTGTCTGATGAGCTGACAGTCTGTAATTTATCCACTTTTCAAACTCATTGCTTCACGTCAAAAAGAGAGAGATAACAGATTCTTTTAAAAGGTCATCATGCATTTGTTGAAATCATCATTGTCATAGATCTTTGACACAGTAATGTCACTGATCTTTTTCTTTTTTAAGTAATTTTTCAATCATTGTAATCATAAAGTAACAATTAAATTATTAGCTAGTTATACACATGTTTGAAGTAATAGCATAAGTTAATTAGCTGATGATTCAATATGAGAATAAAAACAATGTTACTATAGTCAAATTAATTATTGATATAGCTTCTCGATCACTAATTTTTAAAGTCCAAAGATGGGTTTCATGAGGATTTTTAGTCTAAAGAAATTACAGTCCTGTTGATACGCCTATGTTTCGCCAAAAATTGTTTGGCATTTTCAAGGCTTATTTTTGAGAAAGAAACCATTTACGGTACATGTCTTTATCTATGGATATGATGCTGGTACAAAGAGGCAGGGACCGTAAATAGTTTCTTCCTCAAAAATAAGCTTTAAAAATGCCAAACAATTTTTGGGGAAACATCGGCGTATAAACAGAAGTGTAATTTTTTTAGACCAAAAAATCCTCAAGAAACCCATTTTTGTACGTCACATTAAATATAATAACACAATTAATGAGTTGTTGATATTCTCATGTGAAATTTCTACTATAAAGAACTGACTGCAGGTCATCTAACGCAGATAAACAAATCTATGGTTTCCAGCTCGTTCAATTATCAGAGATAAATGTTTTTATAGTTGTGGTGTTACATTCCAGGCTGAAAGTATTCAAAGTTTTCGTTTCCAGCTGGTCTGTTAATGCAGCCTCCGCCACGGTGCTAACTGAATGGAGAGCAGACGACGAGAGTTAAATATATATATGACCGTCTACGACACATGTGCTCTCCACTGCTTTCCCCTCCTTTATCTTCCACTATCTATTTTAGGTTTCAAAGGTTAAATAAGAGATATTATCTGTTCAACTTCAATCATATCTGTTCCCTTCATTCAATTCATTTCTTGAAGCAAATCATAACTGTTGTAAAAGAGAAAGAAGTTTTATGCATTTCATTTAATAAGAAACGTTTATAGTTTATAATAACAAACTGCTGCGTAGTCTGTTGCTGTTTGCCAGCTGAGCAGAACTTATTTTCTTCTTCTCCTTCTCCTTATGACGACGAGGTCAAAATATTGAAGTGAGCTGTATGTTGTTTTTACGTATTCTTTTATTCGAATCATTTGATATATATATATAAACTAGAATTTAAAAAAGAACACATAGAAAGGAAACCACTGAACTCACTACTATATTTCGATGTTCTCGTCTTCATACGTCCTGTATATATATATATCAATGATCAAACCACAATATAAAATGGGAAACAAAGATTAAGATCTTTCAACCGTAACAAGCTGTCTTCGTCAGAGTAAAAAACCCTCAGTTGAGGTTTTGACTCTGACGAAGACTGCTTGTTATGTTTGAAAGATCTTAGTCTTTTTTTCCCACATCAAATTGTGGTTTGATCATTGATTGTTATTTCTCGTGTTATATATATATATATTTTTTTCGATGAAAATACGATCCAAAATGGCCAAATACAGTTCAATGTACAAAATGAATATAGAGAAATTAAAAACACACACTTACAGTCTCTAATTTTTGGTTTGACCATCTTCAGGAGAGATAAGAGAGGGAACCAAACGCACTAGTACAGAGACGGTTGGGTCTCCAACCCAATATAAGAACTTCCCTCTCTTATCTCTCCTGAAGATGGTCCAACCAAAAATTAGAGACTGTAAGTGTGTGTTTTTAATTTCTCTATATTCTTTATGTACATTGAACTATATATATATATAATATATTATATATATATATATATATAGTTCAATATAAACAAAGAAACATAGAGAAATCAGAAGAACACACTTACAGTCTCTAATTTTCGGTTTGAACCGTCTTCAGGAGAGATAAGAGAGGGAAACCAAGCGCACTGGATCAGAGACGGTTGGAGACCCAACCGTCTGGTTGGGTCACTTATCTCAGATCCAGTGCGCTTGGTTTCCCTCTCTTAACTCTCCTGAAGACGGTTCAAACCGAAAATTAGAGACTATAAGTGTGTTCTTCTGATTTCTCTATGTTTCTTTGTTTATATTGAACTATATTTGTCCGTTTTGGATCGTATTTCCAACGAAAAAAAGTGTATATATATATATATATATATATATATATATACAGTAAGAAATGGGAAAACAAGACTAAGATCTTTCAACCGTAACAAGCGGTAGACCGATAAATAAAACGATTCCACAAACTAATCAAAAGAACTTACATAAAAGAAGTCGCAGAAACTTACTACCATATTTCAACCGTGACGTCATCAGATAGAGAGATAAAAAGTGAGTCACTCCTGAGTGACTGAGTAGTCACCTTTCTTTGGTGCGACTTACTACTTTTGTCTCTCTACATGATGACGAAAAGGTCGAAATAGAGTTGTAAGTTTCTGTGATCTATTTTATATATGTTCCTTTACAAAAAACGGTAAAAGCTAAGTTGAAAGTAAATTTAAGTGATTTTATTTTCTAAAAAAGATATTAAAACTTAATTGAGTTTAGAAAATCCTTCCTAACAAAAAATTAAAGTGATTTAACTGGACTATTGTCAAACGCTATATTTATGAGTTAATTGTTGTCTGTGATATTATCTTTAAGTATCGCCATTACTTTGTTCAGTATATTGTAAAGTCCTAGTTGTACATTCTGCAGCGTCAGAATATTCTATGTAATCCTCCTAGTGAAAAGCTCGAACAGATTTATTTAAAAGTCAAAACAACAAGGGCACCTGAGTTTGTTCAAAGAATTGTAAATACACTTAACCTTTTTCAAAATGATTAGCAATAAAATACGTTATTATTTTACAAATACTTGAAAATGAGTAACGTTTCAGCCAATGTACGCATAAGAGCTCTTCAGTATCGCTGCACTTCAAACCCCTTCAACCAGCTTTGTTCATGCATATTTGTAACAATCTTCATTAATTACGAGTGTGTTATTAAAGCTTAAGCAATCATTTAAGACACAAAATTATTGATTTATGAAACTAAATTAGATATATAATAAACCTCTTTTATTACAGCCTCTGGCATAACAGTAAATTAACGAAATCTCCAGTCTTGTTTTTGAATACCAATGTAATTTATTATGATTAAATGTATAACTTTGTATAAAAGATGTACACTTTTTTTATTGTTTAAACCGATCCCCTAGTGGGTTGAAAATATCAGCTCTTAACATTTTTTCTGTTTGATCGGTGATTCTACTTTGGGAGCCCTACATTTTGCCTAACTCAACTGTATTTAAAGTAGCCATCTTTAATGTGTACCTGACATCGTACAAGCTCGGGAACGGCATCTTAACGTGCTCTCTGATTGGACGACAAACTCAAATTTATTCAACTCCTGCGTGAATAATTTGAGGTTCAGGTGGGTATTGAACCCTGGACGAACCAGTTCAGAGGCGAGTAAAGATGTATATAGTTATTAATAAATTTTTACAGAGAATACCATTAATTCATAATTTTTAATCAGAAACCGTAGGATATCTAGGGATCACTGTGTGAGAAGCAGTATCTTACGGGAGGTTGCCTGCACAGGAACAAGAGGGAGGTAGACCCTCGACTCTTACCATTGGGTAAGTTCACAGTTAGCAGGTGGCCTAGAAAACTAATACTCATTTAGGTGAGGCCTATTCCCAGGTTAATGGGCACGTGTTATAGTTATAGTTACGTATATAAAATAATAACGTAAATAATAACATGTAATTTGTCGTTTTTTTTTGTTTTTTTTTTTGACAGAGTGAGTATAACACGAAGTAGAATCACGTGTAGTCATTAACGAGAAGGAAGCCATCACCATCTATTAAACTAATAAATATAAAGCTGTTTTGACGGTACCTCACATTTGAGAAAGACATGACAGTACTTCTTTGCTAAAGACTAGATCTGGGAACACCAGTAAATCGAGCAATGCTTCTGCTGCCAACTAGAGAGATTAGAAAATAATTTCGCGTCTTTTTCTCAAATTTGATGAAAGTTATGGATAATTTAAGAAAGAAAAGTGGAGTTTAAACCTAGAGATTCTATTAACAAAAAATGGAAAATTGCGCTTATACCGTAATCAGGCAATACTTAAAAAAAAATATAATAAACTAAATTGATGACTCGATAGTTGTGCAATCCGTAATTGTATGGTATTTACTCATACGGGGGTAAAACGATAATATAAATTCTGAACACAAAAGAAGTTTTTCTATTCAAACTACGCTTTTCAAAAACTTTGTGTTCATCTTGAGGTAGTTTACCTGATGTTTGAAACGCGTAGTCTGAATAAAAAAACTTCTTTTATGTAGAGACTTGATATTATCAATTTACCCCAGTAAAATAGAAGATGTTCAAACCCATCGATAAAAGTCGGTAAAACTAGAAATTAAGAAAGAATAATAATGAAAAATTTAAGTTTAATATAGGAAAAAATCTGGAGTGGCCTACACTCTACTTTACTATAAGTAACTCAATGTCAAATTTCTTGAGTATATAAAACATAAAGTATCATTTAAGCATAACATAAATATCTAAATGGGATATAATTATTAGCATTGCATTCGTGAGGTAGTACAGATAGTGATTGAAGGACATATCAATTTATAAACTTATTTTTGTACAAAACAAATAATTTATTATTTGCAAATAATTTCATTAGTATGACTACAGCAGTAATAACATTTTTGAAAAACCAATGTGAACATTTCTTGAAACGAAATATTATCCTACAAGAGAACATGGCTATTGCTCAAATAGCCAGTAGATTTCTTACATTGTTTACTTGACATCCTTCTACATTGAATATTAATGTAAAATTTTCAAATTTGAAACAGTAAAATACCCTTTTTTTCTCTAAAAAACATCTTAAACAGCGAAGAAAATGTTGTTTTAAGGTGATTTGTTAATTAAAGATGTACGATAATTACAGTTATTAATCTCTAAACGAAAGATTTATATTTTGAATTATCTTTTACATTTTTGGTTTTTAACAGAATTATTATACTGGGAATTTTATGGCTTCTTAGTATTTAATAAGATCATTTTCCTTCCCGTTTGTCAAATAACATATATACAAATTTTTTTTTAATGAGTGTTATCATTTACCTGCACAATATTATTCCTCTTACATCTCTTATAAGTCAATAATATATTTTCATTTTTCCATTAGAAACATCAATTTTATCTCAGTGGATTCGCTCAAAAAATTTCTAAGTCAATATAAACAATGTAAAAAAATACAAAAAATTCGACAAGTATAGCAGGTGATCTCTTAGTCTAGGATAAACAAACAGTTTTTATATCGTTATTGCTCTTTCCCGTAATTGAAACTTCATGAATTTTTTTTTATGAATTGCCAATTTTTTGTTCCATTTTTTGTCAAATTTTCATTATTTTTTAATCAGCCGTTTAGCGTCAAAAAATCATTTTCTGAAAACACAAATCGTACAGTAACGCCCGTTTAGCGAATGTAATTTTGGAAATAAATATCTCAACTCATTCTCCATATAATGTTCTATTTATAGGCATAGTTTCATTCTTGTCCGTCAAACAGTATGGCTTGTATCGCTCTCACAAGGTTTGAGATTGAATTATAAGTCAAAATTTTTACATTTTATTGAAAAAAAAATATTTCCTGTTGTTTTTATATTCTGAATATATTTTTCGTTTGTTGCATTTGAAACCTCAAAGATAATGTCAAAATTTCAAAACTCTAGGGTTATCAGTTTAGGAGAAATAAATGTTTTTAAAAAAACGGTTTTTGGCAAAAAAAAGTGACTTTCCCATCATGCATAATTCTTCCCAAACAATAGGGATCTTCGTCTTTATGAGGCCCATTTTTGTGTAAAATATCAACTTGATCCATCAAAGATTCTGGACCGTAGCGTGGTAACAAGCAATGCTAACACACGCACCCACCCACGCACCCACCCACCCACCCACACACACACAGACATCATCGTAAAAACTTCATAAAACGACTTCTGGGACCTCAAAACATGTAATTCCGTCAAAACCTCGAGATCGAATTTTTTCACGATCACTATACTTTACTTATAGTAAAGTAAAAAGTCCTATACAACATCGAAAAAAAAGTGTAAATATTTCTCTAACTAATACTATATTTTGAGCCAGATAGACTCATTGTATAGTAATTATACAGCCAGATGGATTAACTTGGTATTTCATCATAAATAATGGTACTTTGGGCTAGACTTGTTTAATCCTACACTGTCACTGTTAAATAATTTAGCTTCCTATAACCTGTAATTTTGTAGCACCGTAAATACTTCAATTCTTCAACAATACTTTAACAATGCTTATACTTCAACAAAATACTTCAGCAATGCTTTACAAGGATGTTGTTATAAAGTTGTTTTGATTATTACTAAACTTAAAATTTTCTAAAATATTTGAAATGATAACAGTCTAAGAGTAGATGGGAGGCGTTGTTGTGTACGCCGACTTGGCACTCGTTTGAACACTAGTTTGGTTACGCCATTGTACTTGTGGGCGAACTAGATTTAAAGGCGGAACTTAATCTAAGGTCATTCAATAATGTTTTCTACTTATTAATAGAACATGATTTCCTCCTATCAGTGTCATGTCCTTCCTGTATTACCGTTAGGTGTTTTATAACAGTTTTAGTAAGACTTGAGTCTGGAGTACCACCCTAGTGCTGTTAATGTACTATTAGTACAACGGGAATGTGGCTCCAAACACATTAGGCCTTTTCTCTTTCTGCCTCCTCTTATTTTCTTCTGTTCTCCTTACCTGTCTCTTCTCCTCTTGACCGGTTGACACTCATGCCTTGTCATTTGGACGTACCCATGCTGTTTATAGTACCTTATTCAGGATTAGTGGAGAGCTAGACTTAGCTCCAGATTTCACTATATGAGAGTCTGTTAATCCCGTCAGAACTCGTACCCATCCTTGAAGTAGGACCCTGCCAGGCTACTACAGCATTCTCTCTTTCCCTGGGGAGGACTCGGGTCTGCCAATGCGGCGGTTTTGACTCCTAAACTGGAGTTTATAGGTGTTGCCTAGGGTTCTGGTTTCTTTTTTTTTTCTATAATTTGATTAAATTTGGGGTTTTCTGTCCTACATCAGGACTGCCAACATTGTTTAACTGATCGTACAAAAAAATCTCCATGAAAACATACCAAATCTAATGAATTATGAAAATAATATTAGATTTATAAAATTTAATTTATAATATTACCAAAATAATTAAGCATTAAATCAATCTATTTTGCTACATTCATCTGCTTCAATTGAATGACTTTTTTCAACAATGAATTGTGTTAAAATAAATAAGTTCCCTGAAAGCAGAAACAGTAAGAGATAGAGTTTTGGCAACACAGTTAATTTCAAGAAGCAGCAATGATTGCACTACTTGGCAGTCACGAAAAGAACTAATACGAGCTATGGAAAGTGGAGCAATATGTTACAGATATTTAGAGCTGCAGAAATTATGAAGAGATACTTTATGTTTAACCTCAGCAACTGAAGAAGAAGGTTCAGAATAATGCAATAATAAAGATGTGTATAATCAGTAAATATATATCTTTATGAAATGATCAAACCACAAGTGTGAAATGGGGAAAAAATACAAAGATCTTTCAACCATGGCAAGCGGTCTTCGTCAGAATCAAAAACCCAACTGACGAAGGCCGCTTGTTACGGTTGAAAGATCTTAGTCTTTCTTCCCATTTCTTATTGTGGAGTGATCACTATATATTTCATGTTTTAACTTTACTATAAGTAAAGTATAGTGATCGTGAAAAAATTCGATCTCGAGATTTTGACGGAATTACATGTTTTGAGGTCCCAGAAGTCGTTTTATGAAGGTTTTTACGATGATGTCTGTGTGTGTGGGTGGGTGGGTGGGTGGGTGGGTGTGGTGGGTGAGTGTGTTAGCATTGCTTGTTACCACGCTACGGTCCAGAATCTTTGATGGTATCAAGTTGATATTTTACACAAAAATGGGCCTCCATTTAGACGAAGATCCCTATTGTTTGCGAAGAATTATGCATGATGGGAAAGTCACTTTTTTTGCCAAAAACCGTTTTTTTTAAAACATTTATTTCTCCTAAACTGATAACCCTAGAGTTTTGAAATTTTGACATTATCTTTGAGGTTTCAAATAGCAACAAACGAAAAATATATTCAGAATTTATAAAAACAACAGGAAATATTTTTTTTTCAATAAAATGTAAAAATTTTGACTTATAATTCAATCTCAAACCTTGTGAGAGCGATACAAGCCATACTGTTTGACGGACAAGAATGAAACTATGCCTATAAATAGAACATTATATGGAGAATGAGTTGAGATATTTTGTTTTCAAAATTACATTTCGCTAATACGTGGCGTTACAGTACGATTTGTGTTTTCAGAAAATGATTTTTTGACGCTAAACGGCTCGTTAAAAAATAATGAAAATTTGACCAAAAATGGAACAAAAAATTTTTGCAATTCCATAAAAAAAATTCATGTAAGTTTAAAACAATTACGGGAAAGAGCAATAACGATATAAAAACTCTTTGTTTATCCTAGACTAAGAGATCACCTGCTATACTTGTCGAATTTTTTGTATTTTTTTACATTGTTTACAATGAATTAGAAATTTTTTGAGCGAATCCACTGAGATAAAATTGATGTTTCTAATGGAAAAATGAAAATATATTATTGACTTATAAGAGATGTAAGAGGAATAATATTGTGCAGGTAAATGATAACACTCATTAAAAAAAAATTCGTATATATGTTATTTGACAAAGGGAAAGGAAAATGATCTTATTAAATACTAAGAAGCCATAAAATTCCCAGTATAATAATTCTGTTAAAAACAAAAAATGTAAAAGATAATTCAAAATATAATTCTTTCGTTTAGAGATTAATAACTGTAATTATCGTACATCTTTAATTAACAAATCACCTTAAAAGAACATTTTCTTCGCTGTTTAAGATGTTTTTCAGAGAAAAAAAGGGTATTTTACTGTTTCAAATTTGAAAATTTTACTTTAATATTCAATGTAGAAGGATGTCAAGTAAACGATGTAAGAAATCTAAAGGCTATTTGAACAATAGCCATGTTCTCTTGTAGGATAATATTTCGTTTCAAGAAATGTTCACATTGGTTTTTCAAAAATGTTATTACTGCTGCAGTTATACTAATGAAATTATTTGCAAATAATAAATTATTTGTGATGTACAAAAATAAGCTTATAAATTGATATGTCCTTCAATCACTATCTGTACTACCTCACGAATGCAATGCTAATAATTATATCCCATTTAGATATTTATGTTATGCTTAAATGATACGTTATGTTTTATATACTCAAGAAATTTGACATTGAGTTACTTATAGTAAAGTAGAGTGTAGGCCACTCCAGATTTTTCAACAATGAATTGTGTTAAAATAAATAAGTTCCCTGAAAGCAGAAACAGTAAGAGATATAGTTTTGGCAACACAGTTAATTTCAAGAAGCAGCAATGATTGCACTACTTGGCAGTCACGAAAAGAACTAATACGAGCTATGGAAAGTGGAGCAATATGTTACAGATATTTAGAGCTGCAGAAATTATGAAGAGATACTTTATGTTTAACCTCAGCAACTGAAGAAGAAGGTTCAGAATAATGCAATAATAAAGATGTGTATAATCAGTAAATGTATATCTTTATGAAATGATCAAACCACAAGTGTGAAATGGGGAAAAAATACAAAGATCTTTCAACCTTGGCAAGCGGTCTTCGTCAGAATCAAAAACCCAACTGACGAAGGCCGCTTGTTACGGTTGAAAGATCTTAGTCTTTCTTCCCATTTCTTATTGTGGAGTGATCACTATATATTTCATGTTTTTTATTGTGGAATATTGATATCTTTATTAACATGTCTATTTTACTATCTGGGTTTTTAAATTATAATCCAGGGTTTTTCTGAACCCAGGATAGGTAGGATATTAGTAAAATTCTCATTGGTAACACTGGAGAGACTACCCACGACCCTTGACCAGTAAGGTAGCCCTCAAACATGCGACCTAGTAGGTGTCAGCAACTAATAACTGCTAGGCCAGGGGCGCAGTAGTCTTGCATATTAATGTATAACAACTCAGAAATACCATAACATGATGAAACATACTTAACATTATGTTGCTTTTCAACATGAACTACTGTAACAAAGCTCAAGCCTCACACTACTGTCTCAAACTGTGTGTGCAGTGACATGTATTTGAGACGTTTCATAGAAATAACAGAGACTTCACCAGTTAAACATAAATTTAAATTGTAATATTTTTGTTAGCTTTAAAATTCACTATGATATGCCTAAAAATGGAGAACATTTATTAAACTTGTTTTTATTTTTAAAATACTTCCCATTAGCTGTGAAAGTCCTGGACATTGTATCAAACTTAGATTGCTTTGAAGTGATATGAAAAAGAAACACAAGTCTGAGTATTTTTTTAAAAAAATTGACAAATAAATAGCTTTTGATCTTCTTAAGGAAATCTGTTAAAAGGTTTGATCTTGGAAATCTTTTACAATGATTCTTATAAAAGCTTTCTTTTAAATTATAAAGATCCTGGCAATATAATTTAAAAAATGAAAAGAGAACATAAAAACATGTTTAACTTTAAAAATAGCTTGTCATATTGTAAAAGTTGTTTTACATTTCATTTACTCAGATAAAAAAAAAAAAAGATTGACAATATAATTAAAAGGAGAAAACCGTTTGAGAATATTTTGTAAAAAGGATATAAGATGTCACCTGAAAATTCAGCCTGGGGCGAATCGTTCAAGAATGGCACTTTATTTTAATAACTTTTTAACTACTATACTCTTAACCATACACTGAATAGCATCAAACAATATTACTTTCTGTTCTTACACAACAAAAGAAAAGCAAACAATTTACCTTAGCTTATGTAAATATTAAAAACACCTTAAATATATCTATTTCTATTAACTTCTCCGCCAACTAACACCATTTTTACTTCATATTTTTTTTTCCTATTACGATTAAGTAAAGAACATACGAATATACAACCAAACTAAATGTATAAAACCGGTTGACTCTTCATTGCTTCAGTCGCGTTCCGTCCTTTGACGTGGGGAGATCTCTCTCACTTCGTCCGCTCTTCTAGTCTTCTCTACATGATGACTAACAGTTCAAAATATTGAATTTAGTAATTGTGCAATTCATCTTTTTTCTGTGTCGTGTTTTGTGTAATTTAAAGTATATATATATATCACTATTTTTCTTTTTTATCGAGGTTTGGTCTAGCTTCAATATTCAATAATCCAACACCTTTAAGCCGATGTTTCTTCTATATTTGTAGACGTCTTCAGTGCAACATCAATACAAAATTTAATTACAACAACATGAAAAGTAATTACACTACATTATTTAATTAACATACATAATTACCTTGGTATTTTTCTATTGTAAGGAAGCAACTACATAACGGTTTGTGTTCAAATCAGTTGGTGTGCTGCCCTAGTGACCGTTTTTTTGAACCTTCTATATCAGTTTTGATAACTCAAAACTACCTAAAAAAACTCATTAAAACTATATCAAAAAGAACCAGGAAACTACAATCCATATCCTTAATTACTAAGTAATATATATAATAAAATATATTGTCTACTACTTAGCAATTAAGAAATATGGTTGTAATTTTTAGGTTCCTCTTTGATATAGTAATAATGCGTTTTTAGGGTAGTTTGAGTTATCAAGTCTGAATAAAAGTTCAAAAAACGGTGACTAGGGCAGCACACTAACTGATTTTAACACAAACCGTTAAGTAGTGCTTCCTTACAACAGAAAAATACAAAGGTAATTATGTATATTAATTAAATAATGTATTATAAATTCTTTTCATGTTATTGTCATTTAATTCTGTATTGATGTAGGCACTGAAGATGTCTAAAAATATAGACGAAACGTATGGTTTAAAGGTGTTGTATCATTGAAGCTAGACCAAACCTCCATAAAAAGGAAAAATGGTGTTAAATATATGTGGTCGAGATAAGGAAAACATTCATATATATATATATATATCACTGAAAATTCGAAAAACGATCCAAACGGGACGCAAATCAGATCAAAAACGAAGAAGAGCAACACACAGATGAAGAGATACATTTACAAACTCAAATTTTAGGATTATCCGTCTTCAGGAGAAAAGACCAACCACGCACGGTTTCCTGCCGTTGTATTTCCGGCGTGCTTGGACACCCATTCTCTTTTCTCCTGAAGACGGATCATCCGAAAATTTGAGTTTGTAAGTGTGTTTCTTTCCCCGTGTGTTGCTTTTATTCTAGGAAAGAAGAGAGAAAGTCACTACAAAACTCACTTCGATATTTCTGACTGGTGTTAAGAAGTAAACCAAGTAATATGTTAACTTATATGTATGTTAAAATTAGCAGAAGTTTATGTATCTAGACTTTCTTTTTTATTGCCGTTAATTCTTCGCAATTTATTTTTGATTAAAAAAGTTTCGAGATTCTTAAGTATGAATGAATCACTATTATAGTGTAGAATTTTAGTGGCAGACATAAGAAGAGTCATTTAGTATACGAGGTACTAGTAAAGTGGGAGACTGCATTGCTGAATCCTACATTGTATGACTCCTACTAAACTGCCGAGGCGGTTAGTACTCTATCTGAGAAGAAACATACTGAGGTTGTCCAAGGGACCACTAACACCAGAAAGTTGTTTGTTTCTGGAACTAAGATTCTAGATCATGATATTGAATGGTGAGAATTCAGATTTTTGATGCCCTTCTCATCAAAGATAGAAACCCAAATCCAAATTTTCAAACTTCGGACTTTGTTGTCATTCTCAATTCAAGAAAATCATATCTATATTTTATACACAATTGTAAGGAACCAGGAAATGGACGAAGAGTGGTTAGTTCATTGCTCTTGCAGGGTGATAGACCTTTAGGTCGCCATTGACCTCTCTTGCTACCTGCTCCTTCCTCTTCCAACCTAACACCTCCAGTTGTCGTGTTTTGCCCTTTAAATCTAGCTCTGTAATAAGCATAGACGTAAGGTCCTATTGGCGCAGAGCGTACACGCTAGACCTCAAATGCAAAGGTTCGATTCCCAATGAAATTCAAATATTTTAATAAAGTGTTAAAAGGTAAAGATACCTGTTGAATAATTAGGCATGCACCTTGCTGTGTATGGCTAGCTGACCCTTGACCCTTGAGTATAGACTTAGTACAGCACAATCATGTAAACAGTAAGAACCTGATAATGATCTAGGGAAGCCGAATGATTGTTTCATAGCTATAAGTAGCTGATAATGCTCTGCGGAGTGTAATAATACGACTATAGTACATAGTACATAGTAACAGGCTTTAACTAAACTCCCAGGACCTCTTAGTATTCATCCTCATTATTCTGAAATTCCTCCACTTCTGCCAACCATATGTTTCTAGCAACCCACCATGAGAATCCCACCAGCCTGACGACAAATTACAAAGAAATTAGATGAATTAAAGAAGACAGTCGCTAATTCAGAAATAGAAAGATGCTAATAAGAAGACTTGCTACTCGATAACCAACGGATTTTTATAATTAAAATCAACAAACGGCGACAAACACAGCCACAAACTGCTGTCAATTTTAATACATGTTTATCAGGAGATACGCTAGTCACTTTCACTAGTAGTCTATTATAATTAATATCAAAAAGGCTATAATTAATTAAGTTGATAAAACTATTTATTACAAGGCAGGATTCAATAATATTACGTTTATTGATAGACCTTTCATAACTAATGGTTTCATTTATTCCAAGTTTAAATTCACTGCTATTCATAAACAAAGCATTCGATGCTTCCCTCCTTTTAATATTATATTTATGCTGTTTAATACATGTTTCTGCTCTTTATCAGTTGTGATAGCTACTAGATGATTTTTACTCATTTCTTTGAGATCTGATTTCTTTCTCTGACTTACTCAGCCTTTTTCTTCCCTTTCCTGGCTTTTTACACCCTTAAAAATACCTCTCTTTTCTCCCTCCCTTCTCAATACCACATCAGAGGTACTATTTCACTTGTTTCAGTATGAATGAGACTCTGATGAAAACCAGTTGCTTTGTTTTCGTCACATTTCTTAATTTTTTACTGTTGTTTAAACGTTGATACAAAAAAATGGAAAAAAACTTATAAAAAATTCTTTGAATAATTATTCTAATCCAATCATTAAACTCAAAACTTTTATGGAAGTTTATCTATACTGTAGCAGTACTCAAGTTAATGTGCATAATTTCAATTTTTTTCTAAAATCTGCACTAAAGGTTTAACTACGTTTGGTTGTACAAGGAAAGAAAGTTTGTTTTATTTTTTATTTTATGGACAAGCATCATTATAGTTAGGACCAACAGCGCGTGGTGTCACCTATCAAAGCGCTAACTAGGCTCAATGATGTTTAATTGTGCATTAATTAACCATTAACATGGCTACTGACAGCAATGTATTTGACAGTATACGAGTATATGTGCATGGTAAAGCTGAATCAATCATAAATCATGGATAGGCTACATTACCGGTTGCACTAATGGCGTGCATGATGTCACCTCTCCAAGAACTAACTAAGCCTAATGTTGTTTAAATTGACTTATCAATGGGGAACTAGCGTATTCAACATAGTTATAGTCACGGATAGCCATGTATTTGACATACATATTTTGTGCATGGCAAAAGCTGAAGAAATCATCATGTCATAACAAGTCCAATTTCATATTTGAAAAAAAAAAAAAGTATTTAAAAGAACATTAGCTATAGTCATAACAAAATATGCACATTTAGTTTTGATAGTCCTTGAAAGAATTTTGATCAATATTAACAAACAGGATGTCAATAACAAATATTCAACATTCCATACCACAATGAAGTTCAGATAAAATTATTGCCTCTTGTATTGAATCTGTTATAATTACTGGCTTTGTTAGTTAATCAGGTGCAAGGCTGGCTTGAACAGCTGACACAACAAAAATATCGAGGGCACTGCTGTTTAACTGTAGAGTTGAGTTATATTTCACTACTATCTGACATATTAAAGAAACTTTCAACTGACATTTCAAACTTGAAATTAATATACATTTATATTTTACTAACTGATTAACACCATATATCACCTAATTAATTAATTACTAATAATATTAATATTTATTAATAAGTAATAACTTTCCATAACATTTTTATTGCTTGTTAAATTATAAGATTATAAAGAATTTTAAGAAATTGCAAATGCATTTTTAATGTTCTAGATTAAAATCTATTATTCATTTTAGTTTAATTTTCCTTTTACTTACCGTGTCTAAGTAGGATAGGTGCAAGTATTGTATTCAGAATAAAATGTTGACATGGAGCTTGAAACTAAAATTTCATGACTCAAACTGATTTTTTTAGTCTATTAAAAACGTGCATATAATTATAAAAACGTTTTCATATAAAACTCAACTCAGGGATACCTTTTCATTTTCTACTGAGAAATATAACTAAAAATCTCCATATAAAAACACAACAAAATCTCTAAAATGTTTCTATACTGGGAAATATAGCTAAAAGTTCCACATAAATATTCAATAATATCTCTTAAATATCTACTAGAAAATATAAGTTGAGAAAAATAAAATTAAGTTAAGTTAAATTTCACAACTCTCTGACATATTAAAGGCACTTTTCAACTGATATTTCAAACTTCAATTTCAAACGAATCTATAAATTGCTAACTGAATAATACTTAACTAATTAATAACTAATTTAATAAATTCTCATAATATTTTTAAAGTAACATTTTTATTATTTATTAATGCATAAGATTATAAAGAATTTAAAGGAAAACGTAAATGCATATTCAATGTTCTCGATTAAAATTTATTATTTATTTTAGTTTCATTTTAATTTCATTTACCGTGTCGAAGTAAGATGATGAGTGTATGGCAGTATTGTATTGAGGTTAAATTTTGACATGGAGTTTGAAATGTATAAACACGTATTGAAATCATTTGCAACGAATAAATTTGTGTAGCTAAAATTTTCCACATAAAAACTGAACAAAACTTCCAAATTGTGTACTGAGAAATATAACTAAAATTGTCCATGTAAAAACACAAAAAAATCTTTAAAATTGTGAATCAATTTATAGATTGTAAAAAGCAAAGTTTTTTTTTCACTTTATTTTACATAGTCACAACAATGTGAATGTAACATTACCAGTTACAATGATGATAGAAATATATACATTTACACATGGAGTACTCCCTAGCGTGAAAAATAAGTTATAAAAATCAGATTAAATTTAAAAGTCACTAGAACAATTCACACCAATACGTCTTAGCCACTTTCTCTTCGGACGTCTTTGGGGATTTCCTGGAATATTTGTTGAGGAGATGTTTAGGGATTATTATTGTTAAAAAGATTTTTATGGAAGGTTTTTTAGCGAGATATTGCTACTTGATGAACTGTTGAAATCCTGCAGTCTGAATAGATTGTTTGATTTGGTATGTAGAAAGGACAATGAAGCATTTTTCTAAAAAAATTGATAGAAGAGCTTATATCATGGGTACTGCTGGATTTTGTTGCTCCCCATATCTCCATACCATAAGTCCAAATAGGCATAATCATAGATTTGTATGGTAACAGTTTAATCCCAGTTGTTAATTTTGAACCATTATCAAGTAAGTGAAGTAAAAAGTCTATAGCGTCTGTTTAGTTCTGTTCTTTTCATTTAGGTATGGGGAGCCCAAAAAACCTGAACTTGAGAAAGGATACTTGCATATTGTTGTAATTGTCGGAAAGATACAAATGTAATATGATGTTGAAAAAAGAATCATAAGAGCTGAAAAAAGAAAAATCATAAGAAAAAAGAAAAACTATACTTCCTTTCGTTATCTTGAAAATAATATAGACTTCAGGTCCTTCGAAATTTTGATCAAACCAATATAATTCAAGGAAAAAGAAATAAATTCTTTGAAAAACTACACATCTCGCTTACACAGAAAAAAAAACTATACACTTCGATCTATAATTCAATTTAAAGTTTCAAAAATGAACGAAATAACTATTTAACTATCTATTATTGAAAAAGTATAGTGAATTTTAAAATTTGCCTAGACTGATGTTTCACTTTTGAAAGAGGTATGACGTACCTTAGCCGAGCTAGTAACAAAACATGCTTAATTAGAACATATTGTTCATTCTTTTAGCAATACATTTGGCGTTCATTTTAGATTTCTTTATTAATTTAACTGTTATTCTAAACAGTGTATAAAAGTTAAATAAAATAATATTAAGATGTTTTGAATCGAACATTATAAGAAATAATTGAATTTAACGTCAAGAGATAAGCGGGTTGATAACGGCTGACAGCAATTAAAAATAATTAGTTTTGTGGGAAAAGACTATTGAACCAAGTGTTGTGTTACAGAATCTGACTCAAGACTCCATTCACGTTCTCTTAAGACGTTTTATATTTAACATTTAACCGTTTTTTTTCCTTTTCAACCGGAAGAAATTACAAGCAGATATTCTGAGGTAAAATGGATAAACCACCAAAAAAAGTCTCCACACAAATGAAGTTTTATTCAACGCGTTTCGAACACTTTGTATTCATCATCAGGAAGACACCAATGATGTGGTACTGACGGGTTGATCCAGTGAAAACAACACATATCAGTTGTTTACAAACACATATATCTGGTTTTTAAGATCAAGCTAAAAACAGAATGTATCCAATGTAAACATTACAAAACGTGCTAATACATGTAATTAATACAAGAAAAAAGTTTGGACATCTATTTAAGTTCTTGAACAAATATTTCAGCCACAAAAGTGGCTGAAATTCTCCTAAACTGGACATGAATATTTTTGCTTACAAAGGAACGTTCGTACCACTACATCTTCAGAGGTCATGTTTCTTTTTTGCATATATACTGGTGGAAAACTGAAGAAAGCTGCTGAAGATGGGTAAAAAACCAATGACCAAATGCGGCTATAGGTTATACCTCTAAACTTTATTTCCTCATATTTAGGTTAGGTTATGTTGCAGAGGCAGCCCCACAAGATAACACATAGTTCAAACATTGACTCTTTGTGATAACACACAACACATACTCTACAATGGAAGTTCTAAATTTTGCCTTACTCAAGTGTATTTAGAGTAGGGATTTTTAACGAGTATCTGACATCGTACAGGCTCGTGACCGATGGAGTAACGTCCTCTCTGAGGGATGACGTGCCCAGAGTTATCCAAAACGTCAAATATTAAACTCCATTATTTAAAATTGTGGTCTATTCAAATCAATCCACAGTGTATTATATAAATATCACTTTTTATTTCTTTGATTCTGTTAATAAATATATGAGCACTGTTTGTAAAATTGTTTAACTACTAAGTTAAATTTAAAAGAATAATTCAAAACATGATGACGTATGATGTAGTTAGATATGATTGGCCCACATAAGTAGGGAATTTATTTGCCCAGCAGCCGTGTAGGCTACTTCTGATACTTATGACCAACGACCAGACGAATAATATAGAAATAAGTTCTGACATTTCTTTCTATGTACTCTTTCTGTGTAATCAATAATTCTATATATATATATATATATATATATATAAAGATTTCACATAAACACGTGAAATAACAATTAATTATCAAACCTCTCTTCGTCAGAGTCAAAACCCGCTCTGAGTTTTGTTATATAACTGAGTCAAGTTGATTGGTTCTTATATGAATAAAAAGTTATTAAATTAATATATATAAATAAATTTATTAATAAAAATCAATAAAATAGTATCATTTTATTCTTTTAAAATAATGATAAATTGATATCATTATTTTAGCCAGTTTATATATTTAAGGTTTCACTCAATACAATAAAATTAGTCTGAAATAATCACTAGTGATAACAATATTGACTTAGTACCATAATGACAATGCGTGTGTTTTTTATTAAGTAAAACAATAATAAAAAAATTAATCGACGGGAGAGGTTAAGACCAGGAGGAGAGCGAGCGCCAAGGAGGTCAAAGTGAGTTCTGTAGTGACTTTCTCTATTCTTTTATATGTGTTAATGTGTTTATCGTCTATACGGATCTTTCATTTTATTCGAAGTATATATATATAATCAAACCACAATATGAAATGGGAAAACAAAACCGAGATCTTTCAACCGTAACAAGCCGTCTTTGTCAGAGTCAAAAACCCAACTGTTTGTGACGCTGTTTTGACTCTGACTCTTACACTGTTTTGACAGTTCTTAGTCTTCTTTCTCATTTCAAATTGTAGTTTGATCATTGATTGTTATTCCACGTGTTTATGTGAAATCTTTATATATATATTATTCCAATCAGAGTATTTCTAGCCCTGTTCATGGCAAATGCCGAAATATAGACGTTATCTTTTTCTCATTGTCTGTTTTATTGCTTTTTACCCAATGGAATTCATTACAGATCGACTCACCTAATGGACTCACCTAATGACTAACAACATTTTAAATTTAATCATACTTATTTGTCAGTAAATTTGTTTATCATCAATAATATCAGAAAAGAAATCATTCAGAAAAAAAAAACTAGGACAGACTGTAATAAATTCTTTCTGAGAAAGGAAGAAAATATTTACCTGTAGGAAGCCAAATCGACTTTATTTGGCTCCATGCAACAACATCGGAAAAGAGATCACGTAAATTAGTCGACCTGATTTGAAGTAAAAAAAAAAGGAACAAAATTGAATCTTCTTTAGACCGAACTATTGTTTGTGCTTAAGGAAATAGCTTAAAGAAAAATAATTAAAAAACTTTTTTTAAAAAAAAGAAAATGTTTGTAAAATATATCATTGAGACTACTTAATATTAAAAACAAATAATAATAGCATTGGTACACACTCAAGTTTGTTGGCAGTTAGTTGGTTATACCACTGTAATAGTGGTATTATAAATTATAGTGGTATAAGTTATATAACTTATAGTGGTATTATGATTATAACAAAGTTATAATCATAATAGTCACTTGATTAATTCTAATCATATCATTAAATCTAATGATGAGGCTTGAATCATTGTGTCATTAGTGATAATCGCTCAGAAATCTTTACTTCACCAGAAGTACAGTTGTTTCTTATCAGTCAGCCATCGAAGATGTACCTCAAGCCATCGGCCTGTACGATGTCTAAAGATACCTAGTCTAAACAGACTTTAGTTAGGCAAAATTGAGGGCTCCCAATGTAGATATAACGAAAGGCCAATGTTTGGCCTATGTGTGTTCTCTCATGCGGCTAGCTGCCACTGCAAACTAACTTAACCTAAAATAACGGTAGGTACTCGATAAAGGTATTCTAAATATACCTGAGTTTATTAAAATCTATGATACCCAAAATAGAATCATTAGGTAGGTACAATATTAAAGGAATCTGTTTCATATGTGTAGCGTTCTAGCACACTTTCAATCCAAAAAAAAAGAAAAAAAAATCGGTAAATTAAAAACTAAAAATGAATAATAGTAACTGTTCGAAATTATTTTTTTTATAGCCTATAACTATAAATTCACAGATAACCTTTATCTGTCAGTATGAACTAGATCATTTTTTTTTTTTTTGGTTGTTAACTCGAACGAACTCCAATCATTTAAAATTAAGACAAGGTATTTTACACTATAGAAATCACTAAATAACTTCACCAGCATTTTAAATACAAAAAATCTATTAAATTAATCATTATTATTATTATTTGTTGACAGGTGTAATGCCGGAGAGCTCGCGCATCAACACCACCTTTTCTTCAGGTAGAATATTTTTAGTATGTCTGATTCAAAGAAATAATTGAAAAATTCTGTGTTTATTCGTTTAATATCAATACAAACCTTCATTACGTAAGATTTTTTTTTTTAATAATGAAACATCTGAAAGGGTATTGGAATAATCCATGATAAACGGATGCAAATTTTTCATATGAATATTTCTTTTTATTGTTTATTTTTACATGCATGTAAACGGTAACACAATTTTTTTGTTATTAAATAACTCTAAATATGGACTGTTTTGATTAGTTGTTTAAATATGATAAGAAATTTATTTCAAATAAATTAATTATTTTACCTGTCACTAATTAACAGCTGTCCTTCTAGTATTATGTTGCCTCTTCAGTAAAAATTTCTCAAATTTTTCGTACTGGGATTATACTAATGGAAAATTTCAAGTTTCATAGAACGGCAGGAAAAGCGGGAAAAATTATTATTTGTTTTGATACAAAAAACATTGAATCGCTGTTTCCAGGTAATATCCCAGAAAGATAAAGCATTCATTTAATGGAATGAACTACACCTATTATATATATATATATATATATATATATATATATATATATATATAATTAATAATCAACAATAACTCTTGATATAATATATGATTTCATATATGATTAATATATATTCGTAAAAGTTGGAACCAGTCTTTTATGAATACAAATATTTAAAAACGTGGAAGAAATTTTTTCCGAAGTTTGAAAAAATATTAAACAAAGCTTAAGAAAGTGAAATCGGACCTAAAGTTTTTAAATATATGTATATATATATATATATATATATATATATATATATATATATACTCACAGTAAAGTATAGACACAGAATAAAGTTTCTACAGTCTCTAATTTTTGGTTGGACCGTAATCAGGGAGTTGAGAATGCGACACCAAGGGCACCTGTGAAGAGACGGTTGAAGAGTGAAGAGACCAACAGTGGTTTCACAGGAGTGCCCGGTTCAAGTGAGGTAAGAGAAATTAACTAAGAATAAGTGAAGAGCGTAGAAATAAATGGAAATGAAGAAAATGAGGAAATACAAAAAATAAAAACTTAAAAAACAAATAATATTAATGAATAATAAGCGAAAATAACTAAAAGTAAAGAAAATCCGGAAATATAAATATTGAATATTTAAATAATAATAATAATGATGATAATTAGAATAAAGGATAAGTTAAAACTAAAGTTATATAAATAATAATTTACAATAAAAGGAAAATATAGTAATATAAAATACCAAGAAAAAATATATACATTAAAATAATAATTAAATTGAAAACAAAGATAAACAAATAAAAAATAAATAGAAAAAAATAAAAAAGTGAAAAAATATAAAAAAAGGAAAAAATAAATAAATAAATCAAATCTCTAACCATTTGCAACAGGCTGTTGATTTGAAACAGGTGACAGAAAGGTTGAGTAATTGTAAAAAGTTATTATAATGAACAGTGTTATTTATGACTAGTATTGTGTATAAGATATTTGGACAATTGTTATTTGAAATACTTTAAAATTTTTAAAAACCTTATCAGAAAGCTAGAAAACTGACATGAATAGGGATCTAGAAAGAGTTTAATCAAATATGTATTAAGGAAAATATGCTCCTTAAATATACAAATGTTTATATATTATATGCGTTTATATATAATGTGATTATGAAAAACTGATCTATATTTGACAACTCAACTAATGTTCACAAATAAACTGGAATTTACATACTATAGAACCATGAAATAGAATAAATAAATAACAAATGGTTGTGTTAATTTAATAAAGATAGATGAATGTATGCACGCATTTACATCAGAAGAAACTGAAATCATGTTTGCAAAAGCGGAGTAGACATTCATGATAAATTGAGGCATAAAAGCCTCTTATCAGCTGGTCTTCCTTATCTTGTTTATCACACTAAAGATGTAGTCGCTATTTTGTTTGATTAATGAGTAAACAGTGCCTCATAACCGCTTATCAAATATATATTTTCTGACAAAATAGAAAATATATTCAACTTGTAACAAAGAAAACGTAGTTTTGAACCATTCAAAAACTCTTTCATTCATTCAATAAACTTTTCTATTTTGGAAGAAGAAAATTTTTTATAACTTTTTTTTCACTTCAAGTACAAAGTAGTTGTATCCAGAAGTGATTATAATTTGGTATCAACGATTAGTGGGGACTTATAAAGGGAATTAATGGTCACCCATTGGTGGCACTTCGCTTCTTATGAAGTAGAAAATGAAAGTCAGTGTATATATTGAACAAAAATTTTGGATCCGTTTTGTCGATTAACTTCAAATTTTGCACTAAAACTTTTGAGCAGTTTATAAAAACATTGAGTTTTTACACCTAGCTAAGATTTACTAGATATTGTACCAGACATTGCTAAGGGTAGTTTAGTTTTAGGATGATGAATCAATCACGTATTATTGAATACTCTTTGATGATGCATTTTCAGTGAAATGCCTCTGACATGTCCTCCATTGTTCTTCTATTTTAGTCTCACAGCTCTATTTTAAGGAAATTCCAAACTTGTTTATCTTATATTCTGGTACTACTAATTGCTTGTCTCATTTTTTTTGTTCAAATTTTTTAATTCTTTTGAAATATATATATATATATATATATATATATATATATACTTTTTCGATGAAAATACGATTCGAAATGGACAAATACACTTCAATGTACATAAAGAAACATAGAGAAATTAAAAACACAAACTTACAGTCTCTAATTTTCGGTTTAACCGTCTTCAGGAGAGATAAGAGAGGGAAACTAAGCGCACTGTTACAGAGACGGTCTCCAACCTCCTAAAGACGGTTCAACCGAAAATTAGAGACTGTAAGTTTGTGTTTTTAATTTTTCTATGTGCCTTTATGTACATTGAAGTGTATATATATATATATATATATATATATATATATACACTTTAACACATAGAAAAGAACACAGAAAGACACTACAGAACTCACTTCGATATTTCGACATCCGTCGTCATCGGGAAGAAGTGCGAAGTACTCGCGTTGAGAAGCAAACTGCTACTGACAGCTATATACTACTGACAGTTATATATATATATATATATAAGAATATTTCACATGAACACGTAAACAACAATCTTTTGATCAAACCACAATAAGAAATGGGGAAACAAGACTAAGATCTTCCAAACGTAACAAGCCGTCTTCGTCAGAGTCATCGTAGTCATCTTCGTCAGAGTCAAAGACCCAACTGGAAAAATCCAGTCTTGAAAGGACTGAAAGATCTTAGTCTTGTTGTCCCATTTCATATTGTGGTTTGATCATTGATTGTTATTTCACGTGTTTATGTGAAATCTTGATATATATAAATGATGTTATTCAACTGGACTATAAAAGAGAAGCACAGTGGTGGTAGCTAAATTAATACTGATTGAAGTCAATGTCCCTGATTGTTGAATGAGCTCAAATGAGATCGACACGGTGGAGACGCCACGCCTACTGGTGTAGCTTGTTCTAGTGCCAGCAATGCTTTGGTCTCTAGAAACACTAAGAAGCCTTTCATGTCATCAGTCACTACTGCTGTCAATCATAAAGATCTACTGCAATAAAGAAGGGAAACAAAACCAAAGTATTGGCTTCTTTTAACCAAATAAAATAAAATGCAAACGAGACTGTTATTTCTTTTTACTGAATGTAACAGTTCTTAAAGTTTTGTTTAATGAAGTGATTCAAATACAGGTAGATGATTTTACTGGCGTATTCATGTTTGTAATGTGATTTATAAAACATATTATAGATTCACAGAATGAAAACACTCATAAGAGATGAAAAGCTCACAAGCACAATTTAGCTTCGTTGTCATCAGATAGATAGGTGTGAGCCACTCTGAAAACAAGCACAGACTGACATTTCATTCCAGTGGCACCCAATCAGTGCTGGAAACTTAGGATTGGTGGGGGGGGGGGGGAGAACAAGAAAAATAAATAAAAATAGAAGTCATAGAATGCATTAAAAATAAAAAAAGATTAATAATACAAAAATAAAGAAAAATATTAAACATGAAAATAAATAAATAAGTAAAAAAAAATCGTTTTAAATTAGTAATTATAAGGTATAGTTGGGATTTAACCCAGGATCGGAAGATTGATATCTACTTCCCATGATAAATATCTCCTAGATACTACATACTACTAGATTTTAGATACTACCTACCAGATAAATAAGTGCTTCTTCTGAAGCTGTTAAAGTGGTACTGGCGTTGGAATCAGGAAAATACCTATGCCTCTGTACCCGGAGGCAGTCATTAAAACTGAGATTGCAAGAACCAACATGAATGGCAAGGGTAAGGTCACTGTACTCACCAACGAAACACTTATGATAATTTATATATAGGCTTATCTTGATGAAACCAAAAACATATAAAATGAATCTCATTCCATATAATATAATCAACATTTGCAGTTAAATAAAGCCGGGGTAGTTTATCGAGGATTCTGTTTTAAGGAATAACATCTAAGAAGACTTCAAGATTATTTGAACATATTATTCATTTTAGACGGTTTAGGATGGTATCTGTTTGTATATTATATTATATTACGAATAGATTTAGTTTTTGTGCTTTAGTCATATAGTCTGTTTAGTTGTTTCACCAATGATCCCCTGAGATTACAATAATAATAAATTATAATTATATTTTAACTCATTCTAACTATATTATAATTAAATATAATATACTATTAACTGCCCAACTCCTTGAAGATGCACATCGTGTGAAACCGGTGTGCGGCTATAAAAACCGATATACGAGGTAGAACGGACGTTTAGAGTAGTATTCTTTTATATACATTATAAATACTTGTCGTTCCACAATTTGCATGTATTTCTATTTTTTTTTTTTGCTTTCCAACGCCCACATTTATAAGGCTTTCATATTTTAGTTGTGTTCTAGGGGCGGAATTGCGGTTCATTTATTATTTAGCACCTATTTTAAGTAATGGGAGAGCCATTACTATACCTGTAAGTAATTGCCAGTCAATATTTACCTGTTGATTCTACATTGGGAGTCATAAATTTTGCCTAAGTCAAGTGTACTTAGAGTAGGGATTTTTAAGGAGAACCTGACATCATACAGGCGCCGAACAAACGGTTTAACGTCCTATGCGAGGGAAGATATGCTCAGATTTATTCACTTCCCGCGTGAGTAAATCGAGGGCAAGTGGGCATCGAACCCCGGACCTACCAGTTCTGAGGCGAGTACATTAACCACTGAGCTAACCTAACCTCTTGTATTTTCTAAATGGTGTTAATTCGTTAAAAAATTCTTTTTCCTAGTATAACACAATTCAACTCAGTTTTTGTTAGTCCTGAAGTGGTATTGTTTATAATAATTCGTTTTTTTGCAATATTTCTAAAAATTTATTCACAGAATTTTATTAAAATCATAACTGTTTTAGTTGTTTAGTTCACACATAATGTGTATAGATTGCGATCAGTGTTAAAATTGTCATTCAAAATCGAAAGTTTATAAAATACTCAATGGTATATGATAAAGTTTATATGTCTTACTGGAGAAATGGCCTAAATTTAGATAAATACATGCATATTGTTATTACCACTGAGGTTAGTAAGATTAATATTAGAATTAGAAAAAACCGTCATACCTCGTAAGTTGATATCGGAGATGTTGGAGCGCTTTCGGATCTGGTCCATCTTTATTCGCAACTAATCTATGGGGCTATTGTCGAGAGGTTTTATAGTCGTGTCCACTGCTGTCTAGATATTGTTATTTCAAATTATGGCGTTATTTTTGAATTTATTTAATTATTATCTAGTCTAATTCTTTTATAGTTTTTTTTATCGTCATATTGTCCGTCCAGTCTTCTTTTTATTTTTGTTAATGGTTTAAATTAAACGGTTAATGTACTTAAACGGTACAATGTAAAGGTAGGGTATAAAACTAATAATTCTATAAATCAAATATTAGCTTGCTCCACGGAAAATAAAACTAACAAATTCGAAAAAAGCGGAATATATAAATTAAAATGTAAAGACTGTAATCAAATATATGTAGGACAAACGGGAAGAACCCTAAAACAAAGATTCAAAGAACATCTTAAAGATTATTTAAATAATACAAATAAATCTAATTTCGCAAATCACCTTACCAAACACGGACACGAACCTCACAGCATAGAAAACTCAATGGACTTACTAAAGACGGGACAGAAAGGACAGAGACTTAATATAATACGTAGAACAACTAGAAATTTATAAACATAAAAAATCAGGTAATATAATAAACGAACAGATAAACCACCAATCCGATATCTTATTTAAACCATTAACAAAAATAAAAAGATGACTGGACGGACAATATGACGATAAAAAAAACTATAAAAGAATTAGACTAGATAATAATTAAATAAATTCAAAAATAACGCCATAATTTGAAATAACAATATCTAGACAGCAGTGGACACGACTATAAAACCTCTCGACAATAGCCCCATAGATTAGTTGCGAATGAAGATGGACCAGATCCGAAAGCGCTCCAACATCTCCGATATCAACTTACGAGGTATGACGGTTTTTTCTAATTCTAATATTAAATTTAGATAATAAATACCTAATTTTACTTGAATTTACAGAACTAATAGACAGAAATTAAAGAGTTCTGCAAGGGTTAATAATAAGTTGGCAAAGTTACTTGACGTTTATTTTGTCACCATCATCTTGGTGAGTAATATGAAAAGCTTTGTCGAGTGTAGACTAAATGTTGATATCACCCGATTATTTAATCCCATTCAGCCATATTTACAATTCTCAAAGAGAGAATTATTAGTATTCGTAATTACTACAAAAATTAATAATTTCTTTTTATGATCTCAGACAGGATTTTATTCAATTCAAAAAATTTAATTTAATTTTTCAAAAATTGTATTTCTATTTGAGACAAATAGGTGCCCTCACACTAGATTCTCTAAAAGTGTTCATTTGGGCAATGAATTTCAGCAATTTTTATATTTCATAAGCTATCGACATTAGGAGAAAGTTAAGGTCACAATTCTGAACCTTTTGAGGCAGCTCACATTTAGTTTACTACAGTAATGGCAAAATTATGACACGCTTGTCAGTGCTGACACGCAAGCTAATTTTTAGTGATCGCATCTTCGAACGTACGATGACACGTACAGCTACATCCAAAGACATGTTGAAGGTTTGGAAAAGATTATCTGACACTTATAGAAACTTGAACAATTTTGCAATTATTTGCTAACAATTTTTTCATCCACATAAATTTTTGTGAGGCATTGTTCTCTTCTTTAAATAATATGAAGACAACAAACGGAATCAGTTTAATAGATGAAGTCAGTGGCGTTTACTTGGCCTTGAAATATACCAAGTATAAACCCAAAATAGAAGATTTAGCAGACAAACTTCAGTCCTAAAAAAATCACTAATTTTTCATACATATTTATTTTCTAATTTTGTAAAGTTATATTTATTTTCGAATCATCCATATATTTATTTTTGTTTTCTAATTATATATACATATATATATGTTTATTGTGGTATTTAATTCATATATATATAGATATACTTTGGGAGCAGATATTCTTTTAAAAATACATCATTAAATGACTTGCCAACTTTAAGTCTAGTATGTTTCTTACATACCTTCTCGAGTTTTCTTATATTATTCCTCCATCCCTCCGGTACAATATAAATCAACTCACCGAATGATTTGTCTATATTTCTATTTTCCATATTTACACAGGGCCGACGTTTCGGTCTACACTGATCATTATCAAGGAAATCTTTTTACAATATTTTTACAATTAATAATAAAATACTTATTTACATTAACAATCACTTCGCTTAATACCAATTTTTATAGTATATTTAAACTATTCGACATTCTGAATACAAGCAAGTGACTATCAAATTAACAATTTCAAATAAACAAAGGTTGACAATTTCAGAACAATAAAGTTTTATTCGAATCGTTTTGTAAACCACAATGGATAAACAGAGAAGTCTTTATGACAGCCATGTGAGTACATATTCATTATTTAATCCGAGAAGGAAACAGTAAGAAAAATTCTAATTTTGAAAACAACAAAAAAGTATTTTTCTAATAAAACGTAAAAATGTTGACTTATGATTGAATGTGAAAGCTTTTGATCAGGCAAATATCATTATGTTGTAATCCAGTCTGTTATTTTTTTCACTTATTGTAAAGTGGAGTGTAAGCCACTCCAGATTTTTAAAGTTTGATTTATTAACTGATTTCTTGTTACTTTACTAAAACTTACAAAAAACTAGAAAATGGATAAAAATATAGAAGTTGATTTTTCTAATTTTAAATGTATTATTTAACTGAAAAAATAAAAATATAATAATTTTCGAAGATATTCTGTTACTTAGTATACAATTTTAAATGTTTTCTTCTGAAGAGGTGCACAAAAATGAGATTTATTTAAACTTTAAAACAATTTATTTTTAAATTAACTTAGTACAACCGTAATGTAAACTTGTAGCTGTATTAAGCATTCTTAGTAACACATACCAGATTGATACAAAATAAATTGCATTAGGGTATAATAAAACTGTGAAAAGTTATTAGTTGGTTCAATAATTTCTCTCTCTCTTTTATTTCTTGATAAAAAAATCTTTTACATTTCCTTTAAGCATATTTTTTTGTAAGGTGAAAGTACTAACCCAAGTGTTAAATTCTAACATAAATCAAATCTATTGACTGACCCACGGAACTGAAACAGTAATCGATTTGTTATTCAAAATAATTCAAATCAAATGCTTTGATATTAATATTTAATATATGACAGGGAATGAAATCAAAATATACAACAACTAAATGCATTAAAAGTGATATTTTAGCATTTGACCACTAAAATAACAATATTATTTTATGGGTTAAATGTTTTCGAAATTTATTTTCCATTGGATTCGATTTAGTTGCATATCTATGTAGTTTTGCTAATGTAGATGCGCATAAGAGAGAGAGAGACACGGGTTTTAAATGCAATAGTTAGCAGTTTTTTTATGATAATTTGAGACTTTAATTGCATGTATCTATTAATTATCACAACGATAGGTGAAGATGGAAGGTCATTTTAGCTCAAAATAATGTCTCGACCTTGATAGCGAAAACAAGTCTTTGCACGTCATAATGGATGTTTGATTATGACGCGAGCTGGGAAAATCTGCATCTTGGACGCAGTTCTTAGGAATCACATTCAATGGGCTAGCCCTGAAGATTGCAATATGATAGTGGCAAAGAAATTATTACACTAAACTGCAGCTAATAGAACCTTATTTCTATATTCTGACCTTTTGAATTGGATACATACAACAAACTGCTCTTTAGAGCGACAATGTATATATAGACCTAGATCTATGAGTACGGGAAGTAACAATGCAATCCAATTGCCACAGGATGTGATCCCTTCAATTTAAAAGTCATTTAAAAAATGCCACCGCTCTACCTCTACATACTAAATCAAACAATCAATTCAAATCAAGATCTCAACAGTTCACTAAGTAGAAATAACCCTAAATGACTATTTTTTTGTATTTTCTTGATTCCTTAGTTCAAATTATTCTTTCTTATAATATTACAAAAAAAAATCCAGAAAAATATCTCACCGGATATTTTGTATTGTAAGTCACCAAAAGACTTTACAATATACTCGTACTTCACAGAATCAATGGAATTCGATCCAATATTTCATGGTTTTGTTTTCGTTTTGCTTCTAATACTGGTATGATTAGTTTGTGTTCATCTTTAAGAGTGTAACTGAAGAAATATTTCCTCATTCCTATCAAGTTGTATACTTTTGTCAACGATATTATACAACGTTGTATATACTGCATATTTTACATTGTTGTCACTATATAATTTCCCTTCAAATGAAATAATAATTATAAAAGACGAAACTAATCAGCAATGCTACAAGTACTGTACAGTATTCCAATGACCACACTTATAGGATTTGACCTTTTCAAGCCACGGAATTGATGACTCATTTATTATTTGGCACCCGTTATGGTAAAGGGCGAGTCACATTCCCAGATTGATTCTAAATTGGGAGTCTTAACTTTTGCCTAACTCAAGTATATATAGAGTAAGCATCCTTAACGAGGATATTTACTGAGCCATCGTATAGGCTCAGTAAAATCCTTATAAATCTTTTCATCTCTCTCATGAAGAAATCGAGGATGTGAGTGAGTATCGAACCCGGGATCTACTAGTCCAAAAGCGAGCACGCAAGTCACTGGGCTACCCTAGCCCTCATTTGCTGTAACCTAATCAAACTCAAGCAAAATGTTTAAAACAGAGCAGATATTATATCATAGGGTCAAAAACTTCAATTACTTTATTTCTGTGCACAGAAAACCTTAGAATATGTTGAAGTGCTGAGAACTTCTTCAGAAATACCTTCAAGAAGAAGGTATTCAGAAACCTCGAAAAACTGGTGAAGAAAATGACATCAGTAAAATTTTTTACCTTATTTAGATTTAAGTTGATTGTCATCTCTCCATCAATTCACTTCTTCTCCTGAGGACGACCACCATTACGGTCGAAATATTGAAAAGTGAGTCTTCGTTATGTTTCTGCCTATTTGTCACAGTTTATTTTAAGTGTATATATATATTTGTAAATTTTTGTAGCAGTCTTTCCTGTATACAAGTTCCAAAATTGATTCAAGTTCCAACAAAACGACTAGTTTATATTTAAAATTGGATGTAGAATATGCCAGTTAATATTGGGTGAATATTTACAAATCATAAACCTGGAGCATTCTTCAGCCGGTGGGGCTTAGTATATTGCCAATCCTTTTGTTGACTAAGAGAATGCATCTATTACTTATTTCATCAAAATCACAAGGGCTTCCTTGTTTACAAAACGGAATCTGCATGATCTGGGAAACAGGACTGATAGCCTAGCCAAAAAAAACAATAACAGATTCTACTAGACAAGAACAAGAATAGAAATACCATAAACGTGAGAAGCCTCTGGTTCAAATCTATGTCAATATTTTCATTGACTGAGAATGTGTGAACCATTAAAAACCCTTTTAATTAGAAAAATATTTAGAGACGCTCAACTATACCGCAAAAACTATATAGCAACCAACAATTCTAAAGTTGGTTTCAAAGACACAACATACTGTTATTGAACAAACAGCAGTTATTGTTAAACAGTTGTTATTGAACAACATACAGCTGTTCAATGTTATAAATTCTTATAATTTATAGGTACTACCAAATAAAATACTATATTTTATAGTATCATTTTATAATACAATAATATTAAATCATTGTGTTGTAATCATTAGATTGTATAGGTTTGCTTTTTTGGATTCACAACAAATTGTCAATTTATCAATTATTATTAAATTATTGTATTTGACTACAAAATTGCACTGTTACTCACTGTTTACGGCGGTGGTTTACGCACAGCCTCTGGAGGTGTGAAACATCATTGCAAGGGGTGCAAGAAGTAGGACTGTAACTTCAAGAAATTTCCTTAGTTTAAAAAAATGTCAGTACTTTTAAGTATATGATATTTTGTAAGGAAATTTTCAAAAACTTAGACCGATAACTTCACGAAAATCCTACTTTAATAGTATTTTTATTAAAAAAAAAAAGTATTTTTGATTTTATTATATTGAACATATTTCAAGAAAGTAATTATTTTTTATCAGATATCAATCTGGGATATCATTTCTAGTTCGCTATGTTACATTTTTCCTTCATATTACATAATTAAATTCCTTTCTAAATGTATCAGAGGTAGTTCTTGATTTTACTATTTAACATATATGTCAAACAAGAGTTAATATTTTCGTAAAGTTTATTCAAATATCAATATGTGAAGTTTCTTACCTAAAAGTTTGATTTCTTTTAATATATATACATATATTTAAGTAAAATAAATATATTTTTTTGATAAAATTTAGTAGCAATCCATATTTTTTATCCCCGAACAAGATGTAAAATATGGGGGGTGCGAGGTCATAGTAAAAAATAATTTTTAGGGGTGCAACACTAAGAAAAGGGTGGGAACCACTGATTTACGGTATATCAAATAATTTTTAAATTATTAATAATTTAAATATATTTATTAAGTTATTAATTCTTTGTTCTTTATCAAATACACGCGTAGGTCAATATAACAAAACATCTCTCATATGTTTATTAATTCTCTCCCATATTACGAATTATAATATTGGAATACTGAAACGCTATTTAAAAATATAGAGTATATAAATGTGAAGATAACCTCCTGCATATTTATAGGAAAACAATTTTGAATAGCATATAATGATATCAAGATGAAGGATTTTTAGTATATAAATAAATAAATTATTAAAACAAAAATGTACTCTATTATAAGAAAAAAATATGGATAACTGTAAATAAAGATGAATATATACACTTTTTGGATGACAATACGATCCGAAACGGATAGAAGATGAATATATATATACTCGTATATATAAATACAAAACTGTAGTTTATCGGGACTCGGTCAGTTCTTCAGGTTCAAATTAAACTCTCATTGCCAAAGTTGTGGTTTTTATTTAAAACCTTTTTCATAGGCAGAAGTATAAATTTTGAAACTGAAAAACTAAGTATTACATATCAAATTATTTTACATAGAAAAATAGTATATGGATTTTAACGACAACTGTAGTCTGAATGAACACGCGACACTAATACTACTACGAAATATTTTCTTTGTAAAATAATTTGTAATGTAATACTTAGTTTTTCTGTTTCAAAATTTATACTTCTGACTATGAAAAAGGTTTTAAATAAAAACCGAAACGTTGGCAATGAGAGTTTAATTCGACCCTGAAGAACTGACCGAGTCCCGATAAACTATAGTTTTGTTTCTATTCCACTGTCGATACTTTTATCAATATTTATATATATATATATATATATATTTGAGTTTAATGATTGTGTACATATCAGTACACATCTATAATAGTAAGTTGTAAAATATATTTTTTTATATTTAAAAAAAAATCAAAAAAAAAACTTAAAAAAATATTTCAATAGTTAACAATAAATTATAATTTTAAATATAACTGTTAAAATTTCATAGGAATACAAATTTGTAGACATAAACAGGGAGCAGTCGTAAACAATGGAATGATGAACTCTGGACTGAACGTAACAATTTGTCTGGCAGCTATGCGTTTATTAGATTAGTGCGTGTATCGTTGATGGAAAACACCATCTACTCTCAGTTCATTTAACGTATGTTAGCATATGATAATGTAAAAATAAAAACATAATTTTTGTTAATAAATAATTATAAATTAATACAGATTTTAGTTATTACTTTTAGGAATATAAACCCCGTTTTCTTCCTAAATGATATTCTTCTTCTGATTTTGGAAACTTGCCCATCCCTCCCCAATACAAACTTCACCATTAGTTCATTCTGCTCTAGAAATTGGACAAGTTTTGAAACTTGGTTAGAAAATTATGCTGACAATATGCTTTATTATTACCATAACTTTGTACAACTTTTGTTTACTAATTCTACAAACATGTCATTATTAATCCTATAAATGATATATTAATTGTTTCCTAACAATTTAGGTGACACATTTTAGAGTTGATCTTTGTACGACAAACCAAAAATTATAGAAAAAATAAAAAAAAACAACAACAACAAAAAATGAGCTCAACAATGATTTTCTTGATAAATTATCGATTAATAAGTAGATTAGAACACATTTAAATGATAAGTAATGTCTAGAAAGATCAAACTTTTTTTCATACTGAATTCTAAGTGTTTGCATCTACTGTGTTTAACATCACGTATTTTGTACTTATAATTTTATATTTTTGTTCTATCATTTAATTAATCACAATAATATTGTTAAATTACAATATATTATTTTATAAAAAAAAATCAATATACTAAATCAAATTCAATTTCTTATGACTTATTTCAGTTTGAGTAGGCTAGGTAATTTTTAAATTTAATTTTTAACATTTGAATTAAAAAAAATAGAATTAAAAATTAAGGATACTTTTATTACTTTAATAATTGTTTAATATCCTTCACTCTCAATATAAGCCCTTACTCTTAATATTATCTCAGTATGCTTCATATAATCCATCTAGGAAATTGATCAAATTAAAATAAATTATTTAGTTAATTGCACTGTTCATTAATTATGATATTTGTTTGACTTAGAGTCAAGTTGTACTCTAAAAGTGATAAACATTAACACTGACGATTAGTAACAAATAACCAATCAGACTGTAAGTAGTAGAATTTTCATTCATAATATCAGTAATATTGCGGTACTAATCTCTCAATACACCACAGTGTCCTAATGGTTTGCTTCTGAAAAACCAAACTAATTCACCACGAACAAATATTTTTTTTTTTATCAAATAAACAAAATTATCTCCTACGACTACCACTAACAGTCTTATAATAATACTATAAGAAAGTAATTTCACTCTTCAAGTTGATAAACAAAAACATCCCTATTTCTATAACCAACATTTTCATTTACTTAAACTTAATTTTTAAAAAATTTAAAAAAATAAAAGTCAAAGAAAATGAAGTACTGAAATGCTTGATATATTTTTTAGACATTATATGACTTCAATTTAATTTCGTAGGCACTTTTACAATTCTAAGTTCTCATAAATTATTTAAATCGTTTGAATTTTTCTGGTTAAAATGTTAAAAATACGAGTGGTACTTCTGTTTTTAAAATTAAGTCTCAAAAAAAAAAACAAAAGTGGCAAACTTTTGATTTTGTTTTAGCGTGTTTTCGACTGTCTTGGGTTCATTATTAGGTAGGATTGCATTTAATATTTATTTATAAAATGGACATTGACATGAAAAATCAAATAAAATGTTAAATCGAAGAAAAATACCATGGAAACTTCACCCGAGTTTATGGAGTTCTCCTTTTAGTAAAGGCAGTGAAAGTGAAACTACTATAATATAAATATTATAATTTAATGGTTTATGACAATAAATGTATAATTTACTGATTTGTTTACTAAAATTAATAATATATTGCGAAAACTTTTGGATTAATTTCATTAAAGTTACCTTGGTTAAGTTGTGTAGAGTGTTAAAGGTAAGCTGGATGGTTGTTGCTGGTTGCCAGTTATCTAGGATAAATATTGGAGGAGCACGTGTTCGGTAATCGCGAACTTATTTCCACGTAAGAATACCCTCTCCCGCTTACGCACCGGACGGGAGCCAGGCCAGTACTGAGTGCTACCGTTACTGGAGGGGGGGGATGTTATCCCCAGGCTCTACATGCGCCCGTCTCCCACCCGGCAAAGCATCCCAAGCCCTCTTCTCCCTTCCCTCACACTGTATCCTTTTCTACTTTCAAACCAAAAACCAATTAAAAATCAATATTTCTTTCAAATGAAAAAAAACATCTTCAGCCTAATTAATAATAACGAATTCAATTAAATTTACTTGCATTTAATAGTGCAGGTTAGATATTTACAAATAACAAGATAAAAACATTTTTTTCGCGACTAAAAAAAACTAACAATATTAATAACAGAGAAATATAAACTTAATTAGTTTGATTAAAAGTTCAGAAATAAAATTAAAATCTAGCGCGGTCTACACTCAACTTTACTTAAACTAACGTCAAACTGGGGTAAATGGATAATATAAAGTCTCCACGTAAAGAAGTTTTTTCAAAACTACGCGTTTCAAACATATTGTGTTCATCGTCAGGTAAACATCTACAATACAAATTACAAAACTAAAAGTTACGAAAATAAACCAGATTATATTAGCTATTTACCCCAGTATAAGTAAATATCACACAGTTACGGATTGCACAACTAATGAATTAAAGTAATGTATTTGTGCGTTCACTGACAATCAATTTCATTACTTGAACCATTTTAATGTGGGTATTGTTGTTATTTGGTACCCAACCCTTTGGTAAAATTAATACGACATGCACTGAAAACCAATAGAATTATTTCATTTCATTTAAGATGGATATCTTTACTTTGTTCGTTGTAACGAAAATGAATCACGGTTCCAGAAAAGTGGTGAAAAGAGTAATACTAATTATTGTTTTTTTTGTGTAAAATTTCTTCACTTTAAAAGTTCCTAACAATTTTATCAGGCAATATTTCTATTAAGACAATGGGGCCAGGTTAGCTCACTCGTTAACATACCCGCTTCTGAACTCGTAGGTCAGGGGTTCAATACCCAACTGGCTCTCGATTTATTCCTGTGGGAGGTGAATAAATCTGAGCATATCATCCCTCCAAGAGGACGTTATACCGTCAGCCCCGAACCTGTATGTCAGGATGTCAGGTATTCGTTAAAGATCCCTACTCTAAATACAATTGAGTTAGCCGAAAATTATAACTCCCTAAGTAGAAATTAATCTTTATTGTGTGGTATCACAAAGGTTCCAATGTTCGGACTAAGTATGTTCCTTTATGGAACAGCTACTGCAAAGGGATTCTATTAATACAATACCAAATAGGAAATTGCATTCACTCACAAGCTATGCAATCTGTTAATACGCAGTATTTACTATATATATATATATATATATATATACAAAATGATTACATAAAAGGGTTGGGTTTTCGGAATTTTTTTCTATTACTTTAACATTCCATGAGTAAGCTAGTAATAAAACAAAGAATATTGTTGATTATATGTTATCTATTTCTTCGTAAAAGACTTTTTATATCCTCTGTATGTCTAAAATTTAGAAGTTATAAGGAATAAAATTTTAAAAAACAAAATAGACAACAAAATAATTACATACAACATTTTAAATGCTATTGACTTAAGAGAAAATCTAAACTTCTATCTCTCAACAGTTTTTTCAGTTGCGTCATTAAAGGTATGAAAGTTTTACAAAATTAGCATTTCCTATTTGTTTTTGTTTCGACATTCGCCTATAATGAAGCAGTATTCTTATGAGCATAATTTGTATGAACCTCATATTTTTGTTAAAAGTATATTTAAATTATGTTCATTTGCGCTTTTCTCTGTTGGTGAATTTAAGGACTGTAAGTTAATTAATGGTAGCAATTCTATCCAATCACTTTTAACTTGATGTTACTAAAGTGACGGAAAGTATGACTCTTTTGTTATTTTTCACCATTATAGTTATGGGTGAGTAACATTACATAAGTAATAATTTTTAAAACCAATTCTTTTCATTATATATATATATATATATATATATTGAAATCTACGTGAGGTGTCTAGTTCTGATATCTGATTGGTAGCACCAATCAGATATCAGAACCAGACACCTCACGTAGATTTCACTATATAAGGACCATCGTCTGGGCACCCAACCACCCAAGAATTTGCCTGAAGATGACTGTGGACGCAGTCGAAACATGTCGCAGAAATAACTCGTGAAGAAAAACAAGACTCTTAGAAGAACTTCCGCCAGCACTAACAACCTATGGAACAATAGTATGGAGACCTCACTGCACAGTGAGGCCAATGTCCAGTGCCAGTATTCGTGTTTACTGAGGGAGTGTGAGCCCTTAACTTTTCCTGGCAGGACGACAGCGGCTTCATCGCGCAGCAACCAGTTTCAACCAGTTAACAACAACATCCATTTAACACCAACAATAGCCGTTCAAACACCAACAACCAACCCACCAACCAAAAATACAACTAATGAGACCTCGCCGCATGGTGTGGCCAATGCCCAACGCCAGTATTTGTGTTTCCTGAGGGAGTGTGAGCTCTTATCTTTTCCTGGCAGGCCGGCAGCTGGTTCATCATGCTGTGACCAGTCTCAACAAGATAGCAGTGGCAAACTTATGGCTTTTTTCAAGACCGGTCCGGGAAAACTCGAAGTGGAAAAGTCGACATCGCACGGCAACTGTTTATTTTCTGAGGGAGTGCGAGCCCTTATACTTTTTGCTGTGTCGGCGGAGATGACTCCATGGATGAGAAGAACCGCTGTACGTGACTTCGATGAGAGCTAGAAGCCTTCAACTGAAAAAGTGAGTCAACCTTATTTGGTCCCGCATCAACCAATCATATATATATATATATATATTGGTATACTTTGGGAGCAGACCTTCTTTTTAAACATACCTCATTAAATATCTTGCCAACATTAAGTTTAGTATGTTGGCAAGATATTTTAATGAGGTATATATATATATATAAAACAGTTCAAAATTGAAGATAGGTAGCACAGAAAGTAAAAGAAACACACTTTCAGACTTAAATTTTCGGGTAATCCGTCTTCAGGAGAAAAGAGAAAGGGAGACCAAGCACATTGTAGACGCAATGGCTAGATTGTTTCTTTTACTTTCTGTGATACCTATCTTCAATTTTGAACTGTTATTGTGTCCAGGTTGGATCGTCTTTCCGTTTATCAAGTGAATATATATATATATATATTTATATATATATAACCGTAAATTAATACATGCATTTTTATCTATCAGTATGAATAATGATACATATTTAATTTTAACGAATTTTATTCACTTAAAATTTAGCTTTGAAATTTGCTTGAAGTAACAATACGTAAACTACATTTTTTTAAAAAAAAGTCACCGATTTAATAATAATTATTTTTCAGCAGGGTGAGGTTGGAGTGGGTTGTTATAATCCTATAATAACTGTATTGTGTTTAAAAAAATTTTCTAAATATATATTTCATCCTATTTCAAAATCTATTTCAGTTTTGAATTTATTATGAACTGTGAAATGGTGTTGGCACAATCATGCCCACGAGCTTTTAGAATCATATGATACGGAAGAAGTCATTGAAATTAAGTTAGTGAGAGTTTGCGTGGGTGGAAATAACAAGTTGGCTTGCTCTGACCAGCGGAAGCCATATGACAACTCATACGTAGGGGCTTGGCTTAGTCACCACGAAACCTACATAAAAAACAAAGCATAAGTATCAAGAAATACAGGAAGTCTTGACGATTATCCAGTAGGTATAATTGTTAGGGTAGGAAGTGTATTAGGGATCAGGATTAATTATGAGGTAAGTCTGACTGTTACGACGCCCACACTAATGCATACCACCAACCTCATAAGGAGGCTTGGTAGACCCATGAAAAAAAAAACGTAAGCTGCAAAAATACCATTAATATTGAAGTTTTTTTTGCGATGTTTTCCAATCATTTCCTTTTTTTGTTTGATTTATTTAATCCCCAAAGAAGTTTTTTCTCTCAATTTTTAAGCAAGAATTTGTAAGGTAATACTAGGTAGGCATATCTTTGGAAGAAACATTTTAAAATATTAAATGAAAAACTAAGAAACTATTTAATAATAATTTCCAACACTTATGAGTTTAAACTATATATATTCTGTGTATGTGTATATATAATAAATTTTGGAGATTCTCAAAGATAATGAACACCAAAATGACCCATTCTCAACATAATGGTTAATTGATTAGGAATTCATTAGATTCCTCTGACTATGAAATGTTGTAATTATATAATTAAAGTTAATTAAAGTAGAAAGAAGCAAAAATAAAAATATTGTACGATTTAAGAGATAGTAAAATGATATTTGAGAAAATAAAGTATGATATGTTGTTTTTTGAACATCAAGTTTGTAAAGTTCTTGTTGTCTGGAAAAGATAAATAATATTTGTTTTTTTAATAAGAATATTATTATTGATAGGATTACTATTTACGAATGCATTTACAATACAATATAGAACAACCTAAATTGAAATAATAAGATTGTTATTTTTTGAACATGTTTTCTGAATTGAATTAGAGAGATAAATGTTATTCCTGACAAAAAATGTTGTGCCAAATCAATTCCTCTTTTTGAAGTTTGTTGAATTTTATCCTCCAGACGACAGTCACGTCAACTTTGAGTAATTATAACTTATTGATATTCAATACTAAATTAGCAAGAAACTAAACAATAAATTCTCTTTACAAGTTATTATATGAAGAGTTTCAAAAGCACAATTTGTAAGAACTAAAAAAAAGTGAATACTGGAATTTATGGGAATTGAAGTTTAAAATATATGAAAAATATTACCAATATAAATATAAGTAAAGTATGAATATGTTTACTATTGGAAAACAAAAGTCAATGAAGAGTCCAAATAAAATATAATGAAGAAGAAAGCATGAAGAATGAAAACGAATGAAAAGGGCAAAGGAATATAATAAAGCTCAGGATGTTAGTATTGATTGTGATTGACTTCATTGATATTGATTTGATTGATGATGGATTTAATTCAGTGATTGGTTTTTAATGATATAGTCAGAATTTTTGCGAAACATTAATAGTAAAGTCAGTTATGGTGTAGAAATATATATTGATAACTGTATTTCAAACAAGTCTGTCTAGTAAACTTAACTGAATTGCAAAACTAGAGTCTGCTAAAAAGTGGCTTTGAAGTGTTGAAAGATCTTCATTCGAAGTGAAACCATTATTACCTAGAATTATTTGAGGATAGCGTTGAATAAGAACTTCCAATGGAAATAAAAACTTTACTACGAGTATTTACTGTTAAAACCTTCTAAAACAATATGAGACGACTCAGAAATATGTTATTTTTATGCCAGAATTAACGGTAGATGAAGATTATTTCATTTATATAATTGAAGGAAGTGCTGATTTATAATGGAATAAGATGATATTGTATTGGAACGATTCCCTGGCGGATTTTGAGAAAAATAAGAATTTGTTATAAGATTAAAGGAAACACTGAAAAATGCTATAAAAACAAACAGCTAAAAGAAGATGGACTTATAAAAAATTATAGCAATAAGAAAAAATGTAAGACTACAGAAAGGAATAATAAATCTAAAATGAGATATTACCATTGTTATAGAGTTTCATAGCAGTCCGAATTGTTGATCAAAAGACTAAGGCATGGTATATTTCATATAAATTGCAATAACTGTTGTTATGAAACAGTGAACTGAGAGCAAAAAGGAAAAAAGGTACCTTGAAAGAATCAATTTAACTGTATTATAATAAATGGTTTTAATATCAGTGCTTTAATATTGTTAGTTTATTAGAACAAGAGTTTTATACAAAGTAGAAGAAGGTATCTAATAAAGATGTTGCTTCAGTTGCGAACTACCGATCAGTGTGTTCTACCGACGAACTGCCTCGTATTCTTATTATCCTTTATTCTCTGATATATATGGAATATTATATAAATACCTATATACGGAAATACATTATAGCCTAAATCAAATATTTAACAAAATAATATATTTTATTTATTAATTTGACATTTTATATGTTTATGGTAAAAATCAAAAGCTTAAATAGTAGGACATTTCATTTAAAAAAAAAAAACAAATTATTCTTTAACAGATAGATGCAGATTATTATAATGAGTCCAAGATCAAACTCCACAAATTAGATAAGAAGGTAAACTTGGTGGTGAAATAACAAAAAATAATGTCAACGTGTTTTATAATATTATTACGGTTAGAATGCTGGAGGGTATAATAATAATAATGAGAATATCAAACAAATAGCAATATACTCGTATATCAAACAAAGAAGAAATATATAGCGAAAAAAAATAACAATAAAATTAGAGAGTTTAAAATTTTTGAACAATTTAAATGCAATAATACTAAGAAAATAATAATGTGCTAAAAAGGGAATATCCAAAATACGAGTATAAACCTCATAAAAACTGATAATTTCCCCATATATACTAATTACCAAGTATACATACTAATTTTTATATAGATATATATTTTAGGGTTAAGGTAGTATGGATATTCAAGTAGAAACAAGGTTATTAGTACGCATATGTACTAATGAAGTAGATGCATATGTTAGTACGCATGTTGAAGCAGAAAGAACGTTTTATTATGCATATTGAAGTAGATGCATATGTTAGTACGCATGTTGAAGCAGAAACAAGGCCGGTAGTACGCATATTGAAGTAGACGCATATGTAAGTACGCATGTTGAAGTAGAAACAAGGCTGATAGTACGCATATTGAAGTAGACGCATATGTTAGTACGCATGTTGAAGTAGAAACAAGGCCGGTAGTACGCGTGGTAACATCTTAAGAGGATTTAATGGAGATATTTTCGATGTTATGTGTCCATAATTCCTCCCAGGTGTTTTTAGACCATGTTACTATCGATGATTAACGCTTTTATACAACTATTTATGTTCGCATCTACTTTATTTAAGTTTACTCACTTGTTACTTATGACGTCAAATAGTTATTCTAGTGGACAACACATCGTTTTAGTACGCATAACGTAATAAAGTAGACGCATAATTGTCTACTAGAAAATAGTCAATTGTGTCCGAGGTTTTATTGTTCTAACACAACATAGCTACATGGTATCAGGTGTTTAGTTAAATTTTTGATAAAAGTCAAATGGGATATCATCTGAAATCAAAATCATTAAAACTAACGAGCTGCAAGTGTTCAATGTGTTTACGACAGAAGAACAATTTGACAATGAATCTAAAGCCCGGTATGCAAAACTTTTGTTATCTAATGACCTATTCAAGAACGCCAAAGCTCTGTAATGCAAATCAACTGAGAAACAGAAAAAGATTACTTCATACCACAAATATAGAAACAAATAGGTTGTATTCGTCGTATATATGACCTTAATACTCACAGTAACTTCATCGTAGGTATATACAACACTGGGCTCATAACTTTATTGAATTTCTGCACTGTTTCGTTGTTCTTTTATCAGAAAAGAAATGCTAAATTAAACAACTAAAACGAGTTTTAATAACAAATGTTATAGCTTATGAGTTTAAAATGTTTCAAAAATTCACACATTGTTAATAAAATTTATTCTACCATTATACGAGGTGTGAAAATAAAGTAGTGAGACTGATTTTTTTTAAATTTTCTATTCAAATATAATTACAATGTGATATTGTCACCTTCAAAATAGTTCCCTTCGGAAGCCACACAGCGCTGGAGACAGTCCTTCCAATCATTGTAGCATTGCTGGAACTCGGATTCTGGAATGGCCTTCAGCTGGTCGGTTACAGCAGTTTGTATGTTTTGTAGTGTCCCGAAATGAGTTCCCTTGAGGTGATTTTTCAATCTCGGGAAGAGGAAAAAGTCACAAGGACTCAAGTTTGGTGAATAAGGAGGCTGAGGAGCAACAGGAATGTTTTTACTGGCCAAAAACTCGTTTATTGAGATGGCAGTGTGACAGGGCGCGTTGTCGTGATGCAACACCCACTTGTCTTTGATGTTTGGCCGCACACGAAGGACTCTTTTTCTGTTCCCCGATCATTCTGACTGTCAAGCGTCGATCTGAACGCACAAGGTTCCGTACTCTGTTGACATTTTCATCGGTGTTTGCACTTGAAGGCCTTCCGCTTCGTGGTTCATCTTCAATCGACTCTCTTCCTTCTGAAAATTCCTTAAACCACCGAAAAACCTGTGCCCTTGATAAAACACGTTCTCCATAGGCCTCCTGAAGTTTTTCAAAAGTTTCGGTTGCATTATGTCCAAGTCTGAAGCAAAATTTGATTGCACACCGCTGCTCAACTTTGAGGTCACTCATTTTTAAAACGCTCAAGAAAAAACCATTTCACGAAAACCAACGCTACGGACAAACAAATGACTGTGGAGAGTTCAGATTCATACTGGAGGCGCATCACACGTGCACCTGACGCTACTCAAGGCCACGCGTCTCCAGCGTTGCCAGATCGAAAGCGACGTTACCAGTCTCACTACTTTATTTACACACCTCGTATGTACTTATATATTTAATTCATTTTCGATAATAAACTGCTTCCTCATCACTAATCACTCTCTTTACTGACTGGTAAGTTCTTTCCTCGGCTTGATATAGAGTAAGAACTTGTTTGTTGATTTTTCCTGCCTGTTCATAGTAAGGGTTGAGAACAGCTCGTTAACAAATTCATTAATTCTGAATAGATATCACATCCTGAAGTCTGGGTAAAACATTGTGAATAACTCAAATACGCAATCTATATAAATGAAAGAATGATTTTGTCTGTACATTGCTTAGAACTGATTCATTTCAAGTTCTCTTTACGTTTCATACATTGGAAAAACTGAATCCACTCTTACAAAAATTTCTGTCGGTTTGTCCGTAAAATTTTGTCACAAGTAAACTCAGCCACCATAAGACATATCAAGCTGAAACTTTTACAATAGATTTGTGTATGTCTAACTTAAAATATAGACTCTGAATAGATTAGAAATTCAGCATAGAAGTGAAGTTATGAACGTTTAAAGCAAAAACGTTTGTCACAAGTAAACTCAGCTACCATGAGACAAAGCGAGCTGAAACTATTACATTAGCTTAGTGTTTGTCTAACTTAAAATTATTAAACTGGTATATTAAACAATCTCTAAATAGATTGATACTTCAGTGCAGAAGCGAATTTATGGGGCTTTAAGCTGTATTTTGCTAACTTCACAGACAAGTTTATTTTGAAAATACACAGGTGTGGCAAGTATGTATTGTTGTTGATTTTAATTTCATTGGAGCATATGAATATATTGCTTATTTGACATCCTTCAAAAGGTGTTTCCCAGAGTTGAGGATGTACTATCTATTAAGAATAAATAGTTTTGTGAACGAGCAATTCTCAGCCCATAATATGAACGGCAGGATAAATCAACAAAGAAGTTCTTACGCTATATCATGCCGAGGAAAGAACTTACAAGTCAGTAAAGAGAGTGATTAGTGATGAGGAAGCATTTCATTATCCAACTGAACTTCTTAACTTTGAATTCCTTTCTCCTCGACTGCCTGCTCTTGAGTAAAAACTTAAGGTAGGAGCACCAAACATGCTGAGATATAATAGCAGTAATAAATTTCATGTTACAAAACTTGAGTGCCCAAAAATGTGCACGGGACACGACTCTGAGTTCGTGCACTGCACAGATACGCCATAGAGGCGGACATCATGACTGGGTATGGTACTGGGGAGTCTGTGTGTATACCACACATACCATTTATTCCAAGCCACTACCGTTTCCATGCAAACTATTGCAATATTCTGTTAGCGACTGTTTCGCAATGACAGTAACTAAGTCCCAAGAGGAAACTCACAGGAATTGAAGTGACCAAGTTTGTCTCACATGGTCAACTTTGCCCATAGTTTGCTTGCCTAAGAGTCAGAGGTTCCAACTCTTTGCTCTTTCATGAACCTGAAGGACAGACAGCCTAGGTGGTGCATACAGAGGCATTTGCTTAGCACTGTACTAATAATGATATTTTCTGCTATTCAACAATTTCTAATGATATTTTGGAATTCCATGTATATTCGAATTTGTGACTCCGTCAAAGACAGGTACCTTTGCCTAGTTTATATATAATACATTTGCACTGCTGTCATCAGCGAGCACGCAAGACACTTGCTACCCTGGCTCCAAGTTTGGTAATATAGTGATTTTCCTTTTATATAACATTATTCAGGTAGTAAATAATATATATTTAATTTCAGGTTTCTATCTCCACAGGAAATGAGTGAACAAACAAACAAAGTTACATACTTTATATATAAAGATTTGGTCAACTCCTATTGTAATTAAGTATAATAGAAGGAAATTAGTTCGTAATATGGAATCTCTCAGTCAGATGATTTTTATTGCTGATACAACAGAAACTGTTTGTTGAGAAACTTACTATAACTATATTATAAGAAAAAATATAAGGTTTCTATCTCGTAGGTCATCCTCAGATGGAAGAAAATAATATAATTAATAACGACGAAGAAAAAATAAGAAAAGATAAATTAAAAATTAAAATAATAAAAATTTTACATGGATAGTTGAAACATGAGAGTGAGTTGATAACTTTACGACACATTTCCTCCCTAGCGCCTGGGAAGTTAACCACACATCACTTATTCCTTATCACTTGTTCCTTTTATAAATAGGAAACCTTCTTGTTCTGTTCTTTTGGTACTACTGGTATATTAAAACAAGGAGAAAATGTTGGCGTATGATTCGTGCTTTAATATTATTTAAAAAAATATTTAAGTAATCTATATAAAAAAAAATCTGAAGAATTATATAGTCGAGTTTCAAGAATATATACAAGAAATATCGCTCAAGTTTAGCTCATTAACAACTAAGAAATAAGCAAGACATACAACACAAACAAAGTACATACCTGCTAATAACAATATAAAATTTCATTGTAATTTTGACCTTATAGGAAACTGAGATAATATTTTAAAAATTATGGTTATTATTTAGCTTTCCTTCATTTACAGTTTTTTATGCGAATAATTTCTTAAATGCTTTTATTAGTAACGGTTGTTTTTTTTCAATCTAAATCGTGTAATTTGTGTATTTGGTGTTTAATTGAGGGAAAGGTGAATACTATATAGAGAAGATGGACGGGATGACAGCGATTGGATCGCCGTGCTGTGTTATCTCTCACTCTGTGACTGTGTGCCATAACATGTAATTAGCAAGTGTTGTCTCCCTTTATACCTTCAACAATCTAACTGCCTAGCCATAACACGAAAACAACTCCCTCAACTCGACCTCTCTCTTGATAAACTTACGCTTTTACGTATCGAATATAGAAACTTTTTCTTTTCTCTATTACTAATAACTAATCAATATGAAGGTTATATATATATATAAAATAAATTCAAAACAAAGGAAACACATAGAAAGACACAGACAACTCACATCGATATTTCGACCATCGACGTCATCAGGAGGTGTGAAGAGCGAAGAGTCCCGCAGGAAAGCAGGGCTGTGCAACCGCAGGAGTTATGTCTGTGTCTTTCTGTGTGGTTCCTTCGTTTTGAATTTATTTTATTTAAAAAAGTCCGCTGGACCGTTTCTTTTAATTGTATATATATATATATATATATATATATATATATATATACAAAATATCTTCTAAGGTGATAATGAAGTCAGTGGATGGCGAATGAGGGAGTGGTCTGGAAGAGAGGAAGTAGCCCAAAGCTGTTAAGCCCTCACTGTGATCTATGACAGTGTACAGTGAGGTTACATCCATAGTTACAAGTAGAACTGGATGAGGGGGGATTCAGGGTGGGACACTTTTTTGATTTTATCCAGGAAGTGACTTCTCACCTTCCACGTCATGAAGCAGATGTGGAAGCTCGTGTTCCACGAACTGTGTGCCTATATTTCACAAATTTATTGTGAATTTTTTGTATGTATACATATACAAAAGAGTTATAAAGAAAGTAATCGGAGATAATAACAAATATAATTCACTTCCATATTTCGACGATCATGGCAATGTAGAAGTGACGTATGTCATGTTCTATCTCTCCGTTACCTTCCTTATAACTCTTTTTTATTTAAAATACCGTTTCATTTAATAGCTATATAAATAATATAAAATATAATAAATATTATAATTAAAACATCAATAGAATGATAATAAAAATATCAATAGAATTTTAATATTTATCTATAATATATATTATTAATTAATATTTATTAGTAATTAATTTTATTCATAATATTAATAAAATCATTTTTTTTTTAGAAACGATAACATTATTGTTAACCGATAAGTACATTCGTTAAATAAGATTGAATGACTACAAAAAAGCCTCCTGCAAAACATTCATTTGATGAATTACCTATAATAAATAAATTTTACTATGGCAGAATTTATTATATATAAAATGAAAATTCTTTGATTAAAAGTAAAAAAATGATCACAATTAGTTTTAGAACGCAAATTCATTTTCTTAGTAATCTTACTTATGTTTTAATAGTAGTAATACATTGCATTAGGTAATACAAGAACTTATGTTGTTAAAATATAGCATTTATTAAATTAAACGACGTAACTTAATTTTTATATCGTGCAAAATAAAGAAGTCAATTTAAAAAGAATATATTAATAGCACTTTTCTAATTTTTTTAAAATGTATTCATTATTTTATGTTATATTATTATAGAATCTGATATATTTTCTTTAAGTTTCATTTTATTAACAATATTAAAACCTAATACTAAACAAAATGGTAAACTTTTAATGCCAGAGAAAATATCACAATATACTTGTATGTTTGAAACTTTTTCATTGTATTTTGAATCCACTAATAAGTTACCTATTAATACTTAGTAATATTAATTAATAACAAACTATTTACTGACAGTTAAATAAAATTAAACATAACAAATATAATCTACATAAAAAATCTAAGGAATTAATAGATACAAAGTTTCTGAATATTTAGATAATGTTTAAAATTAATTCCTTTACTTATTCATAATTAAATTAAAAGCAGTAATGAGTTTAATAATTAGTTTATAACTATTTGGAAGAAACAATCAATTTAATTTAAGCTGAATTTAAATCAATCTAGGTTTATGCTAGATTATTAATGTAGTTTAAAACAAATAATAGTTGTAAAAGAACACTTTTCTTAATCAATATGATGAAACTTAACAGTTTCATTACATTGATTAAGAAAAAAAGTTATTCTGTTACTAATTTCTTTTAAAGTTGTTGACATTATTTTACAACCTTATACACAAAGTTGTAAACAATATAAAAGTTTTAGTTTCTTAAAAAACTGAATCTTTGGTCATATTATAACATATTTGTACTGATTTTCTTTCTATAAATATAATTACTAACATTACTACTTTCCTTTTATTTCTAATATTAAAAGAGTTTATTAGATTGGATCTATTGTTATTAACAATCTGAAAACCAATAATTTATATAATACTATGCATAATTCATATTATTTAATCATTTAGGAGAAATAATTAATGGAGGTATTACATTATTTTTTAACGGAATAGATGTTTTAAAATTACACACTAATTATACCTTCATTTAAATGAGTCAGTTTTTAAAGCTTTTAAAGTTTTAGTGGCCATATTTAATAATTCTTATTATTATTCCTAATGCTAATAATTCTTAAAAGAGTAATTCTAATGCTAATTAGAAATGAGTACTTTTATTTTGTTGCTTTCTTACTAAAGTAATTGATTTCTTGATCTATTTTTGTTTGTCATCATTTAATAGTCATAGTTAAACGTAATGTACTAAAACAATAAAAGATAATTTTAAATAGATTACTAACTTTCTTTTTGATGTGCAGTTTTTTCTCCATTTCTTCTTTCTTTTCAAACACTTATACGAACATAAAAATAATTTTATACGTGCGCATAACATAGTAATCTAATTAATAAAGTCACTTTTAAATTGCTGTATTTAACAAGTTTTTTTCCTAAACTACTATAAAAAACCGACGCTTACAGCTTTAAAAAAAAAGACGCCATTATAATTTGAAACAATATAAAGGAGATTTAGCTCTAAATTAAGCCAGTGTTATCACAATAGACAGGAAATAATCATAGCCTAAATAGAGACCTAGAAGTTTTTGTAAGTTATTCCAAGAAAAAATGATTCTGTATAACCGATAGTAATTTTAAATAAACATTTCTAAATAGATATTTTTATGATAAAAGAAAAAAAAATAATACATGTATTAATGGAATTTAGTAATTGACTTTTCAGGTCAGTCGACAATAATATGATTTATATTTTTAAAAAATTGCCCTAAACGTTGCTAAAAGTAAATATATTATTAATTTAATTGCCAAGCTATTGAAATCAATGTTTCCTTTTAATGCAGTTATTGTCGCATACTTGTAAAAAAATCAAAAGAATCACGATAACTTATAATTAAGACAAGAGTCATTTGCTGAGTAATATTTCAATTAATTTTCAATGTGTTGCAAATTTATACCGTAGAGTTTACTGGCTAATTATAATCATTGTAAATATTGTAAAACAAAAAACAAAGAAATAATAATACGTTTAATAAGATTGAACTATTTTTCCTTTACTATGGTATAAGTAAAGTATAGTGATCGTGAAAAAATTCGATCTCGAGATTTCATTGCTAGAACTAGGAACAGTTGGTAATTGAATCAGTTATTAATATATTCGTAAATGCTCATTCTTGTATATCTCACAACTGATGCATATAATATCATTGGTATTACCACAGCAGTAATAACACTTTTGTAAAGCGAAAGTAAAGATTTCGTCTTGCAAAATAATCTCTTTCAGGAGAAGATTGCTTTTGTTCCTACAGCCAGTGGATTTCTTACATCGCCATTTGTAACATTACATGGTACATTTGATGTCATATATCTGACCTTCTACATTAAAGATTTAAGTCAAAGTTTCTCTTTAAGCTTTCAAAATATTCCTATTTTGTTTGACAAATATAAGAAAAAAAAATCAGTATCATCCAATCATTGAAAAATTAGCTTAAAATTAGTAACCATTTAGTAAATGTAAATGTAAACAAATTCGATAAGAATAGAAGGTGAACCATAAGTTCAGGATGAATATTCAGTTTTTGTACTTTTTGGTGATTGACATTGGACTTCTTTTTCACTAAAATGGAGTGAAAATGTTTGTTTTGAATAAATAGAAGACTAGTTGACTAGTTTAATTTAGTTTCGAAGTTTACATACGAGATGATTGCCAAAAACAGTTTTTAACCTTCTGGGTGTTAAAATTAAGATAAATGATGAAATTGAGAAGATCGAATCAGGAGTGTTTGTGAAGACTACTGACAGTTCTGATCTCTAGAAGAGAATGCCCTGATAGATATAAACATGGCATGATTACAAACTCATCCAAAGAGGACATGAAATGTCTTGAAGTTCGTATTTGAAGAAGAAGCAGAAAGGCTTAAAAAAGTTTCTTATCAACAATGGCTATACTAACAAACATTTTGACTCCATTTTAAAGGGTTACATAAACGAACTTTATTGTAATAATGTTGAAAACAATGTCGAAACTAAAGGCACAACTACAAAAACTTTTGTATACTACTTTTGTATACTTTTTTGTATACTACAAAAACTTTGTAGTATTCAAAAGTATGATATAAAAGATAAGCACGTAATAGAGGTAAGCATGGAAAAAAATATTATTTGGTAAACAAAATAAGAAAAGTAAAAATTTACAAGTATAATTAATATTTTTGGTGCTGTAAATCTAAATTATTCTTTAGGAATATTTTTCCTTTTTCTCTCTTTAAGTTTAAGAGACCAGCGAGTTTATGTAATCATTTCATTATCCCTGTTTTTAATTTTTAAAATTTTGTGCATTCAAAAGTTCACAGAATTGATGAACATATATTGAAAGGTATAATGACGACCAATACAATTTGCCTTCACCTCAAAATTTATTATACAAGTGCAACCACAGCAATCATGGTGATTAAGAACAGCCTGCAGAAGAAATCAACCATCCAACGAACTAACGTCGTATGTGAGTAGAATTGCAATACAGGCGACTGAGGGGCCCTCCGATCTACGTACATTGGTTCCAGTTGAACCACACTTTTACACAATCAGCATATATTACAAAAACTTAAACACAACTAATTTAATCTTAAAGAACTAGTTTTTTGACTGAATACTTATTTAATTTCATTTGTTGTACAAATCAAATATTTTTTATTTAAATAACTCAGTTTTTTTTTCGATTTGGTCAAAATGAAAATGGTTCGATAGAAGTCTGATTTTCCTTTGGCCTTTAAAAACCATAAAGGTCAAATATGCAACCGTTAAAAAAAAAGACTTCCAAATAATAATAAGTAGTCTAGTGAAACATAAATTAAAAACAGAGATAATGAAATGATCACATAAACTCGCTGGTCTCTTAAACTTAAAGAGAAAAAGAGTAAAAATATTCCTAAAGGATAATTTAGATTTACAGCACCAAACATATTAATTATACTTGTAAACTTTTACTTTTCTTATTTTGTTTACCAAATGATACTTTTTTCCATGCAGTTACCTCTATTACGTGCTTATCTCTTATATCATACTTAAGTCGAGTCGCCTAAAAGACCTTATCTAAATGTCCATTCACTAAATATATTATATTTAGCACAAAATTGTGTGATAAAAATAATAAGCATTAATTTTATTAAATAACCAAATTGCTCTATTTTTTTTTTTAAAAAAAAATCAATACTCTAATATTGTAACCCATCAGTCAACGTTACAGTTATCCTTGGATAATGCGGCCAGGCTAGCTTAGTGGTTACGTGCTCGCCTCTGAACTGATAGGACCGGGGTTCAATTCTCACCTGGCCCTCGATTTATTCACGCGGGAGGTGAATAAATCTAAGCACGTCGTCCCTCGGTGAAGGACGTTAAACCGTCGGTCTCGAGCCTGTACGATGTCAGGTACTCGTTAAAGATCCCTACTCTAAATACATTTGAGTTAGGCAAAATTTAGGACTCCCACTGTAGAATCAATCTTCATTGTGTGGTATCACAAAGGGCCAAGGCTCGGCCTACGTGTGTTCCCTTGTGGGACTACACAGTTGCCACTGCAACCTAAACTATCCTTGGACAGAACAGTTGGGGTTATAGTTTGTAGACTGAGAAGTTATAGTAATAGCTTGTTACAGATACTGTTTATAGAACAGTTCCACTATAGTTTGTTCTTGTTGACTAAATAACTACTTGTATAGTCTGTGATAATTTTTTTTTTACTAAAAAGTTATAGTTAGAGCTTATTTAAATACTGTTTTCTAAACAGTTACAGCTACAGTTTGTTACTGTTATAGTTGAGTGAAGAGGTGCACTATAGTAAGTTATAGTTATTACTGACTGACTGATAGATTTATAGCATATGCCAGGCACGTTTGACTGAACAATTACTCGTATAGTCTGTTATAGTTATTATTGACCTATCATTCTTATTTCAGTTTGTTACTGTTATTGTTTACAGAAGAGGTACACTGTAGTTAGTTATAGTTATTACTAACTGACTGACAGATTTATAGCATATGCCAGGCACATTTGACTGAACAATTACTCGTATAGTCTGTTATAGTTATTATTGACCTAACATTTTTATTTTAGTTTGTTACTGTTATTGTAGACTGATAAGATACAGTTATAGGTCGTTATAGTAATTTTTGATTTACAGTTATAGTTATTATAGGATTCTTAGTTTTTTCCATACAAAAATGCTTAGGTGATTTATAAAAAAAATTGGAGATAAAAGTGAAAAGGTTTATTCAACGTATTCTACCTCTTATCACAATTGAGAGTCTTTTATGTTCATAGAAAACTGAGATAAAATCTTTAGTTTTGGGAAGTATCTTTTTATTGTACTTATAATGCTTATCAAAATAATTTGTTTTCCTCTTATCAGAGGTATTTGTGTTCATTATCACAGTAACAGATTTCAACAAACATTTTTAACTTTGTTAAGTTGGTAGCTCCATCGTCTACAAACTAACAGAAACCAGTAAAAAAATTTTCAAGAGACCTCAAAACATATAATATTATAAATATTTTAAAATAATGTTTACCATGATTACTATGATTTACTTAGCAAAGAAAAAATATCTGATTTATGGGGAGGAAAATGGTGAATTATTAGAAGACAAGAGGAAGTTAGTGTAATCAAAATGCCAAATTAGCAGCGACAGTAAAATTATTTCAATCTAAAGGTGAAATATGTGGTAGACTGCTCATCCTTCATATGCCAAGATTAATTTAATTAAATCCATCGTTGCTACCAACAGGTATTGATTCAAAATGTGCAATACTGTCTACTCACTTTGGACATGAACTACCTGTAGATATTTTATGCTTGTAATACCTTCTTAGATAACTACTACATTGTTTATACTCATAGCTAGTAATATACTAGTAAATACGGTATTACTTTTGATACCGTTAGTTGAACTACTGAGCGCTAATAGCGCTAGTGAGATTATTCCTTCCCTACACCATCTCTTATCAGTGCATGTTAGGATAAAACTTTGTCTTTCAGGATCTTTGTAAGTTCTGAAAAGTTTTGAAAAATATTTTCATTTTTGTTCAAATGTACTTTTAAAAGTTTGTTTTTTTATCCTGACCAAATGCTACACATGTTAATTATGCGAAATACAGTAGAATGTTTCAACTTATGTATTTAGAGAGTTATAATTAATTATTTGTACATAAAATACAAAGATATAAAACTAGAGATATTTAGACACAAAGAAACATATGGATTTTATATAACTTTTTCCGAGAGAACTAACTACAATATTTGATTTTGATTTGGATCTTTTTTTTTTTTTGATCTACCAATTGGGGATCTTAGGAGAAAAGCACCCTAACATGTTTCTCTTTCCATTAATTTTGAAAAAAAAAATGTGTGCAAATATAAAAATAAATTTTATATTATATTTTGTTCCGAAATCTATAATTTATATTCTGTATTATTTTCCTTTGTGTATGAAAAAAAAAAACTTATTGGGTATTGGAACTATAGAAAATTTAAATTTTTTTCGTTATACATAATTTATTATTAGAGTTGGAATTAAGTTATTTCCCGGGCAATGCAGCTTAGATCAGCTAGTATTCAAATACATGTTTGCAGCATTATTTGAAAGTTGAGAAGCTTAGAATGGAGATACATGGTGTTAAAGACAATGTATTAATGATATAGCAAGTAGAGATATTATTGACGTCCTCGTATCCTCACTCTCTGTCAATGCTGTTCATTATTAGCAAGTATCAAAACAGCTAACTTAAACAAGCCATTTTGTCAACCTATATTTATCGAGAACCCAAATATAATTAATAACTTAGGAATTGGAGAGAAGGAGTAAACACAGTCTCATTATATATATTCTCTATTTATATCATGCTTTCAATAATTTAGCAACTGATTCCAATTAATTGGTAAGCATATAGATAATTTATATCTAACCTTTATCAAATTCTAATCACTCCCACTGGTTCTAAATGAAACCTTCTTCGATTTCTTAATGGAAATAGAACATGCTCTAGTCTTACTTTTTCTGAGAAAAATAATCTTTTAATAGAATGCAGTTAATAAACAGTCTGTTCCTTAAATATTCTGCTTCAGTCATGAAAAATAAAATATCTATTTCTGAAAAAAATACTATATTGGAAATGTTAAAAAATAAACACAAGATGTTTACTGATAATAGTACGAGTATAAATAACCAGCTCTCTTACCGAATTTCATTTACTTATTTTGATAATGTTTTTTCTACTGATTAAGATGTGATGATTAAAAGGTATCCTGAAATTTGAATTAATCTAAATTACAATCATTTAATTAAATTAAATTACATGACATTTATTCACTTAACAGGTTACATAAAGTGAATATTTACGTAGGGGGTGAATAAATGTGAGGTTATCGTCCCATGGAGAGGGCCGTTAAACCGTTGGTTTCGAGTCTATGCTTGTCAAATATGTAAATATACTTCAGTTAGTCAAAATTTAGAACTACCAATGTAGAATCAATGGGAGATGCAATATTTCCTAGAGGAATCAGCATCGTAGAGCGACTTTGTCAGTCCTTCAGCCTTCTACAAAAAAATAACCAGCAGCAAACATCATTAATCAGTGTTGTAATGTCTCATGTAGGCGTTTAGAAGGCCAATGGTGTGACTGCTGTGTCCACGCCGTGGGCAAGACAACGGGAGTGGGAATTCATGTAGAAGAGTCCCACCGGCTAAAGATAGGCAGTTTGAAATGGCTAACCCATCACCTTCCTATTATATATGGTGGAGCATTTAGACGACTATGTATCTACATTACATACTAATCGGCTACTTATTTGGTGTATTCTAATTCCCGCCCTGGTGACCCAAATCCAAGGCTGGATACCTCGTACGTAGTTAAGTTTTGAGTTTGCTGACCTCACCAACGTTTAAGAAGTGGTGACACTTTTCGTGAAGTTGAGAACAACAGTTTGTGAGTAAACAGGTAATCCTAACTCCAAGAAATCTTTACTGACAGCTATCGTCAGTTTTTCTTCTGCTGTTGAGTTTGTGCGCTATAAGTAGTCTTACAAGGTAATCATCACTACTGGTAGCTATCGTCAGTTTTTATTCTGCTCTTGACTTTGTGCGTTATAAGTAGTCTTACAAGGTAATCATCTCTACTGGTAGCTATCGTCAGTTTTTATTCTGCTCTTGACTTTGTGCGCTATAAGTAGTCTTACAAGGTAATCATCCCTGCTGGTAGCTATAGTCAGTTTTCTTTGAACTTTCTAGACAACTACTACTGAAATTTTGTACACTTTGGTTCTGATGAAACTTGGGAGCCTTGACAAACTGAAAGCTAGATTGAACGTAAACGATAGAAAACCATCTCTCTGTCAACTTAGAAGTCTATCGTGACTTTACGCAACAGCTGACAGTATTTATACAATTCAAAATAAGTTTCTGGAGGAAAAACTCCAAAGGTTACCTAGTCCTAATTATAAGCCGATGTTTCACCGAATACTCTTCAGCATTCTCAAGGCTAAAAACAATTTTTTGAAACAATTATATTTTTTTATCCTTGAGAATGCTGAACAAATTTCGATAAAATGTCGGGTTATAATCAGGAGTAGTTAATCTTTGGACCAAATCCTCAAGAAACCTTATTTTAAATTTTAAGAATCAGTGGTAGAGGACCTATATCAATATTAGTATTTCTACAATTGTATCCTTCTTAAAAACCTTTTAATTTTAAGCTACTACAATGAAGTGTTTACGATATACGACGAATCTCATGCGACCTTCTTCAATAACAACTCCGCTTCGTCGTCATAGCGTGGCTGAGAAATAAACAGTATTGATTTAGTTTAACCTACACTTAACTGAGTAACTTATTATATATTTGCATAAACTTGTTAGCAACTATACTTGTTAGTTTATACCTCCTGGAGAGTTAAGAAACAAAATAAATAACATAATAAATAATAAATATAGAAGTTAATGATGCATAAAGTAAATGAAAATGTAGAAGTAAAGAAATGCATAAATAAATAATAATAATTAATTGCATTATCACCTTAAATGAGTTTAATACCTTAATTATATTAAATCTTTTTAAGAGATTAAACATATTAAATTATCTGAACCTGTTTAAGCTCCTAAACAATTACAACCCCTCTGTCAAGACTACGTACACTTTAAATAATTCGACTCAAATATTTTAGCTAAACTGAGAAATAACGCCAAGTTCAATTCATTAATAGCTTATCCTTAAATACGGCTGCAAGGGAGAGACAAATAAAACAAAAGAAGGCGGCAAATAGTCTTATATATAGAATACAATAAAAAGATTTCACAATAAACACGTGAAATAACAATGAACGTCCAAACCACAATGACAAATGATCAAAAACATTAAGATCATTCAGCCATCACAAGCGATCTTCGTCAGAGTCAAATTCCAATTCTCTGACTCTGATGAAGACCACTTGTTACGGTTGGAAGATCTTAGCCTTTTTTCACCATTTCCTATTGTGGTTTATACTATGATAGAATGCAGTATAATTAAGGCGAGAAAAATGTTTTTAATGGATATTAATATGGAAACAATTGTTACACAATACGCAAGAAGCTAAGTAAAACCCATGCATATTGTTAGTATCACTGAGGTTAGTGTGATTAATATTAGAAACTCAATAAATGTCATACTTCGTATTAATACACATAGAAAATATGTTTTGTCTTCTTAAGGAATAACAATATTGGCATACTGCTTTCTTGAAAAAAAAAGCCTTATCAGTTTTTTTGATGGGTAGTTTAGAGATAAGGAATGGGAAAGATGATGAAGACACTGGGAGATGGATTAACACTGGATTAAGACGGAGCTGTCCGTACCCATCTTAGAAAGGAACCGCATGTTCATTTTGAGGATGTGTGACGCCCAAAACCAGTCGAAAAACTCCAACAGCACTATACGAAGTATGACGATTTATTCTGTTTCTAATAATAAGTAGAACTATTAACAGAAAAAGAGTATTCTCAGTCTGGCGTGCTGTACGATAAAAAAAAAAATAGAAAATAAAAAATATACTTCATACTTAGGTTTTTGTAATAATTTAGATTTTCATCCTGAAGATTGTAAGTGCTGTTCAATTGAAGCTAAAGAGATCAATTGCTTACCAGGCCGGCAGGTGGCTCTGTCATATTGTTGAGGAGATGTTATGAACTACAAGGTTATAATAATCCTATGGAGAGAAGTGGAATTTCATGCCACTATAAGCATCCATGTATATATTTCTGAAACTATAGATAAAGACTTTCTTACCGAAAGTAGAAACATATCTATATTTAAGGAGTGGTATAAAATGTTTCAGACATTCTCTTAAATACAGAGGACTGGCGGGGGTTTACAAGACTAACTGAGTAATGTTTTAAGGATTTCAAGATGGAGCCAACAAGTTTCTTTTAAATTACCAGAGTTAGCCTCCTAACCATAATAACTGTTTTTTTTTAAAAAAAAAATATATTACTATATTTTACTGAAATATTTGGAACAGTGCCAATCTGCAAGCTTTGAGAATTAAATAAGAACTGAAAGACATAAGATAATAAACTACACTAAACAATTTTAGCGTAAATAAAGGGGGAGAGAGAGAGAGAGAGAGAGAGACATAAGAAGTAAGAGGTAGAAAGAAGAGAAGGGGGGAATGAGAACGAAAAAGAGAGAAAGAAGAGCAAACAGGGAGAAAGAGAGCGAGATAATTGAATCTCTAAAACTAATTGACTCATTTTAAATCATTTTTTATTTTTCCAGCTATAAAAATAAAATTCAGTTTTTCATTCATGCAACAATGTAGTAAATAAATAATTATTATTTTATAGGAATGAAAAAAAAGGAACTTCATTATATCAATTGAAATTATAATTATTCTATTCTAACTGAATTAAATTATTTGCTAATTGTGGAGACTCTATGACCTAACAGATCACGGGCAATCTAATAATTAATATATATAGTATAGTAATGTCCAAGATATTCTATATATTTCTTTAAAGAAAACAAGTAAAATAGTCTTTGATATAAAGAGATTAAGTGAATCCATAAATGTCGTAATTGAAGTGATGTTGCTTGGGTGACGTCATATGCAAGTCATTGCTTTTTGATTGGCCAGTTAAGAATACGGCTCAGTAGCGTTCTAATCCATCCTGCTGTAACATCAAATATTATTCTCTGAAAAGAGATGGTAAGTATCTCTTATCATCAAATCATCAAATTATCATCAAATGGTAAGTATGACCGTTTCAGCAACTATTTGCATTTACATTTTCAATAATAAATTTGTTCCATAATAATTATTTAAACGAATAATTAGATGACAATTTCTTAGTGATTATGTTTAACCAATATGGCCACTTCAAGTTTAGGTTAACGTCCTTTGTAAGCAAATAAAATTATCTTACAATCAATAATACCTACCTACATTTAAAGACAATATGCAAAATTAATTTAAAATAGATAATAATGTGCTCGTTATTTATCAAAGTGTCAAATAAATTTCCTATCAAAAATAAAATATCGAAATAATTAGAATTTCATTTTAATTAATGGAAGTTTAATGGAATATATTATTTTCTAATATTAAGTACAATTCTTACAGTTTGAATTCAATAATAGTTATCATTGTTTTTATAATTATAGTTGTTTCATATTTAATGTAATTGACTATTTCAATTCAGTTGTTAGTATTCATTTGGTTTTACAATATAATGATGTTTCATATAACATTAAACATTTACTAATTACTGACATATTGTTTTAATATAAATAAAATACATTCTGTAAAATTATCTAATTAAAAATGTTTTAGGAAAAATATGAGAACATAATACAGGACTAAAAATATGGCTACAATTACCTTGTCCGGAGAAGCTCAGCATTTTTCAACTTCCATTTATTTTCCCTGTATTATAATTGTTTACCAATTGAAATCATTATGTAACAAAGAAAAGAGTTTGGTAACTGTAAACTTACTTTTGGTTCATTCTCTATCATCATATAGTTGTTAAATTCATTGAAAATGTTTCATATTTTGAAACTGTAGTTTCTATATATGATCATATTGATATTTCTGACATTATGAAATAATTATTATTAAAATATAATTCATCACAATTATATAAAACTATATTTTTAAGTATACTCTGTACAAAGAGTTTTTAAAATTATTTACATAAAATTTTATCCTATAACATGTTTATTTAAGAGTTAAATAGGAAATACTTTGCCAAACTTCGCTAATTTCTAGATTGTTTAACACTTTATTTTGATTACTTAAGAATTTGTTTTAATAAAAGTTCTGAATTTTTAAAAGTAATTTAGTAAAAAAAAACTATATTTATGGAAATAATTTTCTTTTAAAATTGTTAAAAATGGAGTTGTTTATTTTAATGATTACTGAATGAATTTCAAGATGTTTAAAACATTTTTGTTACTTCAAGTTTACTTTATTTGTTTGTTATATATATATTTTATATCAAAGAAATATATATCACAAAGAAATGATTATAATACATATTTGTGTTTTTTTTTTGTTTTAGGATATTCGTTTGTGATATATATATTAATATAGTTGGATTTTTATTAAATAACATTATTATTTTTGGTTCTTTTTTATTGGCTTTGAAGAAGATTTACTTTGAAAAGGAACTTAAAGGATATGGGGTGAGATATACTTTATTTATTTAAATAAGAAATGAATACCATTTTCTGTTTTTAAGCAAAACTAAAGTTTGGTTCCATGTGAAAAGGTTAATTATTACATTTCAGTTTCAGTTAATTTTTCAATAAATATTGAGTTTGGCCTGTGATTTTACTTCACTATTTAATTTTGGCCCACTGTGAATTTGAGTTTGACACCCTAGCTGTAAAATATTCATGTACCTTGGTATAATTAGTAGTCAAAACATTATATTATAAATTACAAAACATTCTAATTTTTCTTTTTAGTTATTATATTTGATCGGTTTAATGAAATATCTTTTCTTAGAAAAAGTAGGCAATATGTGTGTTTCTTGAATGAAAATTAGTCCTTCCTTTTTTGAAGAGAAAATCTAAAATTCTATTTCTGATGCAGGTATGTAACTTCATCATTCCAAATTGTTAAGATAATTGATATCATACTGTTCTCTAATCTCTTAATAACTAATAAATAACTGATCTCTTGATAATTTCCAGACTTCCGATGATTTGTCAAATATTATCTCATATCATATTGTGGTTTGGATGTTGATTGTTATTTTACGTGTTTATCGTGAAATCTTGATACCGCTATATATATATAATTTTGTTATGTGTAGTTTTAATTATTCTTTTTTTGCTGAAGAAGGATGTAACACTGAAACTGTTCAATAAGAATTCAAACAAATTTGGTGATTTAATTTTTAAGTTGAACCCTGAAATGAAGAAAAGATTTCGAAATTTAGAAAAATATTCGACGAAGTTAAATCAAGTGGAATCAGACGTAGAGTTTTTTAATGTATATATATAATATATATATATATATAATAAAATAAAAAACGAAGGAAACACACAGAAAGACACAGACATAACTCACATCGATATTTCGACAATCGTCGTCATCAGGAGGTGCGAAGAGCGAAGAGTCCCGCAGGAAGACAGGGCGGTACTGAACTCGGAAACCGCAGCCAGTACCCCACCACTTACCACCAAGCGGGGGAAGGGAGGGAAGGAAATGAAGAGCCAAATTAAGACGTAAGTAAGTAAGTAAGTAAGTAAGTAAGTAAGTAAGTAAATAAGTAAAATAAGTAAATAAGTAAGTAAATAAGTAAGTAAGACGTAATTTGGCTCTTCATTTCCTTCCCTCCCTTCCCCCGCTTGGTGGTAAGTGGTGGGGTACTGGCTGCGGTTTCCGAGTTCAGTACCGCCCTGTCTTCCTGCGGGACTCTTCGCTCTTCGCTCTTCGCACCTCCTGATGACGACGATTGTCGAAATATCGATGTGAGTTATGTCTGTGTCTTTCTGTGTGTTTCCTTCGTTTTTTATTTTATTGTAAAAAAGTCCGCTGGACCGTTTCTTTTAATTGTATATATATATATATATATATATATTAATCTATACCTATATAATATAAAATTAATCTAAATACCTAAAATCACATTACAATAATATGTTATAATATTATTACAACAATATCACATTATAATAACATGTATTCAAGCAGGACTGCTCCCAACTATATATATATATATATATATATATATATGTATATATGATCAAACAAAATATGAAATGGGACAAAAAGTTTTGTTTTCCACTTTGATATAGTTGTTTGATTATTGATTGTTATTTATAAAAGTATCGACTGTGGGATTGAAACAAAATTACAGTTTATCAGGGCTCGGTCAGTTCTTCAGGTTCAATTTGAACTCTCATTGCAAAGGTTTGGGTTTTTATTTAAAACCATTTTTCATAGGCAGAAGTATATAATTTCAGTGTCACGTATTCATTTAAAGTAGACATTTGTTAAAATTCACAGACTATTTCTTTTTGAAAAATAATCTTTAATGTAATTCTTAGTTTTTCTATTTCTGTTTTTTTTTTTAGAAAAAGTATGCAATATGTCTGCTTCTTAAGTGAAAATTATTCCTTTCTTCATTGACGAGAAAATCTGAAATTCTATTTCTCATAAAGGTATGTGACTTCATCATTCCAAATTGTTAAGATAATGATATCATACTGTTCTCTAATTTCTTAATAGCTAAAAAATAACTAATCCTTTGTTGATTTCCAGACTTTCGATGATTTGTCAAATATTATCTCATATCAAATTTTATATATATATATATATTATATTAGTTCTTGTGTTCTGATTTACATTAAACATATTTCTATTTATTCTTAATTTGTTTCATTATTCATTTGTATTTATTTTCTTTCTTTTTTTTTTTGCATATGTTGGCTGTATTGCTCCTTGAAGCCCAGGTTAGTGTGTGCTCGCTTCTCAAGTCGATAATTTTGCCCTGACCTGTTGATCATGGATCATCAAAATTCCAAGTAAGTCGTGCAATGTTTTTCAATTTTTTGTTATATATATATATATATATATATATATATATATATATATATATATATATATACAATTATTCATTGAAATAAGCGAATACAATTATACTACCGATTTGATATAAATTTGGCAGCCAGATGGTAAAGTTAAACTCTGAGTTTGACCTAGGTGTTAAGATATGTATTATTGACTCTGGCTGCAGTTGTTATAGCTTTATGGTCTAAAAAATTATTATGTATTAACTATTAAAACACTGGCCAACAAAAAAAATCTTGTCAACTGTTTCAACTGTTTTTAATTAATTTAAGGGCGCTGATTTCAGAAATGCTGGCGCTTTTTCTCTATCAGGTTTTTGTTTTTCTGCTATAGTATATCTCTCTCTCTAGGAAGGCGATAGCTGCAATAAAGACAGGCGGATCTAAGAAAGAACATTTTTCTTTAATTTTAAGACACATAGTCATTGGAAAATATTTGCAATATGTATGCAAATCTTCACGCGAGATTACCGGGGGTAACAAGGGCCATGGACCCTACCTGCAGCTGAGTAGGTTCAGTAGGACTTCGGTCATGAGTTTGATCCCAAAACTCTTAAAATAAGTCGGTACTACGGGCGGCGGGGACCCATGGAGAGTTTTCTCTCCAGCCCGCTCTTGAGGTCGGACTCGTAGTGGCTGTGTGTTCTCACCCAGGTTGGGTAGGCCCTTGTGGTCGCTGCGTGAGGAGCAGTGTCTTCTCGGGTGGATGCCTGCTTAGCATCCAGGGGAGCTAGAGCCCGAACCTTTACCAGTAGGAACAGATCACGATCTCAGCTAAGTGGGCTGGGATACTGGTAGTTGCTTTATTCTTTTGGCTTTGGTGGAACTCAGGGTGGGTATGAATGGAACCCCTCTGGAGCATTATTCTAACGAAAAAGAGAGACCTAGATCTCCTCTGACATTTAGTCATTACCCGCCAGGTGGCGATGGCCTATAAGAGATTTTTAATTTCTATTTCTTTTCACACATGATACCAAGATTACCCACAATGGAACCCGGAGTCCCTCTTCCCTCTTCGGAGGAGGACGATCGAATCCTCAGTGATTCTATGGTAGTCCTAAAACTGTCTAAAGCGTGCTGGACTCCCTCTCTCTTTTCTTCCGAATACGTATTGCCTGAAAATTTGAGTTTATAAGTGTGTTTCCATACTCTGTGTGTTATTCTTCTTCCATTTTGAACTCGTTTTGTGTCCAGTTTTCATCGTCTTTCCGATTTATAGTATATATATATATATACACATTTTTGATGAAAATACGATTCGAAATGGACAAATACAGTTCAATATACATAAAAAAACGTAGAAAAATTAAAAACACACACTTACAGTCTCTAATTTTCGGTTGAACCGTCTTCAGGAGAGATAAGATAGGGAAACCAAGCGCACTGGTACAGAGACGGTTGGAGACTGGTACAGAGACGGTTGGGTCTCCAACCGTCTCTGTACCAGTGCGCTTGGTTTCCCTTTCTTATCTCTCCTGAAGACGGTTCAACCGAAAATTAGAGACTGTAAGTGTGTGTTTTTAATTTTTCTACGTTTCATTATGTACATTGAACTATATATATATATAAAATTTCACATAAACACGTGAAATAACAATCAATAATCAAACCACAATATGAAATGGGAAGACAAGACTAAGATCTTTCAACTATATTATAATATAATTTCAATTATATTATATATTTCTTTTCCCTCTTTCTTCATATTTTAACATATATATGTCTTTGTATGTATATGTGTGTTTGTTATGTTTACATATGCCAGAACATTGGTAAACACAGAATCAAAAACTTCTAGAATGTTATTCGAAAAATAAAAAACATTTAATGCTTTTGTAATGCTGCGTAAAAAAATGGAGAAATCCTGAAAACGTGTCAGAGATATGCAAAATATTGGCGATTGTTTGCTTTGTGGTTATTCAAATTATACTGAATGCATTAGAAATCTGGACACGTAGTGTTCATTTCATTTACAGATACATGCTAAATTTTTTAGCTAATCGATTTCAAAGTGTAATTGACTGTTAAATACTGTTAAGAAAAGAGAATAGTTTATATTTTAAGATATTTGAATATTTTTCAAAGAAATTACTATATTCAGTGAAAAAAACACTGACCTCACAATGATTTGATGTTACGCCTTTATACTATTATGACCTCACAATGATTTCATATAGCGCCTTTATACTATTATGACCTCACAATTATTTAATGTTACACCTTTATACTATTATGACCTCACAATGATTTAATGTTACACCTTTATACTATTATGACCTCACAATGATTTCATGTTACGCCTTTATACTATTATGACCTCACAATGATTTCATGTTACGCCTTTATACTATTATGACCTCACAATGATTTCATGTTACGCCTTTATACTATTATGACCTCCCAATGCTTTCATGTTACGCTTTTATATTATTATGACCTCACAATGATTTGATGTTACGCCTTTATACTATTATGACCTCCCAATGCTTTCATGTTACCCTTTTATACTATTATGATCTCACAATGATTTGATGTTACGCCTTTATACTATTATGACCTCCCAATGCTTTCATGTTACGCTTTTATACTATTATGACCTCACAATGATTTGATGTTACGCCTTTATACTATTATGACCTCCCAATGCTTTCATGTTTCGCCTTTATTCTATTATGACCTCACAATGATTTCATGTTACGCCTTTATACTATTATGACCTCACAATGATTTAATGTTACACCTTTATACTATTATGACCTCACAATGATTTCATGTTACACCTTTATACTATTATGACCTCACAATGATTTCATTTTACGCCTTTATACTATTATGACCTCACAATGATTTCATGTTACGCCTTTATACTATTATGAAGTATAGTCATACTTAACAATGGTCGTTAAAAGACTATCTCATTTCTAGCATTAATTCTACTACTCAAGAGCTATGTTAATGATAATTTTAAATCTAAATTAATGTCCTCGCAGTAGACATGTAGACTTCCCTTGCAGTAGACATTTAATGCATTTGCCAAGGTTAGCCAGCTTTGGGGTGGAGAACAATTCAGTTACACATCCCGACAGTGTGGCTATTTATAGTTGGATTGTCAACTTTTTTTTAACAGTTTAATTGCTTATTTTTAGTTTTTGATGCAAATAAACTGAATAATGTCAACCTCAATATATTTAAATTGAAAACTTTTTTTTATGAAATAGTGAAAATGTTATTCTTTCATCATTTTTACTTATTTATATCTCAATGACTACTACTTATAATATATTATTTTCTCAAATATTTAATTTTTTTCGGGATTCAGTTAAACAAAATTGTAAAATACTTATCAAATTAATCAAATAGTTCTATCAATCTTTTGCGTTGAAAATATTCATCGATTTCCACATTATATTCTGATGATAATGCTCAAGTCGTTAGGCTAAGAGTTCATAACAATTTATAAATATTTAAAGTACAATTTAAGTTAAATTATTTATTTAGTATAAATTGTTGTTATTAGTACAAGTTAAGTTATTTAATTTAAGTACAAAGGATTAAATCTTTGTCGATTACAGTTAAAATATTCCAAACAAAAGCTAAGATAAATTAAAAAATTATAAAATTATGAAAAAGAAAAACTATTAACTATTTTCTTATCTGATATATACATTCCTTACTTAAAATCTAGATCCATTTCACTGTTCTACCCCTCCCTACTTTCTGTTCTGCCGCACTGTATCCGTTTCTCATGGTATATATATATATATATATATATAATCAAACCACAATAAGAAATGGTAAAACAAGACTAAGATCTTTCCACCGTAACAAGCAATCTTCGTCAGAGTCAAAAACCCAAATCAAGCAGTTGAGTTTTTGACTCTGACGAAGATTGCTTGTTACGGTTGAAAGATCTTAGTCTTGTTTTACCATTTCTTATTGTGGTTTGATCATTGATTCTTATTTCACTTGTTTATGTGAAAATTATAAATATATATATATATATATATATATATATATATATAATATATATATAATAATAATCAAAATAACACTTAATATAATAGATGGATTAATTTACCACAATAAAACCAATTTTTGAAACAATGCTCTAAGGCCTTTCGTTAACACATCATCAGAGAGCAAGTGAACTAAAAAACAATAAATACTTGTTAACTTGGCTGATTGAAATTTCCAGAACTGCTGGCAACTGTTGCCAGGTTCTGGCAACTAAAAATTGTTTTTTAGTTCTCTTGCTCTCTGATGATGTGTTAACGAAAGGCCTTAGAGCATTGTTTCAAAAATTGTTTTCATTGTGGTAAATTAATCCATATATATATATATATATATATATATATATATATATATATATATATATATCTAACAGGACTACTAGTTCACAAAGGAAAGAGAAAAACAGATAAACACACACACAAAAGAGACTCAAAACGATATTTCGACATTCGTCGTCATCGAGCAGAAGTAATCCCTTTGAGTAGCTGAAGCTAACTCAGCTTCAGTTAACTTCAGCTACTTAAAGGGACTACTTCTGTTCGATGACGACGAATGTCGAAATATCGTTGTGAGTCTTTTGTGTGTGTTTTTATCTGTTTTTCTATTTCATTTGTGAACTTTATATATATATATATATATATGTTTTGTATGAGTTGTCTGGGGAAAGGAATGTGATTCGTTACAATGGTGATCAATAGAAGTGTAGAGTTTGTAGGTCAATGCGTGCGGTCCTAGTTAACGGCTGCCCAGTGAAGCCTCCGTTATTCCGTCAATGGGTATACAGGTGGTATGGCCCAGACGTTCGTCCTTATATATTGTTTTCTATGAGTTGTCCTGGGACAACTCCGGGGACCTCTATATCCATTGGCGGAATAACAGAGGCTTCGCTGAGCAACTGGTAACTGGGACCGATCGCATGGACCTACAAACTCTACTCATCCTATTGGTCACTATTGTAACGAATATATATATATATAATATATATTATACTTAAGATGTAGAATAGAATAGAATAGAATAATATTTGTATTTAAAGTATAAACTTTATACAAAGGAGTATTACATTGCTTCATAGTTTAAAATTCACATGCTAGTATTTTCAAGCCATAATATTATCAATAATAACGAAATACATAAAAAACAAAACAAATAAATTCTTAAATATACTGATATTTGAATATTTCTTAAAAGCTCTTCTTTTGTTTTCTCCTTTTTATTGTTCATTTAAAATAAAAGCTCTAATTTTTAAAATATTTACAAAATAGTTAAAAAACTTTTTACAAAATAATTAAAAATTTATAGCATAGTTGAAAACCTAATTACAAAATAGTTAAATATTACAAAATAGTAATTACAAAACTACTATTATTACTATTACTATTATTACTAATTACAAAATAGTTTTTCTTTTTTTTTTTAATTTCCTTTTCTCCTTTTTATTATTCGTTTAAAATAAAAGCTCTAATTTTTAAAATATTTACAAAAAAGTAAAATATATTTGCAGCCTGCCTTTTGTGTACAATTCCTAGGAGAGAGGCAAGGTTGGTTTCATCCGACCACTCGTTATTGAAAAAGCTGTGGGGTAAGAAGGCTTGCCGCTGAGGGCCATAGATAGGACATCTCAATAGTATATGGGCCAAAGTCTCACATTCCTGCATATTACATATTGTACAGAGCTCCTCAGTTTTAATTTTATATAAGATACCTCTGAACGAAAGGTGTAGGCTGTCACCTCCTGCTGTTCTTAATTGCGCTAGTGTTCTTTGATAATTATATGTTAAATTGAGATCTGGATTTAAATAGCTAGTGTTTATATACTTAAGATGTATTTTTCATACATATATGTAATGAAAATTACAGTTTAAAACCCTCAAGTGCTCAAACAGTCTACCGTTATTTCTCTCACAATTTTCTAATCAAGATCAGTCACTCATCCACATTATAGTACAAAGGATTTAATCTGTGTCGATTACAGTTAAAATATTCCAGACAACAGCCAAGATAAATTACAAAAATATGAAAAAGAAAAACTATGACCTATTTTCTTATCTGATATATACATTCCTTGCTTATAATCTAGATCCATTTCACTGTTTAACTGAGCACAAATAAATAATTAGATAATTATTATTTGTATATTATTTAGATTGTTAAAAGAAAACTAATATTTGTTTATCATATAACGCTTTCTATTCTACTTTTCTCATCTTTCTTCTAGCCATAATTCTGACTATGTTAAAATAAAAGTGTATTCAAAAGTCTATCTCGCGCTGTATTTTGGTAATTTACTAAAAATACAGAGCATTTTAGTAGATCAGCAATGTAGATGTGATATACTAAACGTTCACGTGTAATTTGAGAGATTTTGTAATTCTTTAATTATAATCATTAATCATGATTGTAATTAGAAAATATCTCTCACTTCTATTGGTTTTATGTATGATTTACTAAAAATCATTAAGCTCAAAAGACAAAAAAACAAAAACCAAAAGACGGTTACTTTTCAAAGGTTTATCTTTTCCAATCAGTTCTGCATCCAAACTTTATTATAATAAAATATTTCATTATTTTATTTGTTTTTATTCAGAAAAAATTGTCATTAACTTTTAATATAAAAAATTGTTTTCAACCTCAGTTTGAAAAAAATTGTTTAAAAGAAAATTTTATTAACAACGTAATAATGTATGGTGTGAACTTAATGCATAAAGGAAACCTCTATTGGACAATATTAATTCTGTCAGTATCACTGAAGTCATGCAAAATGACTAACTGTTGTTGCCTATGAAATGGACAACTGTTTTTGAAACGAAAACAAAGATGCATTATATAATATAAAGAGCACTGCCTTGGACACTGTTTATATTATTTCCACAATAAGATAGTAGCCTGAAAGTTATTCGTTATTCACCCTAACTATGACCACAGCTTAACAGTAAACAGAGTCGTAAAAAACTGTCTTGTAGCCTTCATTTGAAATTCTGAATCAAGGAAAAAAATAACTGACCTCTTCTGAATGTCTAAAGAACAACTTCATCAACAATTTAATATGAGTTTTTAAAATTCTGTGTGATTACATTTCTGATGGGATGTGGTTTATGTATTATAGATAACTTTCATATAAAATAAGTTGGATAATTTACTTAAATATTATAAATTAGATAATTCATTTAGATAAATTAGATATATATGAACACAAAAGACAAAGATACAAACACACTTACTGTCTCTAATTTTCGGATGAACCGTTAAACAGTTGGAGATGGTCTCCAAAACGTCGCTTCGCAAGGGCACTTGGTGTCGCCATCTCAACCTACCTGATGACGTTTCAACCGAAAATGAGAGCCCCGATAAACTTTAGTTTTATATATATACATCACTCAAAATTCGAAAAAACGATCTAACTGGACGCAAATCAGCTCAAACACGAAGAAGAGCAAAGAAAGAGACACACCCACAAACTCAAATTTTCGGATGATCCGTCTTCAGGAGAAAAGAGAATGGGCCACCAAGCACGCCGGAAACACAACGGCAGGAAACCATCTCGGCAACCGACTATGCCCTCTCGCGCGCCCGGTTCAGGAAGTTATGAACCGGGCGCACATGGCGGCACAGTCGGTTGCCGGGATGGTTTCCTGCCATTGTGTTTCCGGCGTGCTTGGTGGCCCATTCTCTTTTCTCCTGAAGACTGATCACCCAAAAATTTGAGTTTGTAAGTGAGTCTCTTTCTCTTCTTCGAACTAAAGAAAAAAAGAGATTATAAGATTAAATCAAATGCCGTGATACCATACTCAGCAGCAACATATACAAGATATATATATATATATATATATATATATATATATGCATAGTGCTAAATGAAACTGTACTTCGACGATCATCGAAATATAGAAGTTAGTTTACAGTGTTTATCTGTGTGCTTCCTTCCTTTTAATTCAGTTATATATAATTAAATATATATATAAAAATATAAAATAAAAATATAAATACATATGTTTATATATCTTTATAAATAAAATAATGATTTTGTCTGTACATTGCTTAGAACTGACTCATTTCAAGTTTTCTTTACGTTTCATACATTGGAGAAACCGAATCCACCCTTAGAAAAATTTCTGTCGGTTTGTCGGTTTGTCGGTTTGTCGGTTTGTCGGTTTGTCGGTTTGTCGGTTTGTCGGTTTGTCCGCAAAACTTTGTCACAGGTAAACTCAGCTACCATAAGACATATAAAGCTGAAACTTTTACAGTAGATTTGTGTAGGTCTAACTTAAAATATAGGCTATGAATTGATTGGAAATTCAACGTAGAAGTGAAGTTATGGACGTTTAACGCAAAAATGTTTGTCACAAGTAAACTCAGACACCATAAGACATAGCGAGCTGAAACATTGACACTGGATTTGTGTGTGCCTAAACTTAAAATATGGGCTCTAAATAGATTATTAATTCAGTACAGAAGCGAAGTTATGGGGCTTTTAGCTGTATTTTCCTAACTTCACAGACAAGTTTGTTTTGAAAATACACAGGTGTGGCAAGTAGGTATTGTTAGTTGATTTTAATTTCAATTGAGCATATGAATATATTGCGTATTTGACATCATTGAAATGGTGTTTCACAGAGTTAAGGATGTACTATCTATTGAGAATAAATGTTTTGTAAACGAGCAATTCTCAACTCTTAATATGAACAGGGAGGAAAAATCAACAAACAAGTTCTTACGCTATATGAAGCCGAGGAAAGAACTTAGAAGTCAGTAAAGATATTGGATTAGTGACGAAGAAGCAGTTCATTATCTAATTGAATTTCTTGACTCTGAATTTATTTCTCCTGGACTGCCTGCTCATGAGTAAAAACTTAAAGTAGAGAACCAATCATGCTACAATTTAGTAGCAGTAACAAATTTCATGTTACAAAACATGAGTGCCCCAAAACTGTGCAACGGGACACGACTCTGAGTTCGTGCTCTACACAGATATGCCATAGAGGCGGACATAATGACTGGATGTGGTATTGGGGAGTCTGTGTGTATACTTCACATACCATTGATTCCGAGCCACTGTCTGTTTACGTTGAAATGATTGCAAAGTCCGGTCAGAGTCTATTTCGCAATGACGTTAACTAAGTCGCAAAGGGAGACTTCATCTAACGCAGGAATACAAGGTAGCAAAACCAAGTTTTTCTCACATGGTCAAATGTAGTTTACATGCTCAACGGTCAGAGGTTTCAACTCTTTCTTCTACCATGAACCTGAAGGACAGACAGCTAATGTAGTGTATAAGCTGGAGGCATTTGTTTAACACTGTAGTAATAATGGTATTTTCTACTATTCTATAATTTCTAATGACATTTTGAAATACCAAAAATGACGGAACTTCTGATTCCTCCGTGGTATAGCCGAAAGGCAATAGGCACACGGCAATAAACCAAAACAGGAACTTCTGATTCCGTCAAAGACGGGTACGTTTGCTATGTATTATATATAACTGTAAACTTTTTTTTAATTTAATATTTGCTTAATAAATACACTGGTAATAATGTAAGGTATGGGACCAGAGTAGCCCAGTGGCTTGCGTGATCGCCGATGACAGTAGTGCAAATGTATTATAAATAAATGTAACAAACAAATATTTTTTTGAATTTAAAATGTGGATAATATAAAAGATGGTAATAAAGTAAAGGGATCTAGCCAGGGTTGCCAGTAGCTTGCTTGCTCGCCGATGACAGTAGTGCAAATGTATTATAAATAAACACAACAAAATATTTTTTTTTAATTTAATATTTGCGTAATATAAACACTGGTAATAAAGTAAGGTATGGAACCAGAGTAGCCCAGTGGCTTGCGTGCTAGCTTTCGACTGGGAGCACGTTAATTAGAACTAACTCATTTCAAGTTTTCTTTACGTTTCATACTTCAGAGTAGCCACATGTACCGTTAGAATAATTTCTGTCTGTCGGTTTGTCCACAAAATATTGCTACCATAAGACATATAAAGCTGAAACATTGATTGTAGATTTGTGTATGTCTAACTTAAAATCTAATCTTTGTATACAGAGGCTTTTTTTTAGCACTGTACTAATAATGGTATTTTCTACTATTCTATAACTTCTAATTGTAGTATTAGTATAATACTATAATTGATATTTTGGAATACCAAGTATAATAGAATTTTTGATTCCGTCAAAGACGGGTACGTTTGCTAGTAATTATATATAAATGAATAAGGGATTTCCTTCCCTCCCTTCCCGCTTGGTGGTAAGTGGTGGGGTACTGGCTGCGGTCTCCGAGTTCAGTACCGCTCTGTCTTCCTGCGGGACTCTTCGCTCTTCACACCTCTTGATGACGACGATGGTCGAAATATCGATGTGAGTTATGTCTGTGTCTTTCTGTGTGTTTCCTTCGTTTTGAATTTATTTTATTTTAAAAAAAGTCCGCTGGACCGTTTCTTTTAATTGTTATATATATATACAAAATGAAAGTTTATCAGGACTCGGTCAGTTCTTCAGGTTCAAATTAAACTCGTAATTAAGAGTTAATGTATAATATAATTAATTAGAATTGTAGGTTTATTGATAATGAAAAAGTTTTTGATTAATATCAATTGTGCTTCAACAATAAGTATGAGAGTAAACAAAAGCTTTCTATTTGCTTTCTCTTCTTCGAACTAAAGAAAAAAAGTGATTATAAGATTAAATCAAATGCCGTGATACCATACTCAGCAGCAACATATACAAGAGCTATGATAGTGTAGGTTTATTTATAAAGGGCTTTACTTCAGCGAGGCACCTGATATAGCTAAACAGCCAAAATCTGCTTGATAGACGTTTGTGTCACTAACAGGAATTTCATCTGAGTGCCTTTTCACCTCACGGTCAAAACAGTCTAAATCATTCCTCCAAAACATAATTTTAACCAACAACTATAACTTTTAAGGAATTTTTAATTCTCTCTCCATCTTTGTAATTTACATCTTTTTTTCTACTTCTTGAATAATGTGTGTTTGTGTTTGTGTGTGTGTTTACTATATATATATATATATAAATTAAAAGATTTCACATAAACACGTGAATATATATATATATATATATATATATATACAAAACTAAAGTTTATCGGAACTCGGTCAGTTCTTCAGGTTCAAATTAAACTCTCATTGCCAACGTTTCGGTCATTATTTAAATAAAAACCCAATAACGTCTAAATTTTAAATAAAGACCGAAACGTTGGTCTTGAGACCATTGGTTGGCAATGAGAGTTTAATTTGAACCTGAAGAACTGACCAAGTCCCGTAAATTTAAATAAAGACCGAAACGTTGGCAATGAGAGTTTAATTTGAACGTGATAAACTGACCGAGTCCCGATAAAATTTAGTTTTGTTTCTATTCCACGGTGGATACTTTTATCAATATTATATATATATATATAATATATATATATATATATATATATATATATATATATACATATATATATAGTTCAATGTACATAAAGAAATATAGAGAACTTAAATACACACACTTACAGTCTCTAATTTTTGGTTGAATCAAAAACTCGGTTGGAGACCCAACCGTCTCTGCACCAGTGCGCTTGGTTTCCCTCTCTTATCTCTCCTGAAGATGGTTCAACCAAAAATTAGAGACTGTAAGTGTGTATTTTTAATTTATCTATGTTTTTTTATGTACATTGAACTGTATTTGTCCATAGTAAATGCGAAGATCGCATTTTATCGAAAAAGTGTATATATATATGTATAAATAGATTTCACATAAACACGTGAAACAACAATCAATGATCAAACCACAATAAGAAATGGGAAAACAAGACTAAGATCTTTCAACCGTAACAAGCGGTCTTCGTCAGACGGTTTCGGTTTGTCAGCGGTTTTTGACTCTGACGAAGACCGCTTGTTACGGTTGAAAGATCTTAGTCTTGTTTTCCCATTTCTTTTTGTGGTTTGATTTTTTATATATATATATATGTACCAATTAAATTAAACGGTTCCACGAACTAAATAAACTATACTCACAAAAAGAACAAACAGAAATGATACAGAAACTCACTACTATATTTCGATTTCCTCGTCATCAGGAAGATAGATGTGAGTCGCTCCGAAGACAGGCAACGACTGAGTGTTATTGTTATCTCAACATCAAAACCACAATAAGAAATTAGAAAAGATGATTTTTTTTTCATTTCTTATTGTGGGTTTTCTTCCTAACAATGGTAAACCAGTTATGAGTTATATGTTTATACTCATTACAAAGAATACAACGTGTATACAAAAATAAAATAATACTCAACTAATAATAGCAAAAATAGTATGATTTCAGCACTAAGATTAAGTAGATACACCACATAAATATTAATAAAATAGTTATTAAAATATTTACATATAAAATACTAAAATAAAGGTAACATCAAGTTCTATACAAAGTTTTATACATTAATGATATGAAAATATTTTTTTTGTAATTAAAATAAAATACAGTTAAATATTTCTAATATCTAGAAGACATGCAATGAGATTTCATCCAGAAAGTCATTAAAGGATAATAATTCTGTTAATTTTCATTATGTTATGTTAATTTATTTATGTCGTTTCATTGTCTAGTATTTCCTGTAGTCTTAGCAATTCAAAAAAAATGTCGCCGATATTAATCCCAATATTGAGTATTAATATTAACTGATACCATGTCAGGTCAGTAAAACTGTCACGTGTACAACTTGAATTTTGAATAATGTGGAATATACTTAGGTAATAAGAGAAAGAGAGAGAGAGAGAGAGAGTGAGAGAGAGATTCAAATTTTATAAATTGCTTCAATTAAACAACCTATGAATAATGTATATTAATGAAATTTGCAGTTTCTTCAGAAAATGGAAAATTTTAATTCCATGTCATTGTTTTTTGCCAAAAAAGGAATTACCATATTATCATCACTACTTTGACAAAAAACAGTAATTTTCTGTCAGTTAATATTGTACCGTTATGGCGGTCTTTTTTTCAGCATAAAATAATTATTATTTTCAAAATACTTCTACTATCTTTCTAGTAGATTTTATCTTACAGTTATGTTATTATAACATTAATTTTAATTCTATAATGGTCATATGAACATTACTGTCGTTATAAAAGAACAAAGGATGATTTAACGGAATTTGAACATGCTTCCTTCTTCTTCTTTGTAATTGAATTTATTCGTGGTTTACTGCCAAAGCTGCGGTTTCCTTCTGTTAAGAATACCAGCAAATAGAAATTCAGGCCTTTGATGCATTCACTTTCTAGTTCCTACAAAATATATTGTTGAGAAATATTTCCAATCGATTTACTACCAATTTGCTAACATATTTTTATTTTAAAACTATTTTTGTCTCATTGATGAATACCATCTGAAATTGGTTGTACAAATCCTTGGACAACACGAATATTAAGAAATGCAATTATGATCTTACCAAATAATAATATTCTCATTTATCTTTAATTAAATTGTAAATTAATGTTAGATTTATTTATAATTATGTTATTTTATTATAATTTAATTAATCACTGGTTAGATCAGTAGTTAACGCACTCACCTGTGAACTGGTAGGTCCAAGGTTCGATCCCCACCTGGCCTTCGATTAATTTACGCGAAAGATGAATAAATCTATCTACGTCGCCCTCAGAGAGGACTTTAAGCCGTCCCGAGCCCGTACGATGTCAGATACTCGTTAAAGAACCTTACTTAAAATTCACTTGAGCTGGACCACCTGGTCCTCGAATTATTTACGTCATTCCTCGGAAAGGATGTTAAACTGTCCTTTAACGTTACTTTAAAGTTTTATTTAATATATATATAATGTTTTATTTGAACGTTTTATTTAAGTGTATTTTAAATATACTTGAATTAGGCAAAATTGGGGGGGGGGGGTGTCAAATAATAAATTAACCACAATTTGCGCTCCTGGAAGAGACCTAAAAGCTGAAAGCCTTATACGTGTGGGCGATGGAAAACAAGCAAACAAGAAATAAAGAAAATTCACCATTGGGCTCATGTAATTAATGTATATATCAGCCAACCATGCGCTCATCTTTGGACTTATACATATGGATATTTATCATAAAAATTTGAAAACTCAAAAATCAAGCAAACACATTCAACGAATCAGGGACAAAGTAGCAAAGTGGCTTGCATGCTCGCCTTAGGACTTATGGATAAAGTTATATACTCACACTGTGTCCTCCATTTCTTCTCACCACGTCATCCCTCCCAGAGGATGTTAAACTGCTGGTCCGAAGCGTGAACTATGTTAGGCGCTCGTTAAAGCATAATTTGCTTAAAGCTTGTTGCCTACTCAATATTCATGAGTTAGGTAAAATTTAGGTCTCCCAATTTAAAATCAATCTGATAATATGGCTTGTTCATTACTGAAATGGGTGCCAAATGGTAAATGAGTTACACTTTGCACCTGAAGAACAACACTAAAAGATAGAAAACTATAAGTATGGGCACTGGAAACCAAATCTGCTTCTGTCTCTTTTACTGCAATTCGTGTTTATTCATAAAAAAACAATCAACATCTTAATGTGAAACATTACTTTCAATCTAATTCATTTCCAATACCTTTATTACTTTTCCTACCAGCAGAGCAAATTGTAGAAAATAAGAACATTTATCATATCGTTTATTTTATTCAGAGTCATGGTACTTTGATTAAGCATTGATCATTATATTTCCAAGTTTTGATTCCTTTTTTAGGATTACCACATTTTTTTATTTTTGTATATTTAATTTTCTTCCACTACCAGTTTTCTCCAAGAAGAAATATAGCTGTTGACTATTTTAAGACTTTCATTCTTAAAACAAATTTTTTAATCACCCAATAGTAATTAGCAGGATGATATCGTCAACTAATTAGGTTTTGAATACACTTTAGTTTTAAAAGCACTTTATATATTATATATATGTATTACAATATATATATGATATATATTTGAATATATATTACTTGATAATGTTGTTCCAAAATCGTTAAACATAAAAGTTACTATAGAAATGAAATAATACCCAATTCAATTGAAAATAATAGCATAAAAAAAATGGTTAGAATAAAGCTGTAAAAGATTTTTAAAGGAAATACAATTCTCTTTGAAGCTTTTTACGAGATCTCTTGTAGCACAAAAGGAATTAAATCTTTTATTTCAAAAACATTCTTTTTAACCATTCTATTTATATGACAGTTATTATGTTACAACATTTCATTAATACTGGAGTCTCAATCGAATGAAAAAACCAAACACTTTGTCCAATATTTTGTAAATAATCAATTACTCTCTCCTTAGTACTACGCTTCAGGGTCACCTTTGCTTTTTCGTTTTATGAGCACAGTTAGCTATTGACTTTAAATCCACCTACACAAGTACAGCTCATCAAATAAAAATTTTGTTTCTTCTTTAAGTTCTGTCATCAAAGTCCCATCTGTTCAGAACTTAGCAATGGAACGTTACAAAATATTCCACAACAGATTACAAACCCACCCCAATCCACTCGCTCAAACCCTTTACTCACTCACCTGTAATTCCCTCAAACCCCCAAAGGCGCTTAAAAAGAAAATGGCCACGAGACCTTCTAAGTTAAACCATCTGTGAGGGTAACCATGTTATGGAGTGGCACCAACGGGTGACCACTCATTCCCTATATACATCCCCGTTAATTGTAAAATAATAATTTAGAATCACTTCTTATAACAATTATTGTTGTAGTTGAAGTGGGAAAAAAAAGTGCTGTCAGAACGTACATCCATCACATTCGATTATTATGGGAGCCAGGTTAGTTCAGTGGTTAATGTACTCGCCTCTGCACTGGCAGGTCAAGGGTTCGATACCCACCTACTAGCCCTCGATTTATTAACGCGGGAGGTGAATAAATCTGAGTACGTTGTCCTTTAGAGAGGACGTTAAGCCGTTGATCCCTAGCCTATACCATATCAGGTACTCATTAAAGATCCCCGCTCTTAAATACACTTGAACTAGGCAAAAAGTTAAGACTCCCAATGGGTCACAATTTTGCCCGCTGAAAGAGCAGTAAAATTTAAAAGCTTTTATAAGTATGGGTATAGGAAAACAAACATTCCATTTTATTATATGAAGGTATTATTAAAGCCAATCTCTATGACACTCAGTCTGGATCTAATGTGAGATGAATGCATTCGAAACTCATTTTGTTCAAAATGTACATAAAAGTTCATTTAACAACAGAATACTTGGTGTTTTCAAGATCAGTCGGGAACAATAACATATATATACGATTCTGATGTGGCTGTTGAGTAGTGTGCAGAGTTGTAGAAGAGATTCAAAGGAGTTTGTCATTGTGGTATAACCTTTTTGCACTCCCACTGTTGTAGATAGTTCACGATCACAAATGTTGCAATAAATTTGCAAGTGGATTATAAATAATGAGAATTGTAAACAAAGTACGTAAATTATCTTAAGTTTATGTCATATAAAAACAAGTTTATTTTCTCAGTGAAGGGTGACATCATAATTTTAACTACAATTTGAAAAATAGAATTTCATCTTTGCAAATTTAGCTCCATTTCTTTGATGGACTACTCTACTTTAGTATTATCTAATTATATTTGTGTTATCAATGAAAACAAAGTCGGTTTTAATTATTATCTCCTTCATCTGTGTCAGAAGCTGATATATTGCTTTTAATATAGCACTGGCCTAATCACCCTAAATCCTTTTCTTCTTCATAACGGTTCAAGCAAAATTTAATGACAGTGTATGATATTAAAATATTAATACCAAACATTAAGTTTTCATGCAAACTTCTTGATCAGTAGTTTCCGTAGTTTTGTGTGTGTGTGTGTGTGTGTGTGTATGTGTGAGTGTGTGTGTGTTTAAAAGGGAGTGAGGGTGAGAGAGAGCGTGTGTTTGTTTTATGGTACATTTCTCGCGTTTATAACACGTGAAAGTAAAATCAACGTATAAACGAAGTGTTAAAATTTAAGCAGACCTATGGTGTTTCTGCCAGTAAAGCTAACCAGTATAATTGGAAATAATGTGGCAGGCTTTGTTTATTCAAAACAATCAAGGGAGCATAGAAACCAATACGAGCCATTTTTTGACTGTTAAGTCCTAGTTGTACTGCCTGAAGTATTCGAGTGTATTGCAAAATTGCAGTCTTTTATTTATTTTATTCCCTTCTTTTTTTCTTGGCAGAACTTGAAACACTAATAACATGGCAAATATACGTTCAGCACCTATAATTAAACTCTATAAGTATTTATACTATTGATTATTTGTCAATAAATATAAGTACATCATATACACGATTTATTAGAATATAAATATTGTGGATTGCGACTAGTGAGCTCTGTATGAAGGCGTCTTGATTAATTCATTAACATACATTCAGAGATAGTGTGATGAGTAATTTGTCTTTGAACTGGTTGTTGACAGTTTGAGAGTACTTTGGTTGATTAGAGTGATTGAGCACGTGGGTTATATGATGAGACATTAGTCGGCAGGTCAACAGTTTGTAGAGCCTTCTACTCAATAGTGAGAAGCAAAGAACTCACAAACAACGTCTTGGTCAATGACCTTATAGGGATCTTATCATATTAAATGTGATAATTATTATAAGAAAATATGTAGGATTTGGAGAAGATAATGAAGTAGAAATATCTTATAGAAGCTATAAAAACAGCATCACACATATTAGTACATGCTGTTTATTGACTTTGTATTCTACTCATATGTATGTCTGATGGAATCCCCATTTTACCTATTAGCCTCATTCAGCAATCCCATTCAAACTTGTGAATCTATTGAATAGGTTCCTTATTGACAACACATCAATATTGAATCTATATTTGTAACTATAGATCATATTTCCTCTGTTAATATTACACCCTGTAAGCCCAAGGAATACATTTGGCAGAGGTCAGAAATACTTGAAATGAACGTCTCTACGTCAAGTAGATGACTGATTAATTAATTAACTAAAATAATTAACTAAATGCGTAGACCGTAAATTGTCTTATTTCATTGCATATTATATAAGTTCAAAGTAAAATTTGGAAATCCATTCCTACTTCATGTGTTTCATTCCACTTCCAGTATATAGATTTAATTAAAAATACACCTTTTTTTTGGAATTTTATAATCTTTTGGTTCATGTTTTAATGTTATAATATCATAATTGTATATTTGGTCAATATGAGAAACAACTAGACGTTCTTAATTTTTTTTTCATGTAATTTTTAGAACATATTAAACTACCATTATACTTTAAATTATGACTGAAAACATATTTCAAGAGTCCAGTTTTCTGAGCTACAATACAGAAAAGTCATTGAAACACAAAATTCAGAAGTAATAATTCTTTAATCTCTTATATTATTTCTATTTCACTAAGCTAAACAGTTTTTTTTACTATATTTATTTATTTATTTGATTACTTTATTTACTATGTATATATTTTACATATTTGATTTTTTACTATATTGAGGATTTAAAGCATTGCGTCTGCGCACAAAAAAGTTTAACATGAAACTAACAACGATTTTCAAATAATTAGTGTTCGTCTTCAGGTTATGAGTTGCTCTTTCACTAGTCGATCTACGGCCCATATGTCAGAGTCAAGGCCCGCGGGCCAAATCAGGCCCGCGAGAGGGTTTTCTATGGCCCGCAGGATGATATTAGTTTATTATTAAAACCGACCCGCAGTCTGCAGAAGTTTTACACGCACCAATACTACATTTCCCACAATGCAAAAACGACGCAGCGAGCGTGGCTTCATTTCATAATTTATCAGCAGTCATTAGCATAATAGGAAAAGTTAACTTTCAGATACCCTTCAAAAATGGCAAAACGGAAGGCGGGCACTGAAAACCGGTGGTTTCAAACAAGGTGGGAGTCGAAGTACATGTTCACGGAGCTAGCTGGAAAACCTGTATGTCTAAATGAGAAAATATACTGATGCTGCCTTGAATAATACCGCCTCAATCATTGAATGTTCATGTTATGGAGATTTATATACAAAGAAAATTTGTCTTTTGTGCTGTTGAAAATTAAAAATGACTGACAAAGCCATTAGAAAATATTGTTTCATTTACCCGATCATATTGCAATATATTTGTTAGGTTTTCAGTAGGTTCAATTTCGTTCACTACACTATATGTGGTCATTTTAAAAAAATTCAATAAACATTTGATCATTCCGGCCCTCGGCTTGTTGCTACATTTTTTATGTGGCCACTCCGTCCATTTTGACTTTGACACTCCTGATCTACGGGAAGGTGTTAGAAAAGACTCTAAGCGTTGAAGGGCGTTGTTAGTTTCAAACGAAACTTCTTGTATGGAGATGTAATTCTTGAAATCCCCAATATGAGTAAATACCACACTATAACAGATTGCACAAGTAATGATCTTATGACCATATTTGATTCCTTCATCATCAGTTAGTGAGTCCCTCCTAAAACAAGTGACGACTGATCATGTTTCTATATTACTGGTATATTGAAATTAACCACGCATTAAATTATTTAAATTTGAATATATTAATGTGGAATTTATTTAATTATATGTATTATAATAAGTTTTCTTGGAATTAAATTCACTGAAGATTGTTCAGGCATACCTCTGATATTTGATATCAATACTTATATTAACTGTTTTCTAATATTACAACTAATTTAAATTACTTTGTTTTTTTCATTCATGGTTGATTTATATAACAAATAAATTTAGATTGATAAAGAAATCAAATAACTTATCAGAAATGGTGTTTACTTGGAAGTTGAAGAGAGACCGATAGAGTGGTAAGGAGACAACCAATTGATGACAGTAGGTAATGGAGAGAACTCATTCTAACAGGGGGATGGTTTTAGGGGATGGAAATAATTAATCAAGCCTTAAGTCAAAGTAAACAAGGGGACAAGGAAGGGTGGTTTTTGCTGGTAGGACTTTCTATTATTGATGAAAACGGCGAGTCGAATGTTCTTATAAAGGTCATTACGGGAGATCGAACAGTCACCATCTAGTTAAATCCTTGATTCAAAGCACTGGTATCACTTAGGACTTTGCTAATTACGAGTAGTATGAAGATTTATTTCGAATGAAGACCTTTAAATTAACCTTAATAAAAATGATTTATGAATATTAATATAAGAAAATTATATAATTTAGAAATGGAAGAAAAACAAAACTAATTGTTCGGATTAGTCTAGCGTGTGTGCAATTGTACTTTAGGTGGAAGTTCAAATCTATGACTCCTGGTTTTTTTTTTGTAAATTTGAAAACATGTTATACCCCTCCCGTTAGACAGGACGTAGACATTAATCTCTGGTCTTTTAACTCAGGACACGCGTTATGTCGTCCTACTATTATACAATTAAGTGAGGTAAATTTTTTTTAAGGGATGGAAGGGTGGTTTTTGACTCCTGATACGGAATCAACCGTGATATTGTGGCTTCTCCTGATGTAGATTTAATATGTAACAAGATTTTGTGCGCCACAACGCGCATTCGCCAGGGACATTTGTCACAACTTGAAGTTCTTTAATTTTTATCTTATCCTGTCTAAAAAAAATTAAACAATTCAAATTGATTAAATTGATATCCTACTAAAAAAAAAAACAAAATTAAAATACAAATAGTGATCAAATTGATAAGATAAAAAAAAACTAGAAAACTAACATGAATATTCATGTTAAGTATACGATAAAGTTCAATTGCACAAAAGAGCAACTCCTTTACAACCAGTCTGCAGTGTTTTTCTTCATTTCTTTGAGCTTCAACTGAAGAAACAAATAACACCTCGTAGAAACAGCCAGTTTCCTTGCTAATGGCTTTACTGAATACGAACTCAAAACACTTCTCATAAACTATCTACTTTCCTTTGAAATAACTCAGCCAAATGCCGACTCAGGGGCAACACTAGCTCTAAAACTGTCTGGCCAAACTCGCAACAAATACACCACCAAAACTCTCAGAGTTTGTTTCTTCCCTACTCTTCCCTCTACTGACTGTTGTCTTGGTCCCTGTTTCCATGGAGATCACTGTATATTATTTCTCTATTATTATTAAAAATAGAAATTTCTATCAAATATCAAGTTTAGTATAGCAGTACTAAAATAGTACAGAAGTACACATGAATCTTTGAATTAGGTACTCCAATATCATGAGAAAACCTTATTAGTGTTCGAATGTAGAAAAAAAACAAGCATTTCATTTTAGCATAAATAAAATTTATTACTTGTACAATCTAGTATGGTTTATTACTATTCCAGTGTGGGATTTACTCATATGGGAAATTTCAAAAATGACATCACCACGCAAAAAAAGTTTATGCCAAAATTAACGAATCGTTTGGAACACTTAGTCTCCATCTTTAGGTTTACATCTAAGAAACGTACATATCAATAAGTTTTAAGAGTGAATTATTTGAAATTCATTATCATATATTATATTCAATGTAAAGTAGTTCATTCTAATGTTCTTAAAGCTTCCAACGACCAACGACCAACGAATATTACCATGCATAACAGTGCATGTCGTAAATAGCAGTTCCGGACTAGAGGCCCACTACTGCTAGATTCTCATCCTGCTATTTTTGTTGGGTCAATAAACAATGTCAGGAATGGGGGAGTCAGTCAGTAAGGGAATATGTCGTCTTCGTGGTCGTTTGGTCTTCAGTCTTTGCATTCTCTGAGGTACTGTATACTTTTGGAGTCATGTGGTCATCATTTTTAGTTTAAGTAGGAAACTTTGAGGATCGTGGGATTAGGAAGGGTTGAGAGTAGGATTTAGTTCCCGAACAAGGAGATTTGGATGGGTGGAAAGTTTTTTGTCTTCATTACTGGCAAGTCGAGAAATGTAGGAATAGATAGATTCCATACTCAAATCATGTTGAATATCAACATTTCTGGCGTACCATGGAGCCCTAGCTATAAGGCGGGCACATTTATTCTGTACTATTTGGATGCATTTCTTGTTTGTGGGCGCCGCTCCAAACCAGACTGAGCATCCGTATGTCATAGTAGAACGAATGACCGCCTTATAGACAAGGTCCTTCACTGCCCGTGGAGTATTTCTTGATTTGAGTATGGAATAAAGGTTGCACATAAGGAATATCCCCAGCTTAGATTTGTTCCGGATATGTTGTCTGAATGTCAATCTGGAGTCCAATATGAGACCCAGATATTTTACTTGAGTTTTGTAGGGTATAACTCGATCGCCAATGAACACAGGAGGTGGAAGAGGAGGGGTACCTTTACAGAAATGTATATGTGCAGTCTTCTTAAAGCTTATAGATTTGTATGTTTTCGTAGATGTATACCTGAAGAAGAACGCTGAGTGTTCCAAACGAGTTATTAGTTATGACGTGAAATTCTTTTTCGTGTGGAGACGTAATTTTTGAAATTCTCCAACATAAATAAAGTGTATATTATATTATACATATATCACACCGAAAGTAGTCTGAAAATTTTATAAACAAATTATTTAAACATTTGTTTGAAGAAAACTACTTTTCTGTTACGCTGCTCAGGGATCATTGATGGCCTGAGTAACACTGGTTACTTCTTTAAAAAAAAAAAAAAAAAAGAAAAGAAACGGAGAAATAACAACAAAGAGACCTCAATTCCAGTGACCTGTCAACGATAAACAGACATGTCTCTAGTATTAAACATTGGAGTTAAAAGTGGTCGTTCAAAACCACGTATTCCATTAATATCAGATAAAATATTTTGGTCAACAGCATGTCATCTGACTCGGATATTTTATATTCTGAGCAGTCTTATACTGTCACACAGCCATTCATTCAGTTGAGCCGATGTTCCATTTAGAAAAAACTGCAACTTTTTTTTTTAAATAGAGCTCAGGGAGTGCTAAAAAGACAGCCTTCCGATGCCCATTCCTCGAGGGAATATTACATCTCCTTTTGAGTCTACATTTTGCCTAACTCAAGTGTATTTAGTGTAGCGTGTCTCTAACCAGTACCTGACATCGTACAGGTTCAGGAACGACGGTTTAACGTCCTCTTCAAGGGACAAAGTGCTCAGATTTATTCACCTTCAGCGTTAAGTCGAAGACAAGAGTGTGTATTGAACACCAGACCTACCAGTTCAGAGGCGAGTACTTTGCCACTGAGCTAACCTGGCCCATCCCGTCTACCGGTACTAGCCTTTTTATCTTGCAATGAGCCTATGTAATATCCAATAACGCTATAAATATAGAGTCAAAACTAAAACCACCACCACCTTTCATATTCTTGGTGTCACTAAACAGCTTTACTGATCTGATCAAAACTCTTTCTAACCTGATAATTGTAAAGAAAATGTTTGCTCAAAATAAGAAGAGAGGAATGTCGCAATTTACTGCATAAAAACAGTGCAAATAGCAAAATCAATAATAACTTCAGAGGACTAACTATCCTCATTTCGCACTTTTCAGCTTAATGAAGACAAAACTTTTGAGTAGTAAAAAGGAGCATCGATAAAAGGTATTCAAGAGAAACAGAAAAAAAGAGTTATAACGCAAGAAATGTTATCGGTGTCATTAATAATGTCAGAAAACAGCCTGTGTTTTTTTATTTGACTTGGAACCCAGCAAGAAAAATAAAAAAAATGCAATTAAAAGAATTGTCCCATTAAATTTATTGTTGTAGAGCTTTATAAAAAATAATAATAATAATAATACAGTGTTTGAGGTGCCGACGTTATGGATAGACATTGCTATGTAGCCCTCCTTTGGGTCAAATCTACAGGATATCACAGATTAAGTACTGAGTGAAGGCACACAATGTACGCGCCGAGTGTGTATTATCAGATGGTTTACGTCCTGCTAGGTACATAGGTTGGAATGTACGCAAGAATCTCCCTAAAAAGAACCAGGATAATAATTTTTTAAGTGAAGACAAGAGAATAGCAACTCCTTTTTTAAGACTCAATAATTGAGTCATCAAAATCATCAACTATGCCATCATCACTGCTGAGGAAGAAGCTTCATCAGAGCAATCATCAGCAAGTACTTCACAACAATCTGAACTTTATCTCATTTCTGTCAAGTCCCCAGAAACCAGGACAGATCTATTATAACCAAACTAAAGGACAAACCGGCTTCAATCGGCAACATCGTGATGAATTTTTAAAAAAATGTAAACACGCTTTATCGTAAGCAGATAAATTGCTGTGGATGTCTATGAAGTGAATACTATTTCATGGAATCAGTTCATTCCTTCCTAAAGCTGATAATAATTGGGTAAAAAAGTGACCGTAAAAAAGCAAATGTTTCCCCAAAACCTCTAAAACTTCTTTATTCCTAATTCCTTTTGAATATTTTCAAATTCTTAAAATATATAAGTATTTTTAGAATACTTATCTAGAGTGTATTCTATAACTTAATAACAATAGCTTAATTAAAATAAAACAAAAACTCAATTAACTGCCAACGAGTTTGATATTAGGTTTGCTTATAATAAAGTTTACTGTAGCCCTCTTCAGTTTTATAATTGTTAGAAAAGTCAAAAAACATTTCTATTTTCGCATTATGTACCATTAGCAGTAGTCTATCTGTAGCATTTCTTTTATAATTTAATGGACTTTATCGTCCGTACATATGATTTTAACTCTTTGAAGTATTTTCAAATATTTTCATTAAACCTTAAAAGTGAATTTCCATTGACAAAATTTTATTCAAAAATTTTTAATTAATGTAAACAAATCCGACAAGTACAGCAGGTATTCCATTATTCCTAGTGGAGTTTTCGATTTTATTCCTTAATTGCTCTTGGAGGTTATTAAAACTTGTTGACAATTTGTAGATTACTAATTATTGAAAAAAGTTTCGTTTTTCTATAGTCATTCATTAAACGTTAGAAAACATTTTTGAAATCATAAATTGTAAGATAATGTACATTTTCGTGCTTGTAATATAGAGAAAACATATTTAGCTCATCTTCTCTAAAGAACTATTTTTTCTGTATAATTTTATTATTATCTGTCCAATGGTTTGACTTCTGTGCACCCAAAAGTTATCCGAATGAATCATACAGTTAAATTTACAGTTTATTGGGAAACTTACATTTCCGTTAATTGAAAAATTAAATACATGCATATTATATATAAACGAACAAATTAAGCACCAGGCAGACATAATATTTAAACCAATAAAAAACATGAAAAGACAACAGGACGGACAGGACAGAGACGAATTAAAGTTTAAAAGACAAAAAAACAGATTAAACAAAATAAAATAAAATAAAACTGTTAGATAGGAAATTTAGGCATATATATATATTGGCATCACTGAGTTAAAATAGGTATTTATATCCGTGATTTTGAAATAATGGGTTACATGTCCCATAGATGATGCAGCCATTGCGAACCGGTCGAGCAACTTCAACAGCGATAGACGAGGTATGACGGTTGATAATAATATTTTAATTGAAAAATTCTTATATATTTTTCTGTTAATGCTATTGTCATTTCCATAAAAATTCAGAAGTTTCAACATTCTGGAATTAGTTGTTTAGGAGAAAAAAAGTTTTTTAAAAATGTATTTTGGCAAAAATGTACTTTCAGATTATTCAATATTCCTTCAAAAGAACAAAGCACATTCTACACAATAAGGCCCAAATTGTGTTGAAATATGAACTTGGTCCATCAAACTGTGTGGGCTGTAGCGAGTTCACAACTAATGTATACACAACCACCCACCTACGTAAACAGTGATATCGTCGAAAAAACATCAGAAAAGTACTTTAGGGATCTCAAATATATAAATCCATCATAACCTTGAGTTCAATTTTTTTGTTGTAACATACATTACTAATAGTAAAGTAATGCTCAGAGTCAAGTTATAAAACAATGTGTTTGATTGACTAGACTTTCCTTTTGATATTAGGTTCTCTTAAAATAATGTAAAATGTAAACCGGACCAAATTAGGTTACACAAAAAACATGAATTTTTATTCTTGGCACTTATGTGGATTTTATACACTAAATTTGTCGCTTTATAATTGCGAGAAGATTAAAAAAACCGTTTTCACATACTGTAAAATAGAGTACTGCTACCATTATTTGGTTTTCCCCAAAGATCTAGAGTCTTACCACAATCATGATATTTGTTACCAAATTTCACAATTTTATAGTTAAACTTATAGTAAAGTTAATATATTGTATTCCAAACCGATTATCAATAGATAAAATAAACTAAAACATTTTTAGAAGTAATATGAAAAGAATCTTTATATTTTGGAATTAAATTATAATTACTATTTTTATTTTGTTATAGTCGTAAAATATAATAAACTTATTTAAAGTCAGTGGCGCTACAAATTTATATATACATAGAATCTAAAGAGGTAAGTACTAGTTTAGAAGTACTAAACTTCTTACTTTCCTTTTAATTACTTGACTTCTTACTTTTACCTATTTGTTCATAGATCATGTCCTGTGATATTAATTTCCATAATTTTCTTTATATATATTTTCACATGCACAGTAAACAATATTTTATACAGAATACCTGGATTAAAAGTTAAATTTAAGATATTTTACTTCCTTTGATCCATCAATATCAAACAAAAAAGTGTTAGTTCATGTAAAGTTTTTGTTTAAAACTTAGAGTTTATAAAGCTAATCTAAAATAATTCCTTTGTAATACTGAAATTACTTGACAAGTGCATTGAGCTTGAATCAGTGCAAGAAAGAAAAACCCATTAATATTTGCTTTTGAGTAAAGGAGCAGACGATTGTTTGATTCAATTTCTGCTTGAAATACTATGAGATATTTATTTGCTCTCATAATAAATTAAGACGCAATTGTAAAGGTGTAGTGGGGGTAGTTTTCCCAGTGGAATGAATGTAAGCGAACTTTGGACCCTATAGTTTGATGCATGTCTCAACACGCCAGACAGTCAGTCTGCTCCGTGCTTCGTCAGACCAACGACATCAAAATTACGTCTCATCATGCTAAGGTATACCTATTTGTTCATAGATCATGTCCTGTGATATTAATTTCCATAATTTTCTTTATATATATTTTCACATGCACAGTAAACAATATTTTATACAGAATACCTGGATTAAAAGTTAAATTTAAGATATTTTACTTCCTTTGATCCATCAATATCAAACAAAAAAGTGTTAGTTCATGTAAAGTTTTTGTTTAAAACTTAGAGTTTATAAAGCTAATCTAAAATAATTCCTTTGTAATACTGAAGTTAAATTTATTACAATGAAATTAGCAAAACATAATTAAATTTCGTAGTCCAGTGATTTTATATAATTTTATTGAGCAATTGCAATGAGTCGGTTTACCTATTCCAGATATTTTGTGCCAATTTTCAACCACTCACTAATTAAAAATTTATTTCTATCAATTATTATTGGTAACATTCTGCAAATGATAATTCTGAGTATGAAAATTACTTATTTAGAGTAAATTAGGAGTTTAGATGTTAGATGATCAACATATTCTTGAAATAGGTGTGAAAAAGGAAGATAATTATCTAGTTAATAAATACTAGATAGTTATAAACAATGATGTTATTTATTCTCTAGTTGAGTATTTGATCTAACCTTACCTCGTTTAACCAGTGAATGTTATACCTGTGAGCTTGCCTCCATCTTTGATTCCCGTCTCCCCTCTTGCTCTCACTCCCTCTATCCCTATCATACACTTCTCTCTCTCTCTCTCTCTCTCTCTCTCTCTCTCTCTCTCTCTCTCCTCTCTCTCTCTCTCTCTCTCTCCTCTCTCTCTCCTCTCTCTCTCCTCTCTCTCTCCTCTCTCTCTCCTCTCTCTCTCTCTCTCTCTCTCTCTCTCTCTCTCCTCTCTCTCCTCTCTCTCCTCTCTCTCCTCTCTCTCTCTCTCCTCTCTCTCTCACTCTCTCTCTCTCTCTCTCTCTCTCTCTCTACTCATATCACTCTCTCTCTCTTCCTCTTGTGCTCACTCTCACAATCTCTATCTCGCACTCCTCTCACACTTCACTCTGAACAATGTAACAAGGTGTCAATTCTAAACAGTGCTTTTGTTTTGATTTCCTAATTTCATTGACCTCTAAATCAGAGAGTTTGTTATTCACCTGTTCCCTTATCCGAATGAATATATGGATTTAGGTTTAAACAACTATAATTATTTAATAATATATAACATTTTTTTTCACATGTTCTGAAATATATTTAGTGTTCCTACTGAATGTAAAAAAGAATTATGAGGAATAAAAGATTCCATAATTATTGAATATATTTCTTAAAACAGACTAAAATAAAGGTCCAATGTTTCTTTAATACTGTTTTTTGAAAATTTAGAATAAAAAATTAACTGTTTTGTTAGTAATGAATTTGACTTAGTTATTAAATTGTAATTGTAAAAAGATAAAATGTTCAATGCTTGAAATTATTACGAAGTATGATATATTTGTTCACGTGCTTTATGTTTATGTTATGTAGGTACATATTTTTATAAAAAAAAATGCTAACTTTTTAAAACAGGTAATTTTAAATTATGTTGTATAAAATAAAATCAAATTCATCATTTAACTTAATTTTTTAAGGTAATAGGAAAGGACTTACTTTTAATTATTTAGTAAGGGAATTTATTTTATTGTTTATATGTTTTACAAATTTAAATTTAACTTATTTAATTATTATTTTTAATATGATATCATAGATTAATGTCCATACCAAAATGTGAGATCGTATAATTACATCTCTCAAATATCACCTATGTTTGACATTGCTATTATTATTACTAATAATGTATTTACATTACATTGTTGTAATTGTTTCAGATACATAAAGATTGCATGCAAATGTTTTCAAATAAACTTGTACGTGTTATTCCTAGGGTGGTAAATTTGAATTCAATTAATAATTAGAGACCATTTTTATTTTTTTTTTTATTTTGCAAGAGTTTATAAACAGATTAATTCCGCATTTGTTGTAAACTTTTTCTTGAGTTCATTAGACCATGTATCACAACACCAGATATATAGTGTACGCAGTCAACAGCTTTGCATCATCTGCAATAATAAAAATGCATTACTAAAATGAAAAATACATAAAACAATGAATATTTCAAAATTAATACACTCTTGGAACAATACGAGTGCGGAAAAGATAGAAGAGATTAAAATAATATATTCATCAGTCTGAACAAATAAATCCCTAAATCTTAATTCCATTATATTCATCTACTTTTTTTTATTTAAAACACAATTTAAAAAAATATATTTATTCTTTTATGTTTCTAAAATGTTGACTTATATGTTGTATCATTTTATTATTAATATTATCTGAAGGTGGCTATAGCACTGCGTCTTAAAAACTATTGAAATTCCCTCCTTGTGCACTAACGCACCTCACCAGATAGCTTCAACAGCTTCAAGAAGCTCAGCACTTTTGCTGGGTCCAGCGGTAAAAGTTTTTTTATGGTTTTATTGAGTGTCCCGAGGCATCTACATACCTCTGTGCATCAAAGTTCCCTGTCAGTCAGCCAGCAGGTGCAACGGTAGTTCTTCCTCTTCCTTGCAGAATCTGCACAAACCATCTTTGATAATGCCCTTTCAGGCTCTCAACGTTTTGGGAGAAAGTGACTTTCTTTCTCATTTTTGACGATAGTCTTCTTCGGGTTCCTAGGTGTACTTGTGGGAGGTTGCCTCTCACTAGTTAACGCTTTTAGACCCTCTGCGCTTCCCGAGGATGATCTCTAGATTTCTTTTTTCTTAGAATCATATAGGGGAAAATTCCAGAAGCTCTGTCACTGGTATTTTGTCTTTTACGGCATAGCTCCGCATACCGAGTGAAGGCTATTCACTTAAGTGGGTCGCCTGGTAGCCTTGAGGCTCCGTTCATAATACAGTAACCCCTGTATATCCATCCTTCAGCACCCATCGCCTAACGCCTTGGATTGGGGCTAGGATAATATCAGAGGATTTGGGAAGTTTGAGCGATGTGAAACAAAGGTGGTCAGGCCCAGCCCTTGGTCACCTTCTCCTCTTCTATCGTTTGTCCCTGCATATAGGAAGTTAACAGGGTAGCCTCGGAAAGACCGAAAGTTGGAGTTGAGTGCTAGAGGCTATTAGAAGCACATAATCACTCCATTACTACCACTTGTACCATGTTATCATGTAAAACATTTCTTTGGCAAGCTTAACACAACAATGAGAGAAGAATAACAATCATTAAATTTAACCTGTAGAAATTCGCTTCACTATGAAATCATTCCAAGTTTAATACAATTCAACAATATTGTTGTTACAATTTTGTTTTATCATAAGGAAATTTTAGTAAACATGAACAAATTTAGTTTCCAGATTTTGAAGAGTCTAAATGTTTTGAAGTCTAAATCAGTTTTGATGATGATTGTTATTATTAGAAGTGTGTGAAGTTTCCCTCTCTCTCTCTCTGTATATATATATATATTCGTTTCACAGTGAATCACAAACACAGAACTGAGGAACAAACACACTTACTGTCTCTAATTTTCGGGTGAACTGTCATCAGGAGAGTTGAAATAGGGACACCAAGCGCACTTACTTGTGAAGTGACGGTTGAAGACCAAACAACCGTCCAACTCCAACCGTCGCTTCACAAGTGCGCTTGGTGTCCCTATTTCAACTTTCCTGATGACGGTTCAACAAAAAATTAGAGACAGTAAGTGTGTTTGTTCCTTAGTTCTGTGTTTGTGATTCACCGTGAACGTTTATTGTCCTTTTGGATCGTTTTTCTGTTTACAATATATATATATAAGTATACTTTTGGAGCGGACCTTCTTTTAAACAGTTTCGTTAAATAACTTACTTTTTTTTAATTTATAGTTGATGACTGAATCATCTACTAGGACATTAGCACTGTCTGTTTTTTTTCGATTTCCTAGATCTTCATATTTTGTTGTATAGCTTTACTTTCTTTTATGAATCACTTGCTTATTTCTAATCTTGTATGATTCCTACACACCTTCTCTAATTGTCTTATTTGAGCCTTTCACTTTTTTAGTAACTTTTAAACCAATTTTCAAAATAGTTTACTTTTCATATTTACAAAGAAATCAAACGTTTCGGTCTACAGTGACCTTTATCAATGAAAATATTACCAATAATACTTAGTTATACACATTAAAAATATCATTATATGTAGACCGAAACGTCGGATCCCCTTGTAAATATGAAAAATAAACAATTTTTAAAATTGGTTTATAAGGCACCAAAAAAGTGGAAGGCTTATATAAGACAATTAGAGAGTTAGATTTAAGATTAGAAATAAGCAAGTCATTTAACGAATATATATATATATATATATATATATATATCAATGATCAAACCACAATAAGAAATGGGAAAACAAGACTAAGATCTTTCAACCGTAACAAGCGGTCTTCGTCAGAGTCAAAAACCCAACTGAACACTAGATGCAGAAAACATCTGGTGAGGAGTTGAGAAGAGTGGGAGGGAAGAGTGGTATTTTAAAAGGGTGAAAGCACAGGAAAGGACTAATGTCCAGAAAGGGATGTTTGGGGAAACAAAGGAGTACAGTAAGAAAAAGTAAAAAACTATCCGCTAGCTGTCAACCCTCTTTGAAGAGGCTATTGCCCTCGTGACGAAAGTATCAAGTTTGAAGAGACCGTTACTAATGTTTATAATATTAGTTCTATTAAATTTAATTAGAGACGATTCAATAATATTTCTTAACAACATTGATTTTTCATAGGTAATAAATTTAGCTCCTGTCCAATCAATATGATGATTTTCATTTTTTATATGCAAGAATAAGGCACTACTGTTTTCCTGTCTACAGACGTTATATTGGTGTTGTTTTACACGTGTTTTTAATGATTTACCAGTTTGACCAATATAAATTTTATGGCAATTTTTACACGGAATTTTATAAATACCAGCGGACTCCAATTCGCTTGGAGAGTTTTTTATTAACATATTACCCACGTTATTACGATTAGAAAACACTATATTAAAATCAAGTTGTTTGGCTAATCTTGGAAGGGGGTCCAATGATTCGTGGTATGGCAAAACTATAGAATTTGATAATAAAATGGGCTCTTTTGAAGTATTAGAGAAAGTTTTTTTAGCACCCTTCAAAGCTAAATCGATATAAGAAGAGGGGTATTTTAATGAAAGGGCAATTGACCTAATGTTATTAATCTCTTCATTAAGAAATTCTGGAGAGGAAACTCTTAAAGCTCTCAAAAACATATTTCTAAAAACAGAAATTTTAACATTTTTTGGATGCGACGAATAAAAATGAACGTATGCAAGTACATTCGTAGGTTTTCTATATACACTAAAGCGTAACTCATTAGGTAACCTATGGATCAGGACATCTAAGAAGGGCAAATTACCACTTATTTCTTCTTCCATTGTGAATTTGATTGTCGGCACTAATGAATTCAATTTTGTTAGGAAATCAACTTTATTTAAAGATTTGGGACAAATGCAAAGAATATCGTCAACATATCTATACCATTTAACATTTTTGGGCAAAATTGAGCTTAACATTTTACTCTCAAAAAACTCCATATATAAATTACTTAGGAGGGGGGATAAACAGTTACCCATAGCAAGACCAAATTTTTGTATATAATAATTATTTTCAAATTGAAAATGACAATCTACCACACATAACTTAATTAACTCTATTATAGTGGTAGATGGAAGGGGAAGGGAATAATTAATTAATTCCTCCTGGAGTAAGCTCAACAGATCAGTTACAGTTACATTCGTAAAAAGAGACTTCACATCGAAACTGATTAATCTATAATTTTTGTTCATGTTGACGCTTTTTAATTTTTTAATTAAATCCACATTGTTTTTTATATGGCTGCCTGAAATTTTTCCAATTAAGGGGCTTAAAATACTTACTAACCATTTCGACAAGCCATATGATGCCGAACCAACCGAACTCACAATTAAACGTATTGGGTAATTATCTTTATGTGTCTTGATCAACCCGTACATATATGGCAAAGAAGGGGATTTTGATATAAATTTAGTAATAAGATCGGGTTGATTTTTTAAGATAGTTTTAATTTTTTTATTAAATGAACTATTGACCCTATCCAAAGGATTAGACCTTAACTTTTTATACACATTTTCATCATTTAGCATATTCTCTATTTTATCGACGTAATCTTTTTTATTTAATATTACAGTTACTTTAGATTTATCGGCTTTAGTGATTTTTATAGTATTATCTTTTTTAAGCCTAGAATAAGCCTCGATAAAACGTCTAGGAACGCTAACAACATCCGTTTTTTCTGAAAGACCGTATACCATTCCTTTTAAAATATTTAAATTATAGATATCTATATTATTTAATTTTTCAGCTTTACAAAAACCCTTAGCCACCTGAACATAATTTAAATTGTTACTTTTAGGAACAAAATTTAAACCATACCCTAATGCTGCTTCTGCATTATTATCTAATATTCTGTCGGATAAATTAAGAACTAATTTTTTATTTTTATTTTTATTCCACTCGCTATTGTCAATTAAGCTCTAATTTTTTTTATTATGTACTTTAGAAAAATTTTTACATACCTTTCTAAGTTGCCAATAAATATAATCAAATACTACTTTCAAAAGAGCCCCTTTTATTATCAAATTCTATAGTTTGCCATACCACGAATCATTGGACCCCCTTCCAAGATTAGCCAAACAACTTGATTTTAATATAGTGTTTTCTAATCGTAATAACGTGGGTAATATGTTAATAAAAAACTCTCCAAGCGAATTGGAGTCCGCTGGTATTTATAAAATTCCGTGTAAAAATTGCCATAAAATTTATATTGGTCAAACTGGTAAATCATTAAAAACACGTGTAAAACAACACCAATATAACGTCTGTAGACAGGAAAACAGTAGTGCCTTATTCTTGCATATAAAAAATGAAAATCATCATATTGATTGGACAGGAGCTAAATTTATTACCTATGAAAAATCAATGTTGTTAAGAAATATTATTGAATCGTCTCTAATTAAATTTAATAGATCTAATATTATAAACATTAGTAACGGTCTCTTCAAACTTGATACTTTCGTCACGAGGGCAATAGCCTCTTCAAAGAGGGTTGACAGCTAGCGGATAGTTTTTTACTTTTTCTTACTGTACTCCTTTGTTTCCCCAAACATCCCTTTCTGGACATTAGTCCCTTCCTGTGCTTTCACCCTTTTAAAATACCACTCTTCCCTCCCACTCTTCTCAACTCCTCACCAGATGTTTTCTGCATCTAGTGTTCAGTTGGGTTTTTGACTCTGACGAAGACCGCTTGTTACGGTTGAAAGATCTTAGTCTTGTTTTCCCATTTCTTATTGTGGTTTGATCATTGATTGTTGTTTCACGTGTTTATGTGAAATCTTTTTTTATATATATATATATGTGTTGTATTGAAACAAATGTCAATTTCCAGTTTTACACATTTTCTAATTAATTTTTCCACTTTTCTCTTGTAGGAAGAGGTGTGCTTTCTATAAAGTATCTGAGAGCATGAAAACCCACAGAGTGATTGCTGGAGACAAAGAGGGAAGTGACATCCATGGTAATCAAAACAGGATTCGGGCTTGCAGGTGGAGACTGATTGTGAATGAAGTGGAAGAAATAGTGACTGACACAAAGAAGGTTAGCTTAGCTACAAACAGTAGATCATGTATAATAGTCAAATAGTTAAGATGAATTTTAGGTTAATGTTTATCATTAACTTATGATTCCATAGAATTAACATACTTCAATCTCACTATGCGTACATGTAAGGTTTAAAATAGTTGTTAATTTCACATTTTGTGTGGCTGTATGATAATAATATCTTACATTTATTTAAAAGATGAATATAATTGAGTTATTTTTTAACATTGCTACGTTAAATTATTTCATTAAGTATTAACGCTGGTATTTGTTCTAATAGTAAAGTTAACTGGAGATTATTTCATATAATCAAAGAAAAATTACGTCATTAGGTTATTTAAACATATTTCGTGACCTATTTACTTTTCTTAGCTGTTATTCTCTAACTATGTGACAATGAATATGAAGATGACCGTTTTATTAATAATATAAAAGAGAGCTTTTTTATTAGAAATAAAATAGGTATTCTAACGTAGTGCAATCAGTTATTATGTGGTATTTACTCATTGTGGGGTAAAAAGCTAATGAAATGGTCAGCACATATAAACATTTAATGGTATAAACAACGCGTTTCGAACACGTAGTGTTCTTCCTCAGGCATTAACCAAAAAAATACAATGACACCAGAGAGTTAGATATAGTATAAAGTAAATTTAGTATAAAATAAAAATAAAATAAAATAAGGAAGAGAATACATACGAAACTAAGGGTGAGTGCCTGTGGTACAACTGACTGGGAATAGGATGGACGTGGGTGAGGGTATGGGGTACATCTGCTTCATATTAGAAGGCAGGTACATTTCATTGTTATTTTTTTTCCTTAAGGTTAGGCTGAGTCTTTACATTTGCTCTAAGACTAAGTGAAGGAAACATATTGAAAATATAACACAGAGAACTGTAACAAAAACAAACAAATATAGGAAAATGGAGAAAATAGAACTATATATATATATATATATTAATATATATATATATATATATATATATATATATATATATAAATTTAAATTACACAAAGCACGACACAGAAAAAAGAATAAAAAGAACACTTACAGAATTCAATATTTCGAACTGTTGTTCCTCATCAGGAGTAGACTAGAAGAGAGGACGAAGTGAGAGAGATCTCCCCACGTCGAAGAACGGAGCGCGAATCATATATATATATATATATATATATATAGATTAAGAAAAGTTGTACACTTGGGAATATGTTCATATTATCGGAATATGTTGAGGCAAGTAGAAGAATTATCGCGCACTAATTTGTTAATTTCATAACCTTCTAAAATAGTTATTTCACGGAATTTATTGTGTCTATGTAATATTTGTATATTTTGGTCTGGGAAAACTAGGTGGTTATTGGTGACTAAATGTTTGTAAAATGGGATATGAATTGATTATTGTTGGGGGATTTAGTTTTCTGTTTAACTTCTTGTACATGTTCTTTTATTCTTTTGTTAAATGATCTGAGTGTCATGCCTATGTAATTTGAAGGACAATTAGCGCACAACAATTTGTATGCACCACTAAGAGAAAGAGGTTCTTGGACTTTTTTGAAGATAACAGGGACTTTAAGTCATCTCAGTTTCTGTAAATAACTTTTAAGCCATATTTTTGCTATTCTTAAGAATGGATTGCCAATATATGGGATCACCACCCAGGTTTGTGGTATTTTTGTAGAAGAGGTGATTAGGGGGGATGCCTGGCTATCTATTTTATTTCTCTCTTTGCTTCTAATTAATTTGTTAATTAAATCTGTGGAATATCCTTTGTTTTTGGCGATGGTTTATGTAGTTTGGATCTCTTTGCATTTGATTTCACTAGATAAGGGCACAGTAAAGTAAAGGGCAAATTAAGCACTTTTCACTCAATGATTCACCGACTTAAAAGAATAAAAGAACATGTACAAGAAGTTAAACAAAAAACCAAATCCCCCAACAATAATCGATTCATATCCCATTTTGCCAAACATTTAGTCCAAACAATAACTACCAATTTTTCCCAGACCAAAATATACAAATATTACATAAAAACCATAAATTCCGTGAAATAACTATTTTAGAAGGTTATGAAATTAACAAATTAGTGCGCGATAATTTTTCTACTTGCCTTCTAATATATATATATATATATATATATATATATATATATATATATATATATATATATATATGTATAAGTTCTATTTTCTTCATATTCCTATATTTGTTTGTATTTCGTTATAGTTCTCTGTGATAAATTTTCAATATTTTTCCTTCCTACACTTAGTCTTAGAACAAATGTAAAGGCTCAGCCTAACCTTTAGGAAAAAAAAATAACAATGAAATGTACTTGCCTTCTAATATGAAGCAGATGTACACCCCATACCCTCACCCACGTCCATCCTATTCCCAGTCAGTCGTACCACAGGCACTCACCCTTAGATTCGTATTCTCTTCCTTATTTTATTTTATTTTTATTTTGTACTATATTTACTTTATACTTTCTGGTGTCATTGTTTTTTTTTTAGTTTATGCCTGATGAAGAAACCCTACGTGTTCGAAACGCGTTGTTTATACCATTGAATTTTTATATGTGGAGACCATGTCATTAGCTTTTCACCCTACAAAAATAGATATTTATAACAATATTTTCCTTTAATTTACAAACCAATCTCACTAACAACACAAATTTTAATATTTGTTCTTACGTATATTGCCATAATCCTGTTTTCTCTTAGTGATTCAAAGAAACGAGTTACCTCTTTGAAATCGTTATTTTACATTATATTCAGAATTTAATATAAAGATATTAAACTTTTTCCTCCCACAATTGAGCTATTAATATTATTACAATTTTAATATACTTTTTATAATATTATATTGTATGATGAGTAAATGTATTATTTCTTAATTACATTTCAGTAAACTAATATAATTAGTCATTCCATTCAAACTAAAGAAGTCAAAACTAATTAAACAAAAAAAAACAAACTTCTTAAAGAGAAAGAAAAAAAAGAATATATATAAATATTCCCAATACTTAAGTTGCCAAATTACATCTTGGAGGGATAACAAAAATGTAATTAAATCATTCAGCCAGCCGCATTAAAAATAGTTAGCGAGAAATTTAGTTTGACGTTGAAAGCGTTTATTATTAGCTGTTTTATTTTAAATATAATGCACTGAAAATATAAATAAACGAAAAAACTGTGGCATTTCGCCCAATTTATAGGGTTTGACAATTTAGTTAAGCATCGAATTAGTTGCCTGAGTATTTTGGTAGATAATTAATCATTACAAACAGTTAGCTTGTTAACGAATTATTTTTTCATATTCTATTTCTGTCGTAATATATATAAAGATTTGATATAAACACTTGAAATAACAATCAATGATCAAACCACAATAAGAAATGGGAAACAAGACTAAGATCTTTCAACCGTAACAAGCGGTCTTTGTCAGAGTCAAAAACCCAACTACTCTGACAAAGACCGCTTGTTATGGTTGAAAGATCTTAGACTTGTTTTCCCATTTCTTATTGTGGTTTGATCATTGATAATATATATATATATATATAATATATAAACTAGAATTTAAAAAGAACACATAGAAATGAAATCACTGAACTCACTACTATATTTCGATGTCCTCGTCTTCAGGAAAAGAAGTGAATCGCTCCAAAGGCTGATAACGACTCATATATATATATATATATATAAATATTGATAAAAGTATCAACCGTGGAATAAAAACAAAACTATAGTTGATTGGGACTCGGTCTGTTTTTCAGGTTCAAATAAAAACTCATTACCAACGTTTCGGTTTTTATTTAAAACCTGTTTGAAAATTTATACTTCTGCCTATGAAAAAGGTTTTAAATAAATACCGAAGTGTTGGCAATGAGAGTTTAATTTTAACCTGATGAACTGACAGAGTCTCGATAACTATAGTTTTGTGTATATATATATATATATATATTTAGGGAATAGCTCTTCTTTAATGTACACTTCATAAAAAGAACGCCATATCGTACTGCAACTTCTTTTTTTCGAGCTTTTTCCTAATGGCGACACTGATTTCTAACAAGAAGTTAGAAATTAATATAATTTCATTTATCTTATATCGGAAGATGAAAAAAACGTAAAAAAAGAAATTGTAGTAAGATATGCCGTTCTTTTTAATGAGGTAGAATATATATTGGTGTAAATCGACAGCAAATATTGATGTAAATTTTAGCAAATATTGTTAAAAGGAGCATAAGCTGCTTTTGACTTTCGAGCTGGTGGCCTGAAACTTGCGGGCGATTTTCTAATTCAAGCTAATTCATAAACAAAAGGTACATGTAATCAAGGGCATTGATTTTAATGCAGCATGTATAAAAAAAGGTCTGCTTTCTACTTAATCTAACATATATATAATATTATATATATAATTTATATATATATAAATGAAAAAAAGGAACACAGAAAGATCTAGTCTAGACTGTCAGTCTAGTCGAAAGTTTTGTCCGGTTAAGATTGCTGTTCCTTTAAATAATGTAAATTTCATTTTCTTAATCAAAAAATTCTTATTTCTGCCTATGAAAAAGGTTTTAAAATAAAACCAAAACGTCGGCAATGAGAGTTTGATTTTTGAACCTAGAAAATTTGACCGAATCCCGATTAGGTAACACACCTGTATATATGTATATATAAAAAGATTTCACATAAACATGTGAAATAACAATCAAAAATCAAACTCTCGTTGCCAACGTTTCGGTTTTATTTAAAACCTTTTTCATAGGCAGAAGTAAGAATTTTTTAACTAAGAAAATGAAATTTACATTGTTGTTCCTTTAAATAATGTAAATTTCATTTTCTTAGTTAAAAAATTCTTACTTCTGCCTATGAAAAAGGTTTTAAATAAAACCGAAACGTTGGCAACGAGAGTTTGATTTTTTATCCTGGAAAATTGACCGAACCCCGATTAGAGAACACACCTATTCTATTAAACGGTCGATATATTATTGAATCTGTTATATATATATATATAAAGATTTCACATAAACACGTGAAACAACAAATAATGATCAAACCACAATAAGAAATGGGAAAACAAGACTAAGATCTTTCAACCGTAACAAGCGGTCTTCATTAGAGTCAAAAACCCAACTGAACACTAGATGCAGAAAACATCTGGTGAGGAGTTGAGAAGAGTGGCAGGGAAGAGTGGTATTTTAAAAGGGTGAAAGCACAGGAAAGGACTAATGTCCAGAAAGATTGTATGATTATAAATGTATTTGATTATAATTTGATTATAAAATGTATTTGATTATATATATATGCACATCAATGTCCAAACAATAGTAGGAAATCAGAAAAAAGTCTAAGATCTTTTTTTCAGTTGATATTTGACTATGACGAATACCACTTGTTACAGTTGAAAAATCATAAGCTTTTTTACTGTGGTTTGGATTGATTTTTGTTTCACGTGTTTATTGTGAACTTTTGTTATGCGCATACTATACATATGTGCACAAGATATTCATAATAATATAACTATTCACTAAAATGATGATTTATAATTTATTAATTTAGTTCAATCTATATCAAGATCAATATTATTTCATTGTTCTGCCTCAATAAAAAAAAAATACAGATTGGAATATTTTCATTTATTTTTTGTTCGCATTTTTTTTTTAGTAATTTATGAGAGATAAAGTTGAATAAATTCCATTTAGCTTTATTCAGTATTCAAATATGTCTGGTTTTAATAAGAGAATTCGTAGATAAATCTCTTGTTGTCAGGCTCATATCTGCAGCTGGTATATATTCCATATTCACCTGGTTGATTGCTGGTCAGTTATATCCAATTAATAAAAGTAGAGTAAAAATCAGTAGTTGAGACTTCTTTTGAAGAAACATGTTTCTTCCACCCTAGTTTTTATATTGATTATTTATAATATCAGTATCATAGTGTCACATGTTCATACAAACTAGATAGTTGTTGAAATCCACAGACTATTTTCCTTTCTACAATTATCTCTAATGTAATACTTAGTTTTTCTATGAATCTATGATTAATACTTTTGTCTATGAAAAAGGTTGTAAATAAAAACCGAAAGGTTGGCAATGAGAGTTTAATTTGAACCTGAAGAACTGACCAAGTTCTGATAAACCTTAACTATGTATATATATATATATATATATATATATATATATATATATATACAAAGATTTCAAATAAACACGTGAAATAAACCCAACATGAATGGAGTTGGGTATTTGACTCTGAAAAAGACCGCTTGTTACGGTTGAAAGGTCTTAGCCTTGTTTTCCCATTTCATATTGTGGTTTGATCATAGAGATCATAGGGGACGAAGTGAACAGAAAAGTCATTGTTGAAGAATTTCGATAATTAGATGAAATGGTTGAGATACAGAGTTGCAATATGACCATCTACAAAACTCCTTCCCCTTATATTTTTTTATTATTTTCGACTGTTAACAACTGCTGCACATGACAAACTTTAGTTATTTTTAGTCCCAATTTGAGATATATGTGTGTTTTAGGTTTATTAAGTCAAATAGAAATTACATTTTTTTTTTTTTGAATTTTATCAACATTCTGTAAAATATATAAATATTGATAAAAGTATTGACCATAAAATAGAAACAAAATAAAAGTTTATCAGTACTCGGTCAGTTTTTTAGGTCCAAATTACACTCACATTACCAACGTAATGGTTTTTATTTAAACATTTCTTTTAGGCAGAAGTATAATATTTTAAAACTGATAAAATAAGTGTTACAATAGAAATTATTGTACAAAGAAAAATCGTTTCGTGATTTCAACAACTGTCGAGTTTGAGGTGTCTTGTGTTAATTCAAACTAGACAGTTGTTGTTGAAATCGACAGACTATATTTATTTGTAAAATAATTTCTAATGTTACAATAAAATAATTGTTCTTTTTCAAAATTCTATACTTCTGCTTATGAAAAAGGTTTTAAATAAAAACCAAAACGTTAGCAATGAGGTTTAATTTAAACCTGAAGAACTGACCGAGTCCTCATGTACTTTATTTTTGTAATATATATATATATATATAATAATTACGCTTAAGAAATATATGACATCTCCTCAGCGTTCAACTTCCTCTTCTTTCCACAAATACTAACAGGATTTGCATACTAATAGTCGTTAATAGTGTTCTGTTTTAAGTCATCTAAATGTCTCCGTGGAGTCGGAGATTTCAACACTACAGGTGAAAAAATGTGACCAGCCAGAGTTGAATTTTAGCTCTTAACAAGTTTCATAAATATATATACCTAATTATATAAGTGCAATAACAATTTCACAATTAGCAGGTGAAATGAAATCAACTTCTAAAACAGACTAAGAAATTTAGAAATGGTACAATGATCTTTCATCCAGAAAAACCGGTCTTCGTTAGGTTTTTACTCATATTATAATAAGTAAAATAGAACATCTGGTGTGGTATTGGGGTCGTTTAAAGAGCGAAAGGAGGCAGGAAAGGGAGAATAAACCTGGAAAAGTTGTGGTAAACAAAGAATTTCTTGGAAAAAAATTAAGAATTATCTGCTAACTGCCAACAATTGTATTGTTCTCGTTAATATTGAATCAAACATGAACAAACCATTGTTCATGCTTACAGAATTGACCTTTTAAAGTTAATTAAAGAGGACCTCATAATACTTTATAACAACACTTTGCGTGACCATTTTAGCTTATGTCTAATTTATATTGAAAATAAATATATTACAGTCTCTGCAACCGTCTGAGTACCAGTGCGCTTGATTTCCCTCTCTTTTCTCTTGTCAAGACGGTTGAAACCAAAAATTAGGGACTGTAAGTATGTGTTTTTAATTTCTCTATGTTTCTTCATCTACATTGAACTTTATTTGTCCGTTTGGTATTATGTATTTTTATGGTATAAGTATACATATATAAAACAATATTTCACATAAACACGTGAAATAACAATCAATGATCAAACCATAAACAGTTGGGTAACTCTGACTAAAACCGCTTGTTGTAGTTGAGAGATTGGAGTCATTTTTTCGTATTTCATATTGTGGTTTGATCATATATATACATTCCGTGTCCAAGTCCTTAATCAGATCCCTGAACCGTCTTATCGGCTTACTTTAAGAGCTTCTGAGAAGGCAATTATCTGTCTTCTCAAAGCCCGCTCTCCTCCTTGTCTCAACTTATACCGTTATTTATTTATTTATTTTTTTTTTTTTAGTTATTTTTCTATCTGTAGTTAGTAGCTTACCTAGGGAGGCTAGCAGAGTGCGTGCCTGTTCGTCGCTTTCGACCGTTCGCTCAGTTAAGTTCAGCTACTCGAAGGGACTACTTCTGCCCGATGACGATGAATGTCGAAATATCGCTGAGTCTTTTTTGTGTGTGTTTTCATGTTTTTCTCTTTCCTTGGTGAACTATATATGTATATATATATATGACTAATATGATAATATATCAGGAATGTTTTGAATAAGTGAAAGAATCAATTGGTATATACAAGTAAATATGAATGTTTAAATCATACCTAAATATATATGATACATGAGGTAAAAAGAAAATAAATTTGACATTATTGATGCAGAAACAAAATATTGTGATCATGAATTTATCAAGTAATTTGGTGCATCATTAGGATATTTTCTTTAGCTTATTCATTAGAAACATAAACATCATAACTGTGAATGGTTGATAAAATGATGAATACTACTTAATATTTATTATAATGCCAGAACTCAATATGATCTAATAATGGAAGGAAGTAGTTTTTTTGAAATACTAGAAATAGTTGTATTTATTTCTGATTCATAGAAATTTATATTTTACAGATTAGTACCGCTCTTGAGTGATTTTTTGTTATTCACTATTAACAATAAAGAAATAAAAATTTGGAATGGTTTAATTAGAATCAATGAGCAGAAGAATACTAGAAGGCAATCGTATGTATGAGATTCCGAGAGGGAAGGACTCGCATATCACTTAGAAAGAGGAGAACTCCGCCTTCCTCATGCATAGTCAATGGCTTACTCTGACTCTTCAAGTATACTCTTATTGCTTTGCTAAACATTCTTTATAGATCTCACCATCTTCATTCAAGTGTTTCTGTAAAAAGTTACCGGTAAATAATTTACTATTTTTTTTTAAATCGGATTTCCTATAAAGAAATCAATTTTAAAAATTTGTCTAAAAAATTGTAATTCCACAGAAATTCATAAATATTAATTCTTTGTGTTATTAATTTACAATTAGCAAAAACAGGACACGATTGTAGCATGAATACAGTAATATCTCACTTTTCGGGTATAATGGGGACCGAAGACATCCGCGAAAAGCGAAAATCTGCGAATAATGGACGCGCCTTTATAAAAAAGCCTCTAAAGCTCAAACAACGACCTTTCCAACAGAGAGAGAGAATCCTGACCTTACTGAATACTGTACTGTGTTGTAAATAAAAATAAAAAACAAAATAAAAAAATAAGAAATAATCAATAAAAAAAATTACGTCTTTACCGACTATAAGAGAGAAAGAGAGAGAGAATTATACCCTTAATGTATTGTACAGTAAATAATAATTCAAGTAAATGAAATAAAAAAAATTGTAGCTATCTTTTATTTTAATTTGATTTTTTAGATGAAAAGGCCTGTGCAGTACGATAAATAATGATGATGAATGTCTGCACAGTTCCACGAAGAGCTCTATTCCTCCTCGGATGAAGTCGCAAATGTTAAAAGCGTTTATTATCCTTCAATTTAATACTGTAGAATATATTTTGACCCAGCAAGTCACCGGTTCTTTGATATCTTTCTCTATTGTACAAGAAGAATCCAGTATATTTTCTTCTCTAATACTAACTACTGTACGAGATGTATTTTTTTTATTTTTCACTGCTTTTACAGTGGAATACTTTTTTATTTTTTTTTAATTTTTAATTGAAAATTTCAGGACTGAACAGCGAACTAGGAAGGAATTACTGTGCATTATATTCCGTAAATTATAGACACAACATTGACATTGTTAATATACCTATAGGACAAACAATATGAAATGGGAAAACAAGACTAAGATCTTTCAACCGTAACAAGCGGTCTTGTTAAGTTGTAACGTTTAGTAACGTAGTAAGGTCTCATTTCTATTGTTTTTTGATTGTTGTCGCAGATCAATCAGCTATTGATGATGATAACTTGTTCATGAGGTACTGGCCTTAAAAAATAATCTTCTATGGATTAATTAAATAGTAAGTAATAAGTAAAATAAATAATTATTTGTAATAATTATTTTTAAATTATGTTTTTATTATCACTCTCCTTAATGATAAACAATACCAGTTGACTGAATAACTAACAAATTAAACTCTACTTAGTGATAAACATCAGATGTCTACGCTAATTTATATCAGTATATTTGCTGACTGAATCAATATCATTCAATCAGATAGTCAAATCTTACTTCTTAGTTATGTAATTTGGCTTCCTTTTGTGATAACCAATTCATTTGCTAAATCATAGTATTTAGATCAATGTCAATAATATCTGTTTTATTAATAATCAATCGGGGAAATATTGCTTTCAATTCTTCTAAACAGACAGGCCATTCATATTTCCATTTCAATTATGGAAGTATGAAGTATGAAAACTAATGACATAGTCATAATAATTTTTTTTTTACTTTTGGTTGTAGTTAAGTTTCAACTTCTCAATTGCATTAAATTTTCCAAGAGCAGAAATCTTTTCAAAGGCTTTCCTTTGTTTTTTTATCTTAAAGTCAAACATCCTTTAATGCATACGTAACTTCATTAGTAAGATGAATTTGATATAAATTGATCAATAGTGTATCAGTCTTTATTGATTTAAATTACGAGTTCTAATATTGGTATAAACAGAAGGCAGATTTTCTTTAACATGTATCTTTAAAGTGAATCGCAGTCTCGGCATTCACGATCTTTAGACTGAGAGATTCGATACTAACTTCTTGGGGCTGCTAAATCGTGAATGCCGATTAAATTAAAAGCTATATTTTTTTTTTCATTACCTCAATGAAAAAACAAAGTTCTTAAGTATTTACTGAAGTTCTTCGTTTGAATGCTTCTCCCTTTTATTTTGTTTCAATTATATTTTTCTTCTGTTTGAAGGGTAATTCCGAAATCTATAGAACTTAGTGTAAAAAGCAATGTGTTTTCTATTGTGGATATTACAGTTTCTAACATATTTCATCGTGTTGTGTTGACAAATGGTTTGGATAGAGGTTTTTGTAATTACTATTTCATATGAACTGTGTTCAGAGTATCACGAAGGTCACTGCTGTGAATTCATCTGCTGTGAAATAAAAGTAATGGATAGGTAGGGGGCCAGGTTTGCTCAGGGGCAACATTCTCGCCTCTGAACTGGTTGTTCCGGGGTTCAATACTCACTCTGGCACCCCCATTTCTCACGTGGGAGGTGGATAAATCTTTGCACGTCCTTCCTCAGAGATAATGGTAAGTACGATGTCAGGTACTCTCTAAAGATCCCTACTCGAAATGCACGTGAGTTAGGCAAATTTAGGACTCCAAATGTAGAATCATCTTCATAGTGTGGTATCACTGTTCACTCTGTGGGTGTAAGACTGCCACTAAAACCTAACCCAGGCTAGGTATTTTTCAATTTTTTGACCTTTTTTTGTGACAAAATTTTATTCCTTTCACCCAAGGAGACACTTTTCAGATGATGAGCTTTGTACACTACCACATCAGGATTTCACGTCATCAGAATTTTGAGGTAATTAGATGGGTCATATGAGACGTGAAAATTCACTAATGTATAGGAATTTTAGAGTAGATGATTCTGGTCTTGAAATTATTTGAGTGAAGGCTGAATTTCTGGAGGTAAATATTCATTGAAACAGATGTGTTAGGTGGGTATTCGGAAGGGAAGGTGTGGTTAGGAATGCTAACGCTCTAACCCTACAAAGTAGATTCTCTATTAGTGTCCGAGATGGCCGGCTTATTAACTTTGGAAATTAACAAACTTCCATATTGAAATATCTTCAGCTTATTACATCAGAAACCCAGCGTATTTAATCAGCTTCTTCGAAAACGTTGTAATAGTTTTAATAAAAATAAATGTCTGGTACAATGGAGTTTGAAAAATTACCTTAATCAAATTTTGATTTTGCATTGTTTCTAAACGTTGATGTAGGCCTAAAATTTAGAGATATTAGAAAAATATTAGCACTATTTTTGGAAGATGAAATAAATACGAAAAATCAAAATCCTCAACTACTTACTGAAATTCTCCCTTCGCTCTCACTCTCTCTCTTACACACACTCTCTCTCTCACTCTCTCTCTCTCTCTCTCTCTCTCTCTCTCTCTCTCTCTCTATTTTTCCTTTTATTTATTTATTTTCTCATATTTCTTAATTTAATTTAATTATAAATTAATTCCTGTCTACCGTATTCTCTACCTGTTCCCTTATCAATCCCCAACCACACATCACAGCACCCTCCCACAACACCCACTATCCTGTTCCAATAGCCACGGACTTCCCTTTAAAAAGTGCTACAGGTTACAGATTCTGCGACAAATCCCTCCTGACTGCAAAAATCTCACTCTACAAGCCTCCGAAGAAGCCCATATTTGGTTATTAAGTGCGTGCAGTGCACCAAACCTTAATCAAAAGAGATATGTTTAATTAGTCCCTTGCCTTTGCATTTCATTTTTTATTATCAAATATCCTTTGTTATCCATTATTGCTTAATTACTTCATTATTTAATTATTTAATTTCTTATTATTTAAAATTATTATTTGCATTCTGAGTCATTTTTTTCTTTATCATAACTTAGTTCATACTTTTATTTATGTATCAATTCCCCTGTTCATCCCTCAAGTTTTTTTTTATTTCTTTATCATTTTACATATTTCACTAATTTAATTTAATTATAAATTGGTTATTGTCTAACTTATTCTCTGAGACCGGACGCGTGTGTGGCAACATTGTTGGTCTCCTACTGTCTCTGTACAAGTGCTCTTGGTTTCCTCTCTTATTTCTCCAGAAGACGGTTCATACCAATATAACTACCTCTATATATATATAACTTTAAATTACACAAAGCACGACACAGAAAAAACAATAAAGAGAACACTTACAGAATTCAATATTTCGAACTGTTGTTCGTCATCAGGAGTAGACTAGAAGAGAGGACGAAGTGAGAGATATCTCCTTGTCTTCCCTTGTAGGGACTACCACTGCAACCTAACCTAACCTAATCACTCTCTTTACTGGCTTGTAAGTTCTTTCCTCGGTATGATATAGCGTAAGAACTTCTTTGTTGATTTTTCTTGCCGTTCATATTAAGGGCTGAGAATTGCTCGTTCAGAAAACTATTTATTCTTAATAGTTAGTACATCCTCAACTCTGGCAAACACCTTTTAAACGATGTGAAATACGCAATATATTCATATGCTCAAATGAAATTAAAATCAACAACATTACCTACCTGCCACACCAGTGTAATTTCAAAATAAACTTGTCTGTGAAGTTTGCAAAATACATCTTAAAGCCCCATAAATTCGCTTCTGCACTGAAGTATCAATCTATTTAGAGCCTATATTTTAAATTAGACACACACAAATCTATTGTAAAAGTTTCAGCTTGCTATGCCTTATGGTGACTGAGTTCACTTGTTAGAAAATTTTGTGGACAAACCGACAGACCGTCAGAAATTTTTCTCAGGGTAGATTCGGTTTCTCTAATGTATGAAACATAAAGAAAACTTGAAATGAGTCAATTCTAAGCAATTTTCACACAATATATAGACAATATATTTACAGACAATATATTTACATTCTTTTATTTATATACATTTCTTATTCTGTTACTATGTACAACAATTTAGATAGTTTTTTTTCGCATTTAAGTTGAGTTATAATGTTGTTATTAGTCCCTAAAGACTCACTTCCCTGATGATGGTCAAAACTTACCAAAACGTTGGAATCCTACAGAATATGTATTATTTATTGTGAATTTGTAAAAAAAGGAAAAAAGTGGATATGAAGAATACATAATTTCGTGAATTGCATTATACTCGTATCTTACCGGAAAGGTGGAACGCCATATTCAGAAAGTTAGATAAATTTTCACTCTTAAAAGAACAAAAATAAAAATTTGCATAATTTGTAACAATATATATATATATATATATTAATATTTATAGTCAAATATTAATGTGTAATTATAATTCATACAAACAATTTTATTAAAATCAATGGATTAACTGGTGTAATACCAGTAATTTAGTCCAGAAATTTCATTATTGTAAAGTTGTCACTTAGGTAATTTCAGATCATCTAAATGAAATTTAAATGATACACATTTATTTGAAAATTAGCATATTATATGTTTAAGTATGAAAAAGATAAAATGGTTTTGGCAATAAACACTGTTGAAATACTTCATCTAATTATAAGGGGAGACAGTTCTAAGCCTTCTTTGTGAACTTAATCCGATTTTACTCCTCTCGTTCATAAATAAGTTAAAATAATACCAGCATCGAATAAATCTTCTGAGTAAACTACCAGTACAAGAAAGAAAGCATGGTGGATATTAAAAATATGAATAAATTTAACTGTTATCTTAATACGATACTGTTTTTTTTTTGCTTGTTATATAATATTAAAATTCTGGAATCTATTGGAATACACTTAAACATAAATAAGTATATCTTAAGGAAATGTTTAAGTAGTGTTTATGTTCTAAATGATGTTAGTTTTAATTGGAAAAATTACGTCGTGTGACTTAATTTGGAGAAAGAATGTAACAGTTTAATTAGAGTTTTTAGTCTACCTTTTTCATGTCATTCTATTGTGGAATGAAGAATACTCAAAAATTCGAAGTCTTCTTTGGTTATAACTTTGCCATAGAACTGTTCATTGTAGGTTACTGACTCATCGAAACGCACTTACATTTTCCGTCAAATTATTCTTCAAATCCTTAGAGGCTTTAAACATGTTTTAAGATTTTTCAGATTAGCAGACATATGTAAAAACCATGTTATGCAAACTTTTTTTGTAATTATTGTTTTTGATAAAGAATTGAAAGGGATGTTCCTTTCACGCAAGTGGGTTATACTGCTTTTCCCAAGTAGCGATCAGCTACGTCCAAGCCAATCCACTGGACAACGAAAGAGTGCTTTTATAGGGAAGACACTTTCCAGAGCATGCGTGAATTGTCAATTAAGCCATTTTTTTTTACTTATAGGTTGAAATTATTACCCTTCTTACGGAGTGTGAGTGGGTTTAGTGAATCATCCTAGCATACGACGATCATTATCGGCATAAAGTCACTTGAGCACCTGAGAGCTTCAGATGGGAATGGCCTCGCATTTACTACAATTCAAAACCTAAGACTGGTAAACAGTCTGGTGTTTCTCTGAATTATGGTCGTGTTTTTACCATCAGTATTCTACTTGAGTGTTGTTTGGAGAGTGGCAGAAGTGACCTTTACACGCAACCTCTAGCACTAAGCATGATTCAGTTCTATAGTGTACTGAACTAGGTGCGCCTCAAAAACAAAGAAGATTACATTTGAATATTTAAGAACTTTGGGCAAATTTCATAATTTTTTGCTATCCCAGGTATGTGGTTTTAATATCAAAAGAAAGTCTTCGTCATTTGACATTTTAAAATATTGCGAGGAAAGCATTGATAGTCATATTACAATCTTCTACATCCTATCTATGTGAACAAGTTTTCTGTATGTTAAATAGCATTAAATATAAAAGTAAATCAAGTATAAAAGGCGTTGATGAAGAGTTGAGAGTGTGCTTATCACTCGGATACTAGAGTGCAAGATATAATGTCAAAACTTGAAAAGTTGTTTTAATTTTCATCTGTTTTACTTTCCTATTTCTGTTGTTGCCATTAAATAGTAATATCACCACTAAAAATAGTATCATTTTCATCAGACAGACCATACCAAAACCTAGCAATCAAAGCAATCCCAACAAAAATATGAGAAGAGCAATTTTAATAGGAAAACTAAAATTATGTTATTATTAACTAAGAAATTTGGGCACTATACAAAAGTAACTATGTCCTCTTATCAACAGCAATAAATTAGCACTAAATTAACACTACTTAGGTTCCATTGCTATTTTTTCCCAGATTGAAATCGAAGGTGAGCCTCATAAGTTTCCATAATTCATGAATGTGCCCTGTGGTAAAAAAGATTGAGAAGCCCTGCTCTAGGGGGTTGACATGGTCTCTATTAAGAATGTTCTCTATACCCTAAAATCACCCTGCTATGGCCTTTCCTATCACTATGCCATAACTTAACTCTACGGTTAAATATAGCTTATTTAACTCCCAATATTTCTATTTAATTTATTTTTTCTTTATTTATCTCCAAATATTTTACTTATCTCCTAACTTTTAACTTTTTTTTTTTGGTATTATTTACTTGTTCTTTTAAAGTAATCTATATTCCAGCTTATACAAAAAATTTAAAAAAACTATGACTAAATATGAAACCAAAGTCAATTACAATTAATTCTATAATTACATTCTTTTACATAAAAAAGAGACATTCAAAAATTGTTTTTTTTTCCTTTTCTGAAGGAGAAAACTAAGATAAAAACTCATGTATAATTGGAATAAAAACTGAAAATATTCATATAGATATATAAAGTCATAAAATAATTTTTCACTATTTCATAGAGAACCTACAAAAATTGTAATAAAACAGAACAAGTTTTTTTTTTGTTACTAAATAAATCACAAAAATGTTAATCAGTAATTTATTAGATTCAATTCTAACCTTTAATTAATTAAAATTAAAAAATTTTTCCATAAAAAATTAAGTAAAAAACAAACTGTAACTAGTAAAGAAGTAGTTCTTGGGAAAGTATAGAAAAAAATATAACATACTAGCAAACGTACCCGTCTTTGACGAAATAAAGAATTATATTATACTTGATATTCCGAAAAATAATTAGAAATTATAGAATAGTAGAAAATACCATTATTAGTACAGTGTTAAGCAAATTCCTCTACACACACTACATTAGCTGTCTGCCTTCAGGTTCATGGAAGAACAAACAGTTGAAACCTCTGACTCTTGAGCAAGTAAACATGTGACCATGTGAGAAAAACTTGGTTTCGCTAACTTAAATTCCTGCGTTAGATAATTCCCCTTGCGACTTAGTTAACGTCAATGCGAAATAGACTCTGAAAGGACTTTGCAATCGCTTCAACGGAAACAAATAGTGGCTCGGAATTAATGGTATGCATGGTATACACACATACATCCCAATATCACACCTAGTTATGATGCCAGCCTCCATGTCACATCTGTGCAGAGCACGAACTCAGGGTCGTGTTCCGTTTCACAGTTTTGGGGCACTCACGTTTCGTAACATAAAATTTATTACTGCTACTAAATCACAGCATGATGGTGCTCCTACTTTAAGTTTTTATTCATTAGCAGGTAGTCCAGGAGAAAGAAATTCAGAGTAAAGAAATTCAGTTGTATAATGAACTGCTTCCTCATCACTAATCACTCACTTTGGGGGGCCAGGTTAGCTCAGTGGTTAACGTACTCACCTCTGAACTGATAGGACCGGGGTTCGATACCCAACTGGCCCTCGATTTATTCATGCGAGAGGTGAATAAATCTGGACACGTCGTCCCTCGGAGAAGGAAATAAAACCGTCGGTCCCAAGCCTGTATATACTTGAGTTAGGCAAAATTTAGGAATCCCACCGTAGAATCAATCTTCATTGTGTGGTATCACAAAGGGCCAATTCTTGGCCTATGTGTGTTCCCTTGTGGGACTACCACTGCAACCTAACCTAACCTAATCACTCTCTTTACTGACTTGTAAGTTCTTTCCTCGGTATGATATAGCGTAAGAACTTCTTTGTTGATTTTTCCTGCCGTTCATATTAAGGGCTGAGAATTGTTCGTTTACAAAACTATATATTCTTAATAGTTAGTTCATCCTCAACTCTGGGAAACACCTTTTTAATGATGTAAATACGCAATATATTCATATGCTCAAATGAAATTAAAATTAACAACAATACCTACTTGCCACACCTGTTAATTTTCAAAATAAACTTGTCTGTGAAGTTAGCAAAATACAGCTTAAAGCCTCATAAATTCGCTTCTGCACTAAATTATCAATCTACTGAGAGCCTATATTTTAAGTTAGACAAACACTAAGCTAATGTAAAAGTTTCAGCTCGCTATGTCTCATGGTGGCTGAGTTTACTTGTGACAAACGTTTTTGCTTTAAACGTCCATAAGTTCACTTCTACGTTGAATTTTCGATCAATTCAGAGTCTATATTTTAAGTTAGACATACACAAATCTATTGTAAAAGTTTCAGCTTGATATGTCTTACGGTGGCTGAGTTTACATATGACAAAATTTTGCGGACAAACCGACAAACCGATAAAAATTTCTAAGGGTGGATTCGGTTTCTCCAATGTATGAAACGTTAAGAGAACTTGAAATGAGTCAGTTCTAAGCAATTTACAGACAAAATTATTATTTTATTTATATAGATTTCTACAAATTAAATATATTTTTGTTTTTTCTTAAGATATGATATTTTTAAAATATGATTATCATAGAAAGTGTATTATCTTTTATTTCAAGTTGTACTTAAGTTAAGAAGATTAATTTTAGCAACAAATTTAATAATGAAGGAAAGTTAAGTTTCATTGTATGAGTTTAAAATAATGTTGGAGAATTAATTTATGTTTTTACTTTTTAGATCTCCTTTTAAAGGAGTGCTTGAGAAGGTAATTAATGATTTGCCACACAGCCTGTTGAGGTATCAGTAAAGAAAAAAAGGATGAATGGAATGAAAACAGAAGCAGTCCTTGAAGTATTCAAAGAGAGAAAGAGAACAAATCATTTCAAATTAAATATACCATACTAACAAATGGAATGACGGGTAAGTGTAACTGTAGATAACTATTCAATAAAGTAAGGTTTTATTATTTAAAATTAATGTAAACAGCATAACGAATCCGTAGCGTGGGTCAAAGTAAAGAGGAAGCAATGCCTAGCACTAGGCAAAGAGAGGTTGGTCATAGCATTACAGGAGCAATAACCAGTTGTCTTATAACAGAAATTGAAAACACTTTGACTTATCTTTCTTATGTTGGCTATTAGCAAATAGGTTATTCACTTAGTATGAAGGCCATGGAGAATGTTTAGTATGAAGATGGAGCAGCTTAATTCAACTTAGCATTAACTGGCCAGGCTTTCTACATATGCCTTACAGTTTAAGGACTACCACAGGATTCTTATGAATTTGGTTGTCCCCTCCGATAAGGGCGGCAATGCCCGTTACTCCGGGTCTAGGGCTTGCTACTGATAGTTAATCAAACCAAATCAGGGCCTCTTTATGGGGATTCGTTATTACAATAGTGAACGACTCATAGAGAGATTGCAAATCTCTCGTTGACTAAACGCCGCCTGGTCTGCGCCAATAAGAGCTAGAGAGCCTTTAAGATCTCTCTGTTCGTAATATAAAAGAGCCCGAGATAGGCGTGGTATCTAATCATCCCCACTCTGAGATCCCGTCAAAAGCCAGAGCCTCTACCAGGCAAGTACCAGTTATCCAGTCCATTGAGTTGAGTTCAAATCCCGTTCCTACTGGTAGGGGTTTGGGGTCTTTAGCTCCGCGGTATACTAAAGCTGGCATCCTCCTGAGAAGTTACAGCTTCTCACACAGCGACAACAAGTGTCTACCCAACTTGGGTGAGAACCAACGGCCACTACGAGTCCGACCTCTGAGGAGGGCTGGAGAGTTAATCCTCCAGAAGACCATAGTACCGACTTGTTTTAAAAGTTTCGGATCAAAATCTGGACCAGTGGTCCTACTGAACCTGCTCAGCTGCAGGTAAGATCAGTGGCTTTTTTAGGCCCTGGTTCAATGAACCTGTGAAAATAAAGCCAATACAGCTATTGGAAGAGCTGCATGGCAGCACTAGGGGCCGGCAACTGAGAATACCTAAGAGGGAGATATAAAGAGAGAGGCAGAGAGAGAGGGATAGGGGAGGGTGAGAGAGAGAAATTATTAGACACCGGTCAGCTTTCGAGGTTCAAATCAAACTTTCGAAGACAATATTTGGAATTCATTTAAAATATTTTCATAGGTCTATAATAAAAAAAGAAATAAAAAATTCATTTAACAATTAACAACTGTACAACTATCAAATGATGAAAAGATACATCATAATAAATGTTGCAAATCAAAATATTATGGATTAAAGATTACAGAAACTTATATTAATATAAAATTTTATAATTATAAACTATGAACTTGTTAAAAAGAGGTTAAGATAAAAAACAATTAGGAATAGAAAAATTGATAAAACTTTTAGCATAAACTATAACGCTACACTAAACAGTGATACGAACCGAAAGTTCGATGTACAATATCACTAACAGATACATATAAACAACATTTACTTAAATTAAAATAACAGAATATTTACTATTTAAAAAAGTAATACAACATCTATAGTCAAGAGATGATTAGTCCAGCTTTCCTAAAGTTATTCTTTTTTGATAATCTTGTTCCTTAGCTACAATTCTATTTCTGTTAAAACCAAATTTTTTTTCGTTAATTCTACGTGCTGCCAATGAGTGCCAAAAACTTATTCCATTCCAAGAAAAGATTTACACTTTAACTTTCCATACTTAATTAACTAATGTTAAATTAAAAAATAAAAAGTCTATAAATGTTTGCCAAGCTTCATTAATGAAACCATATACCGTAATATCACTCAGAATATATCGACTAGTAGTAAATAGCATAACCCAGGTATTCTACATTGTCCAATCCGGCATTCATTAGTAGCCCAACTTACGAACTTCTCAGGTAGATGGAAAATATGTTACTAATACTGTACCAAACAATGAATTTAATTTAAAAAAAAAAATTGCAATTTACGGAAGCCTATGCTATAAAGTACACAGTGAAAACGTAATAATGATTTGTTTAGATGTTCAATCCCTTAATAGTTCATCAATTTTCAACTATAAATTTGACTGTAGGCAAAGTGGTGAATTTGAACTAGTATTTAAAATTAAAACTATTGAACTGATTAGTTTTGAAATTTGTTTATTTATGAATCGAAATATCAATACATCATTTTTTACAATTTATAATAATTGAATAAAAATGCAATGAATCTCTATAATTAAGCCTAATTGTATTTGTTATAACTTCTTTTGTACTGACAGTAACATATATTATGATGTTTTAGATATTTTACGCTTATTATATTAGTTTTACTAGTATTTCACCTGTTATAGAACTACAATGTTGAATTTTGCATTGTGAGGAACCGCATGTTTAATGCAAATCTAGTACTACTGAAATGCCTGTGTTCAGTTGGTTAGTAAAAAGTTTGAACTGCAAATCTGACCCAAGGCAAAGGATTAATTGGAGCAAAAGCAGAGACTGTTGGAATATATACCCGGGGTAGTGGGAGAGCGGTAGTTCTGGCACTTGGCCGGGGGAGGCGTTGCCGAGCCAGTCTTCAGTGAAACTCCGCGTTGAGCTCTGCACCGTCTAAGCCCAACTACGTTTTCATTCCACGCTAAAAAAACTCCGTTTCATTGTAACAGGTTAGAAATTATTTATAAATTCACAATATTTCTATAAACATATTTATACTATATACTGCATCATTATAATAGACAAATAAGAAATAAGCTTTTTTGAAATGAATAAAAATAATTTATTAAAAATTACCAGATTAATGGCAAATTTTGAAAAAAAAAAATGATTTTTACTTCTATAAGGTTTTGTTTTTTCTTCCACATTCAGAATTTTATATTTTCAGAATTAGTATTGTTTGGAATGTATAGCTAATTAAGCCGTAAATTAAACAGTATTGTTAATACACATAAGTATCATATATAAATTATGATAGTAATTTATGTTTATATTTTTATACGTAAGAATGTTTTTTTTATTTAAAAATAGAGCTGATTATTGTCAGAATATCTCAAAAACGAGCTGAACCTTAACAAGGTTGAAGCTTGTTAAGCAAACAACCTATAACATTATTTAGTAGTGGCTCTCCTCCTGGTTATCTTGTAAATGATCTTCTAATTTTAGAGAAAATGTGGAAGCATTCCCTTTGGTGTCGAATTTCTAAAGTAATTTAATCAAAGAACATGCCTGAATTATGTTACTCTGCAAATTAACTATTAAAAAAAAAAAAGAAATACTTTAGTTAAATTAGTGAAGTGAATGAGAGAACAAGGAGTACCTTCATCGTTATAATGAACAAACTTAATTATGTGGTAATCAACTCGTCAAGGATAAAGTTTTCACTTCACGATGAAAACAGTGTTACTGTATTCCTCTGGTGTGTTTAAACGTTGATATTAGATGTTCCAGTCTTTATTAACTATTGATGAAACTATGAAAAACTCCAGAGAATATACCTACCCTGAATATTAACAATGCTAAGAATCTGTCTTTTTTTTTACAGGTATATTAGTTATGGTGGTAAAAAAAATTAAGTCCAACGAATTATTTAAGTCACTTTATAGTATTTCGAATAGGATCGTAAGATCCATAGTAGACTCCTTTCGCCATTAAGGTTAGCATTATGAGATACCTGTTGTACCCGCCTGCGCATCGCTCAGCCGTACTCCACTTTCAATATTATACGTAATATTTTCATGAAATTTATTAATATATATATATATATATATATATAATATAACAAAATTCACAATGAACACGTGAAACAACAATCAATGTTCAAACCATAATAAGAAATGAAAAAAAAAAACTAGTTGGGTTTTGACTCTGTCGAAGACCACTTGTGAAGGTTGAAAGATCTCAGTCTTTTTTTTTTTCATTTCTTATTGTGGTTTTAACAGAATATATATATATATATATCGTTTACTTAGCAAGTAATGGGATATTTGCCGTTGCGTTTACAACTATCTTGGTCTTCCGTTCTCTTTTCTCCTGAAGACGGACTGCCTGAAAATTTGAGTTTGTAAGTGTGTTTCTTTACTCTGTGTGTTACTCTTCTTTAATTTTGAACTCTTGTTAATATTAATATTGAAATTTCGTTCAATAATTGTTTGGATTTTTCATCACATTTCTTTGCTTCATATTCTAACAGATTTCTCCTGTATTCCTTAGTGAATCCTTCTTCTCGAACGTCTGGGTTATATAATACAATATTTGTGAATTTTGGTAGCAGTCCTTCTTGTAAGCACATATTATTAAAGACATAACCATAGTTGGCAGAAACTTGCTTCTTTATAAGTTTCTCTATCTTCCTAAATAAAGAAGTAATATCATACCTCAATGTATTGAGTGAGTGTCCAGAACGCTACAAGGATGCAACTATAAAAGCTCTAATTCATCGAACTTATAAAATAGCTTCAGACTGGAAGATTTTTCATTTTAACATAAACAGAACAAGCAGGCATTCGTAAACAATGGCTACTCTAATGAAAAATTCGACAATATTCTAAAGGCATATCTACATGACAAGGAACGCAAACAAAGGAATAAAGAAACACCTCGAACTATTCATAAAATTTTCTATATAAATCAATACTCCGAACAGTACAAAATTGATGAAAGGGTCCTGAAGAATATCATAAACAACAATATAAAGTGTACAGACAAAGACGACAGAGTTTCTGTGATTACTTATTATAAAATCCCCACAATCAGCAGTCTGTTTATGAAAAACAATAGCCAAACTAAGAGCACTCCAGTCAAAGAAACTAATCTAGTGTATGAATATACTTGTACCTGTGGTGACTGTGAAAACCGAAAACATTCGTACATTGGAGTAACCACTACCGCTCTGTCAAGGAGTCTCACAATGCTCTGATGTCTGGAGCTCCCAAGAAACACATGGAGCAAGTTCACAAAAAAAAATTGACAAGGGACATTATTGTGGCAGGCACTAAATTAATTAAAAGAGAAAGATATCAACAGAGACTTAAAATTATTGAGGCTGTATGTATACAAAAAATGAAACCCCATATCAACATTCAATTAGAAAACAGCCATAGGAGCCTTAAGCTATTTGAAATACAAGGCCAAATAGACGCAGCCCAGGTAATAACAGCGACCCCTTAGGTCACTCACCCCCCCAGCTTTGAATAAACAACCTTAATCCCTCTAATTGACTCTACTTTGCTTATATAAAGGGAAAAGCTATTGAGAATCATTCTCGTCCTGAAGATAGCTCTATGAAAGAGTTGAAACATGTTGACTATTATCTGTGAAGGAAGTTTGTTGTATAGTTTAGATACAACAACGAAATCCTTAGGAAGATAGAGAAACTTATAAAGAAGCATGTTTCTGCCAACTATGGTTATGTTTTTAATAACATATAGTTATTGAAGGACTCGGTCAGTTCTTCAGGTTCAAATTGAACTCTCATTACCAACTTAAAATTTTTCACTTCTTGTGCTGTTCCTGGAGCAGAAAGTGTTGGTTATTTGTTATTTAGCACGCATATTAGTAATCGGTGAGTCACATGACTGTGTTGATTCTTCATTGGGAATCTAAATTTTCTCTAAGTCAACTGTATTTAGAGTAAGAATCTTGAACTAATGCTTGATGTCGTACAGACTTAAGACCGACGGCTTAACGTCTTTTACGAGAGACGAAGTGATTAGATTATATCCCCTTCTGCGTGAAAAAATTGAGACGAGAGTGAGAATCAAACCCAGGATGTACCAGCCTAGACGTGAGCACGCATGCCAATGCACTGCGTCCGAATATCAACTCTCTCAGAAGCTCTTAAACCAACATTTATAGTACTGTTAGAGGTGTTTTTAAAGAATTTAGACATCGAAAGAGTCGTTAAAAAAAAGACGATGAATATAATATTGAATGTCAATTGGTAGGTTCATAAGACAACTTATATAAAGGTTTTAGCTTAGTGCAGGCCAAACCAATTTAATGAGAATTGTACTGAGTGCACATTGATATACTCAGCTAAAGGTAGTCCAGGTTGTATCAATTGGTAAGAGTAGGCACTATTGGTGAAAAAAGAGGTGAGTTAATGACTGGAATTGACAATAAGGTAAGTTTGATAGCTGCTTTGCTCACATTGTTTTATGTCTATAAACATATTTGGAAGCTTTGGAGGAATATCAGTTATATCTCTTATTGCAAAAAAAATCACTTATGATCGGAAGGTTTTCTTATTTTTTACATAATTCAGGAAATTGGTAACCGTATGGGATTAAATGATTCATTTAATCATTCATTTTAATCATTTAATCATGAACAATTCCAGATTCATGCTGGAATTAGACAATAATGTGATGCACGGTCTGGGTGACTCTTGAACAACAGGCACAAAGCCGATCGTTAATAATCATGAACATGCGCAAGATTAATGTATACTAGTCTTGTCCACTCAATTAGACACTACTTGTAGACACAAGGCACTACTTGTGTCTACTTGTAGGCCAGTCTGAAATCTGGCTAACCTATCTTTGTAATGGGATATTAAAACGAAACTGCGCAAACTTTCATAACAAGCCATCATTAATATACAAAGTGTGATGAAAAAGTAAGGACACTTTTTGAATTTCGTGCGCGCTATACACTCTCATGTCCATTTTTTTTTTGTTATTGTGTTGCTATAGTCGTCACGATTACACTGGTCAACACATTTCTGCTGCCCAAGGTTTCTAAGCTAATTTATATTAATTTAGGGATGCTGATTTCAAAATTCATACTAATTTTTTCTCATCAGGTCAAGTTATTAGAATGTTAGCTATTTCATATGTTTTTTACCTTAAAATTAGGCGTAGTTCTAAACACATTCTAGCGTCATAATTGCAATATTAGGTTATTGTGATCTATGTTAAATGATTATGGCATTATAAACCTTGAAGGTTTTACTTGCGTTGCAGATTTTTGAGTACAGAATAAGCATGGCCACATCTTCTCCTAGGTGACATTCCTTATACAAACCAAATATGTTTGGGGAATATACCTTGTAATCCAAATCTTTTGCATACATATTGCAATATTTTGTTGTGATTAATGAATATGTGTCTTGAGGTTAAATGAAATTATTGTTTCTTCCATTTACCTGGTTGTATTGTAGGTATCGCCTTCCCACAGAGTAGGGCATGCCACAGCAAACAAACTAGACCTGATAGAGGAAAAGTGACATCTTTTTTGGAATCAGCAACCTTAAATTAGGTAAAAACGGTGAAAATATTTTAGGCACCATGAAAAAAAGTTTTTTTTGTTGTCCAGTGTTATAGTTTACAGTTTTGACTATTCAACATGTGTTGTTTTTATGTGAGAGACATAAAAGTTAGACTCTTGTTTGCGTTCTCAGTGATTTTTTATTATTGAAAAAAATAATAAACTGTGAAATAACTTATACTATTTTTTTTTGAATTTTCAAATACTTTGACCTCAATTTCATGTATTTTGAAGTAATTTTGTTTCAGGATATCTCCTTTAACTTTATAATTTCGATGCGATAATCGGGTGGACACCCATTGGTGGCATTCCGTAACTATATTGAATCTTTATGACAACAGAAGTTCACGTGGCCATTGCCGTTTTAGCCGTCTTTGGAGGTTTGTAGGAGTTACTAGTTGGAAAAGATTTTGGGCATGTAGGTTTAGATGAGTTGAGAGAGTTTACTGAGGAATTGTTTGTAACGGTCTTTTGCGTAGTCGCGAACAAAGGGGACTTTAAGATCTCGGTGAATGATTATGTTTGGAACGTAAAATTGGAGATGTGAGAGTTTACTAAGTACAATTTATACTACTTATAAACAATTTTTTTTCCTCAAGATGACTCACTGTACCCCACTGTCGACATTTCAAGAGTTTTTGAGCACTTGATATCATTTTTTTTACATAAAAGTTAATACAAACAAACTCTTTGCTTTAGTTTTTTGAACAGTAAAAAAATCGTCGAGTACGTAAACACGCATCTAACCTCGTTAACCTCATCTAGCCTCTCGCATAAAAATAGCACATGCTACATAGATAAAACTGTGAACATAAGATCGTGACGAGTGTACCAACATGACAAAAAAATTAGAAATTATTATGTACAGAGAGCGCGAAATTCAAAAAAGTGACCTTACTTTTTGATCACATCTCTTACAAGTGAGACAGACTTCACGTGAATACAATATACTAATAATTATTATAGAAAAAACTTAAATATTTCTTTTATATATATATATATATAGTAGGCATAAATTTGCAGCTGGTTTTCATAGTTTGTTTTAAAGCAGTGGATACACGGGACTACTGTGTGCTAGCTTAACCTGTTCTCTTCTACTTGCAATAAAGGCCTTCTACATCCCGCCTTCAGTTCAGTTGCTTAAAACGGCAGAGCTGCCATTCATACATTTTTGGACTTCCATGCAAAATAGCACCTGGTTCTACTATTTTTTCTTTCTAAACATCAAATGAAATCATTTTAACTCTATATTTTAACATAATAAATATTCACAGAGTACAGTAAATTAAATAACTTATTGAATATAACCTTAGCCATATTAATATGTCTTCTTTATTCTTATAACATTTGTGAAATTTCATTGTTACTCTATTCTTGTTTCCTACTTCATTCCCTCTAAACTAAAAAAAAAATACGTTAAAAAATAAAGCATATATATGAAGTCTAAACCACAAGATAACCAGGAGGAAGGTGAGGAAGGTTCACCTTAACAGGAAGGTTAACTTTTCTTTGAAGAAGGTAAGGAAGGTTACCTTCTTTGTTACTTTGTTTGTTCTTTGATGACATGGGTTGAGGGGCCTCAGAGCATTTATTTTTTTTGTTTTTCTCTTCCCTTGTGGTTTAGACTTCATTGATTGCATCACGTGTTTAATTGTCTTTTCTGCAAAGCATATATATATATATAACAAAAATAATATGTGGGCATTGGATTAACTGAAATATTTCTTCTAGCTATGTATTATGCGATAAGAACCTCCATATCAGCGAACTTTTGACGTCTGTGCTTCCAGAGACGTAGAAGTTGATGTATTGCTACTGTGCTGAGGGTTATTTGTAACGTTGATTCTATTTGCGTCTTAAGTTTGAAGATGATATACCGGTTTAAGACGACTTACACAGAAATTCATACTACTATGATTGATTTCCATTAGAGTTAGATAGTAAAATGTTTAGATTCTCTATAAATAAGTATGTAAATCCCCGCTTAGAGGTTTCTTTGATGCTAATTTTACTCCGTCATCTCTAAAACAACAACGATAACAGATTTCGGTTATTCACCAAACTACACTGTATATAATCATTTCTGTTAGTGGACCAGAGTAGCTGAGTGGCTCGCGTGCTTGACTGAGCACGCACGTCTTCCTTGGGACAGGACTTTAAGCCGGCTTTTCCGCGTCTATACGATATCACGTACTCGTCAAGAAACCTTTACTCTTAATAGACTTGAGTAATCCAAATTTAAAACTCCCAAAGTATAATGTTCATTGCATAGTATCACAAAAGGACAAACTTTTGCCTATGTCTGTTCTCTCATGGGACGGCCACTACGACCCAACCTACGGAAACACACGGCTAAAAGAACGACACACAGACACTAGTTATTCATGAATATGTTGGACCCAGCAAAAGTGATGACCTTCTTGGCGGTGTTGAAGCAAACTGGGGTACTATAGTACAGAAGGGGGAAAAGTACAATAGTTCGTAGGACGCAGTACTATAATCACCCTGAGTTATATTAATAAACAAAAAAAATATCATGAATATAGATTATGCATCTTAATATTAATGTTTTACGATTATAACATTTTTTTTAGTTCTTACTGTTGTTTTAAATTATTTTTTAACGATTTCTTTTATCTTTCAATTTAATCTACCGTTTCCCCATTCCACTATTACAGCATAATATTGTGCAAACTTAGCCAGAGCACCTACCTTAAATATGTGTCAACCGACAATACTTAATATAATTTATTATTTTTAATAAGAAAGAAGGATCAAGGCCACGATCAACATTTCAAATAAAACATCTTCTGTTTGTAAACCGCATATTAAACATTAAATATATATTATTCTCTGATTTCAGATCTTTTTGGTTTATTTTATCTCTGATAAGTTCTCAGAGATATTTGAGATATTTAAAATCATATTTTAAAATACAAAAGCGTTTTATAGATTTTTATTAGCATTGCTTTACTTATTAAAGACAACAGAAAGGTTGATATGAGTTTCATTCAAAGTAATAGTGTTTTTGATTGGACCGTAATGGCAGGGAACACTTTGTTTGAAATCATTTTGTTTTGCAGTCATGTTAGGAGCGTCAGATTTCTGTAATTAGCTTTCCTAGAGCCCAGTATAATTCATGGTCTCGCAACCATCTGCAGTCGAAGTGCTTCTTAGGTAGTCTGTTCATGGTTTATAATCATGCACATACGGTCCCGTATTTAACATCACATGATAAACATTTCCAATATGTACTGTTTTAGTGTATTTTTCGTTTAGTTTATTGTTATTTATTGCCTTATTTTAATGAATATGTCTTAATAAACGGATACTGAAAAGTTATGTATATACATTTCGGCCACTGTATAAATATATATTTATATAAATATTCATATACATTTTGGCACTATCTGTGAACATAATAATTTGCTGTATGAAAAATATTAAAGAAATTAAGGGTTTGGGAAATTGTCTGAGTTTAAAATACCTCAGAGGCCAGGTTAGCTCAGTAGTTGACGTACTCGCCTGAGAACTGGTAGGTTCGGGTTTCGATCCCCACCTGGCCCTCGATTTATTCACGCGGGAAGTGAATAAATCTGAGTACGTCGTCCCCAGGAGAGGACGTTAGACAGTTGGTCTCGAGCCTGTACGATGTCAAGTACTTGTTAAAGATCCCTACTCGAAATGCACTTGAGTTAGGCAAAATGCAAGACTCCCATTGTAGAATCTGTAGAATCAACGATCAAACAAAAAGCCGGTAAACGGCTGACGTTATCACCTGATAAGGGATTGGTTTAAGCATTAAAAAAAAACCTCGGAGTTTATGAATATACCTCGGGTTAAAATACCCGAACCTAACAGTCCAGAGGCGAGCATGTGTCCTCTCTCTTTATAATGAGTTCTTGAAGTTAACTTGTGCCATTGTAAGGAATTATTAACAGTCTAACTCGCAGACAATTTTTGTATGAAATATGGTATTACTTTTTTAATTTATTTTATTCCTTGGTAACATGTAGAATGTGTGAAGGAACCTCAACCTATATTTGGTTCTATTCTCTTTAAGTTTATTTCATGAACCCTTTTAGGTTAATAATAGCAGACTTTCTACTTTGAGTGGTGTTGTTGCTTGAGAGGAATGTATGGTTCGTTATTAATTATGAAGAAACACATTGCTTGGTTAGTTCTACATCAAAACCTTAACATTACCTCACTCAATTTACTTTGAGTGTGGACCTTTAACAATTAGCAGGCATTATATATGCTCAAGTTTTAGTTATACTTTGACGACAAAATTCACTTTTGATCGCGAAATAATCAACTAAGATTCTCTCCAACTTTAATGGGTAGGTGTTGAATGTTCAGTAGTAAAATATTTTAATTTTTTTTTGTATAAAAGAAAATGGAAAAAACCTTCATACTGTAAAGAACAAACGAAATTTTGGTCTATGTGTTCACATTGATGAATGGAATATTGAATATTTAAGGAATTTAATTCTCTTTATTTTAGGTTAGGTTATATAGCCATGGAAGTCCTACAAGGGAATACAGATAGGTCGACCATTGTGATACCACAGAATGGAGATTGATTCAAGATTGGGAGTCCTAAATTTTGTGTAATTTAAATGTTTTTTGAGTAGGGATCTTTAATGAGTGACATCGTGCAGACTCGGGGTGGGAGGCTTATTAAAGTCCACTTTGAGCGATGATGTGTCAACCTTTGTGTTGACGTGGATAAATCCAGGTCTAGAGTGGGTATTGAACACCTGACTTTCCAGTCCAGAGGAGATCACGTTGCCAATGGGTTAACTTGTAGAGATATGATCTTAATACCTGTAGTATATAGATATAGATCTTAATACTTGTAGAGATATGATCTTAATACCTGTAGTATATAGATATAGATCTTAATACTTGTAGAGATATGATCTTAATACCTGTAGTATATAGATATAGATCTTAATACTTGTAGAGATATGATCTTAATACCTGTAGTATATAGATATAGATCTTAATACTTGTAGAGATATGATCTTAATACCTGTAGTATATAGATATAGATCTTAATACTTGTAGAGATATGATCTTAATACCTGTAGTATATAGATATAGATCTTAATACTTGTAGAGATAGATCGAGCACCAGTCCTATCCTAACCCAAATTTCGGGCCAGCTTGGGCCCAAAATGTCAATTATTCTGCTTGGGTCAGGTCGAGCCGAGGCTTCTCTCTCGTTAATATATGTTTATTAATATATATTCATTTGTTTTAATGAATATATATTTATATATTTGTATACTAAAGTAATATATGAATTTTTAACTAAGGAATACTTGTTATAAAATAAATAATTTGGATAAAACTGAGAAGGCGCTGTATGGTAATTGATATTTAACAAATAAAACTCACCTAATGGTCCTCACAAATAAATGTAAAATTTCGGGAGTATTTCGGACTGCGGTCTTCAAATTGAGTTAATTGATCGGGCTCAGGCCGAGTCGGGTTTTAATACCCGAGGACCTAGGTCGGTTTGGACTGGATTTTTTATCCCCTATGTTACCTCTTTTCCTTATTTTGTTGTTAAAGATGGAGTTCTTGAAGTTAAATTGTGCCATTCTAAGGAACTATCAACAATATAAGATATGACTAATATTGAAACTTTATAACTTTATGTTTAAGATAAACATGTTTGACTAAGCCATTCCTGGGAGTCAGGGTTGCTCAGTGGTTAACGTACTCGCCTCTGGCTGGTACTCCAGGGAGATCAATCCCCACCTGACCCTAGATTTATTCACGCGGGAGGTGATTATTCTGAGTGCGTCGTCCCACGGAGAGGACGCTAAGCCGTGTGTCCCGAGCCTGTACCATGTCAGGTACTTGTTAAAGACCCCTACTCGAAATAAACTTGAGTTAGGTAAAATTTAGGACTCCCAATGTACAATTTGTAAAATCGCTGATTAAACAAAAAGCCGTCAAACAGCTGACCTTATCACCCGCTAGGGGATTGGTTTAAACAATAAAAAAATAAAGTCATACCTGACCCAATATTTGAATAGTCTACTGGTTCTGTTAACATATTCAGTTTGCTACCTTCAGATGGATTTACTAGGGGAGTTCTGTGTGTTATTTGAATGAGAAAATATAAACGTGTGTCGGTGGAAAGACCCATCAGATAGAGAGAGATGAAAGGATGGATTTACTTTGACTGAAGTCACGTGCTCCAAACTTAATGAGTCACCTCATTGTAGTAATTCAGTTAAAAGTGTTATTAAAGAAAATGAAAAATTAACAAAATAAACTAAAAATTAGAAGCTTGCTTTTTGCGATATTTGCTAATTTTAATGTAATTTAATGTTTTTGGTAGGAAGGCATGCCTTTGTGCGATGGTCTACACGAGAGCAAGTGAGAGGTCATTAGTGTTCTCTGAGTTTGCCTCTCCTGTTAGTCTTATCAGTGGAAATAGCCGAGAATCAAGCCCCATAATAAAACCCTAACACCTACGGGTACAGTAGCTGGTGCCAAATAAAGATCCCACAGTTAATATATTCTGTCTATTTTTAGATTAGAACTTCTATTCTATATAGATATTTAAAACATTTACGGCTACCGAGATACCTAAGCACTATAACAGCGGTTGTACAAAAGTAATCTCCTTGCAAAATAAACCATCAGTTATTTAAATAATAGAAATAAAACAATCGGCATTTATAGGTAAAAAAATTTGAAGAATTATTTGATATTGTCAAACAAACTATGTACTTTTCTCTTAATACTCAAAGTGGACCATTAATTCTATTCTAAGGAAATGTATTTATTCAAACTATTTCAAACTAAAAATCTGCATCCTGATTGCTATTCTAACTGGAAAATTATGGTACCTATACACCCAAAATATTTTCGATTTTCTTTAACTTTTCATTTGCCCCACTTTTTTATTTTTATTGATAATTTTTTTTTTATATTTTTAAATTTTGTGTGATGCCTATAATGAAAAAACGTTGTTTTTGAAAAAGTACTGTTAATTGTAGTTATAAGAAAATGTCTTTTAATTTTTTTTTTATTTTTTCCTGGCAGCACAAATTAACTAATTAGGCAATTAATGGAAACAAGCTGTCGGATAATTTAGCAGTTCTCAAACAGTGCAAAAACATCATATATCATAAATGATAGTAAATGCGTTTATTATGATACGTTTTGAATTGAAGAAAATAAGAGTTATATTTCTTGTAATAATGCAAATCAGTAACCTTAGGGTCAAAGAATGTATATTTATATGGGACTTGTAATGACTGTAACTCTGTATTATAAATTGAAATATATTGGGGAATGAGAAGAAATTCTAGAAAAGAGGGAAAGAATCGGAGGTCAAATAAAGAAAAGAAAGGAAATTGGCATTTAGCCAGAAAATCTATCTGACCACCCTACCCTAAAGAAAAAGCATTTTGGAATTGTATTGTATTCTGTAGGTATACGCTTCATCTAAAAGAAGATGGAGATTTTTAAGTAACTTATTCAGACACTTTTAAAATAAACTGGAATTTAAAAAAAAAATAGCATTGAATGTAATTATAATTAATTTATTTCTTTCAAAGAAAATCGCAAAGTGTTTGATGTTTTTAAATATATCATCAAAAACATATTTATTACTACATTATAACTAGTTTATCAGTCTATTACAACCAGCAATAATTTTATTTTGATAATATAATTTGCTGTTTCACCTCTTAGGTCTATGTTTATGAACCCTTGACGATCGACCAGTTTTGGAGCTCGTCTGTTAGTAAGAGTAAAACTAAATGTTATTCTGTTTCTGAAATTCCATGAACCAAATTTATGAAGGGCAGAAAGAACTGAGACTGATATTAACTAAAGCTTTCAGACATAATTAACTATTTAGATTGACTATTTAAACATAAAGTTTGGAAGATCATAATGAACGAACAGACAACTTGAATAATTCAGTGACTTGAAGAGAAAGATCAGGAAATATACAACAAAAATTGGGATAGAAAGCAATTGAAATTAAGCTAATTCCAACAATTCTACTTTTTCTAAAGAATATAATTTAATATAACTTATTGTAGGGTAAAGAGTTAATGAAATGGTCTCCACATATAAAAATTTTAATGGTATAAACAACGCGTTTCGAACACGTAGTGTTCTTCCTCAGGCATTAAATAAAAAATACAATGACACCAGTGAGTTATCTATAGTACAAAAGCCAGAAATAAAATAAAATAAGAAAGAGAATACGAACCTAAGGGTGAGTGCCTGTGGTACAACTGACTGGGAATAGGATGGACGTGGGTGAGGGTATGGGGTACATCTGTTTCATATTAGAAGGCAGGTACATTTCATTGTTATGTTTTTCCTAAAAGTTAGGCTGAGCCTTTTCATTTGCTCTAGTATTCTCTGTGTTATATTTTCAATATGTTTCCTACACTTAGTCCTAGACCAATGTAAAGGCTCAGCCTAACATTTAGGAAAAAAAAATAACAATTAAATGTACCTGCCTTCTAATATGAAACAGATGTACCCCATACCCTCACCCACGTCCATCCTATTCCCAGTCAGTTGTACCATAGGCACTCACTCTTAGGTTCGTATTCTCTTTCTTATTTTATTTTATTTTTATTTTGTACTATATTCACATTGTACTATAGATATCTCTGTGGTTTTATTGTATTTTTTAGTTAATGCCTGAGGAAGAACACTACGTGTTCGAAACGCGTTGTTTATACCATTAAAATGTTTATATGTGGAGACCATTTCATTAACTTTTTACCCTACAATGAGTAAAATACCACATAATAACGTGATTGCCTACGTTAGAATTAATATAACTTATAGACCATGGTGGAATAATATAACTCAATAATATAAAATTAGTTAACCAATATAAACTTAATGTAGTGTTTGTGGAAATTGGGGCAACACATTTGGACGTTGGAATCCTAACCAGGCTAACTGCAATGTTCTAGCTCATAAATGCTTTCTAACCGCACCGGGCGTATGCTGCTGATGTCCTAATTAGGCAATGAAACGAACATACTCTGTATAGTGAAATATTGCTGTGATAGTAATAATTATGCGCTTTAAAATTACTTTAAATACAGGTTTTTTTAATCTCACTTATCACAATAAAGATAAGGGAGTTTTGTTTAATTGCGTCGACCATTTACACGAAAATTTGCAATTAATAGAACTGATTGTCGGTGGAGATGTAATAATTTCACTCTTGTTGGTTAGAAACTGTCAGCTGTTAAATATCTAACTTTTGAACAGTTCTACATTTCAGCTTTAATTAAATATCTCGTGTTACCTTTCTATTGAAGCATTCTCCAAGGATATATTATACAGTAACTTAACCCTTTGTATATCCACTTCTTTTTGTTTTACAATTTAAAACAAAAGAATAATTTGTTTGAAAAAAAAGAAAAGAAGTCGAACACCTTATTTGAATTTCCAAATTGTCCAACCCATCTGAAAAAGTATATCACTTTGGCAATTGACTCAAGATAGAGGTAGGCCTTATCCATGTCATTGCATTATTCAACAGAGGAAAGTGATATTTTTATGTATATAATATATCTACTTGAAATACATATAAAGTAGGAAGAATGTACTTACTGCAAATAGTGAAGCATTAGTCACAGAAAATAAAATGTTTTTCTGAGTTATGTTTTCCTTCTTTGCTTTTTGCACGGAAAGGTTATTTCTCAAATAGCATATAATCAGAAATGGGGGAAAAATTACATCCCAGTTGAACTAATGGAATGAATTAACAACTAATTTCATATAATAGGCTTGGATTTGCATAAGAAAAAGAAAGTTTATAATCTGAATCCATAAAATATTTTGTACAGATCATAAAATTAGTATAAGCTGTGGTACTATTTCTTTAAGGACCTGACCCCACCAGGAATCACATCTGAATGATTTATATTAGAAATGGGTAAAACCGTCATTCCTCGTAAGATGATAATGGAGTTGGAGCGATTTCGGACGTTTCCATCTTCGATCACAACAAACCTACTGAGCTGTTATATAGGGGGTTGGTTATCTGTCAAGTCCACTGATATCCTGATATTATTATTTTGATTTTATTTAGTTATTTTGATTTTTAGTTTTTAGATATTATCTAGTTTGGGTTTTTTATATTTTTTAACTTCGTCATCCTGTCTGTCCAGTCGTCTTTTTATTTTTATTAGTGATTTACATAACATATAGGATTGGTAATTTATTTGTTAATTTATAAATCATTCATTTATGTTCATTTGTTCATCTGAATGACTATTAAATCGCTTACAAGCATCTCTTCGTAATTTATGACTACTCTTGATTATGAAATAGACATCAATTGGCTGGTATCTGCTTATTGGTTCTTATTTTAGAGACACTACAGGATGTTTTTCGTTATAGGGTAGGTTTCTTTAAACATAAGAGAATTCTTTAAAAGTATTTCCATTAAACAAAATCTGCGGACCAGAGTGGCCGATTGGCTTACGTTCTCTCTTATGGACTGGAAAACCCAGAGTTCAATAGCCACTCTGACTCTCAATTTATTCACTCAGAAGTGAATGAATCTGTACATGCCGTCCCTTGAAGAGGACGTTAAACGGTGGTCCCAAGCCTGTACGATGACAGGTACTCGTTAAGTTATGCGAAATTTACGACTCCCAATGTAGAATATTCATTGTGTGGCATCACCAAAGAGCAATGTTCAGTCTATGTGTGTGCCTCTGAAACCTAACCTAACCAAACCTGAAACTGTAATCTAAGCCGATTGTTATCGTTAGTTATATCAGTAATCTAGTAAATACATGCATATTGTTACTACCACTAAGGTTGGTCTGATTTATATTAGAAATAGGGAAAACCATCATATCTCTTAACATGTTCTTGGAGTCGTTGGAGCGCTCTCGGATGTTGTTCATATTCGAGCACAACCATAACAGCTCCTTAGGTAAGCTGCGACCGAAAATGGACAACGTCTAAAAGTGCTCCAACGACTCCAAGAACATCTTATGAGGTATGACGGTTTTCAATATTTCTAATATAAATCTAGTAAATATTTATTGCCCAAACAAGGTGACACTTATTGACTCTGCCACTAACTTCCATGTCTGTGCCATACCAAACGGAAAGTCAACTATTATTTACAGAATGTCGATTGTGTTTTTTGTTTTTTTTGAATGTAACTAAAAACATAACTACTCTAGATATGTTAAAATCGTTTTAACATCTTTTTACTTGGAAATATAATTTTTTCATTGTATCATTTGAACAAATTGTATTTTCAATATTAAAAATCTTTATAAATAAAATAATGATTTTGTCTGTACATTGCTTAGAACTGACTCATTTCAAGTTTTCTTTACGTTTCATACATTGGAGAAACCGAATCCACCCTTAGAAAAATTTCTGTCGGTTTTGTCGGTTTGTCCGCAAAACTTTGTCACAGGTAAACTCAGCTACCATAAGACATATAAAGCTGAAACTTTTACAGTAGATTTGTGTAGGTCTAACTTAAAATATAGGCTATGAATTGATTGGAAATTCAACGTAGAAGCGAAGTTATGGACGTTTAACGCAAAAATGTTTGTCACAAGTAAACTCAGCCACCATAAGACATAGCGAGCTGAAACATTGACACTGGATTTGTGTGTGCCTAACTTAAAATATGGGCTCTAAATAGATTATTAATTCAGTACAGAAGCGAAGTTATGGGGCTTTTAGCTGTATTTTCCTAACTTCACAGGCAAGTTTGTTTTGAAAATACACAGGTGTGGCAAGTAGGTATTGTTAGTTGATTTTAATCTCAATTGAGCACATGAATATATTGCGTATTTGACATCATTGAAATGGTGTTTCACAGAGTTAAGGATGTACTATCTATTGAGAATAAATGTTTTGTAAACGAGCAATTCTCAGCCCTTAATATGAACAGGCATGAGAAATCAACAAACAAGTTCTTACGCTATATGAAGCCGAGGAAAGAACTTACAAGTCAGTAAAGAGATTGGATTAGTGATGAAGAAGCAGTTCATTATCTAATTGAATTTCTTGACTCTGAATTTATTTCTCCTGGACTGCCTGCTCATGAGTAAAAACTTAAAGTAGGAGCACCAATGATGCTGCAATTTATAGCAGTAACAAATTTCATGTTACGAAACATGAGTGACCCAAAAACTGTGCAACGGGACACGACTCTGAGTTCGTGCTCTACACAGATATGCCATAGAGGCGGACATAATGACTGGATGTGGTATTGGGGAGTCTTCCGAACCACTGTCTGTTTCCATTCAAATGATTGCAAGGTCCCCTCAGAGTCTATTTCGCAATGACGTTAACTAAGTCGCAAAGGGAGACTTTACCTAACGCAGGAATTCAAGTTAGCGAAACCAAGTTTTTCTCACATGGTCAACTGTAGTTTACTTGCTCAATAGTCAGAGGTTTCAACTGATTGTTCTTCCATGAACCTGAAGGACAGACAGCTAATGTAGTGTATACAGAGGCATTTGTTTAACACTGTACTAATAATGGTGTTTTCTACTATTCTATAATTTCTAATTATAGTATTAGTATAATACTATAATTGATATGTTGGAATACCAAGTATAATAGAATTTTTGATTCCGTCAAAGACGGGTGCATTTGCTAGTTGTATATATTTGTCCCATTTTTGCTCTTTTTAAAATTTAAAAATGGGTTTAGATGAACAAATGAGCCCAGTGGTAACGTGCTCACCTCCGGACTGCTAGGTCTGACTTCAATACCCACTCTGGTCACAATTTATTCACATGGAAGGTGAATAAATCTAAGCATGCAGTCTCTCGGACAGGACGTTAAGCGGTCGATCTCGAGCCTGTACGATGACAAGTACACTTTGAAGATCTCTACTTTAAATACACTTAAGTTTGGCGAAATTTAGGGCTCACGATGTTGAATGATCATTTTGTGATATTGCCAAGGGCTAACGTGTGTTAGAAACATGTAGATAAGAACTATATACATGTTAAATTTCATTACTCTATGTCAAACAGTGCAAGTTTTAATCATTTTTAAGGATCATTAGGGGATAGGTTAGCTCAGCTGTTTTCCGTACTCGCCTCAGAACTGGTAGGTCGGGGGTTCGATCCCCACTTGGCCCTCGATTTATTCATGTGGGAGGTGAATAAATCTGAGTTTTTCGTCCCTCGGAGAGGACGTTAAGCCGTTGGTCCCGAGCCTGTAGGATGTCAGGTACTTGTTAAAGATCACTACTCGAAATGCACTTGAGTTAGGCAAAATGTAGGACGCAATCACCCGTTATGGTACTGGTTTAAACAATAAAAAAATAGTTCATTTTATAGCCTATCTATCTGTCGACCAAGGTCTTAAAGTTCATGTAAAAAAGGATTCAATAGCACACATCAATTCCATTAAAATTATAATTTTCCTTTATTCCTATAATATTTTCTCTAAATTATAAAATATTTCATTTTATAATTTATTTAATAAAAAACCACCAAAGTTAATATTGATGTTATATGAAACACCAATTTACTGATTACATCGTTTATTCAACAGAAAATAAATTTGAAGGCACGTTTCCTGCTTTGTATAATTCTAGGATTCAGAATACACTAGGAACACCCTGATTCATGTAATATGTAAACCTTTCAACAAAATTCTTACCGATAACTTGCTATTATATTTGTAAATTATTTACTTTTATTTTACAATGTAGTAGTTTTTAGTTAGTGGTTTAGGAAATATGAAAAATGACTATCCTGTCATGGAATTTGAAGCGATTTTCTGTTTCTTTTCTGTTAATTTGGTTATTATGTTTTATTTATGATATTTCAATAAGTAATGAAAAGATGTTTCTAACATTATTATAACTATTTAATTCTTGTATTTATTGTTTTTATTGTTTTCCAACACGTGAACACGTATGTGTGTTTGTGTGTGTAGTAGGCAATTCTTATGTCGCAGTGACTGTCCCACAAAGGTATTCTTATTATGAGAAAGGGTGTTCCCATGTTCTCCATAATGAAAATGTATTCTTCTATAACATTTTTTTTAGAAGAAACAATACAAACGGTCACAAAAATCTAAGTGACTCCCAAACTAAAACGTAGTATAAAGGAGAACAAAACTGCATTTAAAATTATATGTTTATAATGTTTTTATTGAAATTAGGCCACGTTTTTACAAAGCAAAACTATAATATTTTTCAAAGAACACAATATAAGTATTTCAAATTTTTATGTTTCTCTACCTAAGATCATCATAAGCCTGTATTCAACTAAATATTTCTCCCATTTTGTTTACTTCCAATGCGTTTACATAAAACTAGCAAACGTACTTGTCATTGATGAAATCAAAAACTCTATTATACTTGGTATTCAAAAATGCCATTAGAAATTATAGAATAGTAGAAAATACCATTATTAGTACAGTGTTAAGCAAATACCTCTGTATACACTAAATTAGCTATCTGTCCTTCTGGTTCATGGAAGAACAAACAGTTGGAACCATTAACTCTTGAGCAAGTAAACTACAGTTGACTATGTGAGAAAAACATGGTCTCTCTAACTTGAATTCCTGCGTTAGATAAAGTTTCTTTTTGCGACTTAGTTAACGTCAATGTGAAATAGACTCTGAAAGAACTTTGCGATTGCTTAAACGGAAACAAATAGTGGCTCGGAATCAATGGCATGCGTGGTATACACACAGACTCCCCAATACCAAACCCAGTCATGATGTCCGCCTCTATGGCATATCTGTGCAGAGCAGGAACTCAGAATCGTGTCCTGTTGAACAGTTTTGGGGCACTCACGTTTTATAACATGTATTTTTTTACTGCTACTCTATTGCAGCATGATTGGTGCTCCTAATTTAAGTTTTTACTCATGAGCAGGCAGTCCAGGAGAAAGAATTTTAGAGCCAAGAAATTCAGTTGGATAATGAACTGCTTCCTCATCACTAATCGAGGATAGAAGAACTAAGGGTCGATTCGTTTTCTCCAAAGTATGAAACGTAAAGAAAACTTGAAATGAGTCAGTTCTAAACAATGTACATACAAAACTTTTCTTTGATTTATATAGATATTATACCATATAAAATTTTGAAACAACATAAGATAGTCGTAATATTATGCAAAATGCTCCCTTTTTTTCTCTCAACATTGTACATCAATTGTTAGTGAATGTGCTTTGTGACGTAGAGACATTTCTGAAAACAATTAGCAAGGCTTTATTCATTCCTGTTATAATTACGCAGCCAAGGGGCCCATAATTACTGACCCTCAAAGTCAATAAGGAATAATAATGAACAGCAGGCTATAAAACTTGGCATAGAGGTTGTATGCAAAAAGGAAATTATTATGGGCTATTTGAGTTTTGAAAAAATAAAACATTCCCTGCCTCCCCAATAATATTTCATTCTTTTGATTACTTCACATCAAGGAAGTTCTTCAAATTCCAGTTAATTTTCATCAAGCCCTTTCCACTAGTGTCAAAGACAAAGTTTTCAAATATTTAGAAGCTAATATTTTAAAGACTTTAATCTGTTTTCCAGTTCACTTTCTGAGAACCCTCTCTTGCTTATGCACTGTTATGTCCTAAGCCAAATTTTTTTTATCGCTTGTGATAAAAACGAATTGTTAGTGCCAACATTTGTCCATTTAAATAATTAGTATTACTCCCGTCACTCACTTTCAACATTAATGCATCGCTCATATATTTTTGTTAACATTAAAATATTTTAAAAATTAGGTTATTTATAAAATATCAATTATAGTAAACCGTATAAAAAAAATAACACGTTATTCAATTTTGAATCAAATCAATAAAAAAAATTTTGCTTTTTAACAAACAAACCATTGCAATGTAGGTTGATTATTAACAAATGTTGTTCTCATGTTTAATAGGAACTGTAACAATACAGTTCACGGAATGGAATAAATTTCCCGTATAGACATTTATATTATATGTAAATGGCACATTATATACCCAAGTAGTTTGATATTATATTTACCTCCGCACAGGTGACCGCGTAGATATGCAGTGATGCGGCCGTCACTGTTGCGTTGAATCCTGATCCTTACTTCTCCAACCTGTTTTGGTATTATTTAGTGCTCCCAGCTTATTCATTGCAAATGTTTCGGTTTTTATTTAAAACCATTTTTCATAGGCACAAGTATAAATTTTGAAACAGAAAAACCAAGTATTACATTATAAATTATTTTACAAAGAAAAATAGTCTGTGAATTTCAACAACAAATGCCTAGTTTGAATGAAAAGAGTGTCACGTGTGACACATTCATTTGGCTTTGATTAGTCACGGTAAAAGCTTAGTCATTGTAAAAAGACGACCATTTCACTCTTAGATCAGATTTCTGCTTTACCACCTTTAAACCTGTTTTAAATCTATATACAGTTAATTTCTTAACCAGTTAATTCCTTCAATAATACTTCAAAAAGTTGGTATAAATTCCAGTTTAACTTACTTTTAATGATTTGTTTATTAGTTTAATGTTAAATATTATATAGTTTCTGTACCATAATGTATTGATTATGTGATGACATCATGAAGTAATTTGTTCATTGTATTATAATATTACGTATATATATTTCTTTTATCTTTTACTATACTTACACCTAAAAGTTTAAAAAAAGTATAGTTTTATACCTCTTTTATACTATTTTTATACTTCAAAAAATGGGAGTATAAATCCGGAATTCAATTGAATAAATTTATCATAAAACTTATCACGTGTTTTGATTATTAAATCTAAGCTCAATAACTAAATGTTTAAAATATATTAACAGTTTCCAACAAAGATATATTGTCAATTTCATTTAAAATAATTCAAATATCAACACCGATACAAGAATAATTTTCTGTAACAATAATTATATTAATATGCTAAATCAAAAAACTAGAGTTATAAATGTCTGATGATACTAACTTTAACATTTAAATTACCTCCAGTTCCATAAGATATTGTTGATCATAATTAATCATTATTAATATTACATACTTATTTATGACTGATCAAAAATCGCGAGTACTGGTTTCATTAATGAACCATTTCATTTGTTTCTTTTTGTAGAACTATTGAAGGTAAGTTCAATAAGGAATAGTGTCATGGAAGTGAAGTGGAAATACTTGAAGGTTAACTCCCTCCTTCCTGGTTTATTGTTGTTTAATATTTACTATATTTAAGAGGTCATTTTACTAAATATCTAAACTCGTATTGAAAAGAGTATAAAAGGGTTTCTTTTAATTTTTGCTGTGACATTTAATTGTCTAATTTTAACTCCTGAAAAAGAATAATATTATAATCAATGAAATATGAAAATTAACATTCTTTTAATAAATTATTTTTTTAAAGTACATGGACTTTCCATGTAACGAAAATTAAGGGTCAGTATCTATTCATCATTTAATTTTCATTGGATAATTTATAGAAAACCTATCACCCATATAATGTTCTTCATATCCATTTGATTATCCGAAGATTGTTTTATCTAATAAACGTACTTTTTCAGTTTTTATTGAACATGTAAAAATTTCATTGCTAAAAGTAAGTTATTTTATTTATTTTTATTATTTGAGGGTGACTATAGCACTGCGTCTTAAAAAAAAACACTATTTTACTTCCCCTTTTTTGTACTAAAGTACCCCAGCAGTTAGCTTCAAAGCCTCCAAGAAGCTCAGCACTTTTGCTGGTTACATCGGTAAAAGTTTTTCTATGGTTTATTGAGTGTCCCGAAGCACCTGCATCTCTGCAGCAAAGTTGCCCTTCAAGTTATCAGCAGGTAGGCAACCTGCTGAGGTAGGCAACACCTAAAGAGGTGTTTCTTCCTCTTTGCAGAATCTGCACAAACTATCATTAATAATGTCCATTCAGGCTCCCTATGTTTCGGGAGAAAGTACTTCCTTTCTCCTTCTTCGGGATGGTCTTCTTCGGGCCCTCGGGTGCACTTTTGGGAGGTTCCCACTAGTTAGTGCTTTTGGACCCTCTGCTCTTCTGGAGGATGGTCTTCAGACTTCCTTCTCTTTACAGGGGACAATCCCTGAAGCTCTATCGGTGGTATTTTGTCCGCTCCGTCAGAGCACCAAGTGTAAGGCTATTTATTCAAGGGGGTCGCCTGTTGCCCTTGAGGCTCCGTTCATAATACAGAAACCCCTGTATCATCCATCCTTCGGTACAAATCGCATAACACCTTAGATTGGGGCTGGGATAAAAGGAGGGGATTTTGGGATTAGGAAGGATAGGAAACGAAAATGGTCAGGCCCAGCCCCTGATCACCTTCCCCTCCTCTTTCGTTTGTTCCTGCATATAGCAGGTTAATAGGGTAGCCTCGTGAAGGCCGAAAGTCGGAGTTGAGTGTTAGAGGCTATTAGAGGCGCTTAATCACTCTATTACTACCCCAAAAAGTAAGTTACTGTTGGTATTATTTTATGTAAAAAATTACTGGGATTATAATTTTCTTTCATGAATAATAGTATTAATTCATATATGTGTTTACTGTTAAATGATTTGCGACTAAATTCATTTCAGTTGATTAGATTTGATTGTATAATAATCACAAAATGTTACAATGTTTTAAATATTTTAGCTCTGTCATTATTTTAAAAAGGTATTTCCTTTAAATAACTGTTATTGATTTTACAGTTTTTTTATTGCTTCTTGATTGATTATAGTCAGTAGTAATTGATAATAAAATTGTCTTACTTCATGAAAATATGTTAATAAATATAATATAACCTCGACCATGATAAACATCAAGCAAATATTTAAGAATTAATGAATTTAGAACAACTTTTTCATTCAAAGAAATTAATTAAACATTTTATTTTAGTTTTAATTTAAAAGTCTAATTTTCCTAATTTATTTTAATTTATGTGCCTAGTTTCACTAAACTAGACAATCAATCTATATACTTATAAAACTCTGATGTTCAATGTTTGAATATTTGAACAAGGTGAAAATTAAAATACCTGTTAATTCCAGTTTATGTCAAATTATTCAAATAAATGTTAAAGAAAACAGTGAGTAATATATTACTTTACAAATAATATCATTAAACCGAAAGGAGAATGAAAAATAAATGTTCTCAACATTGGTCAATTAAAATTAATGGCTGCAGATGTAAAATATATATATGTTATAGAATAAACCTGATTTTTATATAAAAATCCTGATTATAGAATAAAGAGGAGTTTTTCTTCGAAAGCTCTCAGTCCCATTTTTAAAAATCTTATTGTTGTTTAGATAATGTTTTTTTTTATTTAACATATTTACTGTTAATTCTTGTTATACATACATATCTATAACAAATTGTATTTATCAGAAATCGGTCAGTTTTCCAGGTTCAAATCAAACTTTCAAAGCCAACGTTTTGATTTATTAATCGTATTTGGAAACTAAGCATTAAACAGATGTATGGCATTCCGAAATTATATATAATAAACTACTACATTAGGGGTTTAAAATGAATAATTTTAGGAATATAAACTTGAACACAAATGTCAGCATAAATACAAATGATCTGAGGTAAAATTATAATAACACATTCCTTTCATTAATTTTATTTCAAGTTGGGGAAAATAAATAGAATATTTCAATTCACAGGTTTTGTTAGTTTTAAATATGCTTGATTGTGTATGTACCATACCTTGAATTGATGTTTCATTGACTTATGTAAATTTATAAAAGTTTTTTTTAAATGATTTTTTGTTTTAATAAATATACTATTTGTGTATATATTTTGATTCATGTTAAGAATACTATATCAAATGCTTGAACCATATAGAATATTTCTTTTCATGACTTAATAACAAGAAACAGCACTGATTTTATTCCTGTCAATCACACTCAGTGAATGCATATTATTAATTGTTGCTATAATTTCTTCACACTGAGTGAGACAAGAGGTCACAGGTCCTCTAGTTTCCTATTAAAGGGTCAAAAAAAGAGAGAATATAACAGAAATTGGAGAAAGAATCGTGCATTTGTTTCTATAGATAACGTAGCAGTAACAAATTCAATAATTTGACAAACAATTTTCAATCAAGACAAGTAGATTTGTTTTGGTTGATTTTATGCCAAAACTCTTTTATTGTTAAAGAAATTTCCATAGTTCTCTTTCATTAAATTTAATTAATCTAAAACAATAGGAAATGAACTAATTTTAAATCATACTTACAACTTCTTAATACATTTGGAATGGTACATTTAAATCTACTTCCAGCATTATTGTCTACCAGGCTAACGAAATCTAGGAAGTAGTTTTTTAATTGTTTCATTTGAACAAACATGACTTTGCTAACCTTTTAGTAATGGCAATAGTAATGTTTTATTGAAGTCGGCCTCAGTGCTAACGAGCTCAATAGCTTTGTCTACAATGGTTGACAGCTTGCTTTAGCCTGCCCTTTGTTCACTTTCCTTGTACTTGACTCCCTTTAAAATACCTCTCTTGTCTTTCACCCTTCTCAATACAACCCCAGATGACCTACTCGTATTATCACTTGTTTCAGTATGAATAAGATCTTAACAAGGCACTAGACTTTGAATAAGGATTGCTTTAAGAATTTGTATACGAAGTAGTGTGAAGATTGCTGTACAAACGGAAGACCTGTATTTCTCAAAAAAACAAGCTCAGTATTGTAGAAGTGAAGCCTGCAAAAAAAAGAAGAATCACATTGGATGCAGTCCAAACGATGAACGCAGTTACAGGAAGTACAGGTGGTCTTCAAAAGAATAGGGTATGGTCTCATTTATTTCTTCCTCCGTTGTTAACTTTATTGTTAGCACTAATGAATTTATAACTGGTACAAATTATATTAGTGTAGCATAGCAACCATTTTTGCTGCCCAGGACGGTTGTAAGATTGTAGGCATTATGTAGATAATATTTTAACCTTCAAAATTCCAGAAAGCTCTCAAAATATTTATTTTCATGGAATTACAATCAAAGATCTAACTTTAGACTGCTGTTATTACTCCGAAACCTTCATCTTATTACAGTACTCGTATACACATACAGTCATCATAAAGGAAACCAAAGATTTTTCGAAACAGATTCGTATGATTCAATTAAAAAAAAATTGTTAAATTAAACTAACTCGCCACGTAAACAAATATAATAAAATTTCAACTGCTTTAAAAAACTAGTTTTGAAAAATTTAAAATAAATTTATTTTTGGTTTTGCAAATATTACAGTTGAAAAATCCGTTTAAAAAAAGTATGACACACATCATTAGTTGTGCAATCCATAATAATTCCATAATCCATAATCATATATATTCATTCTGAGGTAAAATGGATAAACAAACAAAAGTCTCCACACAAATGAAGACTTTGTGTGGAGACTTTTGTTTGTTTATCCCTTTTACCTCAGTATTACAAACATAAAAGATAAATACAATAATGACCTTAAAAACTCATTTTTGGTATAAAATTTCAGGTTTTATTTGTTACCTTTTAATTTTTTTATATTTTTACACCCTCAAATCCCTCCTCCTCCTCCTTGCAACACCACTGTGTCAACAATCCAGTTCATAATAAAACAAAAAGGAAATTGTAAATTTTCTTTTTTTTTTTTGATGTCTTTGTCAATAGATTTTCAAAGTATTTTTTTTTTTTATGTGTATAGAAAACACACCAATGCTTTAACCTTAGAGCCATGTTTATATCCTGCCATCGAAAATTTTTAAAATATTTGTTTTTAGAAATATTCTTTTCAGTGCTTTAAAACTGCTATTCTGAATCTTATAAGGATAAAACTATCACCTTTACTTCTATTCCTTCAATCCTTTAAGTATTTCATATATTGAGAAAGTTTTAAAAGGTGCTAAAAAAACCTTCTTTAATAAAAACTAATTTAATACTGTTTAAGGCTACTCGTGATATAAAATGTTATATAGTTTTATACAAAAGATATTAACTTAGGTAATTTGTGGAAAACACTTTTATGGAGAGTTTAATGGCATGAAAAAGTATTTATAACCTTGCTTGCAAATGTTATGTAATATGCAGAGATCAAACTTGTTAATTACCAAAATTAAATGCCAACAATATGAATAGTCAATAATTGATGCTGCTCAAATCTAGTGGTTGGCAATCAATTTAAATTTGATTCTGTTTTAATGAAGCTATCGTGTAGCAGAGCTGCCACTGAAAATTTAACAGTTTCCCAAGATATGTAACATATGTATAATAACACGTCTCTTCACAAAACTCACGTTTTTAATGTCCACTTTATTCATTGTCATCTGCAGAGAGGTTGACAGTGTTATTTCTTTGCCTATTTTCATCTAGCCTCTTTTCGTATCTTCTATGAACAGTGCCATTGTTGATTTCTTTTACTAGAAATTCTATAGGCTCCCAGGTTAAACAATTTTGTGTATTCTTTGTTATGAAACTGTTATCTGAGGCAGTCGCTAAGCCATTTATAACTTTACCAGCAAAAACTACACAATTCTATAAAAACATATTGCTTCAAGTAATAAAATAAGATAAAATGAAATATTTATATCCTTCTCTAGATATTTATAGAAGTTTTTGAAAATTTGCAGAATTGAAACATTAAGATATTGCTTGTGTATGAAACACAAGTGTCTCATTGACTAAATGCAATGTAGACATATTTAATACGAGTATAAGACGAGTCAGAAAGATGTAATTAACTTTCTTGCATATTTGTGAATAAATTGAATTATTCTTCAGACAGAAAGTACAGATAATTCATGTTAGTACTAAAATTAGGTGGGAATTATATAAAAGTAGCTAATAAACGGCTACATCATATATATAGATGTATGTATATACATAAATATACATTAATGGTGAAATAAAAATAACCTGCAAATAAAATTGTGATCATAAAAATGAGGTAAACAGCTCTTCGCCTGTTTTGCTCTTCATAAGATTCCCTTTCCTATTGCCGAAGATTTAATTTGATTTGAGAATTTTATAGAGGTTTATAGATTCATATATTCCCATTTCTTATTTAATGCCCTAAAACGTAATGTTTTTTATAAAAAAATAATTTATAATATTTTTTATACCACGATGTAAGCATGTATTTAATTCTATCTTAAACATTTATCAATTAGGATAGATTAATCTTTTATAGGAAAGGAATATTATTTTATTTTCAAATTTAGTAAATGATTTGAAATAAAACAGTGTAAAAAAAATTATTCAAAATCTATTTGATTTGTAAATAATGTTAAAGGTTAAGACATGATGAATCTAGGAACAAATTTAATCTAGGTCTTTCGTCATCAGTGTACACATTTAATCCCGAGGGAATGCTACGTGATCAGTATAAAAATCTACTGACTCCATAACAAATGAAATTCCCTTAAGTACCTTCCATTTATTCTCTGCCTTAGATAAATGACTTAAATAGATTATCTTTTATTAGCTTACATTTTGCTTTATAGAACTCAGCTTTTATTTTAACTATTCTAATTAATATTTATATGCATGCTAAGTAATTAATTATAATGTTTTGAAAATATGTTATTAGTACCCTACTTGTGCAATCTGTTATCGTATTTACGCATATTGGGGAATTTTAAATATTACGTTTCCACACAAAAATAAGTTTAATATGAGAACTGAGCCTAAAGGAGAACACTAAGTTCGAAATGCGTTGTCAGTTTTGATATTAAACTTTTTTTTTTGTGTGGAGACATAATTTTTGAAATTCCCCAATCTGTTAGTTTTAATTGCTCAATTAGTTAAAAACAATTCAAAGTTTGTCTGTTTTTTTAGAAATAAAATTGGAGACATTTAGATACAAAGAAACATATGGATCTTATATAACTTGTTTTTCGGGGGAACTAACTACGGTTATTTCATTTTGATCAAGGTCCTTTTTTGGGATCTACAGCCCATAACCAAAACGTCAGAGGATAATCTCCGCCCAGGTAACGCCGGGTAGATCAGTTAGTGCTTTATATAATCGTGGAATGCACCTTACTCCGAAATCCGGTTTAAATATAACTTATTGGCCTTAATAACAGTGGCCAACAACAAAAAATTGTCATGGTGCCTAAGATATTTTAACAGTTTTTACCTAATTTAAGAGTGCTGATTCCAGAAATTCTGTCGTTTTTCTCTACCGTGTCTAGTTTTTGTGCTGTGGTATACTCCTCTCTGCAGGAAGGCGATAGGTGCAACAAAGACAGGCAAATTTAAGAAACAATATTTCTTTTTAACTTTAACACACACATTCCATTAATCACACCAAACCATTTGCAATACATACCATATATAATATGTATGCAACACATATGGATTTCTACGTATATCACCGCAAAGATAGCAAAGCACATTCCAAAGCACAAGGCCAAGGAGAGGATGAAGCCATGTTTAATTTTTAATCCGAAATTCTGCAACGCATTTAAAAGCTTTGAGGTTTGTGATATCATAATCATTTAACATAGATCACTATAACAACGTATAATTGTAAAAATTAGTATGATTTTTGGAATCATCACCCCTAAATTAATCTAAATCAGCTTAGAAACGTAGGACACCAAAAAATACGTTGACCAGTGTAATAGTTAGCAGTATTCTCTCGTCTGTTTTATATATATTTTTATTTATTGCTTAAACGGGTGATAACGTCAGCCGTTTACCGGCTTTGTTTGAACAGTGATTCCATACATTCTACATTGAGATTCCTAAATTTTGCCTAACTCAAGTGAATTTCGAGTAAGGGTCATTAACGAGTACCTGACATGGTACAAGCATGGGACCGATGGCATAACGTTCTTCAAGGGACGACTTACTCAGATTTATTCACCTCCCACGTGAATAAATCGAGGGCCATGTGGGAATTGAACGCCGGACTACCAGCCCAGAGGCGAGTATGCTAACCACTGAGCTAACCCTGCCCTCATTATATACATTACGATATAGTGTTCTTGTAAAGGATTATATATACTGTTCCCGTTTTTTGTTTTAATATAGATATTTGTGTTTCGCTTAGTGTTTTGTTCATGACTGGAATTGTCAATATACTATCAAATTTTTTTTTATTATAGTCATTATTGATTAGTACTTTCTTTATTTTCTCGATCACTTAGTATAAAAGATCAGAATCATATCATATGTTGAATTTTGCTACGGAATATATTTTTGGAGAAAATATTTGTTTCCTATATAAACTACATTTACAAAAAGAACACATAAAAGAAATCTCAAAAATTCACTACTATATCTCGATTGACTCGTCATCTGGAATATAAATGTAATTGGCTCTAAAGAGAGGTAACGTGGAATAATTGTTTTAGTATTGGAGATTGGTGTTCACTACTAAGTTATGTAAGTGTGATTAAGTTAAGTTACTAAGTTATGATTAAGTGTGTAAATAAACTTATTCTGGTTTGATCATTGATTGTTATTTCACTTTTTTATGTGAAATCTTTTTAACGATGAATACCATATGCGATGAAAGATCTTAGTCTTTTTTTTTCCATTTTCTTATTGTGGTTTGATCATTGATTGTTATTTCACGTGTTTATGTGAAGTCATTATATATATATATATATATATATATATATATATATATATATATATATATATATATTGGAAACAGGAAAACTATCCAAAAGGACAGCAATCGTTTTACGGTGAATCACAAACATATAACTAAGTCCAACTTTTGTTTTGTACTCAGGTCTATGTATTACAAATTTGGTAACATAGTCTTCCATTTGGATAACGTATTTTCCTAGTTTTAAAACCCGTATACTGCGTCTCTTAGCCGCCTAATAAATATTAAGTATTATTGGTGGATAAGTATTGATTATTATTGACAATTATTGTAATGTCTTTGTTTGATGGTTCAGATTATAGGCGGTACCTTAATTCAAGTTATATAGAGATTCAGTTTTTGTCTTCTAGTTTAAAGAAATGATTATATAAAATATCCAGTCTAGTTATTCTCTATAGAAACCATATGAATAGGTTATTTTAAGTTATAGTGGCAGTCCCACAAGGAAACACTCATAGACTGAACATTCGGCCCTTTCTGACACTAAACAATAAAGATTGATACTACATTAGAAGGCATTTATTTTGCCTAAATCAAGTATATTTAGAGTAGGGATCGTTAACTAATACCTGATATCGTTCAGGCTCGGGACCGACGGCTAACGTCCTCTACGAGGTATGACGTACTCAGATTTTTTTCAAATTCTACGTGAATAAATCGAAGGTCAGAGTTGGTACTGAAACCTGGACCTAGCAGTCTCTGTACCAGTGCGCTTGGTTTCCCTTTCTTATCTCTCCTGAAGACGGTTCAACCAAAAATTAGAGACTGTAAGTGTGTGTTTTTAATTTCTCTACGTTTCTTTATGTACATTGAACTGTATTTGTCCGTTTCGGATCGTATTTTCATCAAAAAAGTATATATATATATATATATATATATATATATATATATATATATATATATATATATATTATATATATATATATATATATATATATATATATATATATATAAGAATACGTTGGCAGCAGGTCTTCTCTCAAACATATCTGGTTAAAATTTGCAGCAGCTTCTGCACTCACTAACTTTGCGCTGGTGGCCTCGATCCTTCGGGCGATTTTTCTTTCACTTTAGAGTCGCGTGCTGCCCTGTCGTGAGTTTTTATATTAATTTTTATATTTATATTCGTAAAATATTGACGATGTCTCTAGGACAGATGTTATGGCAACTGCAGCCAGAAGAAAGAAAAATCGCCCGAAGGATCGAGGCCACCAGCGCAAAGTTAGTGAGTGCAGAAGCTGCTGCAAATTTTAACCATATATATATATACACAATTAAAAGAAACGGTCCAGCGGACTTTTTTAAAATAAAATAAAATAAATTAAATAAAAAAAATAAATAATAATAAGTACCGCCCTGTCTACCTGCGGGACTCTTCGCTCATCGCTCTTCACACCTCCTGATGACGACGATGGTCGAAATATCGATGTGAGTTATGTCTGTGTCTTTCTGTGTGTTTCCATCGTTTTGAATTTATTTTATATATATATATATATATATAGACATCTTCAGGGCCACAAATATAGACGAAACGTCGGTTTAAAGGTGTTGTATTGTTTGAAGCTAGAACAAACTTTTGAAAATCTGGAGTGGCCTACACTCTACTTTACTATAAGTAACTTAATGTCAAATTTCTTGAGTATATAAAACATAACGTCTCATTTAAGCATAACGTAAACATCTAAATGGGATATAATTATTAGCCTGTCATTCCTGAGGTAGTACAGATAGTGATTGAAGGACATATCAATTTATAAGCTTATTTTTGTACATCACAAATAATTTATTATTTGCAAATAATTTCATTAGTATAACTACAGCAGTAATAACATTTTTGAAAAACCAAAGTGAACATTTCTTGAAACGAAATAGTATCCTACAAGAGAACATGGCTATTGTTCAAATAGCCAGTAGATTTCTTACATCGTTTACTTCTACATTGAATATTAATGTAAAATTTTCAAATTTGAAACAGTAAAATACTCTTTTTTTCTATGAAAAACTTCTTAAACAGCGAAGAAAATGTTGTTTTAAGGTGATTTGTTAATTAAAGATGTACGATAATTACAGTTATTAATCTCTAAACGAAAGATTTCAATTTTGAATTATCTTTTACATTTTTGGTTTTTAACAGAATTATTATACTGGGAATTTTATGGCTTCTTAGTATTTAATAAGATCATTTTCCTTCCCCTTTGTCAAATAACATATATACGAATTTTTTTTTAATGAGTGTTATCATTTACCTGCACAATATTATTTCTCTTACATCTCTTATAAGTCAATAATATATTTTCATTTTTCCATTAGAAACATCAATTTTATCTGAGTGGATTCGCTCAAAAAATTTCTAAGTCAATGTAAACAATGTAAAAAAATAGAAAAAATTCGACAAGTATAGCAGGTGATCTCTTAGTCTAGAATAAACAAACAGTTTTTATATCGTTATTGCTCTTTCCCGTAATTGAAACTTCATGAATTTTTTTTTGTGAATTGTTAATTTTTTGTTTAATTTTTGGTCAAATTTTCATTTTTTTTTAACGAGCCGTTTAGCGTCAAAAAATCATTTTCTGAAAACACAAATCGTACTGTAACGCCTCTTTAGCGAATGTAATTTTAGAAAAAAATATCTCAACTCATTTGCCATATAATGTTCTATTTGTAGGCATAGTTTCATTCTTGTCCGTCAAACAGTATGGCTTGTATCGCTCTCACAAGGTTTGAGATTGAATTATAAGTCAAAATTTTTACATTTTATTGAAAAAAAAATATTTCCTGTTGTCTTAAAATTCTGAATATATTTTTCGTTTGTTGCATTTGTAGCTTCAAAGATAATGTCAAAATTTCAAAACTCTGGGGTTATCATTTTAGGAGAAATAAATGTTTTAAAAAAAACGGTTTTTGGCAAAAAAAGTGACTTTTCCATCATGCATAATTCTTCCCAAACAATAGGGATCTTCGTCTAAATGGGGCCCATTTTTGTGTAAAATATCAACTTGATCCATCAAAGATTCTGGACCGTAGCGTGGTAACAAGCAATGCTAACACACGCACCCACCCACCCACCCACCCACCCACCCACACACACACACAGACATCATCGTAAAAACGTCATAAAACGACTTCTGGTACCTCAAAACATGTAATTCCGTCAAAATCACGAAATCGAATTTTTTCACGATCACTATACTTTACTTATAGTAAAGTAAAAACTTTTGATAAAAAAGAAAATAAGTGTTCAATACATGTGGTTGAGATAAGAAAATATTAAATACATATATTTAGATTTTCCATATTAACAAGTGAATTACATTATACGATTTATAACTTTGTTAGGCTTAATAATAATTTCAGGAATGCAATGTCTTTCTACCATAATACCTATTCAACAATAAAGTTGATGCAAATCAGAAGACAAGAAGTGAAACAGTGGGCCACAACTAAATTTACTTATACAATTTGCATAATCTGCCTCTGTTTGACTCCCTCCGCTATTGAGTTATGCAGTATATGGGGAATGGTAATTTACTTAGTCCCATAATCGTAACAACTAATGGACCCTTCCTTATCTTTCTTTCTCTCGCTTAAACGAAATTCAACAATTTCAAAAGAATAATTCTCAAACGTGTCATCCCAACAGAAATATTATATTTTTATCTTTTTAACGACTATCATTATTTTAATATATCTATTTTTGTAATAATGTAGTGAAAAATTCATTAATTAGTCATAGGCATATATACATACATATATAAATATATATATATATATATATTCTGAGGTAAAATGGATAAACCATCAAAAGTCTCCACACAAATGAAGTTTTATTCAACGCGTTTCGAACACTTTGTGTTCATCATCAGGAAGACACCAAGGATGTGGTACTGACGGGTTGGTCCAGTGAACACAACCTGAGGTATTTACCTCAGAATGAGTAAATACCACACAATTACGGATTGCACAACTATTGATATATATATATTGATAAAAGTTTCGACCGTGGAATAGAAACAAAACTAAAGTTTATCGGGACTCGGTCAGTTCTTCAGGTTCAAATTAAACTCTCATTGCCAACGTTTCGGTTTTTATTTAAAACTTTTTTCATAGGCAGAAGTATAAATTTTGAAACAGAAGAACTATGTATTACATTACAAATTATTTTACAATGAAAAATAGTATGTGGATTTTAACAACAACTGTAGTCTGAATGAACACGTGACACTGAACAAGTGTGTAAATAAACTTATTGTGGTTTGATCATTGATTGTTATTGCACTTGTTTATGTGAAATCTTTTTAACGATGAATACCATGTGCGATGAAAGATCTTAGTCTTTTTTTTCCATTTTCTTATTGTGGTTTAATCATTGATTGTTATTTCACGTGTTTATGTGAAATTATTATATATATATATATATATATATATATTGGAAACAGGAAAACTATCCAAAAGGACAGCAATCGTTTTACGGTGAATCACAAACATATAACTAAGGAACAAACACACTTACTGTCTCCAATTTTTGGTTCAACCGTCATCAGACGGGACTGATGACGGTTCAACCGAAAATTGGGTTCTGTGGTTGTGATTCACCTTGAACGCATCACGTTTTATTAATATTATTTATATAAAGTTATAACTATATATTAGTTTTAAAGATTTTTCCATATTATTCTAATTATATTCTGTATTGATGTAGCCCTGAATGTCTACAAATATAAAGGAAACATCGGATTAATGGTACTGTATTGCTTGAAGCTAGACTAGATTTTGATAAATATGAAAATAAGTTTTATATAAATATACAAAACTAAAGTTTATCGGGACTCGGTCAGTTCTTCAGGTTCAAATTAAACTCTGATTGTCAATGTTTCAGTCTTTATTTAAATCTTTTCATAGGCAGAAGTATAAATTTTGAAACAGAAGAACTAAGTATTGCATTACAAATTATTTTACAAAGGAAAATAGTATGTGGATTTTAACAACAACTGTAGTCTGAATGAACGCGTGACACTGAACTGAAATAACCAAGGAAGGTAACCAAATTTCACCAGACAACCAAGAAGACACTTGTCTGGTGAAAGTTTATTATTATAAAAGTTAAAAGTTACTTAGAAAATGAAAAGTTAAATCATTATTTGCTATTTTCCAAAGTAATTTCATTTTTGCTGTTAAATGTAAAGACACTATTAGGGAAAGATACTATGGCAAATTAGCCGTTTTCTCAATAAACGACCTTATCTATCAACATAGTTTTCGAATAAAAAGAAATAAAATTAGCTCAACTGCCCTTGGACTTCACGCATTATAAACTCACATATTTGTTTTGTTGTTTTTTGTTCTTTGTTTTGTGATTGAAATCATTATAGATAAAAAGAAAAAAAAAAGGCTGAAAGAAGAAGAAAATTCTATAAATGTTTTATATCAAAAATGACCTCTATTAAATATAGAAGTGACATAGCCAATTTTAATAGCATAAAGGTACACTGGTATATTAAGTTGACATGTTAGAACTAAAATGTCTATAAAATTAGTTCGTATAAAATGTCCAAGTAATTTCCAAGTAAAGTAATTTAATTTTTATAATTTTAATTATTAAAGTAAAGCTATTTTTTTTAAACAAGCAATGTTATTTCTATCTATTTAAGTAATGGATTTTTTAATGGAATCACTAAATGGAATGACTTTTAAATTATAGCATCTAATTTAGATGGCATTGCTTTGTGTGAAGTCACATCCTAACCATTAGGACATTATTCCCTACTAACAATGACGCGTCGGTATTGGTTTTAATTAATAGCTCAGTATTTTTTAAAGTTGACATCTATAATAATTGTTATCTTCAACTTTACTTCAAACAGTAAGTAAAAAGTTATTTCCAAGTTAGTTTTACATTCATTACCAATATTTCATTTGTTAACTATTAATTATCATCAAAATAAGGAAACAGTAAATTCAGAGTAATTTTAAATCAATATGACTGCTTGTTTTATGTTACCTTCCTTTCATTTAGTATTCCAAGCACTATTAAATTGCATTTCCTTTTTGTAAATTAGATGTAATCGAAATAAAATTTGTTTTTAAACAGAAACAATTCAACTGAATATATTGAAAGTACTGTATTTAGTACAATTCGCACAATTTTCAACTGTTGCATATTAATTATAACTTTCATTTAGTACGTTTGGTTAGAATTCAAAAATATTAATACCAATTTGTTTAATATTTGACATTTCAATTCGTCAGAATTTCAATTACAAACTAATAATGATTGAAAATAATTCATTTATCTTTTTATAATTATATGATCTTATTTACACTATTTCAAGATGAAGAGAAATTTTAATAATTAACATAATTATATGGTTCATAATCAATTCTTTAAAAATTATATCCCTTTGCAAATTTAATTTAAGTTTATGTTGTAATTTGTACTGCTGAATTAATAGAATGTTTTTAATATTAATTACATTATTAGTACTATTAATGCAATTAATAAGGCTTATTTCTTGAAGCCCTAATCTTTATTAAAAATAGTTTAACAACATTAATTTCCTTACATATTTGTTTCAGATCTAAGATTAAAAAAGAAGATAAATCACAACATAGGTGAGTTTCTTTTTTCTATTCTAGATGGTTCAGTCTTTTAAATATGTATTCTTTGAGTCTTTTTCTGGTAGTAAATTTTAAGAATAAATTTCGTAGAGAAGTAATTTAATACTTCAATTGCTTTTAAACAAAAAAAATTGATTTATTTTAACTATTATTCAATTAAATCATTTTAATATCTTTAAAACATTCCATTTAGTTAATTTGTGAACCTGTATTTGATAATAACTTTAATCCTTTATTTAGTTAACTTCTTTAAATAATATCTTCAACGTATATATATTATTTTTATATAATAATTAAAAGAGCTAAGCACATTCATAAATAAAAAGCTAGCATGAAAATAAACTATAAAAATCTGGAGTATCCTGCACTCAACTTTACTATAAGTAAACTTAATATCAATTTTCTTGGGTGTATAATATATAATGTCTCATTTAAGCATAATATAATCGTCAAAATAGGAGATGTTTATTAGTCCTTCATTCCTGAGATAGCACAGATAGTGATTGATCGACTTATCAGTATATAAGCTTATTTTTGTATATCACACGACTGGTGCAAATAATCTTATTAGTATGATTACAGCAGTAATAACATTTTTGAAAAGCCAAAGAGACAATTTCTTGATACAAAATAATCTCCTACATGGGCTTACATGGCTACCAGTGGATTTCTTACATGGTTTACTTGACCTCATTCCACATTGAATATTTAAGTCAAATTTTCAAATTTAAAACAAGAAAATACTCTTATTTTCTCTGAAAAACATCGAAGATAAAATGCCGTTCTAAGATAATTTATAATTAAACATGTAAGATAATTACATTTATTAATCTTCAAACGAAAGGATTTCAATTTTGAATTATGTTTTACATTTTTGGTCTTGTATACAATTGTTAGACTGGAAAATTTATGGCTTCTTAGTATTTAATAAACTCATTTTCCTTTCCCTTTAGCAAAAATCATGTATACCAATTTTTTCTGAGTGAGTGTTATCTTTTTCCTGCCTGCTGTACTCGGTTATAAGTTTACTATGAATGTATATTGAGAAAAAATATATTAGTAATCAGCCAGTTTACATACTCAAATCAAAGTCAAAGCCAACTATTCAGAATAATTTAAAACTTTTATAGTTGGGACCTTCTAATTTTTGAAAATAATAAATATGAACTATTAGACTAGAATAGTGAAAAACTGGATATTTGTCAACAAACATAACTCATCTTTTTTGAGGAAAGAGTCCATTCTACACATTTCAATATCACGGAAAGATACTACAATTCACAAAAACAAAGTAATTATAACTGATATTAAGTTTTGTTAAGGAGTGCAATATATAGATTTATTAAATCATTTTATGCGACAAATCAATCGTACCATGAAAGACAAAGAAAATTTATTTATGTTTATTAGCGGTGATTTTTTACATGTAAAAATATTATTCCTCTTATATCTCATGAATAAATTATTTAACTTTCCCTTTATAAGCATCAATTTTATATCAGTGGATTCGCTCAAAAAATGTCTAACTCAATGTAAACAATGTAGAAAAATATCAAAAATTTGACAAAGTATAGCAGGTGATCCCTTAGTCTAGGATAGACAAACAGTTTTTATAGCTTTATTGCTGTTTGCCCTGATTTAAATTTCATGAATTTTTTTTTTATAAATGGCTATGTTTTGTTCCATTTTTCATCAAATTTTTATGATTTTTTAATGAGCTATTTAGCGTCAAAAAAACATTTTCTGAAAACAGAAATCTTACTTTAAACACTTTTAGTGAATGTAATTTTAAAAAAGTTATGTCAAGTCATTTTCCACATAATGTTCTATTTTTAGGGATAGTTCCATTTTGATCCGTCAAATCTTAATTGATTGATACTATTCAATATTGATTACTGAATACAATATGATTCCTGAGAAATCTTTGTGAGATATTTTATTTACTTTTTGTGATCATGAAAACTTACTTGCTGATTGATGTACATGATTTGAGGTCCATAAGGTCCGTTTCTGACATCTTTTGATTTTTGTATATAGTTTTGGTAGGTGGGTGTGTACTCAAAAGATTTTGGGTATAATATAATAGATATATTGTTTTATTTTTAGGCAATTTTTCACTTTAAAATTACATTATTTGCCAAAACATGATTTTAAACAACATTTTTTTCTTCCTAAAGCACTCCATATAGAGCTTTGAATTTTCAGAATTATTATGAAATTGACAGGAACTACTCTTGAAAAAAACTTATTATATTTAAACCACTAGGACAGATATTTTGTGCAATAAAATTAAGGATTATTAACTTATAAATATTACGAAAGCTTGTGTACACGAACGCAGTGTGAACTCTACACTGCTTGCTGGATTGTAATGAAATTGTACCCAAAAATAGAACCTTTTGAAATCATGAGCTGAATACGTTTTTATTCATTACTGCGCAATCTGTTATAGTGTGGTATTTGCTCATGTTAGGAAAAGGATTAAGTCTCCACACAAAAATGTTTATTACTAGAAACTAAACAACGTGTTTCGAACACTTGATATTCTTCTTCAGGTTACATCTAGAAAAAATATATATATGCATTTAAGAGCTTTGATAACATAGGGGCGAATTAAATAAAATGAATACATCTGACACTATTGAGTGATAACGGGTTTAATATTAAAATGGTTTAAATTGATCCTTAACTTAAAAATACATATTGAGACATGTCTAATTTATACATAAAAGAGATTCTTAATTACCTGCTCTACTGGGGTGGTTGTTCGGAAGATGAGACCAAGCAAGGACTGAGGATTTCAGGGTGTGTTTTTAGGGGTGGAAGGGAGTTCAAAGGAACTTGAATTCCTTTTTCTCTTTGAACTCCCATCCTAGAACAATTTAAATGATCTACATTAATCGTTGAAGTTTTCTAGCGCCTGAAACAGTTCAATGATTCTTCCAGAAGATTAGAATCATTCCCATGAGCATATAATGCCCTTTGTGGCAGTAACAATATCCGTGTATTTAATGTTGGTTTAATTTTTTCTAATCAGTTGTACTTAGAAGATATAATACTCAAATAGCTATTTATTTTATGATACGAATTATTGAATTTGTTATAGCTGAAATTCTTATGCTTAAGAAAAACTATATTGGTAATAGTATTAAGAATTGTCTTATTCGAAACAGACTTTCTACTAATCATGGCTTCCTAATGGAAATATTAGAAAAAGTAAGTTTTTGATATTCATCGATAGCTCCATAAGCCCAAAGGGCTAACTTTAGGTACTTTGGTTTAACTTCCTTTGACAAAGTCTGAAAGTCCTAATTAGTTGAGACCACCATGTAATTTAGTTCAGTTCCCCCCCCCCCCCCCCACAAGCACTCTAAGGGCAGTAGTTCATTAATTAATATTGTTCTAGGGTTTTCTGAGCATTCTCTTCAGCAAATATGATTCTCTTTTGATCTCATTTTCAAAAGTAGTGCTTTATTCTTGCATATAAAAAATGAAAATCATCATATTGATTGGACAGGAGCAAAATTTATTACTTATGAAAAATCGATGTTGTTAAGAAATATTATTGAATCGTCTCTAATTAAATTTAATTGATCAAATATTATAAACATTAGTGACGGTCTCTTCAAACTTGATACTTTCGTTAGGAGGGCAATAGCCTCTTCTAAAAGGGTTGACAGCTACCGGATAGTTTTTTACTCTTTGTTATTGTACTCCTTTGTTTCCCCAAACATCCCTTTCTGGACATTAGTCCTTTCCTGCGCTTTCACCCTTTTAAAATACCACTCTTCCCTCCCACTTTTCTCAACGCCTCACCAGATGTTTTCTGCATCTAGTGTTTCAGTTGGATTTTTGACTCTGACGAAGACCGCTTGTTACGGTTGAAAGATTTTAGTCTTGTTTGCCATTTCATATTGTGGTTTGATCATTGATTTATTTTACATGTTTATGGGAAATCTTTTTATTTATTTTTATATTATAGGAAGTATAAAATATGATTTTTTTTGTAGTAGAAGTCTTTCTTTTAAACATTTTTTTCATTTTTCAACATCTACAACTCTTTTGTGCTTCACATTGAGGACAATAATGAGACTAATTTTTGGTTCAGTGTTCATTTAAACCAGGCATAATCAATCTGCGGATCCGCAACCGTATTTTTGTTTGGCCCTCAGTGATTATGAAGAATTCCATCTTAATATTTAAAATTCCTTTGCTTCTTGCTTATGAACAAAAGCTAACCAAGGCTTTGGTTAGGAAAGTAATTTTTGGAAAGAGAGAGAGAGAGAGAGAGAGAGAGAGAGAGAGAGAGAGAGAGAGAGAGAGAGAGAGAAAGCGCACAAATATACACCTGCATCATCTAACTACGATAGGTTAGGTTGCAATGGCAGTCCCACAAGGGAATGCACATAAGCCGAACATTAACCCATTCTGATACCACCCAATGAATATTGATTTTACATTGAGAGTCCTAAATTATGTCTAACTCAAATGTATTTAGAGTAGGGATCTTTAACGAGTACCTGACATAGTACAGGCTCGGGTCCGAGAGCTTAAAGTTCGTTCACTCGGAGGGAAGACATGCTCATATTTATTCACCTCCCACGTGAATAAATCGAGGGCCAGACTAGGTATTGAACCCCGACCCTAACAGTCCAGAGGCGAACAAGTTACCACTAATTACCACCACGTTTTGTTTCTATTAAACATTTATATGCGGAATTTTTTATTAGTTTCTTTTCCCAAAAAAAAATTCATAATTGTTACGTTTTAATCTCCAGTCTTTGTAATGATTAATTAATCAGAAACAAACGCTTCTAAAATTTAGATTATAATCATTTAATAACTACAGATTTAAAGGAAATGAAGTAAAAAAAACACATAAATACGAGCTTTGTTTATAATAAATGTAAATTTTAAAATAAATGATTAATAACTTCAATGTAATTTAAAAATTATTAATTTAAACAAAAATTGTTTATTTATTTATTATTAAATTTACTATTGAGTTATTATGTGTGTATAATTACTTTGAAATGAAAACCGAAATAAGTTCAATGTTTGATTAACAATGTAACCTGCACCACAGGCATTTATATAGCATCCGATTACACGGCTTGTTACTAATGAACTCCTTTAATGATTTTATTAATAACTGGATATTGTATTCTGTGCTGCTTGCATGACAAGTTTGTAAATTACATCGTGAATCAATCAAGCTTCATACACTGAATATGTTGATGGTGCGTCTAAGTAAAATACCTGAGTGCTTCAGCGTTGGCATGTAATTTAAGGCTGTTATATGTTTCATTGTTTAGTTTTTATCTACAATTGGATAATTATACAGTAGTTTCCTCTTCATAAGAAAGCCTCTTCTTAAGAAAAAAATGGGTTTCATCTTACGAACTTTGTTTGATCATATGAAAGATAAATTATCAAAGAACGCCCTCGTTTTATTAGCTCTCAGATTCAAACATACCTTTAAAATATAGAGATTTTTTTCTTGGCATTTCCCAAGATCTCGGAATTTTTTGTAACACTGATAACTTCGTTTTATCTTGTTTTGAAAGTGATTCTCTCTAATTGTTATCACATTGGCCAACCTCTACCCTCCAGCATGATCCGGGTATTACCTAGGACAAAAAGAAACTTATCTCTTCCTTCTAACTATTTCTCACTGGCTTGGGGGCACGGCTATCTGTTTTTTTACGAAACTATCTCATTCTCAGTCTTAATCACATGTCATGTCAGTCGAAAACATTCACGAATGAAAATAGTTTGTGTGTTTATTCAACTTTACGTTTTAAAAAGGAAAAAAATAATGATAAAAGTTATAAATAGTCAAAAATATAATTATCTTTCAATTTCTAATTTTAATTAACATTTAAAGTAAGTTGTTACTTTAAATAAGGTGTTATTTAAAAACCTTCTTACTTATACCTTAAAATACCTCCTTACTTTAAGTAAGAAGGTATGATCGTATATACGTATATTTTTGCAGTCAGGTCTCCTAACTACAAACGTGTAGTTTGCTTCTTCCTCCTCTGTACCCCTGACACGATACCCTCTCATTCACCCTCCAACTAGCTCAAATCTAAAGATAAATGACTCTCCATATTACTACATAATTCTTTTAAACATCCATTTATTTAGCATACTCCATATAGTATATTACATGCTATCGAATATTAGGCTAGGTTGCAGTGGTAGTTCCACAAGGGAACACACGTATACCGAGCATTGGCCCTTTGTGATACCATACAAAGAAGATTGATACCATACAATGAAGATTGATTCTACAGTAGGAGTCCTAAATTTTGCCTAACTCAATTGTATTTAGAGTAGGGATTTTAAACGAGTACCTTTCATCGTACAGGCTCGGGACCGACGGTTTAACGTCCTTCTCCGAGAGACGACGTGTTCAGATTTATTCACCTCCCTCCTGAATAAATCGAGGTCCAGGTGGGGATCAAACCCCGGTCCTGTCAGTTCAGAGGTGAGCACGTAACCACTGAGCTAACCTGCTATCGAATCTTACTACATATTACCATTACATAATTTTTAAATATTGTGTCAATGGTTATTACAATTATAATGTCTATAACAACTTTTACATTGGTTATTACATATATTGTTTAATTTAATTTATCAAGTCTATTTTGTAGTGGATATTAGGGGCTTGGAATGCATTACTCCATTTTACATGTAATTAGCGATTTATTTTACGAAAAACTCCCATCTACAAAACCGCTTTGAAAACGAATTAATTTCGTATGAAGAGATACAACTGTACCTTAAAGAGTCTCTCAACATGTTTTTACTTCAATTGTCTTCACATTATCAATTGCTGGTCTAACTTCACAATATCAGTTTTGAACTTTTTTTTTAAGGTAAAGCATACTGTTAGTATTACAGAGGTTAGTAAACATAATGCCTTTATAAACTTCCGTCACACCTTGTATCTTGATCTTGTTCGTAGATCTTATTCTTATTCATTGATTCTTCTTCAAGGATATTAGTCGTCCGATGGTTTTGCCCAGGCTAAATTAAACTACATCGAAATAAAAGAACAATATACTAGGTAGGACCAAAGTTTAATAGGTACAACTAATCTTATTTCATAATTCAGTCTATGTGAAAACTGTCGTTTTTTTAATAATAATAATTTTATATATAATAATATAATATAATATATATAATATAATATAATATAAATAATTAATATAATAATTTAATAATAATTTTTGTATTATTATTATTTGCATGAATTAGGTTCAGTAGTGGTGTAAGTTTGTATTTTCCTTATAAAACTCTAATCTCCGTATTTATCCTGTACTGATCAAGTCAGGTGCAAAAGAAAAAAAAAATACAAAATGTCAAAAATTTTTTAAAAGAAATAACTGTAAATCTAATAAATTGAAAAAGTTAATTTAAAATTACTCTCATAGAAAAAGGAGATGAAAGTGAACAAATCTGCTGTGAATAAATGCAAAGAAACAGAAGTGCCAAGTGATTTACTGTTTTATAATCATTTAAAACAATTGCATTGAAGAATAGTAAATCAAATAGACATATTTAATCTAAAAAAAAAAAAAATGTGATACTGAAGGGGAGAATAAATCTGCATTAGACTCATCTATTTAAATGCATCTTTAATTTCTTTCTTAACGATAAGTGGTTCTTGTCGAAAAGTTGTTCAGAGAAACGAAATACTTACTTCTTTTTTAATCAGTGGCGTAGGATCCATTTTTGGTGCCCGTGGCGGCCGCCGTAAGATTTGCCATCCCACTCCCCCGCAGGCGAATGATAATCCGTATTTCAAAAAGTCCTCAAACTATGTTTTCTTTCATGGCATTACAACCAGGGATCTATTTTTAGACTACTGTTATTAGTCCCAAACGTTCATCTTATTACAGTACTCGTATACATATATACTCATCACATGTACTAAGATTCGATAGCATGTAATATTATAAATGGTATATGCAAAATAAATTGATTAAAAAAATATATACTCATCATCAAAGAAAACCAAAAGTTTTTCAAAACCAAAAAAATTAGTTCAAACAATAAAAAAAATGTTAAACCTAAATTAACTAGCTACGCAAACAAAAATAATAAACTTTCAGTTACTATGAAAAAATAGTTTTGAAAATTTTAAAGTTCATTAATTTTTAATTTGTAAATAATACAGCTGGAAAATCCTTTTAAAAACAGTATTACACACATAAAATATAAAAACAATTACGACCTTAAACTGATTTCAGTATAAAATTTCAGATTTTTTGTTAGCTTTGTATGATTTTTAATTTTTTTTCTATTTTCTACTTCTACACCCCCAATATGCCGCCCCCCTGATACGTGCTGCTTGCGGTAGACCTTCCCATCCCTCTTTCTAAACCACTGTTTTTAATCAATTTATTTAGCACAATCCATATAATATATTACATACTGTACCGAATTTTATTTTTTTAACATGTAAAATACATATAATACAAATTTTTGAAAGTCGGTAAGGTCTCTTTATTTTTTTAAAGTATTGAAATAGTCACTGTTTTGCACTGCGTTACTGTTAGCTAGAGGCCAGTCATTACAGATGTTGATGTGAATCCAATAAATCTCTTGACCTAGAATTGGGCAGGTAAATAGTATATGGTGCCAAGTCTGTCGTGTCAACCCATCATAAGAAGACCTGTCATTGTCAGTTAAATGGAGCCTATTAAGTAGGATTTTGAGCCACCGTGGCTTGTAAGAGCTTGTGTTACTTTGCGTGTAAGATCTGTGTCACACATTTTTCTTTCTTTAGGAAACAATTACTGTTTATTGAGTAGTGAGTTAAACAAAGCGAATGCTTGGTCAGTGTTCTACAAAGGACGATGGTCTTGTCTGGGAGATGGCGAAGTTAACAACTTTTCTGGAGGATTAATCCAGAGCATAGGTTAAAAATAATCAACTAGAGTAACTTATAAATTATTATAGAGTTATTATACAATTGTTAAATGTTACAGAGATTACATTCTTACATTTATCTAAGGCTTTTCATTACACATCTTGACATGATGATGCATTGGCCTAATGTCTGGCGAATGAACGTCAATCCATCAAATTCATGTTTTATCTATGCAAAGAAGCACACACTACACATCTGCACTGAATATCTACATAAAACACTCAAAACAACTACTTTTAGTCATGTTTTTGAATGTCTCATGCACTCCTGGTACTGTTGATATCCTAAGAGTTTCATATATCACCTTATATGATTTGACTATAGCCAAGGTGAACTTGTGACTATAGCCACTATAGAACAGGTGAACTTTTAGACACTTAATGGCACTAGGCTTATTTGATTAAAGGGATCTCAGTATTTTTCCATAAAACTAACCTTTTCATTCTTATTTGTTACGAACCAAACGGGGTAGGTTATGTTGAGTTACAGTGGTCTTCCTATGAGAGAACACACAAGGGCCGAAGATTGGTTGGCACTTTGTGATACCAGACAATAAACATTCTCCATTAGTATTCCTAAACTTTAATTCAAGAGTGTTTAGAGTTAAGATGTTTGACGAGTACCTGACATTGCATAGGCTCGGGACGGACGTGCTCAGATTTTTTTTCACCTCCCGTGTAAATAAATTAAGGCCAGAGTCGGTGATCAAACCCCAGATCTAACAGTCCAAAGCCGGGCACGTAAGGCACTGGGCCACCCACCCTTAGCTTCCCACCAAACTGGGTTATTTCAGAGGGAGGTTCAGCTGAAGCGTCTTTGCCACTTGGCACGCTAAGGAGGAAGAAAGAAGGATGACACATAGAGTTAGTGGACCCACTAATTGTAACTTTCCCTGATTTGGTCTGATAGTAAGAAGATATTTTGGTAGGCAATATAGTCTTGGTACAACAGAAGAAACACGAAGAGATGAAGATAGCCCCAGTGGTCTGATAGCCCCAGAGGTGGTTAGAAGCTATCACCAGACGTTAAACTTAAAACAACAAGCAGAGCTATACCAGCCGTTTGAACACCATATTAAACACTTAAATATGAAGTATATGACTATTATATATTTGTTATCATTAGTAAATACATTTATTATTATTTACCTTTTTTTATATTATAAATTTTTTCAGAGTGTTGATTATTTGGTTACTTGTAGTTATAATAGTTCAAAGGTGACTACAGGTAGTTCAATATTTAAAAAGGATTTTAATAACCTTTATTACAAGAGGTGCTTGATATTCCTTATCAAAATCATTGTAGCATTGCAATCCTTCCTGTCACCTATATCAGAAATACAATATTCTATATTTTAGTACTGAATATAATAATTGCGGTCCTAAGCGGGTCCATCTTCAAAATGAAACCAGTTCGAACAGTGTTAGTTAGTGTGATACTTTGCTTTCACACTAGTAAAAGTTCTTTTGAAAAGAAAATGCATATCAGACTATTCCAGAGAGTATATTTTTGATCAAAATTGACTAATTCCGATTCAATAAACCTCCAATTTGTCAATATAATGCAGTAATCTCATCAACCCCAGAATCTTTTACCAAACTCTAATTTGGTACAATCTAAATGTTCAAGTACAGGGCCAACTATTAAGTTGTAAATAATAGTACTTCTTCTTTGTTATAAGAATAGAATATTGGTTTTAATAACAGAATATTTCTTTATAAATATTCTTAATAACAACATAAATCGTAGTAAAAATATTTTTTTTGGAAAAAATGGAGAAAAATGAATTAAAAATTTTTTTTGTCCCAGTGTTGAGACAAATTATTGATATTCAAACGAAACAAAATTTAAAAAGCTAGCACATTGATAAACAGACTTGATCAACAGACTTTTTGCTAATCAGTTCATTGGCTGAAATTGAAGGAATTATAGAAATCATCAACAAAATGAATCGGACTGAAAAATGGTTCTTGTTGTCAAAATAAAAAAATAAAAAAAATACTATCAAATTCTTTTGCCAAGAGTCAAATTTTATAATGGAGAAGATGATGTATCATTTTATCGAGTTATATAAATAAATTTAATATTGGCCTGTATATTTTTATGTGTCGTAGATTTTTCTGTGTCGTAAGGATATTTACGAGTAAAGGTTCAATTTTGAGAAATTTCAAACAATTGATTGACAGCTGCTTTAGTTAGGAATAATAGGTCTCTTTAGTTTACGTACCCTTCCATTGTATGACCGAGGCCCAGTCATTTACTACATTATCTAATACAATTATCTAGTATGTTATACCTCATCTGTTCATATACTTGCTTGTTTTCTGACCAAGTCTATCTTCAAGATGAAACTGGTTAGATCAAGTTTTATTTTGTTGTCATCGTTTCCTTACATAGTTTGTTTTGATTTTATTTTTCAATTCTTTTAAGAGATATACATTACTTTTTCAATCTTTTTTACAGTAGTATTTACTCATATAGGTAATTTTAAAACAATACTTCTCTTTTGTGTGGAGACGTAATTGTTTTTGAAATTCCCCCTCATTAAGAGTCATAAGTGTTTCTTCCTTTTTATGTATATTTAATGTTCTTAAATAATTATGAACATAATTAAGTGTTCTTAATTATGTTATAAAAGATTTCATTTTTCGAAGTAGACATATTTTGAAACCATTTTAATGAAAATATATACTTACAAGATATAATGTTTAACTACCATAATAATAATAATAATAATAATAAATAGTTAAATTAAACGAGTATTAAAAAGTCCTATTACTTTGTGATTTAGTAGAGTTGTTGGAAAGGTATATTGTGTAGTATAACTGTTAGCCTATTTGTTATAATGAAGTAGAATCCTGTAATAAATGGGTATAGTGACAGAGAATATTGAATATGTTGGGTGCAGCACTTATGTGACAGATAGAGACAGATAAGTAAAAAGGGCTGCAAGATTTATAATAAGCTAGGTAAGACACATAGGGGCATATCTGGGGCAATAATGTCAGTAGGAGAGCGAGTCGTAACTCCCGTGCTAATATATTGCCCTTCCATTCTCTTGAGAAGTGACTCGATGCGAGAGTGAATGATCTCTTATGAAAGGGAAGCTAGCAGCCTCAGCATTGCATTTCAGACATGTTTAGTTTTATATGAATCATTCACCTATGAAACAACACTAAGAATTCCCTACATCATGTATAACATGTATTAATGACAACATATTCATGTAGCTCTTGTAAATTATAGTATTACTAGACTACCTATAACCCTTTGTGTCACTCAGAAATAATAGCAATAGCTATTGAAATAAATTCACTCAACATGATTGACTGAGATAATTTTAATTGTTATCTCTTGTTATTAAGGCACAGAAACAGATTCGTATATGACCAAAGCTTTTGATATAGTATTCTTAACATGATTCAAGATATATAGACGGCATTAAAATTAGCAAAATAAAAATAATTTATTTTGTAATGTAAATAAATAAAATATCAATTCAAGTTATATACACAATCAAATATATTTAAAACAAACAACATTTGTAAATTAAAATATTCAATTTATTTACTCAACATAAAATAACATTAATGAAAGGAATGTGTCTTTATAATATTACCTTGGAACCTTCGTATTTTAACTGACAGTTGTGTTCAAGTTTGTTTCTAAAATTATTCATCTTTAACCTCTAATATAATAGTTTATTATATATTACAGGCTACCCTGACCCCCTAATGAGAAATATTATTAAGTAATATTGTAGAAAGTCAAGGAGAGTACGCAAGCCACTGGGCTACCCTGACTCGCTAATACTTATTATGTAATACAACTGGAACAAAACCAATCACAACAAAAGTAAAGATTATAATAATTTCAGGTCTCTATCTTCACGGAAAATGGGTGAACAAACAAACAAACAAACTCACGGGATTTATTTATATAGATAGTGTAGAATAGTGCAATCCTTAATATTCTTAATCATTGACAAATATTCCATAGATTGCAAATAAAACGTATATAAAAAGAGATTGAAATCAAATTCTTGTGTCATTATCTTGTTCAAATATAACAAATTTATTTAAATACTATAAACATAACTAATAACATGAGAAATCATCCCAAAACAGTAGAACTTAATGCTTAGTTTATTTTATGTTGTACTGTAATTCACCATGAGGCCAGATGAGGATATAATATATATATATATATATATATATATATATATATTATATAATATATATATATATATATATGTGTGTGTGTGTGTGTGTGTGTGTGTGTGTGTGTGTATTATTGGCAGCAGACCTCCATTCAAACATGTTTTGTTAAAAATTATGACAATTTTTATTCTTGTCCTTTTGCGATTGAATTTTTCAAACTTTCTGAATATGGCTTTCCACCTTTCCGGTAAGATATAAAGGAATTCGCCAAATCTTTTACACTTCATATTCGCTTTTTTTCTTTTTTTACAAACTCACAATAAATAATAAATTTTCTGAAGGATTCCAACGTTTCGGTCAGCTTTGACCATCATCAGGAACGGGAATCTTTAGAGTTTTTAATTAGATTATAACTAGTTAAGTTTAATTGACTGTTATTTCACGTGTTTATGTGAAATTTATATATATATATATATATTCGTATATTTGGGGAGCAGCAGGCCTTCATTGATACAAGTTCTATTATAACTTATGCCTATTTCTAGAAATAGGCATTGGTTTTCATAGAACTTATATATATATATATACAACTTTAAATTACACAAAGCACGACACAGAAAAAGGAATAAAAAGCACACTTATAGAATTCTAAATATTTCCAACTATTGATCGTCGTCAGGAGTAGACTAGAAGAGAGGACGAAATGGGGATCTCCCCACGTCGAAGAACGGAGCGCGAATCTTTTTCGCCTATGGCTATATATATATATATATATATATATATATATACAACTAAAAGAAATGGTCCAGCGGACTTTTTTAAATAAAATAAATTCAAAACGAAGGAAACACACAGAAAGACACAGACATAACCCACATCGATATTTCGACCATCGTCGTCATCAGGAGCTGTGAAGAGCGAAGAGCTCTTCGCTCTTCACAGCTCCTGATGACGACGATGGTCGAAATATCGATGTGGGTTATGTCTGTGTCTTTCTGTGTGTTTCCTTCGTTTTGAATTTATTATATATATATATATATATATATATAATATATATATAACCAGTTAGATGAAACGGTACTTTAATTTCAATAGTTGTCATCCCTCCCACATAAAAAAAGCTATCCTCAGATCATTGTCCATACGCCTTCATAAAATTTAAGCAGAATAAAAGATCGTCCCTTAAAATATATTTATTGAAACAGAAATTTGTTGACCGAGGTTACCCCCTAATTTCATTAACAATCGTATAGTCCCGGCAGACGTACATCATAATTCAGGTCCTAGGAAGGATCGAAGTGACTCTACTTTCCTCATCACCACTTATTTTCCTGGTGCTCATAGGCTGGGTGCAGTTATCAGGGAGTTTTTCTCTATACTTTCTTCTTCCTCCCGTACTTCTTCAGTCTTTAGTGAGGCTCCTTCCATTTCCTATCGCAAACCTGCTAATCTTCAATCTATCTTTTCTCACATCTCTTCTCCTAAGCCTCCTAATACTGCTGGCGATGTGGTTCAATGTGGACGTCGTGGATGTGTTACTTGTCCTATCATCAATCCTGTTCCTTCCTTTACCTCTTTCCATAGTAAACGCACCCACCCTATCGCTCACAAGACCTCTTGTACCTCTGGTAACTGCGTTTACCGTTTGGATTGCACCCAGTGTGATTCTTTTTATGTGGGTTTTATGTGTGTTTAGCTTCCACCAAGCTAAGCCTGCATATGAATAATCACTGGTCGTCCGTTGACAAACGCAGTGACCTTCCCGTTGCTATTCATACTGGTTCTCACGGACTCCGTGTTTGTTTTTTTTCTGTATCTGTGGTTTACTGTGAAACGTTTGTTGTTCTTTTGGATCGTTTTCTTGTTTACAATAAATATATATATATATATAATATATATATATATATATTATATTTATATGGTATATATTTAGGGAGCACACTTTTCTTGATGCATATTTGATTAAGCTCTTTTTGGATCCTTGTTCTTTTGACTTTTCTAGATAACTTTTGTAGCTTTTTTATCAGTTGTCTAAAATGTTTCAAACAGCTGATAAGAAAAGCTAGAAAAGTTATGTAGAAAAGTGACAAGAACGAGGATCCATAAAGAGTTCAATCAAATATATATATTTGTATATTTTGTTGAAGGTCTGTAACTTATATAAATTTGACAGAAGCTAAAATGATCTGGTTAAAAAACTGATGTCAAGGAATATTATGAAGTCCTCTTTGATTAGATTTTATAAAATCAAGTACTATAAATACTGGTAATGGTTTACTCACGTTAGACTGAGTGTTAACAGGGCAATAGCTTTGTCTTGACAGCCTGCCGTCAGCCGAGTCCTTATTTCTTCCTGAACTCCTTTGTTTCCCCTAACTCGCCTTGCCTGCCTTTGTTCCCTTTTCCTTCCATTTGTCGCCCTTTAAAATACCTCCCTTACCTCCTTTTCCTCCTCAATATCTCACCAGACGTCTTACATCATTTCTTTCAGTATGAGTCATCCTGAAACAGACCATTTGATTTGCTTAAAACAACATATTCACATGTATGATTTCTTACCGCGGTTTAAACTTTTATTTTTAATTTTACGTGTATGCTGTGAAATATTGTAATATATATACAAAAGTTAAGTTTATTAGTACTCGGTCAGTTCTTCAGGTTCAAATTAAACTCTCATTGCCAACGTTTCGGTTTTTATTTAAAACCTTTTTCATAGGTTGTTGTTTGAAAACAAGTTGTTGAAATCCACAGAATATTTTTCTTTGTAAAATAATTTGTAATGTTGCTTTATCTGTTTCAAAATTTATATTTCTGCCTATAAAAAAGGTATTAAATAAAAACTGAACCGTCAGCAATGAGAGTTTAATTTTAACGTGAAGAACTGACCAAGTCCCGATAAACTTTAGTTTTGTTTCTACTCCACGGTCGATGGTTTTATCAATTTTTATATCTATATGTATAAAAAGATTTCACATAAACACATGAAATAACAATCAGTGATCAAACCACAATAAGAAATGGGAAATAGTCTTGTTTTCCCATTTGTTATTTGGTTTGATCATTGATATACTTGTATTAATGTCAATGTAAATCAGGTTTTTCGTTCAGTCTTTTGTTTCAAAAAACCCGATTTACATTTACTTTTATTCTATCGGACGGAAGATACATTACATATGTTTTACATAATAAATATAAATTTAATAAAATGATTCCACAAACTAAATTAACAGAAAGAACAGGCATAAAAGAGATTACAAAAAAATCACTACAATATCTTAACAGCTTGGTCATCAGGTAGAAAGATATGGATCGCCAGGAAGTCAAGTGGCGACCGAAATAAAGTCTGATGGAAGTGGCATTCAGTCAGTTTATCTAACTTACGAAGGGAAAAGAGACAAGGATAAATAAATAAAAAATAACAAGAATAAATAATGAAAGAAAAATATTTCAATGAATAAAAAAAAATCTGGAGTGGCCTACACTCAACTTTAAAACAGATTCATTAGGTTTTAAAAGTATCCTTGTAACAATTTGAACTTTTCTCTAGACGGTAATTTTGATATGTAAAAAGTGGTGATTCTTGATACTATTAAAGTGATTATGATATGAACTTGTACTTCCCATCATTTAAAGTGATTTCCTTAGTTCTTATGTCGGGGATATAACATTTTTCATTGTATAATCATATTGATTAAGTTAATCAGTGTGGAATGATAAACAGTATTATACAAAAATATTACAATTATACAAATATTATTACAATAGCTTGAAATATTGGTATGGTGAGATATATTAGTAATATTTTGGTATATCATCTCAGCCCAGTGGTATGATGTCGTGAGTGTAGGTTTGTTCGATCTTATGTTTGAAATATTTTTTGAGCATTTTCAAGATATCAATTAAAGCAATCATAGCTAACTTTGTCATGTTGATAATTTGACAATTTGAAATATTAGATTCATAATTTGGCAGTGAATGCCCATTTATTCTTGCTTTTTAATCAGTCAAATGGAGAAATGTGTTTCCGGAGCGTTATAATAAAACAACTTTGGCATCTTCTATTCTGATGTGGAAGGCTAGTGTAAATTCTTGTTTTCTATTTTTTTTCTCCTTACATCGATCACTTTTTAACTGCAAGTTTAACGATAACATAGTGTGACGTTATCTTCTTCATTCAGTAGATGATGCTATGTCACCAGCGCTGCTATCTATCATATTTAAGGCACAACCAACGTAGTTGCAACGAACACATAAGCCTGAAGAATTAAATTCCCCACAGTTATCTTTGTATGAAACTATTTTTCGTGTTTATATCCACATTAAAACACAGTAACTAAGCTGTTTGTCTGTGTTTACCAATACCTCTACATAGTGCCCATAGTCACATAGTCACTCTTATGACTGGGGAATCAATAGCCGATATTTTTTTCTTAGCGACGGAAATTTCATTTAAATAAATATACTTTATGCTACAGTTACTTTTCAAATATAAAGATACAATACAAACTTACTCATTTTATTAAAATGTTGGTTTTTTTGTATTCAACTATTTTATTTCTGTTCCGTGAAATATGTTTCACTATATATTTTAATCCTATTGTATGCTTTGACATTATTTGGTGATTTATAGATCAAAGAAAACTGAAATGGTTAAATTTGATGCCTCATACATTCAATCGCTTTTCTGGTGGTAGTAGACTGCTTCCCCTTTGCTATGTGAGTGTTGCATAACAAAGTATGATTATTGATTATATATACGAGTATCATACTCATAGATAGATAATAAACAGAAACCAATTTATGTTTAATTAATATTCTTAGATTTTTCTTATCAGCGCAGAATGCGAAAAGAAATTGATGTTTTGGCTTTTTATCAAAGCAATATGTTGAATAATCCAAAGGGATCCGTGTGTGGATTTTTGCATGCCGTCAGTCCATTGGTTGACGGATAAGCGTCTATTCAATAAATACAAGCTGGAAACATTAAATTCCGCATAATTTACATTGATTTTAGTGATTTTACAGAATAATGAAATATCTATCTAGAGATAAATTAGTAAAATGCTTTCATTTTTGGGGGTGTAATCATAGGGGAAGCATTGTTTGCTTTGCTTCCAGTGATTGCACGCCTATAATAGCCATATTATAACAAATTTAAAATTAAATTGATTTCCACGCGCTTAATAATCTGTTTACTTATTGGAAAGTTCAGTACAACCCTCTGAATGTATTAAACAATTAATCATTAAGGAAAGATAATTTAACTCGTTGTGAATGTATGAGAGAAATGTATATACTTATTATTCCAGCCACATAATGACTTGTTTTCATTCAATACAACCACATAGTGACTTCTTTTCAGTCAATACAACCACATAGTGACTTACGTTCAATTGCTATGTATGTGAATTATAACTAAATGATTCATTGTGTATGACAGTACTGAACAAAATATCAAACTTACTAAATAAATACTTCATTAAAAGTTGTATAATTACAAAAATAACACAATCAAATTATACAAAAAATTGAAAATTATATTTAAGCATATATTTTATATTGTCTTTTCTAATCAATTATTTTTATAGTTAATTACATTACTATAAAATTACGTAATTAGGTTAAAGTGTTTTCCATTTAATATATGTAATAGTTATTTTCTTAGTTAAATATTAAACTTATAAATACAAAATGAATGTATATAGAATATTTACTGTGATTTTTCGAAATTAAAGTTTATGTTCAAGTAGTTTAGAACTAATTATATTGATGATTTCTAGGAATCATCAGCAATAGACTTGCTTAATTTATTTTTATTTAAAAAATCTTTACATATTTTTTTATAAACATTGTATGTACAGTTTTTCCTGCTAAAGCTCACAATAAATGAAATATAAACTGACTGTTTAGCATTAAATAATACTTTTTTTTTGTTTCAGATTATAAACCATGGAAAACGAAATGAAGATGTTTGAGCCAGTGAGTGTGAAAATTGTTTCCAAGTCAAGTTTTACGCAGGCCGCTTCTTTTCTCAGGTAAGTTTTAAATAATTAGGGTTTATTTTACGTTCTTTTATAAAACATGACAATCTTGTTAAGAGACTAAAATGAAGGTACTTTTCAAAAAACAGTAATTATGGTAATTTTGTATACTTTATCAATCTTCATTCATATATAAAATCACAATTTTGTTTTATAATTTTCAGTATGAACTACATTACTCAGAGATTAATAACTTAAATTGCATTAAAAGTATATTAATGACGTGAGGGCCGTGGTAGCCTAATGGCTTACGTGCTCGAATCAGGATTAGTAGATTCGGAGTTCAATACCAATACTCACCCTCGATTTATTCACGTGGGAGGTGAGTAAATCTGAGAGATGGCATAAAGTCATTATCCCTAATCTGCCATCCCGATGTGAGGAAACAAAGAAACAAAAACATATTAGTGATAACCAATCAAATTTTATAGGCGTTGAATCCTTCTTTAAAGATATTTACTACTTTAAACGCTTATTAGGGTATTAACTAGTGGTTCAGTTCCCATATTGCAATTTGTTGATTTTTATTTGGTAAGAGGTTTTGAGTGACATAAAAGGGAATTTAAAGAGAGTAAAGAGACAAGCGAAACCAACATGTGAATAATTAAACACTTTTTTTTTTGAGAATTTTAAATTGAAATCCTTTTTTTCTAAACAAAACACTTGTTAATTTTACGGATCTGTCCACTAATTTCACTGATGTTTTTGAGGAAATTCTTTGACCCAGAGAACAACATATAAATATTGTTATTTACCTTACTTAACGGAATCTGACTAATTTATGACATGTAGGCTGAAACTAATGGAAGACGAACAGGGTGATTCTGAAGTGAAGATTTAGGAACAGTAATATTACTGTGTTGATGACTTCACGTTTTCACGTTTAAGGACTGCGAGTACCTTAGACCCTCCACAAAGCGGTGCCACCCTTGCTCCGGTTTTCAGCTCTCTTAGGAAGATGATTACTAATATACTAGCTCATCCACCACTGGAACTGAGCCATACATACTTGACAGAAGTCGCAGAGCTTTAGCTTCTCCAGACAATGCCGGAGAAGATAATGCTTCACGCAGAGCCAGTTCAAATCTAGCAACCCTCTGGTAAAACATACCAGTCTTCGAAACACTGCTCTTGAAATCTCAGCCACCACCAGACTCACACCACCTGACAGTCTTTGGTACCGAAGCGGCTGAGGCCCATGAAACTATTTATTGGACATTTAGGTAATACATTAAAGAGTTCCACCGGTAAGAACGGGTAAAAAGGTTCTAAAATTTCTGCCTAGTAGAACAGTAACTTTGTTGATCATTCCGTTAGCAGACTCTTTCAGCCGGTTCTTTTTGTCATGGCGTAAATTTAGGAGATATTCACTACGAATTCAGAAGTTCTATGAGAATCTACTTGATATGTGAAGCTTTTATGAACATTGTGACTCAAAAAACAAAAACCTTTGTAAGAAGATGCCGATTTAAGAGAAAATACAAAAAGAAGTGTAAACACTGAACAAAGGGAGAGTTGGTGGACAATTACTGATAAATACAGAGCCATCAAAGTAGAACGAAAAGAACACGCCTATGGCTTGTTCAAATCTTATATCATTAAAATCACAGCAACTGCGACAAAATTGTATAATTAAGGTCTTTTTTTTGATAAAAATATCTAAGGGAGAGGAGAGAGTTGTTTAATATTTTTTCCCATTCTAGAGGTAGCTTCAGTGGCCATTGCCTTTTTTATCATTAAACACACTTTCTGTTGTATTTTTTTAACATTTATTTACCAGTCACAACAAACTTGAACTGTAAGATCGAAAAAACTAGAGACCAACAATGAGCCTCAAAAGTTAAAATGGAAAAGATTGAAAGAGAATATATATGTACTATTTTTTTTAAATGTTATTTAATAGCAAGAATAATTTAAGGAATACCATTTAATTACAGTTTGTTCTTAAAAAGTTATTTACTACGGACTTCTGTTGTATTGCTCTAGTTTTATTTCATACTATTTGCGAAAACTTTTGTCATCAAATCATTAAGCCTGAAATAATTTCACAATGGTTTAAAACTGAATAGGTATGTAAGGTAATCCTGCTAGGGAGTTTACTTCGAAAAACAAAGACTTGGTAATGTTAAATTAACTAAAAAATAGTGCTAATGGCTTCTTCTAAGTAGCTGGAAGTAAATGGGCAGCGAGGGAAGATGGGTCATAACAAGTCTTTAAACAACGCCCATAGCTTACTCCAGTCACTCAATGGTTTTCCTTTACGCTGACTCTTATATTTCCTTTGTTTTCCAAGTTGGTTTTCTAATGTACAGAATTTACTTTAAAATCTTTTCTTTCTTTTTTTTTTTTTTTAAGGAGACTATTTTGTTTAGCTTTTGTAATTTGAATATCATTTATATTACGACATTCTAAATTAACTTTTCAAAAGAATTTTATTTTTTGTTTTGTATTTTTTTATTTTTTATTACATACCAACTTTTGTTATTAATTATTAAATACCAACTAATAATCAGGTAGGCGTTTGAATCAAAATATGAAGCAGCTTACACTCAAATTTACTACAACTAAATATAACATCAAACTAACTGCCAATAAATTGAGTGTAGGATTTATTGTAATGATGATACTGTGATGATACATAATACCAATCTCATAAATAATCAATGATGATTTTATTTTGTTTAATGTTGCCTCTTTTTTGAAAAAAATATCTAAGGGAGGGTGTTTAATATTTTGTTTCCTTTCTGGAAGTGGCGCCAGTGATCATTGGTCCTTTTTTCATGAAACATACTTTCCGTTGTAGTTTATTAAGGCAAATTCACCAGTTACAACAAACTTGATCTGTAATAGTCGGGCATGTTATTATAGTTATAATGACAGCCTTAATCTCATCATACTCTCGTACTCATTGCGGCATATCTGTCGTGTTGTGCATATCTGTCCTTAAATTGTTTAAAAGTTCAACTTCACAGTTTAAGTTATTTGATAAACTTCATAATTGTGATTAGAAATGTACCTCACACTTCTACTGCTTTTAGGTAAGATTTGTCGAAATCTTTAGTCTCGTAAACGCGAATGCTTCGTTTTTCACATAAACTATTCTTTAAGTTACCGCTTCTTCCAGATAGACTGCATTGTTTGTATGATGCTATTGCAGTTGGAATAAGTAATAGTTAGGAGGACGATGTCTGGTTAAATATTCAAGATATACTTTCAAATCCTTCCTTTGAAGATTTATTATTTTCATTTCAAATTTATGTTCAATCGGAATGAGCTATTCAGACAAAATTAGACCCCGTTGTTCGAGCCACCTTGTATCTCTTTCCTTCTACATCCATTCTAGAGCATCATTCTTACAAAAGCTGGTGTATTTTACTAAAGCGCTTCACGTCACAGGAGATTTATTTGTTTCTGCAGACTTATTTCATTGTATTCTCTCCTCTCCTGGTACCCAAATCAGAGTTAACTCACTTTTACTGGTTTTATTGTTATCAATTTTTGACGTGACAGTATACAGATTGAGAATTTTTTATTTTGAAGTCATAAAAGTTTCAAATCAAGTGATCAATTATGACCACATTTCAATCCCCTGCAAAATATTTTATGAAGACTACTGTATCTGCCAACATATAGCCAGACTATTAATATTTCGTTCTAATACATTTGTAAGAAGTATATCTCCCATTGAAGCATCTCATTTCATTCCAGTCTAAATATCTGAAAAATATTTTTTTTTTTTTAAATTATCTAACGGAGAGAGGGAGAGTTGTTTAATTTTTTTTCCATTCAGAAGTTTTCTTCTTTCCATTGTAGTTTATTAAGACAAATTCACCAGTTTGTGGTGAATAATACCACAATTAAATTAAATTTACATATTATTTAAAGTGCATTAAATAATATTCAAATGTTAGTAAAAATCATATCTTTTGAAAAGTTAGTTATATATATATTTTTAACACCTTTATTTAGAAATATACGCCTAAGCATATTGCTACACAAAACTACTCACTTTCTGTTGTATTTTTTTAAAGGTATTTTGGGTATCTTTTTAATTTTACGACCTTTGCATATCATAAAATTGTTTTATTATGGCAGCAATAATAGTCTTGTAAAAATCAAAAATATAGCTTTAATGGAACTAAAAGGTCAAAACCTCTAATTGATTTCCTCACTCTTTTATCTTCTTGTGGTCACAATCTCAAAAATAAAAAACAGATTTTTGACCGTAGCCAATGTATCTATTACATGACTTTTCCAATTTAGTCTTCTATAAAGATACTAGGATATTTAACATACACTTGAAAGTTGTGGTTCAGCAATTTTGAAGAAAAGTATTTGTGGCCTACTTTTTTTTTTTTTTTTGAGTCTTCAGGTAGTAATAATTTCATTTTTCATTCATTTCAACTCTGTCTTCACCAATATTTATCAGAAATTTAGAGTATGCCTCATCTTCTTCTTGAACTCCCATATTTGCTAATGAAATGTAATTTTGTAAACTTGCGCCACATGTAAGACTGATTCAAGCATTATAGATATCAGCATCAGTTCCTGTCTTGACAACTGGAAGAAGTTGTCAATTCCTGAGATGCTACAGCCAATGCTGTAGCAGTAGTCCTGAACTCCTTCATTTAGAGAGAATTAGTTTTATTAAGAACTTTTCCTTACCTTCCGATGTATTCGGAGTCCTACTCTACCATTTTTATTTTAAGAGATATATCAAAAGATTAAAATATAGGCATTATGGCAGTGTTTTCTGATTACCGAGATAATTGTGTGCTCTTAATATTTTACTTATATTAATTTGAAAATTTAAACGTTTTTTACTATAATAAATAACATTTATTGATATATGAAATAATTATTTCATATTATCGTAGATTATTCATTCAATTTTCTCTTTATAAATTTATTGTAAATAAATCATTATAATTTATGTCAGAAAACAATTATTTAATATCTTTGCCGTCATTTATATACGGTTTCGGAAGCTGGCTTTACAAAAGTCCTCGTTGCGCATTGCTAGAGCGCTGGATCTGCAATATACCAAGGACGTGGGTTCAATGCCCACCAAATTTTAAACATATTATTCAATTTTGAGCTTGCGCCAACATTTAAACGTGGGTAACAGAATTTTATAAGTATATAGATGTTTTTATATATCGTGTATAAAGTATAGAAACTCATTAATCCTGCTGTGTAGCTGTTGATATTTATGTTGTTCTACTATATTTGAATAAATCATCGGATCTTTACGTTTATTAGAAAAGCATCCTAAAATCAACAATCAGCCTGGCTGATTTTCAAGCTTAATGGTGGGTGACGACAAAGAAGGAGTAAGTTCTAGTGCAGGGGTTCCCACCCTAGCTTGGCTCAAACACCCCTTTCGCCAATTGTCACAATGTCATTCCCCCATCTCGCCCTTCGTCCTCCTAAGATACGAGGTGTGTAAATAAAGTAGTGAGACTGGCAACGTCGCTTTCGATCTGGCAACGCTGGAGACGCGTGGCCTTGAGTAGCGTCAGGTGCACGTGTGATGCGCCTCCAGTATGAATCTGAACTCGCCACAGTCATTTGTTTGTCCGTAGCGTTGGTTTTCGTGAAATGGTTTTTTCTTGAGCGTTTTAAAAATGAGTGACCTCAAAGTTGAGCAGCGGTGTGCAATCAAATTTTGCTTCAGACTTGGACATAATGCAACCGAAACTTTTGAAAAACTTCAGGAGGCCTATGGAGAACGTGTTTTATCAAGGGCACAGGTTTTTCGGTGGTTTAAGGAATTTTCAGAAGGAAGAGAGTCGATTGAAGATGAACCACGAAGCGGAAGGCCTTCAAGTGCAAACACCGATGAAAATGTCAACAGAGTACGGTTAATCAGCACTTCTACCGTGAGGTCCTTGAAAGGCTTCGAAAAAGAGTCCTTCGTGTGCGGCCAAACATCAAAGACAAGTGGGTGTTGCATCACGACAACGCGCCCTGTCACACTGCCATCTCAATAAACGAGTTTTTGGCCAGTAAAAACATTCCTGTTGCTCCTCAGCCTCCTTATTCACCAGACTTGAGTCCTTGTGACTTTTTCCTCTTCCCGAGATTGAAAAATCACCTCAAGGGAACTCATTTCGGGACACTACAAAGCATACAAACTGCTGTAACCGACCAGCTGAAGGCCATTCTAGAATCCGAGTTCCAGCAATGCTGCAATGATTGGAAGGACCGTCTCCAGCGCTGTGTGGCTTCCGAAGGGAACTATTTTGAAGGTGACAATATCACATTTTAATTATATTTGAATAGAAAATTAAAAAAAAATCAGTCTCACTACTTTATTTACACACCTCGTAGTCTTTTCCGCAAAGTGCATTCTAAATAATAAGCAAATGTTAGTAAAAATCATATCTTATCAAAAGTTAGTTATATATATATTTTTAACGCCTTATTTAGAAATATTCGACTACGCATATTTTGTGTAATAACCATATGTGCTAAGAGTAACACAAGTAGCTTTGAGACAGATGGTGAAAGAATGAGATCCAGGGTTTCAACTTTTCAATTCATTTCTTGGTTGTAGTAGTAGGTTATCGTGGCAGTAGACCCCTCGGCTATTTTCTTGGGAAATTCTGGGAAAGTAAAGGAAGAAGCAAGGTTTTGTGCAAGTGGATTTGGGTGAGAGAAAAGTTTGATGTAAAACGCCTTATAACGGTCAGAGGCTAAATTTTATACAAATGGAGTTCTTAGGTCTCTGTGAAGAGTGTAATTTATGACATAATAAGGAGCATTAGTGATGGTGTGGAGGATTTTTGATTGCAATGACTGTATTTTATGAACGTTTGAAGGTTTTGCACAACACAATGATTCAAGTCTGTAAGTCCAGATAGGTCTCAGTAAAATTAGATATTATTTACAAATGTATATAAACTATGTTTATAATAGTTATGCTAATTAAATGCCATTAAAAATATTAGTGGATATATAAAATATTAATTAAATTAAAATAGTTTTTAATTTATAACTAAAAGGTCAAAACTTATAATTGATTTCTTCATTCTTTTATCTTACTGTTATCACAATTATTAACCCCCTAAAATGAGTGCCAAATAATAAATGAGCCGCAATTTCCGCCCCTAAAACAGCACTAAAAGGTGAAAGAATTCTAATTGTGGTAGTTCTAAAACAAACAAACATAAATTGTTTTTTATAATAAAGCGCTTAATGTTGCTTGTGCAGATCAAAAGATGTTGGAAATTTAGATATTGTCAGCGTTATAAAAGTACATAAGTTGACATTAAAATATTAGCTATCAAGGTAGAGCAAAGAAACTATTCAGGAAATGGGTTACAGTAGAAATAGGAAAAGCTTTTAATGAAATCCATACATACCAGAAAATGGAAACATCTGCTTATTTCATCCAGAATCTCTGGATTGAATCAAGCCATTTCGATATTAATTTCCTAAGTGTCATCAATTTCCGATAAAATGGATATTTCTAAATCGTAAGGCGTTCACCACAGAGCGGAGTCTAGGAAATGAATCTGCGGGGGCTTAAGTAATCACCTCAGAGACCCGACAGTGAATTGAAACCAATTTGCCCCTCCAAGTCGGGTACTGACATAACAACTTCAACCAATTTACCTAGTGCGTAAGGCTTTGGATACATTCATTTCCCTGTTAAATTATTGCAACCCATAACATATATTCTACTGCTAACTTCTTTTAGCTGATATATTTAACCCAAAGTAAATTATCACCCCTTGCTTTTGCTTATTTCTCCCTTGAGATAACACTATAACTTATCTCTTTCACCTTATCAACTATTTACTTCATAATCGGTATATCCATTTCCAAATTAAATGAAAAGAAATATGATTTTCCAATAACATATACAATTTTATTTTCTTTTCAGTGGTCAAAACTAAAGAAATTTTACACAAAATTACAAGTTAGTTATAGCCAAAAATTTTCCAAATTCTAACACACAATTTTTTATTCCATTTTTAACTAGACACAAACATATACTACGAAAAATTACTGTTACAAGGATCTGTTTGCAGGCGTATTATATCCATGCTATGAAAACAAATTACGAATTATTATAATACAGAATAAATAAAATTATCATTAAATGTACAAACAAATATAGAATTAGAAATTTCCAAAAAAAGTTTTGATCTGAACGAGTATATTTGTAAAGGCTGAGGTCTTAACAACAGTAGATCAATAAAAGATTTTGATATTTCATCCATTGACTATAAGAAATATGAAAGTATGTAAGCTTCGCATTTTTTAAAAATTATTTTTTTTTAATTTTGGCATAAAGTTTTTATATATTACGTAAATATACTTTTTGATAACGTTTACAAATGCATTTGTGGGAATCAAAATGTTTTGTGATAAATTTGAAGGTTTATAATTTAGTAATTTTATTTACTTTATATTAAAATCATTTTCATTATAATAAAAGTAAATGACACAAAAAAATAGTAAACAATAATACTTAATTTAGACTTAAAAATTAGTCAGTAAGTACAATAATATACCCGGAACAACAATGATATAGGATGATCTCAAACGGTCTAAAAATTTTCTAATTTAGGAGATTAGGTTGATAGTATTTTTAGTATTTTTAAACCTATTAGTGAGAAGTATCTTTTATTACCCAGTGTTGACATTACTCGCAGTTGTATTTCTTTATCTGTCCATGACCTGATGCACTTACTCCTTGTTTCTTTTGTTCTAACTCTCTAACCAAAAACTAGAGAGTGTAGAGAGTATACAGAGTGTGTTTTTTGATCATTTGTTTCTCGGGTATGTTTCTGTTAAAAGAAGTTCGATTGTCCTTTATCGTCAAATAAAACTCAACGTCTAAACCTCAGTAAGAAATCAGGAAAAATACTAAGATATTTCTAGCAAAACAACTGTCTTCGTTAGAGTCTACCTGATACTCGGAGAATCAAGTAGACTCTGACGAAGACCACTTGTTTCAGTTAAAACTTTTTTTTAACAAAAAGAGTCTTTTTTTTGCAAAAAAATAAAACTAAACTCACAAAAGCAACTCACTTTTATTAACACCAATTTTTAAAAAAAAAATTCTTTAAGTGAAAATAGAGAAGTAGAGCAAACTGCTGGAGATGCAACACAAGGAACCGCTACTTTCCGTTGCGTCTCACGCGTGCTTGGTCTACCTCTTTTTTTCTGTTGATGTTTTATTGCCCATTAAAGTTATTAATTTTTTTTTACTCTGTATGTTACTTTTATTCATATCTGAACTTGTGTTGCCCAGTTCGGATCCTTTTTCCGGATTTGAAGTAAGTATTTACGTTAGAGCCCTAAACTGTAGTACTATAAACAGTAGGAAATTCTCAAAATAGGACTCATATCTTTCATTCAAAAAATTGTCATAGTCAAAAAGCGGGGATGAATATGACTAACACAATTCTTTGGGTGAAATGCATATATAATTATAGAATCATTTCAGAATATTTCCTTCGATTCCCCTCTTGACAATTAATTGCTCTTATATTAAGCTTTTTTTTATAATCGGTGTTTTTGTATTTATATATTATAAAAAATAATGATTTGCTGCTAAAGATTGTTTATAAAGCTTATTATAAGTTGAGAAAATGATGTTTTGATTGTATCTCTGTGACGTTAGTTGTAATTGAAATCGTTTTCAATTCGTATAAAGCAAGACAGAACACTTGTGCTTGGCTTTGTTCACTAAAACTGTTGACGTTCAAAGAGATTTAAGAGCAGAGTCAGCTGATCAATTATTAACGGAATCACTCTGAAGGGAAGACAGGGAACTTGCCACCCAAACCCCTCGGAGCAATGCATTAGCTCTCGATCGATCACTTAACCTCTCTCTTTAACCGAAACTTAAATCAAACTACCCTATTCAACCCCTATGATATGGCTAATCATCAACAACCCTTGTCCTTTACCTTGCCTTTCAATTCGCCAACCTTGCTTAGACTAATATACCATATGTATTATTACAAAAGTGTCGAAATATTGAAATTTGAACAGCTTTCTAATCACTTCTTTATTCATTACCATACGTAAAAATACAGAAAGGAGTAACGATAATACTAGGTTAGGAAAGAAATTAATCAATTTTTGTATTTTGAAGATTATTTTTGACCTCCTCAGTCTATTTCCTTTATTCCTTTATATTTGATTGTTTTTAAAGTATAAACTATTAATTATTCCTTATATTTACTTTTTGTTTATTTTTTATACGTTGATCTATTCTTTATTCGAAATACAGAAGTATGAATGTTTTCTGTTCTGAATAACATTCCGGCATAGTGTTTTCAAACGAATTGCATCTTTTGATTCTTCTGTGTTCCATAAATTTGGATTGAAAATTAATGTGTTTGTATTTCTTCGTGAATGTGTAAATGTGGTAAGCAAAATTCACGAGATTTCATATTTATAGTAGTATTAGTCTTGAGACAGAACAGTAAGCTAGGCCGCCATATTCCATTTTCTTGATTGTACTTTATCTGAAAAGAAATGTTTTTAAATCACAAGCTAGGCAAATAGTTATTGTGCGGTATTTACTCATGATCAGAAAAGGGAAGAAACACTAAGTCTCCTAGCACAAAAAAAGATTTTATCAAACAACGACGCGTTTCAGACACTTAATATTTGTTATTTAATAACATATTTTTTGTGTGTTGAGACTTAGTTTCTTTCACCTTCCAATAAAAAGATATCATTTTTTTTATATATATTTTGGTTTTATATGTTCACCAAAGAATGGTACGCAAAGTATCATTCGTCTTATATATGTAAAATATAGATTAATATTTTAATCTAATATTATATAGTATAGATTATATTAAATCTAATAGATATAGTTTTTCTATTAGATTTAAGCACTAAACCAGCATTCAAGACGAATTCTAACAACCTTATCATAAATAAACGAAATAATGTAGATTAGGTTGCAGTGGCTGCCTGACGATGGAACAAACATGGGTCATGGATGGGCCTTTTTAAAACCACAAAATAAGTATAATACATTGTAAGGTCTCAATTTTTGCCAAAATTAAGTACAGTTAGACTAGAAATCTTTAATAAGGACCTGACATCCTGACATGGTACAGGTTTGGCGCCAATAGCTTAAAATCCTCTTCCAGGGACGAAAGCTCAGATTTTTCACCTTCCGCGTGAATAAATCGAGAGCCACTATGAGTATGGAACCCTAGACCTACCAGTTCAGAGATGAGCTCTTAAGCTACTGGGCTGCATAATAATATACATTTGAGAGTTTGTAACTACTAGGAAATAATTATTGTGCCATTAATTTTGAAAACTTCAAGGGTGTGCACCTTTAACACATATGTCTCAGTTAATTTAACTAAATGGATGTTTCCAAGAAATGGCAGGAGGTATTAAATAGTTAAGGATAATTGTAAGTTGGTCGAAGTAGCCGACAGTAAAGGCCGTAGTGTGGCTTTGCACATACTGGGTTTCTAAGCCAAACACTTAAATGAGATTATAAGTTCTTCCTAACTGGAATCACGGCCATTCTCTCCCACTCACTCCCACTCCAAACTGTTATCGGCTTTTGCTGTGCTTTAAAGAGAGAAACAAATTAATTTAATAAGCAAAGAAATCAATTCGAATTGTAAAGCTAAATAATTTCATCTCACACAATCTTGATTTTTGATTTTAATGAGTCAAGACTACTTATGTTATAATAAATACAATCAAAATCAATTTCATAATGGCTGTAGCTACAAGCACATTAAAATAAATTCAAAACTAAACTGACTGTCAACAAGTTTGATATAATTACTTTCATTACTGTTGAGTGTAGCTCTGCACAAATTGTTTTTATTCGCTATGAGTAAAATATAGCAATTATAAACAAATTTGACCTCACAACTTTGAAGGATTTAAATCTTTTGTGGTCCCCATGGATGAAACACTATAGATGAAAATGTTGATTGCCAATAAAGAACATGTTAAATTATAGAAAACAAAAACAAACAATGACTGGCATGAGTTGGAACAATGCTTCTGTTCCATTATATATATATATACAACCAATTAGATGAAACTATTTCTTCAAACTTTGACATGTTCTTTATTGACAATTATCATTTTTATCCATGGGGACCTCAAAAAATGTAAATCATTCTATGTTGGGATATCAAATTAATGAAAGAACACATATCAATTTGGCTTTTCCTACGGGATGACGAACATATCATTCACCTGTGAATTTATTGTAGGATTTTCCATTTTATTTAATGTATAGGCCTTCTAAAATTTGTGTTTTACAGGGTTCTGTTCGTTCGGTTAAAATATCTTAATAATTTTTCTGATTTCTTATTGTGGTTTAGACATTGATTTTGGTTTCACATGTTTTAGTGTGAAATCTTGTTACATAGCATAAATTGGTAGGTGATAATTTTTTAAACACGTTTTATTAAAGTTTGCAACAGGATATTTACGATATTATGACTGTTTGTCACCTTTCTAACAACTTTTCTATGATTATAAAACAGTTTAAATAGAAGTTATCCGATTGATACGTTGAATAATGACTAACAATCATTATACAATGACCATACATAGTATAGTCATTTAAATTATAACTCAACATCAAAGTAGCTTGTGAACATTAAACCGATGTAACCAGCCAAAAGTAACGCATTACACAAAAAATTATTTTATACGTTTTCTTTGTTCAATTTAATATGTTTTATGGCTTATTAAAAATTGCGAATTTTTTATGAAGAAATAAAAAAGGGTTGTGATCATATCGCTGCAGTCACCTGTTTAAAAAGAATAAATCTCAGGGTTGTTGGCCTTAGATCGTATAAAGTTTTAAATTAAATATCTACCTGAACTTTTTAATATTTACTTGAAGTTTCCTTCCTTATATTACATTTTCTTTTTTGAAAAGAAAACTTTTCTTCTTCCATTATCTCAGTATATTTTGCCTCTTCTTTGACATCTCTTTGCTTTACTGTGCTGAACGTGAGTTTTCTTACTTTATCTTAACTTGTTTTATGAAGTCCTCTTGGCAATGAAGTCAAAGAAATGACTGTCAGGCTTCTTAAACACTCGTATTACGTGAATATTTTAATAAAAGTTTACTTCTTTCAGTGTTAACGTGTCACTGCAGTTACTTTTCTTTTTATTATTATAAGCCTGAGTAAAGTTTAGAAAGTATTTCATCAGAAATAATACTTGTGTTCAGCATGTTAATTCAAACAACCATGCCATGAAGTAGGAAGAGCCCAAGAGTTGATCAGTCTCTCTTCTGATGTCCAAAGAAACTTTGTTGAATATGCCATAATTATCATTTTTAAAAAAAAAACATCAATTCAAGTATTATGCTATTTGGACGAAATAAATTTATTATTTTAACACAAACTTAATTGGACCTGTGGGTGTTCTTCCGAAGTGTTTTTGGTTATGAATTCCAACCGAATTGTTGATTCTAATCATATAATAATGTTTTGTGGAATTTTTGTCTTCCTTTTTGTATTCTTGCTTCGTTTACTTTTTTATTTATTTTTTATTCTATTTAAAACTTTCGTATAAATTAATTATTATTGTTTATAAATTATTTTTTAATCTATTAATTTTTATATATTTTTTTTATTTTCTTAATGTTGATCTTACATTGTTTATTTCATTAGCTATATTTTTCTTATCAAGCTAAAGTCATTAGAATTGTCAGCTGTTTTGTTATCTTTCTCCTATACAACTTTAATGCTATATAACCTTCTTTGTTTTTACTTTGTTTGCTCTCTGATGTGTGTGTGTGCGCGCGCTCGCGTGTGAGTGTGTGAGTGAGTGAGTGAGTGAGTGAGGTGCGTAGGTTAGATCGGTGTTTAACGTACTCGTCTCTGGGCTGGTAGACCAAGGTTCGATCCCCACCTGGCCCTCAATTTATTCACACCCTAGGTAAAGAAATCTGTGTACATCGTCCCTGAGAGGACGTTAAGCCGTAGGTCTCGAGCCTGTACGATGTCCGGTACTCGTTAAAGATCCCTCCTCAAAATACACTTTAGTTAAGCAAAATTTAAAACTCCCAATGTAGAATTCTCAGAATTAGCGATCAAACAAGAAGTTGGAAACGGCTGTCGTTATCACCCGCTAGAGGATCAGTTTAAGCAATTAAAAAAAAATATACTGTGATCTATAGCCCAAAGAAAGGAGACATTATTCCATGTCGTCCTTATAATTCTGTTATATATAAGGAAGATATAGTATGACACTAAACGATGACCGTTTGGTATACTTCCTGAGTGGATATAAATTATTCCACAATTTATAATACATGATGAAACGTAATTAATTATGATATAAATTATGTCCCTAACAAGTAATCTATAATATGTTCATCATTACGAATGATTTTATTAATAAGAATCTTGTTCCAGTTCATAACACAAATATCACATGTGTGGTATTCTGGTGGGAAACTCAATCTATTTCCCTCTTTTCTATTTTTAGACAAAATCTCATAAATCATTCTTATCTTTGAATAAATAATTCAAAAACTTAATTACTTTATCCTTTTACATTCCTACAGTATCGATATTAATATTATATTTCTGTCAAGATAGTTTGAAATTTCTATAGATCGATGGAATTGTAAAAATATTTCAAATTTGTCTCATTTTTTATGAATTATGTTGTAATACTGGCTCTCTTGAACATCAACGCAAAGTTATGGCAACATTAATTAAATATATTTTGTTTGAAGCAGCGGATAGATTGTTTGAACCGGAGTTGAGAATTATTGGTAAATGCGGAGGGAGTGAGGGTGATCTGTTACTAAAGAATTACATCTGCGATGTGGGGCACACAGTGGTTAAACTCGATACAACATTACTTACAAAATTTAATAAATAAAATTATTCCTATTGGTCACTACCCAACTAATCATATATCTTTCCAGAGATCTGATCAAAACCTGTATATAGCCTATATGGAACGAATATTTGCCTAAAAATAATCGATGAACTGTTAAACTATGGAAGTCAAACAGTTAGAAGGTCTCTGCAAAATTACCTAATATAGAACCAAATAGCTGGAAATAGAAATAGTAAACATACAACAACAGGTCCCAGTTTATCTTTAACATGAACCAAATAAATTACTATATTGCGTCTCTGTATCAAAGAGTTTGAGTCTAATTGTATTACATGTTTCTTAATAGGGATGAATCGAAAGTTATCATGCATATATCAGTCAGTGCCATAAAGACAGTTTGTGTGTTTTCTAACGCCCACACTTATAAGGCTTCTTAGTGCAGTTCTAGAGGCGGATTTTGTGGCCCATTTATCATTTGGCACCCGTTTTAATAATGGGCAAACAACAGTATCGGTTTATTCTACATTGGGAGTCATAAATTATACCTAAATCAAGTGTATTTAGAGTAGGAATCTTTAATGAGTACCTGACTTGGTACAGACTCGGGACCGACGGCTTACGAATCATCTCCGAGGGATGGCTTACTCAGATTTATTCACCTCCCATGTGTATAAATCGAGAGTTAGGTGGTGATCAAACCCCGGACCTACCAGTTCAGAGGCGAGTAGGTTAACTACTGTGCTAACCTGGCCCCCTCAGTGCTATAGATAACAGCACTCTAATATCAGCACCACTTCCTGCGATATACTACTCCCTCATACTCCAGATGCCTGCAGTAAGCAACTTATCCAATGTCTGGAAATTAAATAAGGACTGTTTCACGTCGATTTAAATACGCAGACGAAAAGAGCCACTCTGTAGTTGGAAAGCTTTTCGTTCTTCGGTTAACTTCCCTCCCTATTAGACGATTGCCATAAACTTCTTGTTCATGCTACTTTAATATAATCCGGCCGATTGATGAGGGGTAAGACGCCAGGAGAGCTTTGTGTTCCTCATGACGATATAAACTGTGTGTTTTCCTAAGCTGCAAGTATACTCATACATCAGAGAACTTTCTGTAGCGAGGCTAATGTCCGTTGCATACATTAGTGTATACTAAGGAAGTTTGACATTACTCAGAGTCTAAAGCCTTGCAGTGTCGTAAGACCTTATTCCTATTGGTTTTATTGTTTTTTTTTTGGAATGTTGAAGATCAGTCTGCTATTGCTGCTTATTGACAGATGCAGAACAATAAAAATGAAAACGATCCACAAAACACAACACACGTTTCACAGTAAACTATAGATTTAGATTAAAGTGACGAACACACTTACATTCTCTAATTTTCGGTTGAGCCATCATCATAAGAATACAGATACGGAACACCAAGCATACTTGTGAAGCAACGATTGGAGACCTGATATATATTATATATATACAAAACTAAAGTTTATCGGGACTCGGTCAGTTCTTCAAGTTCAAATTAAACTCTCATTGCCAGCGTTTCGGTCTTTATTTAATACCTTTTTCATAGGCCTACAAAAACAGAGGAAATATAAGAAATAATACAATCATTCAAAAATCAAACATACATAAAAGTGCAATTAGTTACAATTAAGAAATTACAATGGAAATTTCGACTATAGGTTAGTGAGAAAACTTACAGAAGTATAAATTTTGAAACAGAAAAACTAAGTATTACATTACAAATTATTTTACAAAAAAAATAGTATGTGGATTTTAACAACTGTAGTCTGAATGAACACGTGACACTGAACTGAAATAACCAAGCAAGGTAACCGTTCTGTATTTATTTGTAATCAACTTTTATTTTTAAGGTTAACTTCCCCAAACATATCTACAGAGTAAAAGAAACTGTTAATATAGGGAAGTCTATAGATTCATGTTTATTTTAGTAAAACAAAAGTAATGCCCAGTTATATTGCGATAATAAAATTGGAGCAATAAAGTTGTTTCTTTTTTTCGGATTACCAAAGGTGACGAAGTGTAGGAGACAGAGATAGGAAGGGCTTGTTGTTTTCACACAGAGTAAGAGGCTGTGTGAGGGTCGTCTGTGGGCTGAGTGTTGAATTACAGATGAGGCACAGAAATAGACGTCAAGACGCCCACCCGCATCCCCCTTCAAAAAACAAGAAAAAAACAGTCAAAGAAAAACCCTTTTAGATTCCCTTCCCCATTGACTCCATTCACAACCATTCAATGCCTATTGTGTCCACATCTTCATGTGTTAACTTTGCCTGCTTTTTACTCTTTTTATTAAAGCTCTATCAATCAACGTTTTAATCTGATGAAAAAAAAATTTTGGATTGAGCAATTTGTGTTGCTAAAATCATTGCGTGCATCAGAATTTTTCAAAAATATTTAATATTATGTACAATTCAAATTATATAATAAGTTACATTATGTATATATATATATAACTTCGCTTGTACGTTGAATTTTCAATGCATTAAAAGCATCTATTATAGGCTCGGCATACACAAATCTACTGTCAAAGTTTCAGCTTGCTAAGTCTTATGGTGGCAGAGTTTACTTGTGACAAAATTTTGCACAAACCAACATCCAACTAACCAACAGACAGAAATTTTTTTATGGGTTGATTCGATTACTGTAATACATGAAAAGTAAAGGTATCTTCAATTCGTGATAGACGAAATGCGATCCAAAAAGAGTGATAATACTAAAAATAAACTATGACACATAAAAAGAAACGTAACGTTACGTTACTACGGGGTACTAGCCGTTGCGTCTCCAACGTCCTTGGTCTCCCTTTCTCTTTTCTCCTGAAGACGGATTGCCGAAAATTTGAGTTTGTAAGTGTGTTTCATTACTTACCTAAGGTAAATGTGTGTTACCTATCTTACATTTTGAACTGTTATTGTGTCCAGTTTGGATAGTCTTTCCGTTTATCAAGTGTATATATATATATATATATATATATATATATATATATATATGAAAACAAACCACAAGGAAAAAAAAGAAAACAGATAGAAAAAATGCTCTGAGGCCTTTCAATTTATGTCATCAGAGAGCAAACAAGGTAAGAACTAGAAGGTAACATCAAAGGTGTGTACAAGGAAGGTAACTAAAACAGCTGGAAAACAAAAGTCGAAGAGGCATAATAAGAGAAAAGCAAAAATACCCAATACAATTAAAAAATGCAAAATGAACAATAAGAAAATTAATTAAATTAAAAAAATATAAATAGAATAAGAAACAAGTGTTATATATAATTCCTAACTATAAACAATATATAATAAATATAAACAAATAGATACAAATTAAATTATTGCAATATCAAAAAATAAACAATAATAAATGATTAACAAAACAAGAATACATGAGAAAGTAAATAAGTCAAATAAAAATTATGTTCTATTATTAGAATCCACAATCTGGTCAGAGTTCATGTTCAACGTTGCAAGTACATTCCGAAGGTCACCCACAGGACCAATTTGCCTAACTATACCTTCAATTAAAATTTCATCCAATTTTTTGTTTTTCTCTTATTATGCCTCTTCGACTTTTGTTTTTCCAGCTGTTTAGTTACCTTCCTTGTACACACCTTTGATGTTACCTTCTAGTTCTTACCTTGTTTGCTCTCTGATGACATAAATTGAAAGGCCTCAGAGCATTTTTTCTATCTGTTTTCTTTTTTTTCCTTGTGGTTTGTTTTCATTGATTGTATCACGTGTTTATTGTGATTCATCTGCATATATATATATATATATATATATATATATATATATATATATATATATATATATAAAACAAGATTTCATGTATTTATTGTGAAATATTGTTATTATTGGGTTTTTAACTCTGACGAAGACCGCTTGTTACGGTTGAAAGATCTTAATCCTTTTTTCCTATTTCATATTGTGTTGTAAATTTATATTATATATATATACTTAAAATAAACCGTTGCACACGGACTAAAACATAACAAAGACTCACTTTTCAATATTTCGACCGCCCTTTACGGTCGAAATATTGAAAAGTGAGTCTTTGTTGTGTTTCAGTCTAAGTATCACAGTTTATTTTAAGTGTTATCTGTCCTGCCGGACCGTTTTTCGTTTATCATGGTATATTATATATATATATGTATATATATATATATTATCATCATCAAAAAAAAGGAGACTCAAAGGAGAACAAACATTTCAAAGTAAACGTTACTTTTCGTTTTAACGAAAATGTTTATATTAAACAAAACCTTACAATACGTTTGAAATTACTTTGAAACGTATGTATATATATACGAGACTATAAATAAGTTAGTTAATATATATACATGTATATATATATATATAGTACTTTTTTGATGAATAAAATCAGGAACAGGCTAATAGTGTTCATTGTAGATAAAGAAGGTAGAGAAATTAAAAATACACACTTACAGTCTCTAAGTTTTGGTTTTAACCATCGTGGTGTTCAGTCGTGTGTCGTATTCATTGATGCTTTGCAGTTGTATCTTAATATCAAACCACAACATGATGTCCTATTTTTCTACTTTTTTCAAATAATTACAAAAATGTAATTTAAATACATTAATAATGATAACGAGAGCAATGATAAATACTAAGAGGTATGTTTGAAAGAAATGTATGATGTAATGACTTCACTTCTTGCTTAATAGAAAAAGAATTATCTCACTGTCTTCAGGAGACGGTTCAAACCGAAAATTACTGACTGCAAGTCTGTGTTTTTAATTTACTTATGATTTGTATCTACATTGAACAATATATATATCTTTTCTTATCTCGACCACATATATTCAACACAATTTTTCTTTATTTATCGAGGTTTATTCCAGCGTCAAACAGTAAGACACCTTTAAGTCAACGTTTCACCTATATTTGTGGACTTCAGGGAGACATCAGCACTGACATTAATAAGAGTAACGAGAAAAAAATGTATGTGTTATATTATTTATATGAATATACATTATTACATGGGAAAAATACCAAGGTAATAATGTATACTCATATCTTTTTTTCATGTTACTGCAATTAATTTCTGTATTGACATAGCCGTGAAGACTTTTACAAATATTCCAGAGACGTTGGTTTAAAGGTGTTTTATTGTTTGACGCTGGACCAAATCTTGATGAAAAACAAAAAATTGTGTTCAATATTACTTTATATATATATATATATATATATATATAGTAATGTAAAATATACAATTTCATATTATAAATATATATTACTAGCTGATCTACCCGGCTTTACCCGCGCGGTAGATTATGCCCTACGTTTTGGTTACATGCAGTAGATCCCAAAATTTGAACAAGAGACCTTGATCAAAATCAAAATACGGTAGTTAGTTTCCCCGAAAAAAGTTATGTACGATCAATATGTTTCTTTGTATCTAAATGTCTCTAGTTTTATTTCTATTGCAGAGAGACAGACAAACTTGTATTTTATATATACAGATATATTCAGCTTTGGACAGAAGGGTATATTATATCATTAATTAGGTACTTATTAATTATACCCTCGACAGGTGTATAATAGAATCATCAAGTTCACTACATTTGTAATAGGCATGATAGATGAAATTAAACTGTTCACCATTTGATCATATTAGGAATGCTATTAATAGCTCAACTGATTCCAATAGGAGCTTTATTTTGAGAAATAAGAATAATAATAAAACTAAATAAACAATAAACTTGGCATGCAAGGTTTTACCTTGGCGGGGGTGTATTTAATAAGTGCTATTCATTAAAAAATAATGTATATATAAGTGCTGAATTCGTGATATATGTACACCGTTGAATAGGTTTTTCATGCAAGATTGCTTTTAGTACTAAAAATTGCAGGTTCAAATTCGTCTGTGATTATTTTTGTAGGTTGACAATGCTCGCTGATCGTGTATCAGAGAGGGCATAAATCTGTCTGTCCTCAGCATGTGCACTGTCAGGCTTTCTCCTCATGAATGGTCCATACTTTAATAAGCTTTAGCAAGTCTCTCCCGATATAGAATCAACCCGCTAATCTAGCTGGCCTATAAATAAAATGGAGAGAGAGAGAGTAAGAAATAGCCGCACTGTGCAAGTATTTCCATTGCAAACAACAAGAGTAACATGAAAATACACGGTGCAATCTTTTCAAACACGACTTTACCTTAATAATTAGGAGTGGTCTGACCTCAACTTAGGTTAGCTCGGTGGTTAACGTACTCGCCTTTGGGTTGATAGTCCGGGGTTCGATCCCCACCTGGCCCTCAATTCACCTCGATAGGTGAATAAATCTGAGTATGTCGTCCCTCGGAGAGGATATTAAGCCGTCATTTCCGAGCCTGTACGATGTCATGTACTCCTTAAAGACCCCTAATCGAACTTTTCCACTTGGGTTAGGCAAAATATAGGACTCTCAATGTAGAATCTGTAAAATCACTGATCAAACAATTAGCCGGTAAACAGCTGACGTTATCACCCACTAAGGGGTCAGTTTAAACAATTAAAAACAAATTATAGAAGTTAGTCCCAATAAATCTTGCTCGATGATTTATTCTAATATTGCTATATGCGTGTCCCCAATTATAATGTAGCTGAAATTTCTGTTAGGTTAGAATATGTTAGGTTGCTGTGGCTGTCCTACAAGAGAACAACAGTGGCCATTTATGACACCAAACAATGATCATTTTACATTGGAAATACTAAATTTTGCCTAACTCAATTGTATTTGGAATAGGGATCTTTAACGAGTCTCTGACATTGTTTAGGCTTGGTAATTTCGATATGTAACAAGTGGGGATACTATTAAAGTGATTATGATACAAACTTATTTTTACTCATTTCAAGTTTTTCTTTTATTGTTTACGCCTATACTTTTTAGGCTTTAAACTTTTAATGCTGCTTTAGGGGCGCATATTGTGACTCATTTATTATTTGGTATCCATTATAGTAATGGGTGAGCCACATTATCTATTGATTTTATATTGTTAGTCTCACAACAGGGATTTTTAACGAGTATGTGACATTGTATAGGCTCGGGACCGACGATTTAACGTCCTCTCCGAGGAACGACGTACTCAGATTTGTTCACCTCCCAAATAAATAAATCGAGGGCCAGATGGGTATCAAATCTTGGATCGACAAGTCCAGGAGAAAGAACCACTGGGCTTTCCTAACCAGTGGAAGCATTGTTATAACACTATAAAAAAAATCATACAAGTAACGATGACTTTTAACTAATAGTACAAGCACTCATTAAATCATACTATTAGCATTAGTATGAAACGGTAGTAATAAATTATGTAACATATGTTTTATCAGTGCATATTGATAAATATCAAACACTGATTGCTCGATTGATTTTAGATAATTATTTATGTTTATTTTATCGAAAAAAATATTTCTATTAATTTTTCTATAGTTATGGTATAAACTTTGAACCATTATTGCTTCTAAATACATAAAATTGTAGTTTAAGTAATCAAAAATAAAAAAAAATCAATTTGTCTACACATAAATTGTATCTAAATTATTTACGGGAACATTAGTTATTTTAGTAGAATTAAAGTAATGAAGTCCAACACTGATAACGAATGGAAATTAACAGCTGCTTTATATTTTGGTTTACTCTCTATATTTAATTAAGAGGGACGAATGGAAGTATTGCATTCCGGTTAAAATTTCTAAATCATGTTTTCAGCGGAAATACACGCTTTTAGATCAACTCATACCAACAAAAACGTTTTACAAATTATTCCTTGTGTGTATGTATGCGTGTGTGTGCGTATATTTTTTTTTGTATGTCAACAAGATACCACCAAATTTCATATTTATGTTCGACAGTAAATTTCAGTTGTGTTAAGAATACTTTATATAAAAAAAATCTAGTTTTTTCGTTTTATTAAAAATTTTCGTAAAAGATTTTCTTAATGTCGCAGTGATTGTGGTTTTTTAGTTGTTATAGGAATTCTATGCGCACAAAAAAATTTTTTCAGAATCAAAAGCTCAAACAACTGTTCTCTAATAGTAATAAATGTACTTTTAAATTATTTTTGTTTGCATAGATAGAGATGTTATATTAATTAAATCTAATTGGGAGAGAGAAATCGAGAATAATCAGAGATAGAACGTTTTGATGGAAAACCCAATACCATTTATAATTTAGCAAAGACATATTATTATATTATATTGTTACATATTTTTATGTTATATTATACCTTTTACAAATCCAAAGTTAGTGAGTGTTACATCTAAGTATTCATAGATACTTTCCAAGTGCGCTTGGTGTCCCTATATCAACTCTCCTGATGACGCATCAACCGGAAATTAGAGACAATAAGTGTGTTCGTTTCTTTGTTCTGTGTCTGTTATTTACTGTGAAACGTTTATATATATATTCACTTAATAAACAGAAAGACAATCCAAACTAAACAAATAACAGTTCAAAATTGAAGATAGGTAGCACACAAAGTAAAAAAACACACTTAGAAACTCAAATTTTTGAGCAATCCGTCTTCAGGAGAAAAGAGAAAGGGAGACCAAGCACGTTGTAGACTAGCCGTTGCGTCTACAACGTGCTTGGCCTCCCTATCTCTTTTCTACTGAAGACGTATTGCCCAAAAATTTGAGTTTGTAAATGTGTGTCTTTACTTTGTGTTCTACCTATCTTCAATTTTGAACTATATATATATATTGGTATATTTAGGAAACAGTCTATGTATATATATATACGAATATTTTGCTTATCTCCACCATATATATTTAACACTATTTTCTATTTTTTATATTTAGAACTATTATAAAATTTATAACACTATTTTAAACTTTTATCAATATTTATATATATATATATATATATAGATTTCATATCAGTTGGATTTTTGGCTCTGACAAAGACCGCTTGTTACGGTTGAAAGATCTTAGTCTTGTTTTTCCATTTAATATTGTGGTTTGATCATTGGTCATATATATATATCTATATATATATATATATATATATATATACTTTAACACAGAGAAAAGAACACAGAAAGATACTACAGAACTCACTTCGATATTTCGACATCCGTCGTCATCGGGAAGAAGTGCGAAGTATTCGCGTTGAGAAGCAAACTGCTACTGGCCTCCAGAGTAACTCGTGGAACCACCGCAATGCTGCCCCCCAGCGGAGGAGAGGAAAAATAGAAATCCCTCCAATATTTATTTATAAAACAAGATAAAAAGTATATAATACGAAATAATACTGAAGACAATAAATAATAAAAATGCAAAAAAAAATTAACGGGGGAGAGCGAGCCCCAAGGAGGCATATGAATGCCTCTTCGGAAGCTCTAAGAGTGACATGGGAATTAGACCCGGGGATTTGTTTGAGGATTTGTACCCTGAAACAATCATTGAAAGGGAGGTCATGGGAATTAGCATGGATAGCTATGGGTAAGTCTCTGCGCTGACCAACGGACGCCCTGCATTGTTCATACGCAGGCTCAGCTTGGTTGAAGCCAAGCCAACGTAAAAAGCATCACATCGAGTACACTCCAAACGGTAAACGCAGTTACAGGAAGTGCAAGATGTATCAGAAGGAACAGGATAGGAGAAGGTTACTGAGAGGGGAAGTAAAGTAAGGACTGGAGTTAATTAGGGGACAGGTTTGGCAGTTACGGCGTTCAAATCGCTGCATCCCTCTGCTAGCACAGGGGCTGTTGGAAATATGGGTGAAAATGGATTTAAGGTTGGAAGGTATACGGTAGGAGAAAGTAGGGGACTGACTGAATATATATATATTCAGTCAGTCCCCTACTGAATATATGAATATATATTAATTCATACTTAAATATGTTTTCTCAGAGCAGACCTCCTAAATCGTAATCTCTAGAAGATGTATTGCTATAATAGAATTTCCTTCAGATAGTTGTGGAATCTAGAAATTAGTTTGGTGCATGAATCTCTTTAGCAATACCTGAATGGGTAAACTGATAGTCAAGCACTTTGGAACTATCCTACTGCTATAAACTATTTCTTGCAGTATTTCGCATGCAACTGCGGTTTTTCATAGACATTGTTTGTCAAACAAACTCAATGCTTTTATTGAACAATAAAATTGATGCATGTAATATAAAAAAAGTCAGTTAAACGAAAAATGGTTGTTGATCTCCTTGAATGTTAGCGAATAATTAATTACAATTATATTAATTAATAGCTATATTTCTGGTGATTTTTTTATTTCAATCTATTGTCTATTTTACTTGTTTTTTATTTAAAGCTTATCATTTCTGATACTGATATATTCTGTTCTACTAATTTTGTTATTCATTCATATTGCACGTTTATTATGAAAATAGAGCATGTAAACTCGAGCTACTTTGCAGGAAAGAGCATTAATCATGCTTACGGGGTAACTTTTTTGCATGCTCGATCAATTCCAGATCTCTTCAAACTCTAATATTAACTTGCTCCTTATTCTCTCTATAGTGATATCTAAAACAGGTTGAGTAAACCTGACAACTTACCGAGATAAAACAGATTTATGTAATTGTATTTGGCAAACTAATTAAAGCTAACGTTTATCATAAATCTGAGAGTTGTGTGTGAATTGTACCACAAACAATAGGAGTTTGTGTGCAGCTCTGGTGCAACTGTTTTCAAACGGTCAATATTAAACATAAAAGATTTATTTGTTCCAAATCATTATAACAATTTCATAATTATATTTCAAATTTATCTTCAGTAATAAATTGATATGCTAAAATTTAATTGTAGAAACATGAAAAAATTATCGTTTCAATTGCAACAGTTGCATGTATAAAAGGGAAAACACTGTTATTGTTTGCACTAAAGAGGCCAGTGGTGTACGTGAAATATAAAACGTGTATCGATGCTTGTGCCTTTCCGATTTATCTTTGAATATTATCAGTGCATGTAAATTTGTATTTGTATTCCCTCTATTTATTTTATTCGAAAACATTTTATTCCTTTTTTTTTTTGATTCCTCATTTTTATAGCCCTAGACGTTTCGTTCAAAAATTATGTAATCAGTAACTTTCTTGACACTCTAAATAATCAGGTTTCCTTACGGAAGAATATGTTGTTATTATTAGCAAATATTATTATTATTATGACATTGTTATTATTTGACAATATTATTATAACGATATTACTATTAGATATTACCAGACGACACCGTGACCCCTTGTGTCAATCAGTGTTAAGAAATTATAGCAACAGTTAATAATATACATTGAATGAACATGATTGACAGGAATAATTGTTATTGCTGTTTCATGTAATTAAGTTGTGAAAACAAAGATTGTTATGTGGCCCAAGCATTTGATATAGTATTATTAGCATGATTCAAGATATATACACAGAAAGTATATTTATTAAAACAAACAATCATTATTATAACATAAGTCATATAATATTATAATGATAAAAATCATTATTTTGTACCATAAATAAAACATCAATTCAAGTTATGTGCAAACTCAATAACATTTAAAAGATACAAAAACTGTAAACAGAAATATTCAACTAATTTTACCAAAAAAATTGTTACATAAAATAATATTAATGAAAGGTATGTCTTTTTATAATATAGTAAATACATTCGTATTTGTGCTGACATTTGAGTTCAAATTTGTGTTCCTAAAATTATTCATTTTAAACCTCTAATGTAATAGTTTATTATTTATATTTTCGGAATTTCATACATCAGGATAATACAAAGGCTCTAAGAACGAATTTTAAAAAACGTTGGCTTTCAATGTATAAGAAGAATTAACAGATGAATAAAAGAAAGCCATCGTCTAAGACTAAACAACAATGAGATTTCCAAAAATGGAACTAATATCGGTTAACCCTAGGATTTTTTGTAGAAAATAACTGCTTAGGTTTATAGTTTCCATATGGGTAATAGATTTTAAATCTGGAGTCATTGTTTTACCTCAATTATGTTGAGAGAATTTATTTATTTTTGTTTTTAATTCCGTTATTTGTAAAGTAATATATTACTGACTGTTTTCTTTAATATTTTTTTAAATTCAGCGTAAACTGGAATTAGGAGGTAATCCAAGTTTTGCCTGTGTGCAAACAAACAAGTAACAAGCAATAAAGATTGACAGAGTTTTATAAAACAGGTTTTGGAAGAGAATTGTAAAAATGAGTTCCCTTAGCGTAGAGGGTAGCGCACTGGACTTCCATTGGAAAGGTCGTGCGGGGTCGATTCCACAAAATAATACATCTATTTTGTTATTTATTCAGACAATGTACGGTGGCAAGAAAAGAAACTAGATCGGTTGACATAGTTTTACAAGTATATAATAACTTCCTTTGATATTATGAGTCATACTCTCCTTTATTGGCGCAGATGGTTAGGAGAAAGGCTTCAATATAAATCTAGTTTACACCTTCGTATGACTTTCTCAAGAAAAAGAAAGTCCATTTCAAAGTCTCATTTATTTAAAGTACTTAACTAGAATTCAGATGGACTTAAATTCCTTGGAATCTCTTTAGAAGAAAGACTAAACCAGTAAAGTCACGCAACAGGCGACGATCCTCTGTTGAATGAATTGTAATATATCATATTTTACTAAATCAATTATTTAAAAAATTGTATAACCGATAAAGCGGTTTAACTACATTCAAATAAATGAAATCATTAAATTGATTATTTATAATTGCGATTACTGATTAGTAGAATATGATACCGCATTCAAATAGAACCAAAACTTTAACCCCCCCCCCACACACACACATACAATTTACAATGGAAATTAAGTTAACAAATCATTCAACTACTTGTATTTAAAAATAACCCGCCAGAAAAAACAAATTATCTTTTAACATATTGAGGAAACCTACGCTGACTCAGTAATCCTTGCATCTTCATCCATTTCATTCCATGATACATAGGTTATTCACGGTACCACTATCAAATGAAAGCCAGAAGAAAGAAATAGAAACAATTAAATTACTAGCAAAACTTCATTATTTGTAACAATAGCGATTTAACAATTTTTTTGATATTCAGCATAAAAATTAGCAAAAAATTCTTTTAATTTAAGTTTTGATGAACATGTCATTTATGAATGAAAGTAAACTGCGAACTAAAAATCTGTTGAGTTCTCTTTAAATGTTATGATTACTTTATAAATATTTTAGTATATTTTGTAAGCGGTCAGGTGTGATCATTTTGTGTTAACTTGTTTTTGTTAGTCCTGGCAAATTGTGGTCTTAACACTAGGTTTTTTTTTATATAAGAGTTGGAAGATCTTGTGCACTCTGTTTCTCTAAGAGGATGTAATAGAGTGTATTCAGCTTGAAATGTCCATCTATTAATAAACTGCACATGTTACGTCAAACTACGGATATTGAATAAAAATGAATCAGCTATGACTAAAAAATGGGAACCAAATAACATAGTTACATTTTTTACTCCTAGAAAATCCACGATGGATCCGTTAGAGTCACAAGCCATCACATGTGATAATGGAATGAATTGAGGAAACCCACCTACCCTGACTCAGTAATCCATGCATGGATCAGAAATTTTGAATCTTCTGATTCAAAAATTGTACAAGTTTTTGTATATCAAAGAAAGATTTCGTTGAACAATAGTTCTTTTTGCACTTGATCTTTCTTGATTATAAAACGAACAGAACCAAGGATTAGTGCCTCATTGTCCCTCAAAGTTGATTCATCCAAATTCAGTTGTTCTCTGCTCGTAACATAGGCCTTCCTTAATCTATGACCCGAAGACCTAAGATCAATATGTGTGAGCACTAAAAACAGTAATACTTTATTTTTTACTCACATCGCCTGACCTATAAAACTTACATAGATCTATGAGAATGAAATGTCAAAGTAAATAGTGAAATACATGCCATTCATATTCATAAATATAACTTGGTTTACTTGCCGTTTCGTCTTCAGCGTGCTTCTTCTCACTTTCTCCATCCTCCTGAAGATGGATAACATGAAAATTTGAGTTCGTGTGTTTCTTTACTCTGTCTATTACTCTTCTTCGATATTAAACTCATGTGTCCAATTGGTTTTATATTTTCAATTTTCCAGTGAAATACAACTTAGCCACTTAGCTATACTGCATAGAACATTAATGATTCAAAAGAACTGAGTTTGTTATTTGACACTGAAGGAGATGAATCAATGAAATTTTTTTTTCTTTTAAAATGTCCAACAATTTCACAGTTTATCTTCTTTCTTTGATCTTTTTCAATTCATTAAAGTTCCCTATCTTGTATTAAAGTCTCAGATAATACTGAAATAAAAGCTTTACTAAAAGGGCTTAGTTTTTAATGGGATTGAAATTAATTAAGTTTACCGAAAAATGGTGTTTTAAGAAAATTCAGTGAAACTACTACTAAACTTAGTTCCTATATTAATAACTTTAGAGAATGCTAAACAATCTTATTCTATATTGTGAAAAAAAGCTTCCCAATTACATATAATTTTAATCATAAAAATCTTTAATTATTATTATTATTATTCATTACGGTGAACAACAACAACAAATTTTGTCATAGTTCCTAAGATGTTTTAACAGTTTTTATTTAATTTAGGGCGCTGATTCCAGAAATGCTGTCTTTTTTTCTCTATTAGTCTAGTTTTTCTACTATGGCATACCACTCTCTTTAGGAAGGCGATAGCTACGAGGGCGGTTTAATAAGTCCGTGATTTTTTGAATAAAACAAAATTTTTTCGGCAAAGAAAATTTAATTTTTCTACATGGTCACCTTTTAGCTTGATACATTTAGTCCAGCATTTTTCTAATTTTTTTATTCCCTCAAAATAATACTTTTTCTCAAAGCTCTCAAAATACGCGTTCGTTTCGGTACTGACTTGTTCATGCGACTCAAATCTCTTACCGTCCAGCAATTTCTTTAGGTTTGCAAACAGAAAATAGTCGCAGCGGACTAAATCAGGAGAATATGCTGGATGGGGTGACAGTTCGTTTCCCAATTCGTGGATTTGAAGGTAAAAAACGTATGAAAACGAAAACATCTCAATAATTTGACCTGATAAGAAAAAAATAGTATGATTTTCGGAATCAGCATCCCTAAATTAATCTAAATTAGCTAAGAAACCTTGGATAGCAAAAAATGCGCTGACCAGTGTTATTATTAATTGTATTGACCTTTAATTTTAGGTATAATATATTAAAGCAAAAAAATTTTTTTTTAAATTATTTAGAAATTTTAAATGTACAAAGTCATAGATGATTGTTAATGTTTTTTTTTTCTTTAATAAAAATATTAGTTAAATTAACCTTACATTCAAAACAGCATGTACTAATAGTTGTTATTTTTAGTGAACATTAATTTCTAATATTTATGAAAAATCGATCTTATAATATTTCACCAAACTCATAAAAAAAATCATAGAAAGATAAAACAAAAGTTTTAAGTTTAATAAATCACTGAAGAAGTTGTTTAAAATTAGTAGCTGTTTGAGCGCTGCTTTGAGTTTCATAATCATATCATAATATATAAGAGTAAAAAACCCAACGGGGTTTTTGACTCTGACGAAGACTGCTTGTTACGGTTGAAAGATCTTAGTCTTGTTTTTCCATTTCGTTTGTGGTTTGTTCATTCATTGTTATTTCACGTATTTATGTGAAATCTTTATATATATATATATATATATATATTTCGTTGGGCAAATATAGTTCATTGTAGAAAAAGAAACATTGAGAAATTAAAAGCACAGACTTACAGTTTCTAATTTTCGGTTTAAACCGCCATCAGGAGAGATAAGAGAAGAAAACGAAGCGCACTAGTCCAGAAACGGTTTGGAAGGTCTCCGGTGCGCTTGGTTTCCCTCTCTTATCTCTCCTGAAGACGGTTCAAACAGAAAATTAGAAACTTTAAGTGTGTGCTTTTAATTTCTCTATGTTTTTTTTCTATATTGAACCTTATTATATATATATACAAATAGTGATATAAGTATCGACCGTGAAATAGAAAGAAAATGTTTATCAGGACTCGGTGAGTTCTTCGGGTTCAAATTAAACTCTCATTGCCAAGCTATCAGCTTTTGTGACAAGTGTCACGTGTTCATTCAAACTACAGTTGTTGAAATCACAGACTAGTTTTCTTTGTAAAATAATTTGTAATGTAGTAATTAGTTTTTCTGTTTCAAAATTTATACTTGTGCCTATGAAAAAAGTTGTATATAATGACCAAAACGTTGGTAATGAGAGTTTAATTTGATCCTGAAGAACTGACCGAGTCCCAATAAACTTTATTTTTGTACATACACATTCATTCAATGTTGAAATCACAATAAGAAATGAGAAAATAGACTAAGATCTTTCAACCGTAACAAGCTGTTTTAGTCAGAGTCAAATCCCTGACGAAGACCACCTTTTTCGGTTCAGATCTCAGTCATTTTTCTCATTTCTTTGTGTGTTTTGAACGTTAATGGTTATTTCACGTGTTTATTGCGAAATCATGTTATACATACCTACATATATACATATACACATACAAACATCAGCATCATTATCTTTATCATAAAAAAAGAACACGTTAATATATATACATGCAGAGCCTCAAAACTTGTATTACCTTCAAATTCTGGAGATGGAATGTATTCATGATTGCTATACTGTACTTATCGTAAAGTAAATATATTTGAAATTCTGACGAGCCTATCGGACTTGATGTCCCCTGAATACATTTTTCATGATGCCGCCGTACATTTGCTTGGGACTATAATATCAAAAATATTTTAAACACTTCATAAGTCATTCCATTTAACGTATCTTAATGACATTTGACAATCATATAGTTCGTACTTTAAAGAAGCAACTTCATATAGATGATAAGTTTGTCGTTTCTTATCACCTGTTAAAATGTTACTAATTAAGTTCTCTCTGGTGAATCTAGAAACATTCAATTTTTTTCTTTAATTTTAGAGGTAGATAATATATTTTAATTTTTTTTACTATAGATACTTCATGAAATTTCAGGTACTTAGATGAGTGAGAACTGAAATGAAATATATTAAATATCAGTCAATTTTAAAACGAAGAATCGTGTCATATTGTTATAGATAAATACATATTTTATTTACTATAACTGATAAAATAGAGATAGTCACTCTTATATAAATGAAGGCATTCAAAAGATTGTAAACGAGTAAATTATGAATAGTTATAGTAAAATTAAGTGCATTCCACTTCAGAATTTTTCTTTACTGATGTACTACCTGATATTTTATAGTACATTTACTCATACTCCAAAATACGTTAATGTTTCCAGAAAAAAATAGTTTTCTACATAAATATAATAAAGAAGAAAAAACTGTTATATATATATACAAAAATAAAAGCGTTTTGAATACTTAATGTACTTGCTCAGATGTATCCACGTTAATAATTAGGACATGGTAACCGCTTATAAAATAAAAAAAAAAATTACAAATTGAAACATCAAATATGAAGGAGCCAAACTTACTTGTAGTGAGGAGGTAAAACGAGAATTGGTTGCAGGACCCGAAGGTTTAACTTTTAACGAGTTAGCTTGGAAAGAGCTGCAGTGGAAGTACACATCGTATTCACAATTTACACAACTAGGCTATATATATATATATATATATATATATATATATATATATATATATATATATATTAGTGTATATTGGCAGCAGATTTTCTTGTAAACATATTTTATTAAAGTAGACGGCAGCTTCCGCATTTACGATTTTTTTGCTCGTTTTCTCTAGTTTTCTTACTAGTTTTTTCTGGTAGGGAGTGATTTCATGGAGGAGTTGTCCCAGAGACATCAAAGGAATAATTTTTTAGCTTAATCAATAATATTATATTTTTACACTTACAAGCTTACTTACAAGTCTTACACTTACAAGTCTGGTTGACTATTGTAGAGAAACAATAGATCTCTACTATAGAGCATATATGCACAGTTTCTACAAACAAGATGAACGTGCACTAAGAAAAATCATTCGCACTAATGTTTTCCCGACAAATGAAACTGATAAACTCCGACTTAGGATTTACTACCAAAGCAGAAAGACTCAAAATCTTCTCCTTAAAAACCGCCCCCAAAGAGATGTCTCAGTGCTGCAAAAAAGTCACTTGGTGTACCAATATACATGTAATACCGGGAACTGTGAAGCCTGTCCTACAAAGTACATCGGGATGACCACAACCAGACTATCAAGACGTCTTACCTTCCACCTTACAGCAGGTACTCCAAAAAACCATACGAGACAAGCACATAACACAACATTAACGAGGGAAATGTTAGAAAAAGGAACAACAAGTTTAAGAATAGAAAACAATACCAGCCGCCTTCATATCCTCGAGGCCTTATACATCAAGGACGTCCAACCTTCTATGAACATTCAGGCCAATTGTATAGGCATAATACCAAGTTGTAAGAACTTGGATAGTTCTTATAAACTTAATAAGCCTACATTGACAGGACCCCCAGGCAATGTGAATGACAAGTTGTAACCTTACACTTGTCACAGTGGACTTGTTTTGTTTTTTCACATAGCTCATCTAGTTCTATTAACATCTAAATTTTTATTCCTTTTAATGTCTGTTTAACAATTGAAAAAATTGTTATTGTGTGATTTAATCTGTTTAATAATGATATATACCTTAAGATGATTTCTGAGAAAATCGAAAGCTTGTAAGTGTAAAAATATAATATTATTGATTAAGCTAAAAAATTATTTCTTTGATATCTCTGGGACAACTCCTCCATGAAATCACTCCCTACCAGAAAAACTAGTAAGAAAACTAGAGAAAACGAGCAAAAAAATCGTAAATGCGGAAGCTGCCGTCTACTTTATATATATATATAATATATATATATATATATATATATATATATATATATATATATACATTAACCCGATGATGACTCCTGTAGAAGTCGAAAGCTCGTTCGTGAGCATTTTAACTTTTTAATTACTGGGTTTTTTACTGTAATTGTTTTTATTCTCTGCATTTGTTTTTAATTTATTGTAATTGTTGTTTGTTTTTGAAATTGTATTTTGTATCGTATTATAAAGTTTTACATTTCGCCTGGAAGTTGTGATTTTCTTTTTACATCTGCTCATGCCAAAGTAAGATATCTCTTGGGCAATTGATTTGGCTTTTAACACCAGCCCACCGCAAGGTTGTTCATAAATTGGAGCAGACCAGCTTTAAAGTCGTTAACGCAGTGGCTGCTGTTTACTTTAATGAAACATGCTTCCGTGAGGATTTGCTGCCATCATACAGAAATATATATATATATATATATATATATATAAAGCTTTCACATAAACACGTGAAATAACAATCAATGATCAAACCACAATAAGAAATGGGAAAACAAGACTAAGATCTTTCAACCGTAACAAGCGGTCTTCGTCAGAGTCAAAAACCCAACTGATCTTAGTCTTGTTTTCCCATTTCTTTTTGTGGTTTGATCATTGATATATATATATATATATATATATTCACTGTTTTGTTATTGAGGGCTAGGTCAAATAAAAGAAAATAAACTCCTTTCTAGGCCGACGTTTCGATGTATTTGTACATCATCCTCAATAACAAAACAGTGAATAGAATAGAAGAGGTCAATAACAATTTTTGAGTTTATATATATAAGTAAATTTAAATCGGGTTTTCAATCTTTTAGTTTCAAAAACCAACTTTTAATTGCCAAAAATTTTGGTTTTATTTAAAACTTCCTTCATTGGCCTACAACATAAAATGAATACACATAATCATTCGTATACAATGGTGTTAAAATTCTATTACAACTAAGAATAATGGACGTAGCAAAGCATAAATCTCAACATTCAAAATAACCTGTTACTTTCAAATAACCTGTGAGAAATTACTTCAAATTCACTGCAACTATAACATTGTTTCAAAAACATAAACAGTATAAAATTCTTTAATATGTCATTACATTTTCTTAGAAATTAGTTTAATATACCTGAATATATGTTACATAAGTTTACAATATCGTTTCTATAGTTCAATGAAGTCTGATTGTTTTTTAAGTATATCATTTCAAGTGTTCTTCCTTTTTGTTCGTCTACTTCCTTAGGTATTATGTTGGTATCTTGAAAGTCAAAGGTGTGACTTTTGTCGATAGCATGACAAGTAAGGGCTGTTGCATTCTTCCAAGATATATAGCTAAATTTTGATTAAATTTGCTTATATTGGATATACTATTTTTGATGTATTTTTTAGTATTGTTCCTTATCTTAATGTAGCACGATCGGTTATACTGATAACAAAAATAGTTTGCGTATGACAGATCCTATAAGCAAGGAAAAAATCTTAGTGGTTTTCTAAAGAATTGAAAGAAATCTTAGTTGGAAGAATTTCAAAAATAGACTTTGAAAGTCAGTTTCTAAAAAATGTAAAAAAAAAATATATCAACTGGCATTTAATTAAAAACTGAAAAGAATACATTTATAATCCTGTGAAATAAAATATTAGCTAAATGATGAGGAATTTCAAAATTACGTCTCCACTCAAGAGAGGTTTATGTTAAAACTAAAAACGCGTTTCAAACACTGAGTATTCTTCTTCAGGTTTAAGCCTGCATGTTGTAGATGTAAACCTGAAGAAGAACACTAATTGTTCGAAAAGCGTTGTGAGCTTTGATATGAACCTTTTTGGTGTTCAGACTTAATTGTTTTTGAAACTCCCCATCATGAGTAAATACCACACTGTTAACAGATTGTACAAGTAATGAACTAGCTAAATGTATGACGCTATTTTTTGGTTGTTAAACTGAATAAACATTCTTAATACATATTTTCTTATAATGTATTTCATCAAAAGAATTACCATAATTGGTGAATGACTCAGTTTCAGGGAAACAAGAAACCTGTCAAGAAAACAAAATAACTGTTTATCTATAACTTCAAAAATATAATAAATTCTAATTTCCTATCTATTTTATTAAAAAATATAAAAAACTTAACAACTTAACGACAAGATTACTTACTTGTGTCTTTTTTGTGGCATCAGTTTTTTCGCCTTGTTTGGCGAGATGTTACTTTTATCTCATGGTTCCTAATGCTCCTTGTACCAACCAGATTTTTTTTTTTCATTTTTAACGGTTATTTCCAATACTTTTTCAAAAAACCATATTCTTTTAATCAATTAAAAAAATTTCCATTATTCATTTATTTTATTAATGACTAGAAGAAGTGCCCGTCTTTGACGGGTATTTTACAGACATTCATAGATCATAAGAGGTATTCCAAAATATTATTAGAAATTATAGAATAGTAGATAATATTATTATTAGCATAGTCCACAACTGTCATTAGATCTGGAATTCTTTACGTTTTACATGTTTAGATATGAATTGAAATATTTTATTCTATGCATACTTTTTACTTATTACACGAGTAGGTAGGACTTACATTTTTAAAGCGAGCAAATTGTGGTAATCGCAATAACAATAACAATACCTACTTGCTACTGTAAAAATACCAGGAGTGGTCAACCAGCGGCTCAAATCTTAGTTTTCAAGTTAGACTTACAGAAATCTACTGTTTAAGTTTCAGCTTGCTGGGGCTTATGGTGGTTGAGTTTGCTAGTGACAAAAATTCTTGGACAAACAAACAGACATTTTTCAAAGGGTGGATTCGGTTTTTCTAATATATAAAACGTAAAGATAACTTGAAATTAGTCAGTTCTAATCTATGTAGGCAAAACCTTTCTCTTATTTATATAGACAAATAGAATTACCGATATGGTATACAAAATGCCAGAAAGGATGTCATTATTTTATTTTCTTCTGGTGTATTTTGAAATGGCAATATTTTCATCTGAAATTGCGTATTGCTAGTTGATTTGTAATTTTTTGAATGGTGCAAACGATAATTTTATTAGGACATTTGTATACAAGAGAAATTCGAAGTTGTGGGTTTATTCATATATTCAAATTGTATTGTCTCCAGGTAAACTAGTATTTTTTTTTATTTTGTGTTAGAAGGTAAAATGCATTTACACACGTAGTGCTGGGCTCCCAGATTAACCAGACTACCAACTAAAACTACTTTTCATCTAGGACACTACGAGTAGTCTGGAACCGAGGCAAACTAAGTAAAACTGTCAGTTGCGTGGTAATATTATAATAAAATGCAAGCAATGCGAGACAGGAAAGTCAATATTAACTACTAATATTAAGAATATTGACTAAAATGAAGACATAATCCTGCACACTCGTTACTCAACAAAAATATAGAATAACGTTTGCTATAAGTTATCATCATCAATAAATTGTAGAATCACGATGTTCATTAATGTCTGTGTTAAAATATATTGAATATTCCATGTTTAACAGTAGCAATAGAAAGGATTTAAAAACATACATATAAAAAAAAGTGACTTGCTTAAGCCACAATGAGTACTCTACACATTTAATTTCCTTGTTTTATTGCTACAATTTTCATTTATTCCATGTTCAAAAAGACTTGGAATTAGTAAAATCCTGATTTAACGCTTATATTTTATTTAGAAATAAATTTTACTTTGGAAAAGATTTTCAAGATAAGTTGAGTAACGATTTCATTAATTATTAGCACCCATTTAGAAGTTTTTACATTACTCCCTCACCATTTTTAATTTTTCTCCAGAGATTTATCACATTAATGTTTTGAACAGTGTAACTTTAATAAGTAGGTAGCCATAATTTAAAATGAAAGAATTTAAAATAATTTTATTTTATACTCTTTAGAGGTTCACAGAATATTGTCATATTTAAAGGGGATCAACTAAACCTATTTCTGAATTATCATAAATTCATAGTTTGAATAAATTTATATTCTAAATGCATAATTTTCAACAGCACCGGCAAAGTAAATAAAAATAAATAAAGTAAAGTAAAATAAAATAAACTTGCTTACTATTAGTTTGTTTTATCTTACTTTATTTTTGTAGATTCTTATTCTTAACTAGTTTCCTATATTTACCTTTTTACTTAGTCTCTACCTTTTATTTACTAATACAGCTAAAAAAAATTTTTTTATTTATTTAATTATTTTTCTTTTCTCTATCATTATTTTTGATTAATATAGTTTGTTTTTATTTTATACTGCTTATAATTTTTTAACTAATTTATATATTGACCCAAGTAGTACTGCTTATCTGAATTTCTGTTTATATCTTCTCTTAATTCTATTACTTTAAGACCGGGTACGGGGAGCAGTACTGGCGGTTGCCGTGTTGGTTATTACCGTTGCGTCTACAACGTGCTTGGTCTCCCTTTCTCTTTTCTCCTGAAGACGAATTATCCGAAAATTTGAGTCTGTAAGTGTGTTTCCTTACTCTGTGTGTTACTCTTCTTGAATTTTAAACTATATATATATATATATATATATATATATATATATAAAATTATATATAACAGAAATAAGTATAGAATGCATGAAAACAAGGAAAGACTAACATCCTAAAATTTTAAGTGTAATCAGAAGAAGAAATAAAGGGAGACAAACTACATTTCTAATTCAGGAGAACAATGTGCATTCAATAGCCAAGTATTAAGTTCCTTCAGGAGTTTCAGAGAAAGATAGACGTAGAACCTTTAGTCTAAAGTATTCAATGAAAGATGACCGTAGATATTGACCAAGACGATTTTGGGTAGGTTGGACTAATAAAAGCTTTATAATAATTCATATGGAGTATAAGATTAGTGAGCACCAGACCTACTTAAAGTTAATCATATTTGGTTATTCCAAACAGTAGATATAGTTTTTAGCTACAAAGGACAGTCGCTTGAAACAAGATAGTATCCTTTGTCATGGATAGGGAAAGGTGAGATTAGCTAGATAAATAATAATAGTAGGGATGGAAAGGCAACCTCGGCGTCCACACAATTTCACTCGCTTACGAAAACTATTAATCTTCCAAGAGGTGAAACTTCTGTGAGAGAGTAAATTAGCTAGAGTAAGTAAGGGTGGGATTTATGGGAAGCTGCTAGAGATAAACGTGAAGAGCACCAAGCATCCCATATTTAGCCACTCAATGCGCAGAGTACCTACTGTAACCATAAAAACATCATTTACTCAAAACCTTTTTATCATTTTTATTTTTATTTTTTTTTTATTTTAGTAATTGAAATTTAGTTTATATTTACTATTTTATGTTTTTATATGCACTAATAATTCTTTGTTTTCTTATCTCAACCACATATATTTAACACTATTTTCCATTTTTATCGAGGTTTGGTCTAGCATCAAACAGTAAAACCTTTACTGTAAGCCAATTTATCTATATTTGTAGACATCTTCAGCGCTACATCAATACAGAAATTAATTAAAGTAACATTAAAAGAGTTGTTTAACGCAATTCATTTCTGTACGTCGCTAGACCAAACAAAGATAAAAAAGAAAAATAGTATATATATATATAATCTTGATTCTTTATTTTCAACAATAGACACTCATTTCTAACAACAGGTAAAAAGCAGCTCTGACATTTATCTGGCCTTTAACACAGCAGAAATTTAATTTCTTCGTCTATTGTTTTCGTATTTTAATTCTTAACAGTAATAAATATTATTATAGGATTTAAAAAACCAGAAGTAAATTACAGAAACTGTTATACATTATTTCAAATCCGTTACGATCTATGTTCATCGTAAAAAATTACAAGGTTAACCATTTGGGTAAAGGATTTGTTTGGTGATTGCAGGACTGTTTCTTATTTGTTTGTTTCCTTTCTTAGAGGGAGAAGAAACGATTTCTTCTTTATTTGACACAAACCTGTTACATTCACAACTGTCTCTAAGACCCACCTGACTGCCTACCTTTGCTGTTTATAATAATAATAGAAGAAATCCATAAACGCAAATAATACTAAGTTCAGAGTTTGTTCTTTGGTTTGAATCATAATGAACTTGTCTTTGTTTCACAGTTTTCAACTTAAACTACTTTAGTTCAAATTTTTAATCATATTCGATTTTTCATGATTTATTTTCTTGACCCAATATTCATATGTTTTAAGATTTTTTAAGGTTTAGGTCGTCTAATTAAAACTACTTCTCTCACCGACGTTTCCACATATATTTATCTCTTCTTCAGAGCTGCAACATATTTTTTACCATTAGCACTATTACGACTACAATTATGGTTATTGTTAAGTAATGTTTGAACAAAATTATAAAAAAAAATTTGAAACATTACAAATCAATTACCCAAATTGTAGTAGCAATAGTGCTAATTGATAATTGAAGTGATAAATATATGTGGAAACGTCAGCGAGAGAAGTAGTTTCAGTCATAAAACCTAAACCCTCAAAAATCTTGTAACAACATTCAACTGGCTTTATTCATTAACCTATCCGATGATAGCACCTGATATGTTATCATCAATTAATTAGAATTTTAACTTAAAAATCACCTAACTATATATTATTGTTAAGAAAAAAATATATAATTTGTAAACTTATAAGAAAATCGATAGAAAATATCTCATTATATAAAAAGTGTGTTGTTGGGTAAAATATCAGTTGGTAAAGGAATGCCTATAGCCTGCTTTGAGGACAAGAAAAGGCTGTTAAGGGAAAAGTTAAGACTGTTGTTAAAGTCAAAGTTGTTTTTAGAGTGATGAAACAAAGTTGTGTTCCCCTCAACTTGAGAAATAATTAACAACAATCAGACCCTTATGGTTAGAAAACATTCCAACTTGATGCCTCCAATAGAAGGATGGTTAAGCATACAAAAATACAAAGCACTTTTTTTTTAAAATAAGTATTTCATAAAAGTATTTTTTTTTATAGTTAAAATTTATATATTTAATATCAGAAAAACTTTAAACAACTTTAACCAATAGCTAGTTTAGGTATTTTGCCAAGGAATTTTTTAACGATTCTTGATGTAATTAAGCAGTAGTGTTATTTTGATGTAATACGAGCATACATTTTAATAAAAACTTTCTAATGGCTTTTATATTTTCAACACGTTTTCTTACCTTTAAAAATATGTCATTTATGTGTTTAATATTATATCAATATAGCATTCACAGCAGCAGCATGTGGGTGCACAAGCTTATAAAAACACGATTAATCTTTTTGGTGTTCCATGAACCTATTCAACAACCAGTTTTCAACAAATTACCCCTTTTCGGCAGGTGATTTTGAAAAAAACATGTTATTCATCAAAGGGGCAACATAATACAACTGTCATAACAATATCCACAACATAAATAAATAAAATTAGTGGAACAATAAACAGTATTAAAATGTTCCAAAGATATGAACATAAAAATTATTTTTATAAAAACTTCAACATCAGGCAGTAATAGTAAAACTCCATTTGAAGAGCTGAAATCTTTATAATGCTTTGAAAAATCTCAAAGGATCTTTACTTTTTTGAACTTAATAATAAGAAATAAGTTTCCTAAAGCGAAAATAATAGAATTCCTTTAATTTATTTTACTGAATTGTTAGCGTCCGAACAAAGCTGTATATCGAGTTAAAAACAATTAACAATTTCTATTTTACAATATGTCAAGTCCTGTTTACTGATTTATCGATAATAACCTTTAAAAATACATTTAAAAATAAATATTAGCATTTAATTATAAATTTAGTATCATGGACTGACGAGCTACTATATATTTGTATTCATGTATGTAATATGTAATTATAATAAGTCAGATTGTTTTATTCTCTGAGAATCTATGTTTGTATTTTTTCACAACTAATTAATCATTTATGAACTGATATTAATTTCAATTTGTTTTAATTGACAAATGTTGTTTCAGGTATTCATTAAACAAGAATGCATTATGGTCAACATGCTCCTTCCTTACTTGTAAGCAACCCAAAAATAATTCAATTTTAAGCTTCTATTTTCTCAGATATAAATAAATAAGTAACTTAGTTATTCTATATATATTAAAACGTTAGTAATTACATGTGCCACTTTGTCATAATATTGATGATAATTGGGCATATCTAATTGCATCAATTAAATTACAGCTACAATATAAAGGCATCATAATTACACATCATTATATTCTCTAATTAGCATTTAATAGAGCATAAGATAAATTATCTCTTTCATGTACATACTTTTACTTTTTATACCTAAAAATAGCACATTATACGAGGATGAGTTAATTATTTTTTTGAAAATTATACTTAATAAGAATGGGAATCATAATGCCTTTTTACAAATTTAGTACATGTTTTTTTTTAACGCAAAACCGATAACAATGAAATTTTTTTAACAAATTGAATGTAAGATTAGCAATTAATAAAATATATCCGATTGTTGCAAAGGGCAATCTATATAAATAAAAGAATGATTTTGTCTGTACACTGCTTAGAACTGACTCATTTCAAGTTTTCTTTACGTTTCATTCGTTGGAGAAACCGAATCCACCCTTAAAACATTTCTGTCGGTTTGTACGCAAAATTTTGTCACAAGTAAACTCAGCCACCATAAGACATATCAAGGTGAAACTTTGACAGTAGATTTGAGTATGTCTAACAAAACATAGGCTCTGAATAGATTGATAATTCAGTGCACAAGCGAAGTTATGGGTCTTTAAGCTGTATTTTGCTAACTTCATAGACATGTTTATTTTGAAAATACACAGGTGTGGCAAGTAGGTATTGTTAGTTGATTTTAATTTCATTTCAACATATGAATATATTGCGTATTTAACATCATTGAAAAGCTGTTTCCCAGAGTTGGGGATGTACTATCTATAAAGAATATATAGTTTTGTGAACGAAATATTCTGAGCCCTTAATATGAACGGGCAGGAAAAATCAACAAACAAGTTCTTACGCTATATCATGCCGAGGAAAGAACTTACAAGTCAGTAAAGAGAGTGATTAGTGATGAGAAAGCAGTTCATTATCCAACTGAATTTCTTGACTCTGAATTTCTTTCTCTTGGACAGCCCGCTCTTGAGTAAAACCTTAAAGTAGGAACACAAATCATGCTGCAATGTAGTAGCAGATACACATTTTATGTTACGAAACATGAATGACCCAAAACTGTGCAAGGGGACACGACTCTGTGTTCGTGAACAAATCTGAACAGGTCATCCCTCATAGAGGACATTAAGCATTAAGTATCGAGCCTGTACCTTCTTCAGGTACCCTTTAAACAATCGTAATGTAAATTCACTCGAATTAGTTAAAATGTAGTACTCCCAATGTAGAATCAGTCTTCATTTTGTGTTATCACAAAGGGTAATGTTCGGCCTTTATGTGTTCCTTTGTGGGACTGCTACTGCAACCTAACCTAACATATACTGTAATATTCCATGGAGCTTCTATTTTTTGGTCTTAAATTAACTTAGATCAGATATTACTGTTTTAATTATTATGTTTTGGTTGTTTTTATAAAAATTAAAAATGGTTTCAATTTAACTATTATGGTGGAGATAAAAGATGTTATTTAGCATATAATTAACACGGTAATTTAGTTTTTGAGTTATATGGATGGAGCCTATGATTCTTTATCATTATCGCTAGACTAAATGATTGGTGGGAACCGTTGTAATTTAGGATTAGTTTTCACAGAAAAGGACGGTGAAGTGTAGGTTAACAGAGGTAGCGTGCTTATCATTAGTATTGCTAATGTAGATTGGAATCTTGGCACATGACGCTAGATTTTTTATGTAGAATGTGGAAAATCTCGTGCTTGTAGTGAATGTAACCTGATAGTATCGAGCCTATACAATGTCATATGCTACATTTATAAACTTGAGTGAGATAAAAATTAGAGTTTATGTTGTAAAATCAAGTCAATAATTTGGTTGACTCATAACTAAAGTTCTAAATAACAAAATGTACCGTACTGTTGGAACATTACAGAAGAAAACCCGTGAATGTGTTCAGTAAGGAAAAGAAACACTAAGTCCATACATACAAAATGGATTTAATCACACAACGCGTTTAGTGTTCATCGTCAGGTTACATCTGATTCAATATGTTGTTGACTAATCAAGGAGTCAACAGACACTAAGTGTTTATAACGCGTTGTGTCATTAAATCCTTTTTGTTTGAGAAGACTTTGTGTTTCTTTTCCTCTTTAATCATAAATATATCGAAGCTACTTGTATTACTCTTACTACATATGCTTGTTACACAAGATATACGTAGTTGTATATTTCAAAATAAATATGTTAACAGGAAGAGAATTCTAAGGTAGTACAATCAGTTATTATGTGCTATTAATTCATTATAGGGTAAAAATCCAACAAACTAGTCTCCTCCATATATAGTCTAAAAAATGAGTTTCGAACACGTAGTGTTCCTCTTCAGGCAGAAAACCAAGCTGCAGAGTCCATTGTACAACTGTATATCAAACTTGTATTCATGGAGACAATTTTATTAGCTTTTTACCTAAAAATGAAAAAAAAAATAAATTAAGTTCATTGTAAAAAATAATATATTTCATAATAGGTGACTAAATTGGGTCTACAGGCCAATACAAGTAGAAATACTTTTGTTTGGTTTTTTAGAAAAGATAGGGTATCTAAGAAGTTGATTACATTCTATATTTGGTTTACCTCTTTCTGAAGCATGACTTGTTTGTCCCATACTTTCTAATGAACTCGAAATTCAATAAAACAACATAAATCAGTTTTTCTTGTCGCAAAACTCTCACTTCAGCATTGATTTGACAGCAGCAAGTTGTGTTATGCTATCGACGTCTTAGCTTCAGTATTAGTCTCATAAGAAGTATACAAGTAATGACATTTGTCAGGACTTATTTATCATAAGTAACCGAAGTAAGCTAATATTATTTTAATATACCAAATCATTAGAAAAATACATTTTATACGTTATGGTGACTCACAAATTCATTTTCTTTTATGTATTTTTAATTTTCAATTTAAAAATCATCCAAAAAGAAGCTTTCTTTTATAAAACAAATAAAAAAAAAACAGACTAAAATATCAGTTTAAGATAAATATTTCTGGAATCTGGACGTTATTTTACCTCTAAATATACAAAAACAGTGAACAGTAACTGAATAAAACCCTTCGTCTGAAAGAGTTAAATGACAGTTTCACTTCAGCTGCAGGAATAACAGCTCTTGTTTTTATAAAATTCATTTGATTGTAAAAGAACCTGGTATCCCAATAAATATCTTTCATGGATTTTATTATATACAATAGCTAAATAAAACATATAAAATTTGAATTTATCTAGTTTCCATGCAATAAGTGACTAATTCTTTAAATTAGCTACCTACATTTAAAAAATATTTTCAATGAATCAATAAAATTGGACAAATTCAAGCAAGCATTTCTTGCACTAAAATTTTAAAATAATTTTAATTAATTTAAAAATTAATTATAAAAGTATTAATAATTCAGAAATAATTAAAATCTTTCAGTTTCATTCAGTAAAAAGTATGGGACAAATATTTTAAATTATTTAAAATTTTAAATAATATTAGAATCTTCCTTAAAGTCAAAAATAAAATTGTTTCCTCAGATGAACTTATGACTCAGATTGCATGCATTTAATTATCTTCCCTGCCTTTATTACGTACTTTTGAGCGTTTACATATTTCAAACAATCACAGAAGTTTCGTCATTACAGATTTTGTATTTACAATACTAACTCTGGGAATATATGTTTTACTAATTTTCTATTTTAATTTACTCTCTGTATAAAATATAGAGAAATGAATGTATTACATTTGGGTTAAAATTTTGAAATTAAGTTTTCAACGGTACTACACTTTTAGAAGTTTCCCGAGTTGAATGCAAGGAATTTTACTTTGGTTAAATGTTTGTGTGTTTGTGTGTGTGTGTGTGTGTGTGTGTGTGTTTATTTGTGTGTGTGTTTCCTCACGAGCAGCACCCCTGCCGTTAGTCAGTTTATCTGGCGTTCATCCCATTAGTCCATTACATGTTTAATGCTTACAAGTTAGCAATGTTTTTAATCTTATTCTATTTGTGATATATATATATTTAACATATATTTAAAAATTATTTAAAACATTTGTAAAAATTATGCATGCACTATTTTATAACACGTGGATATATTTTCAGTATCAATGTTACATTTATGTTGTTATTTATTTAGCAGGGCTTACGACTAGCTGCATAATAATTTTGCTGTTAATAATACCATTCATTGATACTATGAACATTCTATTAATTCTATTTACAATATTTAATATATCATTAATTGGAGTATGTACGAAGTTTTGAAATATTTTAGTATTATCCTGGCTTAGTAAGTGTGCCTTCAGTGGTGGGCATTGTTTCCCTCTGAGTAGCTTAGTCTGTCTTTCTAGTAGAAGGTGTTCGAATATTAGATGGTTTACAGTTATCTGGTGTCACCCGGGTAGTCACACCTACTGCTAAACCAGTGCTGATACGTCCTGATCTTGTCATCTTTATGCTCAAAATTACACAGCTGCCATATTATTAGTAAGTTTTTCAGTGTCGTGCAATTTTTTCACTTATTATTTGTACATTGTTTTATTCTTCCACTGATGTTTTCTTGTTTCTGCTCCTTTTTTTAGAATGAAACTATCAACTATATCCTATCAGGCTTATATTCTTCCTGTCTGATTCTTTTACTACCTGGTCCGTCCCATTGTTTCCTTGAATGCCGTTGTGAAACTTTACTCTTGTAAAAATAATGTTAACTCAATTTGAGAGGCTTCTTAATTAACAGTGTATTTTTTGTGTTATTGGTTGATAATTCTTACTGCCTTTTAGAAGACTTATGTTGATTCTTTTGTCTCTGTCAATTCCTGTTGTTAATTTATCGTTGTTTGTTCATCACACTTAAATCTGATAGCTTTCATGATTGCTACAATTCTGCACCATTGTTTGAGCATTCTGCAACAAGTCAAAATTGGTTTTCATTGATTTAATTATTATTTTCATATATAACAGGTAGTATCCGATGTTATGTTCACCGTTACTGCCATCTGTTTATATTTGTTAGTAGTATGGATTTATAATTGTCACATAACTTGTTAGTTATTGTCATGTAGAGCCAAAGTTTGGGTTTAACTGATTTTTAAAAAGCCATCCAGTCTAGTGGAGTATTTCCACCACTACGTCTACCAATAAAATTGAATTGATTCTGCATAGTTCTTCAATTTTAATATATATTAGTATGAGTCCTGTAATACTGCTTCAAGCTTGGTTTGAGATGATTCTGCAGAATTTTATTAATCATATAACGATGATATTTTTTTTAACCATTAAACCAAAGAGGTGTGTATATGTGTGTGCATCTCTGATGGTGTAAACTGTCTCAGAAGATATTCCAGAAACTATAAGAGCTATAATCACCAACTTTCCCATTTAAGTTCCTGCTATCCTTGAAAAAAATCAGCCAGCTCAGTGCGAAAATCTAGTCTTTTTTAGCGGTACTTTTTACGCCAGAAAAAATTGATTTAAGAAAGGACAAATGTCCAGAAAGGGATGTTTGGGGAAACAAAGGAGTACAGTAAGATAGAGTAAAAAACTATCCGATAGCTATCAACCCTCTCAGAAGAGGCTATTGCCCTCGTAAAGAAAGTACCAAGTTTGAAGAGACCGTTACTAATGTTTATAATATTTGATCTATTAAATGTAATTAGAGACGATTCAATAATATTTCTTAACAACATCGATTTTTCATAGGTAATCAATTTAGGTCCTGTCCAATCAATATGATGATTTGCATTGTTTATATGCAAAAATAAAGTGCTACTTTTTTTCTGTCTACTTACATTGTATTGGTGTTAATTTACACGTGCCTTTTTTCTTATTTCTTATTTTGTTTTGGTCTTTACATCTATATAAAGGTAATAAAAAGTAATAAAGTCGTTAAGCTTGAAAATGTAGAAAAATACATAATAATATATTTGATTCGTCGGAAAGTGAAAGAAATAGGGAAAGAAAAATTGTTGGAAAAATATTTAATACCTAAAGCATCAACCGAACTACCCTGATAGAACTATGCTATCGTTTATAGTAATGCAAAATAAAGTTTAGTGCCGTCTCTCAAGGGATTTTTAATAATACAATAACGCCATATGGCATGCTGTTATTGATAGACCACTATGAAAAGCAATATCACATTCTCTAGAGGAATTTTTTTCTTTTCTCTTAAAATATTCTAGCATGTGAGATATCAATTTCTCTGGTAACCACTTATTTATTTTTCAATAAACAAATAATTCTATTGCATTTTCATATCTTTTATGAAATAACACATGAAAAATTAAATATCCACTACTAGTTGTTATCAATTCTTACTGTAGTACAGTCTACTATTTGAAAGTCAGTTCTTCATTACATTATAGTTTAGCAAAAAAAAATTAAAATATTCTTAAATGCAAAGTATTAAGGTCTTGTTTAACAGCTATAAAATGGACACTAGAGAACATTTTTTATAAGCGTGGCACGCCAAGATAATTGACAGCTATGATGGGTATCAGCAGCCACAGAATGTCCATGGCCAACTCCAGCACATTACTACCTTTAAGTTTGGCCATCACTTTCTAGTTTTCTTTAAGAGATAGATTCTTCAAAAATGCAGTTTTACTCTAAATAGACTAAAAATGACTTTTCAAAGTCATGAAAAGTCTAAAAAAATAGGCTTTTAACTAGAGGACTAGTTACTCCTCTTCTGAGTAAAGAGCTGTTTCATACCAATTTTTGTCTACGTTGCCTGATGTTTTACTAGACTGTGCTTCATTCATTGGTGACATTAAGAAAGATGATAGCTTTTCTTACGCAGATTAAGTTTAGTACTTTTTTCAAGCAGTTGATTGATTAACATCAGTTTTTTTTTGCAATGTTTCAAAGTTACCCATTTATTTATAAAAATATTAGACGATTTTTCTTTAAAAATCATCTGAACTATTAGAAAACATACTGTAAAATAATTGTACACTAGCAGAAAAACGTATAATGCAAAAATATTTGACAGACTAGGGTCTACTACTTGCTGCTGAGTAAAGTAAAGGCTTGTTTTACGCAAGCCCTTTTGTGATCTGCCAGAAGTCACTTCATTTCAGGGAAAGTGTCCTGGTGGCTTTGCATTGACATAACAGATAGGTGTAAGAGAATCATTTGTCTGCCCTACTTGTGCAGCTGCCATGTTTATATATAACAGGGAAACACTTACAGTCTAGATTTTTCATAGACGAGTTGTCACAACAAGATTAAGCAAGTAAACATGAGATGACAGAATGTGTTTCAGCATTGCCATCGATGTGCTTGGTATTAGCCCAAAAGTCAACACTGATATCAACTAGTTTATTTTAAACATTTCCTGTACTTTTTTTTACGGTTGTTTACTTTGTTCAAATGCACCATATACAGAAAAATATGTACGCAAAGTCATGAACCCCTTCACTCTTTTATTTTACGAGCTCTAATTTTATGTTAAAGATCTCTGTTTGCCTTTTATCTGTTTAAAAATATGATATCATAAAAACAAAAATTCTGCTCTAGTCACACAACAAAAAACTCAAAATTATACAGAACATATCCAAAATAGAGGCTAACAGATACTACATCGATATTTTGAAATGCAGTTTGTCAGGATTAGAAGGAAATATAAAGAGGAAAATAAGTGTTCAGTCTGGTGTGTCAAAGAACATTCTGACATATACTCTTGACTCCAAACTGTCACAGTTAATACATTTCGTTTCTATTACCTATTCATCTAAACTTCATCTGATTTCTCCACTTGTATGGAGAAAACCTTACGTTTTGTTATCACTGTTGTTACAGAATATTACATTAAGATATTTTTCTTGTTCTGATATATATGTTGAATTTGTTTTGATTTAAATATTTCAATTAAAACAAAAAAAGCACAGGAAAACAACAACAAAAGTCACTTTCATATTTTAACCCTGTAATCATCAGCAGAAGAAAATTAGTTCTGCTCGGCTGAAAAATATTAGTAGCTTCATTGATTCATTCTTGTATGCTATATTTTTCTCTTTAACACCGTTTTTCGTGTTTTTTTTTTGTAAAAAACAACTTTTTTACTGCGAAATCTTGAAAACTTTTGTTCTTTTTATCGTTTGATAAGTTATAATTGCAGACTGTTTCATATGTATATATGTCAATGTTCAAACCAGAATAAGAAATGAGAAAAAAAAAGACTAAGCCCTTTCAACCGTAACAAGCGGTCTTCGTCAGAGTCAAAAACCCTTATCTCATTTCTTATTGTGGTTTGAACATTGACTGTTTTATCACGTGTTTATTGTGAAACCTTGTTTTATATATACATAATTACTAAGCAGTCCATACCGGATAGATAAATAACTGAAAAAAACAACACATAAAGAACGAGAACACTTACTGGATCAATATTTTGAACAAAAGTTTGTCATCAGGAAGAGGGTAGAATGGAAGAAGAAGAGGTACGTGTGATCAAGACTGTGGGTGAAAGACGACTTATCGGTGTTTGAACGCACGTGGCTCCTCTTTTTCCCTTCTACTCTCTTCCTGATGACTAACTTCGGTTCGAATTATTGATCCAGTAAGTGTTCTCGTTTTTTATGTGTTGCTTTTTTCAGTTATATATAACTGTAATATATATATAATGTTATTATGTAACGTAATATATATATATAAAGATTTTACATAAATACGTGAAATAACAATAAATGATCAAACCACAATATGAAATGGGAAAACAAGACTGCGGTTGATCTTTCAACCGTAACAAGCGGTCTTCGTCAGAGTTGTTCGTAAATTGGAGCAGACTAGCTTTAAAGTCATTAACGCAGAGGCTGCTGTGTACATTAATGATATATATATATATATATATATATTTATTATAGTAAACTAATATATAATTATATATATATATTAACTAAAATCGATTCAGAAGGACTCATTCCAACTTAAAATAAACTTAATTCATAGGAAGACACATATCAATTAGGACTCACTTTTTGATACTTCAACAGCTATAATGGTCAAAATATTGAAAAGTGAGTCCTAATTGTTAAGTTTCTTTCTATGTGTCACAGTTTATTTATGATATATATTTATAAAGAAGAGGGAGAGCTTCATTGACTAACTATATTGTGCCAATGAATTACTTCATTAATGTACTTAAAAGAAATATGTGGAATATTTTAATTTAAGTTGTAAACAAAAATATAAACTGAGTTTGCCAAATAACTTCTGTTATGGCTGAGTGGCGCGAAGTGTATAGCTGTGTTCATTTGCATGTTTGTTTAACATCACAGTTGACTGAAGTGATCTCAAGTTGGCTAGTTGCCTGTAAAATGTTTCACCAATAACTATTTTCATTGAATTTTTCCCATTTTTTGTCCCAATAAAAAAAGAATTTGACAACGAAAAAATCGTTAAAATTGTTTGTATATAGCTGGCTCTATTGCTATCTTTTTTTATTATATTTTAGAATATGAGGTTTTTTTTTATGATTGATGCTTTTATTTGAAAACATTTTAATATGTTTTTAAAGATAAGTTGTTTAGGTTGCCAATTCATTTTCTATTTTTGAAGTGGCCTGAGAAGTTACTTACTTAGTCACTTAGTACTTAGTCAAACAGATGGTTTGAGTTAGCACAAAGTAGGTGATATGGAGTTGACCATTGTCACGTATATTCGTGCCTCTACTGGCATATGGTAAAAAGATCATACTGTGTGGTTCATCTACACAAAAAGTGTGGGAATTGGAAAATAAACAGTACTAAATGTGAGGAGTTCATGATTTTTTTTTTTTTTTTTTAGGAGTTGATAACTGCAGTAGCTAGATTTACTCAAACCTTTTGTTAGTTTAAGTAATAAAATAACCCTTAAGTTTTTGTATTACATTAGTTGCGTTATTTTTTATGATCGATGTCAAAATAATTGTATAAGTACAGGTTAAAATAATACTACAATTGAAATATTTATAAAAAGAGAAATCACAACTGTTATTTTTTTAATAAAAACTCCTGCTAAAGGACAACAAACGTTTCACAGTAAACTATAGACACGGAGTAAAGATAAGAACACACAGTCTCTAATTTTTGGTTGAACCGTCATCAGGAGAGTAGAGATAGGGATACCAAGGGCACTTTCGTCTTCTCACCGTTCAACTTCCCTTCCTAAGAACAACCGTTAAAAAGATCACAATATGGAATCTGGGTTCTAGTATCTGTTTTTCATTCGGCTTTATCAAAGTTTTCAATGTTTTGCACTCCAATTTAATAAAAACTCTCATTTTTGCTATCTAGGGCGGTAAGAATGATTGGTATCGTTCAATCGAGTGGAATGTGGTATGTATGTGACTTTCACATTATTCCTTTCAACAAAGGATTTTTTCTTGCGCCTTTTTTTAGGCAAGTTTTCTGTTAGTCTCAAGCCTCCAATTTTGTAGCCACTAGTGTTTCCGATAGAACTTCATGAGTGCCGATATTTAGAGAGCATCTGTTAAGATCTATAAGGTGTCCCCCGACACCTTTCCTTAGACACCTTTCTAAGGTAAAAAATATTCGAAGCACTAAGAAAACTGTTTATTGAGAGAGTAACATTTCATAGCAATAACACAGCAAGGTATGATTCAATAAATATGCTTAAAAGAGTGGTATTTCATTATACTGGACAAATTTGAAGAATGAAGCGTTTAAATTCCACAATTGAAATGTATATAAAAGTGAAATCACATTTGATTTTTTTTTAATAAAACCTACGGCTTATCCTATTCTATCTCTCATCTTTCGCAGTAAGAATGGTGCGAAAGTGAAGCCTGAAGTATGAAATGTAGTATGTATGTGGCCTTGCATTGACGTTGCAAACTATATTCACTAACATTCTATAAGTGGCGACATGCAGTGCACCTTTAGAGATCTACAGTAAAAATCTTCTGAAGTAACACTGTATCGCTTAATTGCTAAAAATGGAAACCTAACAAAAATTAAGGAGTTTTGTAATTAGTTGCACAACTAATGAGAATATATATTTAGGAGTTCTATACATTTCATTGTATCCTCTCCGAAAAAATGTATTTAACTTATTCACGATATTTTCCCTTTTTCCTGATGTTTCTAACTCATAGTTGTTTATATTTTTTCATAATAAATGGTAATTGTGCGAATAAGTTGATTTATGTTCAGAGGATAGTATCGTTTTTCAAAATTTGTATTTATTAAATTATTTCTTACAAATAATCCATTTGTTGATGTGTAGAGAAGTTTCCTTCTATTTTTAAAATTCTTTTTGAAAAACAAAAAGAAGGTAGGCAAGGCACTTGACTTGAAAGGTTGTTATTCTATTAAAATGTATACCTTAAGTGTCATTAGTTTGTTATGCTGCACGCTGAAATACCAGTCGACAACTTCCTTTTGAATAATATATATCCCCACAGCGGCACTGTACGAGTATATCTTAAGCCTAGTCTGTACTTCAACTTCAACATCGTCCTATTTCTCAGACTTTTTTCGCAATCTTTTACATTTTAAGGCATCGTATTCCGTTCACAATGATCTCTGTTAATTCTTAAACATTATTTTTAGTTGACAGTCTAAGAGATTAGTCTGCAAGTTATTCTATAATTCATATTTGTAATTCATTTAAATTCTAACAAAATAATGATATATGACACTTTTCATTGACAGTATTTTTTACTATATTATTAAACTATATACTATACATACTATATACAATACTATATTTATTATATTACTATATTATTTGCTATATTTTATATGTAATGACTGTAGTTTGATAGGAATGAAAATAAAGCTTAATTTCACATATTATGTATTCGTACATATAAAAAAAAAATGCTAACTGAAATAAACAGCAGATATAAAATTATTGAAATTAGAAAGGAGGTTAATTGGCGTTATTGCATGAAAAAAGAATGTAACTATAATTAAATTCCAATATATATTTAAATAACTAACTGATAAAACGATAAATAAAGAAATAGAAATTGCAAATTAATAGTCACTATAACAAATAAGTTACGTAAATACTAAACAAAATATGTGGTTTGTTTCTATTTGGTGCAACTCTATTAGCGAAACACCATTAGATCATTGTTGTTGTTGATTGAGGACATCATTTACATCCCAAACATGTTACCGATTGAGGGTCTTTTCGCCTGACCTGAAAACGACAAAATCAATATTTATTGTATATTTGGAATCGAACATATACACTGAAGTTAAGTTTACCTATGTTAAGGTTTCTGTTAGAAATAGAACAAATCGTCATACCTTGTATATTGCTATTGATTATAAGTTTATCTTGAAATTTTTCTTAACCATTAAAGAAGCATCCGTATAGGTTAAACTAAACAATAGTCTGGTATAAGGCATTTTTATACTATTTCAAGAGGTTTGTACAAAAATTATAACATTTAATTGAAAAAAAGAAGATATTGTGTTAAGTTGAAGATATATACAAGTACTAAGAAGGATGTCGAGTCGTCTTGCGGTTATTGTTCAAAGTGTTGGGTATAGGTGCCTGGGGAAATCAAGGAGAACAGCTCCACCTCATTCTTTCTGACGTTTTAGTCGATATTCTTGGGATAACTTTTACTCTAAGTAAATATTCCATTAACGATAATTATTAACTTCTTTAACTTTTTTTTTTATATCCTCTGAATGGCGTGCAAAAGATATGAAAAATATAAGATAACAGTTTTTTTCACAGGTTTAAACATAAATAAGGAACTCATTTTTTTTTAATCAATAATTGAGTGGTATTTACTCATACTGGGGTAAATAGTTAAATCAAAGTATCCAGACATAAAAAAGAAGGTTTTTTTATTCTACGCGTTTCGAACATTTCGTGTTCATCGTCAGGTAAAACTTCTACAATACAAATTACAAGTTAAAGTTACAAAAACAAAAGAAATTTTATACAATAAAATGAAAAAATGAACCTAGCAGAGTCGACTGTTCTACTGATGAATTTAGATCATGTTAACTACCTCTTTCACTCCACCCAATCTAACTGACATGACCTAAGTTCCTCAGTTGGACACTCGACTCTGGTCGGTCCTCTACACCTTCATTTGAGTATGCCATTCTATCTTCATTTTATTCTATACAATTCCTATTGTTTTTGTACTTTGAACTTGTAATTTTTATTGTAGAAGTTTACCTGATGAAGAACACAAAATTTTTGAAACGCGTACAATAAAAAACATTCTTTTTTATGTGTGAAGACTTTTTTTCATCCATTTACCCCAGTATGAAAAATAAGCAAATAATGAAATAAAAAATTTTGAATTAAAAGAAATAGGATTACAATTTGTGTTATATTCTTGAGGTCATTTTTTTCCACCCTAATACAGTAACCCTGCATCGGGACCGTATATTTACCTGTGTTCCATTATAAATTCCACATTTATCGTAAACCTGAATATCTTATTGACTCATTGAGAATATATCTGATTTTAACTTTGCCTATAACGTCAAGTAATTTTTGTACACACTTATATTAAGAGTAAGTTGACGACATTACATGCTGTACCACGGAATATTTAATCACTTATTTTTTTATGTTTGATATAAAAATTAAAATTGTTTATAAAATATTTATTCAATAAATACCTTTTTGAACTCGTTTAATATCAATTTGTTGAATTCAACTTTATCAAAGGTAAAATAAATGTCTTCGAAATTTTTTTGATTATGAAATGTTATCAATTTTGAGTTCTATGTGCTGCAAACAAGGGCATTTTGATAAAATTAACAAAATGACAGTATGTAGGGTATACAAGTATACAATGTGGGTAATATGTTTATGTATCGGTTATATTACTAAAATTGTGTTCATTAGAACTATGCTATTGACAATTTTATATTTACAATCATGTAATAGTCTTAACCACCAGAACTGGTTAGTTGAAACCAAAAAAGATGATTGTAATTTGAAAAATTACATAAGAAAAACATTTCAAGAAATCAATACCCAAAAAAATAATTGTACAAAAATGTTTGACGAAGCTTATTGGACAGACTAAAAAACTGTAGAAATTGTGATGAAAAACATTTGAACAGCTGCCTTAATAAAATTTTAAGTATTTGTATTATTTTTAACGATAAAAATTAATTTTATTTTTTAGTAAATATAGAATTGAAAAAAGATAATAAATACACTAATACAAGTATGAACTGTACTAATTAGATCGGTATTCTTTTATAGGTTTCGATTTGGTTTTTAGAAAATATAGAATTTCAAAAGAAGTAAGAATATACTAATATAATATTAGCTATACAAATTAGCTAGCATAAAGGTTTACACTAATATATTTAGACTATACTAATTAAAAAAGACGTCATACAAGTATTATACTATACTAATTAGACTAGTATTTTAATAAGTATACTAATAGTAGAATTTATTAACTATAATTCAATATGAAATAAAATTAATGGAATTGTTATACTAATAGCTGTTATTTAATAGCAATTGACTAGTGTCAATTAGTAGCAGTATCTACACAGATGCATTGTCATTAGCATTATTCAGTGTTACTGAGATATAAAGATAAACAAATTCTAAGTCTTCAGAACTGTCATTTTTTTAAAATATTTAGAATTTTAACGCTGATTATCAATTTTTCTGTTTGTTTTTTGGTAGACTTATAATAAAAGAATTAATTTTTACATTTTTTTCATGCAATATATATATATATATATTTCTTTAAATAGATTATACCAACTTGAGTTGAAAATTCGTTGTTACATATAAAAAAAGGAGGAAATAAAATGAAGTACCTAAGGAATGCTATTGGAGGGATTTAAAGAAGGATTCATTTGAATAAAACATGAAATGTAAAACAAGGCAGGATTGTGATCGTTGACGGCTTGTAGCAGCCGAGGCTCTGCTATATCTCTTTAGCTGATTTTACATTTATCCCTCCTCTCATCCTCCGGCCTTCAACTCTACACCTTTCCTTGACTAAAATATAATTGTAAATTTCAAACTTATGGGTTCCAACTAACTAAAAAAGAAAAAAAAAGAAGACTGTAGCCGTTATTCAAATATCTTGTAGCTAAATATGTTTTCTTTTGAGTATCCGAATGATGAATTTTTGATAGCAACAGAAGAAACAAGATTTTTAATAATATATAAGAAATCCAGTTCATAGAAAATGTAAGCAAAACAAAAAATTCATTCGGATAAAATAAAAAAAGTTATTGGACACGACAGTTTCCTTGTAAAATTTTCTGCAACAAATTTTTATAAGTAGTATATTTTGGTGATATAGGTTAGATTAGGCTGCAGTGGCCGTCCCACTAGAGAACACACATGTGGCGATAGATTGGACATATGTGATACAAATGTTGCCTAACTCAAGTTCGTACTTAAGTTATATTGGCCGTACGATATATTGGTGAAAAACAATTGAGTGCATTGCTAGACTATGCATATCCGTATACATCAATATTCAGAGATAGTTAGTTCACATAGTGACTGCTCCACAACTAGAGAAGGCATGTATTCCACATACTTACGGCTCCATAACGAGAGAAGACAGTTAATTCCACATAGTGACTGCTCCACAACTATAGAAGACAATTAATTCTACATAGTGACTGCCCCACAACTATAGAAGACAGTTAATTCTACATAGTGGCTGCTCCACAACTATAGGAGACAATTATTCCACATAGTGGCTGCTTCACAACTATAAAAGACAGTTAATTCTACATAGTGGCTGCTCCACAACTATAGAAGACAATTAATTCCACATAGTGACTGCTCCACAACTAGAGAAGACAATTAATTCTACATAGTGACTGCCCCACAACTATAGAAGACAGTAAATTCTACATAGTGACTGCTCCAAAACTAGAGAAGACACAGAAATATTAACATTGTTCTTCTTTTTACTCAAAATTCATGTCTTTACATATCTTTTTATAATTTGAAAATTCCAAAACTTCATAGAGGACTTTAATTTATTACTTGTACTACCTTAGAGTCTGTAGTGTTTGCTGCAATTCTTTGACAGTTCTAGAAACTGAAACATCAAAATCCTTATTATGTAGACTTTTGTATCACAAAAACTTCAACATGATTCTTTTTTTATCAAAACTCACATTTGTCATGCAATTTCTATAAAATATGAAATATATTACATGTTTCTGATTATTCAGCACATTATTGTTATTATATTAAATATCAAAAAGAAATAAAATGAATAAAATTACAAACCTGATGCTTTTAAATGGATTTATTTTCACTTTGAAGAAACTTTATGTAGTCACTGAATACTGATTTTAAAGTTTGATGCTAGTGAAAGATTTAAACGATGGGGAGATTGTGGTCTTGAATATTAAGTAGAATAAACTAGTAAACAGGTTAGAAATAATTTTCACCTTAGAAGAACAGTCATTGGATGATTTTCATTCTTTTCAATCCAATTCCTTAAAATATCACTGCATTTCCCTCTGACTGCAATTTGACCCCTATTCTAAAAATCTTATGAATTTTAAATTTTTCATAGAAATTACTTTCCAATAAGTAAAGGACAGTGATCGTCAAAAAATTCGATTCCGAGATTTTGACGGAATTACAAGTTTTGAGGTCCTCAAAGTCGTTTTATGAAGTTTTTTTCGATGACGTTTGTTTGTATGTGTGTGTGTGTGTGTGTGTGGTGTGTGTGTGTGTATGTGTGTGTGTGCGTGTATACACTTCAAAATTGGAAAGCTTGTATAAACGCGACGGTCCAGAATCTTTGATGGATCAATTTGATATTTTATACAAAAATTAGCCTGATATTATAGATGAACCCTGATTGTTTGGGAGTAATTATACATGATGGGGAAGTCACTTTTTCCTGCTTATGTTACCAAGTTAAAGTCACAATTTCAAAATCTAGCACTTCCACTAGAGGCGCTTTCATAGATAAGAGATTATCATGTCATAATACTCCAAAATATGATGACATTTAAGTTAAAGCGCATTTCGGTGTTCAAGGAAACCAATGAACAAAAATGTGGAACCAAAGGTAACTAGTGAAGATGATACAGCTGTTATCTCTTATGAAATTGTTCAAAGTCCTATGTCCTTTAACTGCTAAAGTTAAAAAATGTAAAAAACCGAAATCATAATGAAACTTTATTTTCTCACAAATAGTATCAAAAATGAAGAAGAGGACACCTCGTGCATATATATATAAAATGAAAGGTCCGTGTGGACAATAAACGCTTTAACACAGAGAAAAGAACACAGAAAGACACTACAGAACTCACTTCGATATTTCGACATCCGTCGTCATCGGGAAGAAGTGCGAAGTACTCGCGTTGAGAAGCAAACTGGTACTGTAGCAGTTTTACTTCTCAACGCGAGTACTTCGCACTTCTTCCCGATGACGACGGATGTCGAAATATCGAAGTGAGTTCTGTAGTGTCTTTCTGTGTTCTTTTCTCTGTGTTAAAGTATATATATATATATATATATATATATATATATAAAGAAAAGGTACTTAACTACCACTGCAAAAATAAAGCTTAAGTTAAGCGACTTAAAATCAGGGACTTTACAACTTGTTTGGTGAAGCAGATATCAAAACTGTTATCATATCATATGAAAATGAAATAACGACGAGATAAGAGCTGTGTTAATCAAACAAATAATTACCCAAGGGGAAAATGGGAAACTTGTTGCTCATGAAGAAAATAAATTAATGATTTTGTAAATTCAATGACATTTTAAAAAAACATGCCTTATTCTTTAGGGTGTCTGTTCAATATACCCGTAGTTCATAATTACATGTTATATATTTTTAAATCCTTTACAATTAAAAAAATAATGTTTGAGCAGTATTTATTGTTGAAAATGATCATTTCAATTGTAAAATTACAACCATTATATGGTATAGATATCATATTATATAATATTACAACCATATGTTGTAATTATATTATATACTTATAAAATCTATCGTGTGCTTACATTGTCATTTTTAGATTATTTATATGTAAAAACTTGTATATTTTCAAAATATAAATGTCTGTGTAGCTAGTGAAACATGGCTTAGAAGTTCATAACTTCACTTCTACGTTGAATTTCCAATACAAACTACGTTGAAATGAGTCAGTTCTAAGCAATGTGAGGAGAAAACATTTCTTTTATTTATATATATTTATCTTTAATTTATGACTTAGTATTAAACTTCAAGATAGATTTATGTTGATAAAAATTATTTAATAGCTACTTTCTAAAAAAAAAAGAAAAACTCGGAAATTATTAACTACATTTTCAAAGAAAAAGACGAGAATGAAATATATGAATAATGGTTTAACCATTATATCTTCATGAAGTAAAGCCTTGGGAGGGAATCTTGTGTTCTTTTAGAGGGTGGTAATGGAATGTGACTTAGGGGATGGAAGACGGAATCTTGAAAGAGATAGAAGGGAGGGCAGATAAATGTGATGAGGGTTGACTGTAAACACAAGGACAAGGGAGGAAAAAGGTTTGGGCCGACACGAGGACATAGCATAGAAACATTTAGATAATGATAAGACGACGAAGGACCTATATTATTCTGAACACGTCTTTTCCTGTTAATATCCACTATATTAGGTAGAAAGAGAGGTCTTGGGTATATTTTCCAACGAAACCGTCAGCCAACACTCGAGTTCTACGTCTCCTGAATTAAATTCCACCCACCTCGTCCAAGACCTATATTTCTTTCGTTGGAGGGAAAAATGTGTCCCCCTCTTCCTCCATCTTCTTGCATTACACAGCAAACATATTTCACTAGGGTAATTTATAAAATAGGGATAATGCTGCCCGAAGCCAAGCATGCTTCATCTCTAATGAATATTACGTCAATAATTCAGAGTTCTTGCCCCGGAGCATTATGCAAATGACATCCAACTTACATTTCTTGGTCCATTTATTTATACTATTTCCCATTGGAAAAAAAAATTTATTTTCTCAGGTGTGTTAAGAAATTTTTAAGGCAAAGACAATTTATGATATTCACTTCCTTGCAGAGATTGCGTAGAAAACTGAATGAAATGTAAATCATCTACTGCCGTCATGAGTCGAGCGGAATTCATGAAAACTCCTTTTGAACAATTTCAAACAGTCCCTTAAATAGCAAAAATAATATACTAACGAAATATATTAATATCAAATGTTGTAACAACAATTTATAATTTCACCATCCCCAAAGTGGTTCACTTTTTATACAGGGTAGAATTCAGGATGGACTACGACTTATTTACAATAAAGTCTTACTTTATTATCAGCATTGTATATTCTTGTACAATACTGATAGGTACAAGATAAGATTTGAAGCCGATCGCGTTTTACTTTTACAATAAAGTTATAACAAAATTACTACTTAATAGTATTTGTGATTGAAAGAAGTTATAAAAAATAATAGATTTATTAATTCACTTATTCTTATTTATTATTATTAATGATTTAGTAATATTTAATGGAGGAATAATAAATTATTTAATAATAATCTTTAAATGAAATTATTAATATTTCTTTAACTAGTATTTATTAATTATTATTCTTAGTGTAATCTTTAGTTTAACATATTTTTCCATTTTTTATAACATCAAAAATATGTTCTTTTAAATATAAAGATAGCAATTGATAACAACAGAAATTGTGACAAACAACAATAACGTTTTATTTAAATACAAGCTTAGTGTTAGTACCACGAGGTTACTAATAATAGCAACTAATAATAGTAATCATAATAGCAACATCATTGCTATTATGAGATTTTGTCATATTTCGTGAATCGGTGTCGTAGTCGCTCGACCGGTTTCGCACTTCGTTCAAGTCTCGTTTGAAAATGTACATCTGTAAGTTGGTTACAGCACCAACTCGGAGGAATAACAGATTTTTATAAAATACTAAACAACCCGTGACCCTTTGTGTCACTAAGAAATTATAGCAATAGGTATTGAATAAATTCACTGAACATGATAGACAGGGATAATATTAATCGTTGTTTCTTGTTATTAAGGCACGGAAACATATTCTTATAGAATCTTATCTCAAGCATTGGATATAGTATTCTAAACATGATTCAAGAAATATACACAGTAAGTATATTTAGCAAAATAAAAATCATTTAAAGTAAAAAAAATTATTTATTTTATCATGTAAATAAATAAAACATCAATTCAAGTTATATACAAATCAAATTCATTCAAAACAAACAAAACTTTTATTAAAATATTCGATTTATTTACCCTACTTAAAATAGCATTAATGAAAGGAATGTGTCATTATAATATCACCTTAGAACATTCGTATTTTATCTGACAGTTGTGTTCAAGTTTGTTTCTAAAATTATTCATTTTAAACCTCTAATGTAGTAGAGTTTAATATATATTTATTACATTTATTTATAATACATTTGCACCACTGTCATCGGCGAGCACGCAAGCGGCTGGCTACCCTGGCTCCATGCCTTTACTTTATTACCATTTTTTATTCAAATTTTAAATTTAAAATTTTTTTGTTACATTTATTTTTAATATATTTGTGCTACTGTCATCGGTTAATACGCAAACCGCTGGGCTACCCTGCGGTAGGTGTTAGTTTATTACCTGTGTTTAAATTAAACAAAATTATTTTGTTACATTTATATATATTTACATTTACACTACTGTCATCGGTGAGCATGCAAGACACATGCTATCCTGGCTCCAATTTAGGAATATAGTGATAATTTCTTTTTTTATTTAACATTATTCAGGTAATAAATAATATATATTTAACTTCAGGCCTCTATCTCCACGGAAAATGGGTAAACAAACAAACATACAAACAAACGCACGAGCTTTACATAAAGAGACGAACATTTTGTTTCTTCTTCTGACTCAGGATGCTTATGATAGTTTTCGACGACAGAATAGTCTCCCTTATACTGACATTGTGGCAGAGTATGTATAATGGATTATTTATGATAAAAATCATGTTTATTTAACACGAATGGATTCAAATGTCAAACCAAAAATAACAATTATTGTACACAAATAAACAAATTATTATAAATGTTTGTTTCAATAACAGAGTAATTTATTAGAGTCAAAAGAAATAGGCATGTCAAAGGCAATAATACACTGATTCCAATTAGGTTTCTGAATCAAGCGCACTGGGCTTGTATCCAAATAACTTCTTGGATGGGTGACACCATATGTAGTTGGCACTCTCGGTAGTGTAGCTTACTTATGGTTCATTTAAACTGTACCAGAACAAAATAAGCCACAAGTACACCTGTTAGATAGCAGAAAATCGCGCGATTCCTGAAACGGCAGGAGTTAGATAAAAAAACAAGTTCAATACTTGTGCAGACTGTCAGTGTGGTATGTACTCATGATGTTTATATTAATTAATTCATGTTTACATCTAAGAAAAAAACGATACATATATATGAACTTTCAGAACATACGAATGAATTATTTGAAATTTAATACAATATATGAATATTTAATTCCACTATTGAACAAGGGAAATAATATGAAAATTGACGTAATTAAACGCGAACCTGAATAAAACGTCATAACATAATGAGCCATACACTAATTTAGAAGTACCACAGATTGTTGTTTTAATTACCTACACTGTTTATAAATTTATCGCAAAATGGACCTAGGAAGGACTGAGGGTGGTCAAGGAGTGTTGGTAGTGGTGGTACTTCAAAAAAATGTAGGAAGTATTAGCAGGTTTATTTACCTAACTGTACCGGGAACATATGGCTATTTGCAAGAGAAAACAGATCTTTCAAATTATACAAAAAACCGAAGAAATTTCGGACAACTCGGTATTTGTTCGTTGAGACATATTGAGAAATTCATTCTAAAGAATTTTTTTTTATTTTAAATGCTTCTAAGCCAGTTTTTTCACGAAACTTATTATTAATATGTAAAATTTGTTAATCGATATTTGGGTCAAAACTTGGTTGTTTAATATGAGGTATTAGGCAAAGTGAGAAACGAAATTATTACTATTTTTTTTTATTTGAAAAAATAAATAATTCAATACAAAATTTAATATTAGTTTCTAGAAGCATTGCTATATGCTTCTTTTTTTTCATTGGAGTGTCTAAAACATAGAGATGTTTCGTATTTTTAAGAAATCTGAGTTTCCTATCCTAGGTTTTCTCATACTGTAAAGTTTATACACTACACAACCAATATTGTTGGACTCCTTGAGGGTTATCTGGTCAAGAAACTCAACTCTGTCTTCCAACATTTCGAAAATTTATATTTCTATTATCAAGGCTGCAAGAAAATACATAATTTATATTAGTAACTAAAAAAACATCTGAATAAAACATAGAATAATTAATAATACTTACTACTTATAATTAAATCTTAATTATTAATTATTATGCTAATTAATAATACTCCTTTAATTTATTTGTTTATTTTTAATAAGTAAATGTGATTTTTGGTTTGAAATTTGAATCTGTGTCAATAAACATGATTTTAATTCCATTTAACTCCTACACTAACTGTAAGGTATGATTAATTGTTATAATCTTTTTATATGTTTTAATAAGATATTTTTTAGTTGCTAAGAAGAGATTAGTATTTTCTGGTAGCCTTAATAATGAAAATAAAATTTACGAAACGTTGGAAGACAAAGTTGAGTTTTTTTACCAGATAACTCTCAAAGGGTCCAGCAACATTGGTTGAGTGGTTTATTAAACTTTTCTGGTCTATAATGGGAGAGAGCATATTGTAAAATTTATGTTAACATTGCAGCTTTACTGATAATGTTTCATTATTATCAGTTAATCAATTTCCAATGCTTTTAGCATGTAACTTGTTGCAAGTATAGGTAAAATATATTTATTCTCTTCAAAAATGTAATTGAGACGAGATTCTTTTACAAGGTCATTTTATTGTAAAGACTTACGAATATAATTTCTTCTTATTCACAGAAGAAAGAAGATTTTTCAATGCTCCTCTACTGTTTTTTTTTTAGATTAAACCTTGAACCTTTAGCTCTGTATATAGTTAGACTATGACACGGACGAGTGAGATCAATACTGTGTTCTAGCTAGAGTCCCATGAAGTCCGATCGAGTGGTACAATCAACATTTGATCGAATAAAGCCTCAATAAAGCGACCCTATTGAGTTAGACCAGCCCTATCAACATCCAAGAGTCTGCTTTCATTATATTATGGTAAGCAAGTTTTGTCTTTGTCTACCTTATTACTCCATACTCCTATTTGTTCTGCCTCTCTGCTCAGTTTATACATTAAAATATGTTAGTTAAAATTAACCGCAGTCTCCGCATTCACGATCCTCAGACTGAGAGATTCGATATCGCGAATTAACTTCCTGCTAACAGTATTCTACTGAAAAAGGAGTTAGCCAACTGACATTTTAGATAAAATCAATAAAATAAATGAGAATAAAAAAAATTAGTATATATATACTTCAATGTTTTCTTATATCGACCACATATATTCAACACTGTTTTTTTTTTTTTGACTTAAACTCGCTAAGAAAAAATATTATATATATATATATATATACGAGTATATATATAAAGATTTCACATAAACACGTGAAATAACAATCAATGATCAAACCACAATAAGAAATGGGAAAATAAGACTAAGATCTTTCAACCGTAACAAGCGGTCTTCGTCAGAGTCAAAAACCCAACTGATTCAGTTTGGGTTTTGGGTTTGGGTTTGTGTTCAGTTGAGTTTTTGACTCTGACGAAGACCGCTTGTTACGGTTGAAAGATCTTAGTCTTATTTTCCTATTTCTTATTGTGGTTTGATCATTGATTGTTATTTCACGTGTTTATGTGAAAGCTTTATATATACATATATAAACAGAGAGAATTAAAGTAATTTGGTACGAAAGAAAAGTTATTTTTTTCTTTTAGAATAAAGTAACACATGAGTAAAGGATTCAAACTGACTGCTCTTAGTGGAAACGGATTAATGTAACCAATGTATCAAGTAATAAAATTAATGTAATTGATGCTTTGAATGAATGTAATGAATTCCTGCTTTAGTAACTCATTTGAGTAATATATTTCGATATAATAATATATTATTGACTTTTATTTAACAAAATTTTATATTTTAGATATACAATTTTGTTGAAAAATGTTTATGTCGAGTTTTTTTTTCCACCAAGAGGAATAAAAATGGTGAAAAGCCAACCAGTGAATATTCATACAAATTTATAAATGGTTTGAACAGAAGTGATATAACAAAGGTATTGAAACGGAGTTTTTATGAATCTATTGAAAATTATTGTAGAAGGATAGACTGAGAGAGTAGTTGAATGAATGTCAAAAGTTTGGGCGAGAGAGAGTGAGTGAGAGAGAGAGAAGTATAATGAGGACTACTGACTTAGAAGAGCGCAAAAAAAAAACCCAGAGAAATTATAGAATGAGAAAGGTGTAGAAATACTGACTGTCAGGAAAAGAGTGAACCTTCCATAAAATTCTCTTTTCCAATTTTAAGCCTTTAGCAACCAACAAATATTTCACTGTACAATAGTGCACGTCGAGAGTAGCTAGTCTAAATTAGCTTACAGTCTTTCTCTATCTCCAGTCTCGTCTTCATTCTAAAAAAAAAAAACTTATTTCTTTTATAGTTGTTACATCAAATTCTTTTATTTAATTTGTAAGTTGTTTTCTGTCAGATGATTTGGCAATAGGAACTGTTTCGATGAAATAATTCAATTTTTTATTACCACAAAGGTTAATAAGCATCATGTTATTATAAAAATTCGTCATACCATGTAACTCTGTGTTGTAGACTTTTAACAGTTTTCACACGTTGTTCATCTCCAATTGAAACTGATAATTGTCAAGGATTGTGGCTATAAATAACTTATAAAACTAATATTTGCCTCAATTTTCTATTATTTCATTAATTTTATTTACCATATGAATTTTTTTTTTCAACTTAAATTATCATAAAAGATTACATCATTAAATAATTCAAGCAAACATTAGGAAGAATAAGAGAAATGAAACCAACATTTATGTCATTTTCAATAGAAATAATTTCCGTTTCCGCAACATATGTTGGTAACTAAGTTTTACATTATAGTTCTAAGTTTTAAGGTAGTTAATTTGGATGTGTTTTATCTTTAAGTTTATTGGAATCCAAATGAAGATACTTCTAGGAATTATTTTTTTTTTAATACAGGGATGGATGATGGTAACAGTAATATAAAAGTTGCGTGATTAACTGTACCGATGCGTGACACACGAGTAGTTTCGTGCTAGCCCGCCTCCGCGAGGTCCGCCTTGGACGCTCCAGGATTTAGCCTTTTTTGGGTTTAAGCCCCGGGGTGACTAAAGGGCAGCACGTTAAGCGTCAGCCTGCTGTGGTTTTTGGGTTATGGCTGAAAAGCCCAGGTACACTAAGATCGTGACAGGTAACAGTAATATATAAATACTAGTGAGCGATATGTAACTTGGGATTTGATTGAAGTGAAAAGAGTAAATATGTCATTTCCTTTGATAAGAAATTATTATCAAAGGTAATGCCGTTTGAAAGATGGTGGTAGCGAAGTGCTGGAAATAATATGAGTAAAAGATACATTAGAGCAGTAGGATTTGAAATTAAGGATAAAAATGGTAAGTTTGAATCTACTCTTATAGATAAAGAAACTACCGTCTAAGAAGCGAGAATAATGAGAGAAAATGAAAGTGACACAAATGAAAAATTTTATTTTTTAAATTTGCAAATAAGGGACAAAATGTGAAACCAATGGCAGTTTTCTAATTTTGATATAGAAGTTTTTCTCAAAATTTGTTCTACAAATACGTTTATTATGGCATAATGAACAAAGAAAAAAAAATTATAAGGTCGATGCTAGTGAGTGAGGGAAGATCTGGAACCAACACAATGCAAGGATTTTAGGCTGTCCTCATTGTTTATGACGGTACGAAGTGAGGTTACTTTCAGTGTTACTAAGGGTATGAAATGGGTGATTGATTCAGGAAGGGATAGGTTATTAATTAGTTCAATAAACTGTAAGGAGTCTTCACAGTTGGATGACTGGAGTCGAACCAAAAATTTCAGAACCCAGTCTGCGCTAACATTCTTTTAGTGAGACAACCATAAGAGGAAACAATGGGTCTTTCAGGACTTTTTTCTCTATCCACTCTAGACCTCATTTATTCACATGAGAGACGAACAAATCTAAGCACGTCATTCTTCGTACAGGGCGTTAAGCTCTCGGTCCCGAGCGTGTACAATGTCAGGTATTCGTTAATGTCCCTACTCTAAATACACTTTAGTTAACCAAGAGTGGTATACCAATTGCTAAACTTGGGCCTCTGTTTCTGTAATGGAGGGACAGCCACTGCAACCTAACCTAACCTAAATCAACTTTCCTTTGCATTAGTGTCTGTTAAATAATATTCATTGCCCCTTGCAATATCCTTTATACTGTTATAATGTTTAAAAAAGAAAAAAGAGAAAGGCAATATTTTAGCTCTGGTATTAAAGCGAATGCGAGTTCATTTCGGTATTAATAAGAGCCAATATGGGAATTTTATTTTGTTAAAATTATAGTATTTATACTCGGTTTTTGCTTTAAACTCTAGATATGATCGTTATTAATAATAATTTTAAATAGCATCTAAATTTCTGGCTATTTTATATACATTAATAAACTGTGGACACACAAATATGTACGCAAACTAAAGAAAAGTTGAAAAAAAAAACAGCTCCCCGTTGAGATAAGGCTGGAAAGGTTTCATCTAATCTAGAGTGTTTCCCCGTTAGGCTAGGGGCTTGTTATTATCTGAGACAGCGGTGAAATACAATCTCGCTTATTGGACTTCATCCAGGCGAAATTTAATTATAACCTCACCGCCTAGGTAAGCATTCATCTAGTGTCATGTCATTTCCTACAGACTTTTTTTCTTTATTATTTTAACGACAGTCGAATCAAATTAACGACAGTGAAAAATTAACAAATGTATTAAGCTTTTTTTCAAATTCGATTCGATTTAAATGGTTTCGTAATGATACCCATAAATGATAACTCAATCTAGCAATGCTATTAAATTTTATTTAGTAATCCATATTATTTTGACCTTTAAACTCTTAACCATTGACATATTAATTATCACATGTTTAAAATAATATGTGCATATTCATTACAGTTATCTGACTATATGGTTTATTATTTTCAAAAACAACTAATTTTAACTACATCTGGAAATACTTTCACGATTGTTATCATTTATCGGTCATTATTTCCTGATGATACTTTTTTTTCTGTCTAAGTCCGTCATTGGTCTTTGGTCCATTGATGTTGTTCCCAGTACAGACATGGCATTCCTTGATTGTGCCCTCACAATCAACATCACTAGGCTGCTGCAGTTTGAAAGGTGGTCTCCAGTGCTACTGACCTCGGAGCAGAGTGGGCAAATCGACGATTCAGCAGCCTTGATACGATATAGATAGACAATCGTGCATCTATAGCCACTCGTAACTTCCCCACTGCCACTTTCCTTTAGAGATTTTTATTTACTTATCCAGTAGTACTTCCAGTAAAGAAGTACAACTATTTCTATATACGACGTAAATTTCGAAACCAAAATTCCTGTCGATATACAAAGATTTTCTCTAGAATTGACGTACGATGAAGCGTCACATAGAGATCATAATGAAACCAGTAAAAGGGAAGCCAAGTAAAAAAATCCTGAAGTCAGAGTGAACAAGATCAAAGCGAAATTGGAGAGGACTTGAGCCGTCGGCCTCGAGCCTATACGTTTTCAGGTACCCGTTAATGATTCCTACTCTAAATAAACTTGAGTTAGGCCAAATTAAAGACTTTCAATCTCAAATCAAACAGGTAATATCTCGAACTACTAACATGGGTGCCAAATAATAAATGAGCCACAATTTCCACCCCTAGAAAAGCACTACAAGATGAAATCTTATATGTGTATATTGGAAAGCAAAACAAACATTTAAAATGATTGAGAAACAGCTTGAAATAGCCAAATGTGATCCTTCAAAAGTTTTCACGACATATTTAGCCAAATCTTAACAGCTTCTGAATAATCCCATATTTGACTACTTAAAAGCCGTTGCTAGCAGCCCGTTTTAATTTCAGGTTGTAGCATTTTCCTAGGAGAAGTCAGCTGCTTTGTTTCTTCATAATGTAAGACAAATATTTTTATTTTTTTATTCATTTTAAATCATAATGATTTATTTTTAAAAAAAAAGAAAAGAAAATAAGTTGTCGAATAAGTGTATTAATTTGCAGTTTCAGTGGAGTGCAGATAAAATGTGCATTATGTAGATGATGCAGCATTAATCATGTGAAATGCCTGGAAATGGATCCAAACTGCAATAGGAAGAGAGAAATTCAAATGATTTGTTGAAACCCTGTGGGGTTTTTTTTGTACATGACGAGAAAATAACAAAATACAGTCATGCCTGTTTCACCTATGCAAGAAATGGCCAAAATGTTCCATTACACGTTATAACAAATAAATAATGTTTTTTTTATGAAAAAAAGGGGGGAACAGTGGTAGTGGTTTTCATAAGGGTTGAAATTGCAAATGAGGGGTTGGTAAAATGATTTAAGGATTCAGAGGGATGGACATGTTCGTAAAGGGTCCTAGAACAGACCACAGGTCCCAGCAGGTGTTGATTACTACGAAATGAAGAGGGAGATGTCATTCAGCCTTTTACAACTCACGGCACGTGATTATAAAATATGAAAAAAAACTCCAAAAAACCTTAAAAACAATTATGTTTTTAATCAAACATAACATAAATTCACTCTAAAAAGTTTTTAAAAATATAAAGTTATTCTTTTATTGATTATAAAAAATATTAAAAATGTCAGAAAGGTTATTATTTTTTTTTTAATTATTGCTATTTATTATTTTCAAATTTTCTTTAAAGTCATTTGTTTTTTCTAGATTTTAATCCGAATATTATGTTAAACATTTTCTTAAATGCAACAATAATATTTACGGATTTAGACAGAATCAAAGAAGTCGTACGTATGAAGTTCTTTACACATAATTAACAATTATGTGAGCTGTGCCAACGTATACTGGGTATATTTTGTATATACTGGATCTATCTTGCATATACTGTATATATTTGGAATATACTAGGAGTATAGTCCGTTTAAATAATCCATTATAATAGCAAAAATATAACAGTTATATATAAACAAATCGTGATGTACTTACCTGTTTTGGTATTGTTTAGTGCTCCCAGCTTATTCAGCCATATCACTGATGATGTATCACACGTTTACCTGCAATACATAAATGAAACATGCATTTGCAGCTAGTCTGGTTGAAGTAGTTTCAAAATTCTCTAGCTGATCTACCCGGCGGTCCCGGGAGGTAGATTATGCACCGGCGTTTTTGTTATGGCCTGTAGATCCCAAAAAAGGACCCTGATCAAAATCAAAATACTGTAGAAAATTCCGCCAAAAAATGTTTTATAAGATCCATATGTTTTTTTCTGTCTAAATGTCTCAAGTTTTATTTCTATAGACGACAGACAAACGAACTTTCTATTTTACATATACACATTGGTTATGGGTGGTAAATCTCAAAATAACCATCTATTATTTTTAAAAAATGTTTAATTTTTTTATAAATAGTGTGTTATATACCCTGCATCACCACTATGGATAAGTCATGTGCAGATGTTATGTAATAAATAGTAAAATTTTGTTATTTTTTTAAAAAAATACAGTACTTAGTTCCCCCGAAAAAACTTATAAAAGATCCATATGTTTCTTTGTATCTAAATATCTTCAGTTTTATTTCTATAGCGGACATACAAACAAACTTTGTATTTTATATACAGATTTTTATCAATATAGAATGGGGATCAATGTAACAACATTATACATTATTGTAACAATACTATGGGGATCAATCTCGTAAACTATAGAAGGAGACTCTTAGTAAATAAAGAAGAAACAGACAGACAGACAATAGGTACAATTTGATTATATTAGATGAAATCAGATAAGGATAAATACGAAGAAAGTTTATTAAAATGCATTTCTTTATTTATTTACATAAAGAGAAAAGTCCTTTTACGAGGACGTATTTACACTGTATAATATCAAAATATTGATAAATGTAAACTAAATTAGAAAGCACCAGTTAAACATTTTAACAATAAAATTAATTAAAGAAATAGGGGTAATTGAAAATACTAATAATAAAGATTCAATTATTTTTTTAATTTTTTTTATCTCCAGAAAGGACAAAAAGTAATTTCTTACGTCGGTTTCAGGTAATAATGTAATATTTAATCCCAGTACTTAAAAATGGGATAATAATGAAAAAACAGGGATATAATCCATGTTGTCCAACCTAATTATTTTGTTGATATCAATTTTTAGATATAAAGTGAAATGAGATCGGGAAGGGTGGCAAGCCTGATTTTTAAATCCCACCTGTATTGCTAATTATTCTTGTCTGTTTACATACTTTTATTTAGCTTTCTTAAACTCTTATTTTGGTTATTAAGAGTAATAATTAATTGTTTTTATATTAATTAACTCTTAATAAATTATTTGTATAGAGCCATTCTGAATATGAAATATTGTATGCACCTCGAGAATAATGAGCTGTTATTCGCTTGTGTAGTTATCTCCCTCGGCTTTGCCTCGGGAGTTTAATCCTTCGGCTACGCCTCGAGATTTACTATCCTTGATTCCTACAGCGCGAGCCAAGAAAAGGAGTGTAGGATGAATCTGCAGAATAACCGGACTTATATCATAGCTTCTGAAACGATTTTGAATGAACTGATTGAAGCAACATTATTATTATTTAATTATATATTATAAAATATAGTTGTGTGTTTGTTTGCAAAAGTCACACGTATAGTCTTTGACCTTCGGTGATGTTCTCGGGAGGACAGTGTGGCTCATTTGATATTAGGTACCCATTTTTATCATGGTAAGTTATATTACTTGGTTGATACATCATGAATTCTAAATTTTACCTCCCTAAAGTTTATTGAGAATTATGATTATTTCGTTGTTTTTCTCTCTCTATTTTATAAAATATAATGAATTGATTGAAATCTAAAACTTTTGAAATTTATATTAATACAGTTGTGTCAGAGTGTAGTAATTATGGTATATATACATATATTTGTAAATTTGGGGAGCAATCCTTCTTTTAAACATGTTTCGTTAAACGACCTTTGTACTAAGGCATGGATAAATTTCATTGACAAATATTCAAGTTTTCTCACATTTGTTTTAAATCTTTCCGGTACTAAAAACACTAGTTTTTGATTCAATTGATTTGTTATTTCTAACTGACATGTTTCGGTCTCCTTGCCCATCTTCAGAGTTAATCATATTTATAACAACTTATTCGTACTAACTACCACTATATTACATTATATATTTCTTAAATTATAATTAAGCTAGGGACCACAGATGACCGGAGTTTGACCTTAACAGTGTCTAAGGAGGCCCACATATGGTTATTGGGGGCACGATCAGATCCCGCTTTAAATCAGAAGCGTTAACTTTTATATTTTATTCCTTTTATTTTTAACCTTTTTTTACATTCGTTTTTTACAATTTTTAATTTTATAATTTTATTTATTGTATTTGACTTATACTTTGTCATTGCCCTTTCCGTTCTCCGACGTTTAGTGCCTAGTTCCTTTTTTACGCTAGTGCTGCTCTCATCGGTTGACTCTTCTTTGCTTCATTCGCGCTCTGTCCTTCGGCGTGTGGAGATCTCTCTCACTTCGTCCTCTCTTCTAGTCTACTCCTGATGACCAAGAACAGTTCGAAATATTGAATTCTGTAAGTGTTCTTTTTATTCTTTTTTCTGTGTGTGCTTTGTGTAATGTAAAATTTTAAAGTCCTTGTAGACCGTTTCTTATATTTAGTATATATATAATTAAAATTACAGCTAGAGAACACAAGAAAGAGGACTAACACTCACGAATCTCGATCATTTCGGCGTCTTGCTCGTCTTCAGGAGAGAAGAAGTAAATAAAAAGGAGAATGAATGAAGGAACGGAGATGTAAATGCGTCCACTGGCCGATACAAACAATGATATATATATATATATACTTTTTTTTCTCTCTTATTTTTTAGTTGTAATCAGCTTTTAATTTTATTTTGGTTAAATGTTTTCATTTTTTAATTTTTATTTGGCTTGTATCTCTTTATCTTCCCTGTCTACCTTTCCTCCGAAAGTTGGCTACACTGTTTGAGTGCTTCAGTTCGAACGCCAAGTCAGTCGTTATCAGCCTTTGGAGCGATTCACTTCTTTTCCTGAAGACGAGGACATCGAAATATAGTCGTGAGTTCAGTGATTTCCTTTCTATGTGTTCTTTTTAAATTCTAGTATATATATAAACTAGAATTTTCAAAAGAACACAAAGAAAAGAAATCACTGAACTTACTACGTTATTTTGATGTCCTCGTTGTCAGGAATAGATGTGAATATATCAACTTTCAGTTGGCTACACTGTTTGAGTGCTTCAGTTTGAACGCCAAGGCAGTCGTTCTCAGCCTTTGGAGCGATCACATTTATTCCTGACGACGAGGACATCGAAATAACGTAGTAAGTTCAGTGATTTCTTTTCTGTGTGTTCTTTTGAAAATTCTAGTTTATTCAGTTCGAAGAATCGTTTCATCTAATTGGTTATATATATTGTAAGAGTTCTTTATACTAGCGTTGTACTTATACAGAACATATATTTTGCATAGTAGTTTATATTGGGCTCAGGATATAATTTAACAAAATATTTAATCTAAAACTCAGATAAAATAAAAAAGGTGTTACTGAGTTCTGCATCGCTTATAATCAAACAACTAAATAAAAAAAATGTGAAATGGTAAATAAATGCAAATGAAGTTATTTAGCTGAGTTCTATGAAAAAGAAGTTGAAAACTACTGAACCACAAGGTTGTGTACGGTGCACCGTCTTATCAACAACAAATGGATCTAATTTGAACATGCCAAAGCCAATATTAATCCAAGAACCAAAAATACATTTTATAAAGCTGACTAATTAATTCATTAACTAAGGTTAATTATGGCTGATTAAGGCTTTTATAATAATTACATTGTATGGAAAATATTCTGATTATTAATGTTGTAATATCTTTCTCCTTTACTTTATTGGACCTAAAATTATTAAATATTGCAAACATTGTTTTTGTGTCCTTATGATGTTTTTTTATTTTTTATCAGAATGAAATCGTAACTTCATTAAATAACGTTTGAAGTATAGAATTATTACCACAATAACTTATAATTTCCTTTTTTTGGATATTTTGTTAATCGGGACTAATTGTTTGTGTCATTATAAAATACGTTGTGTACAATATCAGTGTAGATAAATATCAAACAAAAAGTTGAATATCAATAATTATAAACTAATTAAATTTCTAATATATTATGACAGTTATTATGAATCGGTTATTTTTTTTTTAAACCAAGATAACTTACCGGCTTAATCAGGTGGATTTTGTCAAATATTATTGGTGCAGAAAGTATTTATTTACAGTTGCCAAGGCTTAAATGAAGTGTAAAATTAAACGGGTTAAGTGACAGAGTGGAATGTAATTTGATTACTCCCGCTAGCTCTCGTTTGTTCCATTTATTGACAAGTTTATTAGGTTTTCGCTTTTTACTAATTCAGCATTCTAAACAGTTTTATATTTGCAGTGATAAATAAATCAATGGGCTTTTTTAGCATTCCAGTCGCATAAGTAAAGCGGATGGATTATTCTAAAATGATTTTCATTTAATAGTATTTTGTTTTGAAATATCTGTAGTTGTTTTTATTTTTTTTTTTCCTCTTCTAATGGCCTGATGTGCACAGTTTAGAGGTTTGCGTGCCTAGTATTAATACAGATTATTTCAAGTTGGAATCGACAAATGACTGGATTTTTCATGCAGTTGAAGGAAACTGGTATACGCACGCAGTCATTTACTAGCATAGATGAAGTAAAATCGTTTATTCCGAGTCTGGGGCTAATGATTGATTAGGATAAAACTTCCATCATTTGATTTAGTAACAAGGCAGTGATGTTGTTCATCCATTCTGACTGCCAAACAATAAACCGAACCTACCTAAAGTGAGTGTCAAGTAATAAATGAACAACAATCATTTTTATGAGAAATCTGATTCAAGGTACCACATGACATTCACATACCTCATTATAAATATGTAACAAGGAATAGAACAGCAGCTAACCCAATGTTTTATCGGTGTGGTTGGTTTCCCTTTTTTCTCCTGAAGACGGATTTCCCAAAAATGTGAGTTACTCAGTGTGGTTTTTACTCTATCTGTTCCCCTTCTTCAATTAACAAGTTGTGTGTGGCCAGCCTGGATCGTCTTTCCTATTTTATGGTATATATATATATATATATATATATATAATTAAAAGAAACGGTCCAGCGGACTTTTTTAAATAAAATAAATTCAAAACGAAGGAACACCCCCCTGCCTTCCTTCGGAACTATTCGCTCTTCACACATCCTGATGACGACGATGGTCGAAATATCGATGTGAGTTATGTCTGTGCCTTTCTGTGTGTTTCCTTCGTTTTGAATTTATTTTATATATATATATATATATATCCAATTAGATGAAACGATTCTTCGAAATGAATAAACTAGAATTTTCAAAAGAACACACAGAAAAGAAATCACTGAACTCACTACTATATTTCGATGTCCTTGTCGACCGGAATAGATGTGAATCGCTCCAAACGTCGTTTGTCGTTATCAGCCTTTGGAGCGATTTACATCTATTCCTGACGACGAGGACATCGAAATATAGTAGCGAGTTCATTGATTGCTTTTCTGTGTGTTCTTTTAAAAATTCTAGTTTATATATATGCTTTCAATATTCAAACTACAATAAGAAAAGTGAAAGATCTTAGTCTTTTTTCACTTTTGTTCCTGTGGTTTGGACATTGATTGCTATTTCACGTGTTCATTGTGGAATCGTGTTATAGTATTCTATATATACAGACTTTGTATCGGTTGGTGGGCGCTTTCATGACTCCACTCTTGTGTTTCTTTGTCCTAATCTAAATACACTTGAGGTAAGCAAAATTTAGGGCTCTCAATATAGTATGTAATGTTCATTATGTGGTATCACAAATTACCAAACTTTGGCCTGTTCTGTTTCGGGACGGCTACTGCAACCTAGCCTAGATATTTGAATATTTCAAATAATAATTAATATATGTATAATCACCAAAATATTCTAGTTTAACATATAATACTAAGTTTTTTTTGGGGAAGATTTTACCAAACAACCAATTAATTATTCATATTTGGTATCTATGTTTCCCTAAGTATGAAAAGTTTTTTTTTGTTCTTGATTTTTAAGTGGTAATAATAATTTTTTTTTTAAGAAACTCATTAATAAACAAAATAAATGATTGTCAAATTATATAATGTATTTTACAATCCGATTTGTTAAGAGTTCTTTGTGGTGTTATATTTTTTCATCATTTATGCATAAGGTGTGCTGAAATGTTATTAACAGGAGACAACAAATAATCGAAGCGTGCTTTCACCTGTTGATAAAAAAAAGCAATAAAAAAAATCTACTCTTTGGCTATTCATCGAAGAATTGTAATTGAATTGTTGACATAGCAAGGAAGTGGCCGAACATTGTTTTTCAAATAGCGCTCTACAATCTTTGCTTCATGGAAAAAGCTCTATAGCATTGATTTGCTTTTAAGTCACTTACAAGGAAATGTCTACTTGTTATTGCATGCTCATGTATATGTATAAATATATTCATATTTTCTCAAATATATTACAATAAATACGTTGTAACATTTAATGTTACCACTATAATTTTGTAAAGAAATTTCTTGTGTAATTATAACAATGGCTTCATATCAAAACTTCCAAGTTTCAGGGGTCAAGAATAAATGAAAAGCGTTTTCTGACATGAAAAAAGCCATAATATAATAAAAATAAAATGTAACTAACGAATTGAAATCGAATAACTTAATTCAGTATTAGATAATATTAAAAATGAAGACAGTAAGCTCAAAGACAGTAAGGGCATGGGAGATTTGGCCAATATCTCCACCCCTGAAACTTGTCAACTCTCCAGGGTGTAGCTGTGACGGTAGGTCACCTCAACCAGTTCAACACCTCCTGCTCGACAGCGTTGAGTTAAACTCAGAGAGGAGTAGGATGGAGAGAAAAGTGGTGACTGCCGGAGGTGCGTGGCCCCTGCAGCTTGCAGCTTTGTTGGAGGAGGGCCTAGTCGGTGCCTTCGGGGAAGTTGTTAACAAATATTTTAATTTACTGAGTTGATTATGATAGCCTGTATTATCTGTGTGCTCTGATGGCAATTGCTCTGTTGTCATTGTGGTTATTTTGTTGTTGTTAGTTATTATATATTTAAGCTGTATTTGCATAGCATGATGGAGATTGTTGTGTAGCATTGAAGATTTTGATGCGTGTGGTGCCTTCGGGTGGAGCATGCTGTTCTCTGACAATAAAAAAAAAAAAAAAAGTAAGCTCAAAATAGGTTTTACAGAATAGATGTGAGTTGTTACTATGTAATAAACAAACAGGACGTACTTTAAGCCAAAGGTGGAAAAAACATGTTTATCCTTTTAAATACAAAAAAAATAAATTCCATTTTTTCATTCTTTTAACAGCACATGTTTTGGAACTAGACAATATGCAGAAATTAGGTAATGGGATTAGTAAATAAAAAAACAGACAGTTACAGTAGCATTAGAAATATTTAAACACAAAACAGATCGTAAACAAACAAACTAACCACCGACCAGATGGCTTGTTTGCACCACTGATATACTGAAAAAAGTTAAGAAGAAAAACAAAGAGACAAGAGAAGAGCAGACATGACAGGGTAGTAAACATTTAAAGCAGAAAAAAATTGTGTTTTATTTCTTGTGATGAGGTAAAGTTATCAAATATTTAGATCATTTGTTGTTGATAATTTTAATAGGTTATCAAATAAGATAGTGAAAGCTTTAAGGAAAAGAAACCTACTGAAAACAACTAGTTTGACTCAGGTAGATGAAGAAGTCCAGAATAGACTGATTGAAGAAAATAAATTATGGTATAGCTCTAAGGTACTAGCAAGCCCTGGTGCAATGATAGTATCATGTATGAGTACGGTAGAACATCGTACTACAAGTTTAATTCGTTCCCAGACCGAGTTTTATTGCCATTTACTCGCACTAGGAAAATTTATTGCGTTGAAATTAATATGAAAATAAATAATCTGTTCCAACCCCAACGTGCCGTTTTTAAGTTTATTTTTTTTAAACAGAAAAGGTACAATTTGAAAAAGTTAATAATATTGTATATGTAATATGAATAATACTACTTCAGAAATGAATGCATCTAAGAAATTATCATGTTTTATTAATCTACTAAGGTTAAAAACGGAGACCATCAAGGCTTGAAGAAGACGGTCGCTCGTACACGAATTTTTTCTTGTCTTGCAAGACAAAAAATTCTTACGAATGGCTAAATATATAGCGAATTGCTCGTACAAGGAGGTGCTCGTACTACGTGGTTCTACTGTATTTTAGTTTAAGCGCAAAAACAAAAAAGAAAATAACCACAGACTTTTTCTAATTATGAAAAAAATCTCTATAATTTTCCATAATCAAAATTATAGGGAAAAAAAAACAAAACTTTTTAGTAATACCGTCTTTTTCCGAAATAAGACACTGTCTTTCTTTCTTTTTAGGTCCAAAATACCTGCAAGGGCTTATTTTCGGGAGAGGGCTGCAAGTATAATAAGTAATAATCAGATTTACAAGACTGAAACGCACAGACATTGTACCTGCACTGTTACTCTATGTAGACTGTTGCATTATACTGTATTTTTAAGATAAATCCTACTTTATAAATTCCAGGAATTAATTTTAATAAGTGCCTGTGCACTGCTTGAAATGAACTGTAGAACTAAACAAGGAATTTTTCTAAATATTTTGTCCCAAATAATTTTCTGAATTATTAGGGCAGCTAGAGTTACCTACTAAAATTTAACAACGTTTTTAACGAATTATATTTTTCACATTATTTTAACTAGGGCTTATTTTCGTACGAGTGCATATAATTTATTGAAAATTTAAATAATTTATTGACTTAATATGATATATAAGAGGTATAATACTTTTACATGTAAAAAAATCACCACCAATAAAAATAAATAAATTTCCTTTGTCTTCCATGGTATGATGGATTTGTCTCATAAAATGCTTTAATAAATCTATATATCGCCTCTTGAACAAAACTTAATATCAGTTATAATTACTTTATCTTTGTAAATGGTAGCATCTTTCCGTGACGAAATGTATTGAAATGTGACGAATGGACTCTTTCCTCAAAAAAAGGAGTTATGTTTGTTGATAAATACGAGTTTACAGTTTTTTCACTATTCTAGTTTAATAGTTCATATTTATTATTTTCAAAATTAGAAGCTCCAAACTATAATAGTTTTAAATTACACTGAATAGCTGGCTTTGAATAGTTTGACTTTGATTTGAGTATGTAAACTGGCTAATTACTAATATATTTCTGTTCAATATACATTCATAGCAACCTTATAACAGAATACAAGACGCAGAAAAAAAGATAACACTCACTCAGAGAAAATTTGTATATATGATGTTTGATAAAGGGGAAGGACAATGATTTTATTAAATACTAAGAAGCCATAAATTTCCCAGTATAATAATTCTATAAAAGACCAAAAATGTAAAATATAATTCAATATTGAAATCTTTCGTTTGAAGATTAATAAATGTAATTATCGTACATTTATAAATTATTAATTATATATTATAAATATTAATTATAAATTATCTTAAAACGACATTTTTTCTTCGATGTTTTTGAGAGAAAATAAGAGTACTTTCTTGTTTTAAATTTGAAAATTTGACTTACATATTCAACGTATAAGCAGGTTAAGTAAACTATGTAAGAAATCCACTGGCTATTTGAAGAAAACCATGTTCTCTTGTAGGAGATTATTTTATATCAAGAAATTTTCACTTTGGCTTTTCAAAAACTTTAATACTCCAGTAGTTATACTAATGAGATTATTTGCATCAGTGGCGTGATATACAAAAATAAGCTTATATATTGATAAGTCGATCAATCACTATCTGTACTACCTCAGGAATGAAGGGCTAATAAACATCTCCCATTTAAATGTTTACATTATGCCTAAATGAGATAGTATATATTATGTGCCCAAGAAGATTGATATTAAGTTTACTTATAGTAAAGTTGAATGCAGGGCACTCCAGATTTTTATCATAGTTTTTACAATATTTTTCCTGTAATACATTTATTTCTTTCATTTAACTTTTAGGATTACTTTTCTTAATGTAGAATGAATGGAGAAAGTCTTAAAAAGAACTGTTCTCATTTACTGACAGAGCAGTATTTTATCAATCCTCCGTATTCAATTTGCAGCGCTCATATGCTTTTATATCACCGGGATTTATTGCGGTGATAAAAGTAAATGTTTGAGCGCAAGGTTTTTTAATCTGTTGAAAGCGGTTGGGGAGGGGGGGGGCGCTTTTAGGTTAGAGTTATTACTCTTGCGGGTAGTGAACATTAGTTGCTACTGTTTAAGTCAGTGTTGACTGATGGTTAGTGGTTTCGAGGCCAAGTAATACCCTAGTAGATTTTCATTTAGCTAATTAGAAGGGTGAGAGTGTAGCTGGCAAGGTTGGACAACCTGTTGAGTGGTTCATTATCTCGGCTTGCATAACTCACCTGGACAACTCCTCTTCCCACTGGGCTCTAATTTAGGCCGTTCATCTTAAACAGTTTCTCGCGCGCCCTTTACCAATTTATCGCTTCCACCCCCACCCCACCCCCCTAACACCTTATCTACACTTCCACTTCATCCCTTATCTATCTCAGATAATTCATAATCATGGTTTCCTTCTACAATTTAAATTCTCCCACCCCCTCCCCCCACCACCTCCAGCTGACTAATCAACCTTCAACTTTCAACTTCTCCAAGAAATAATTCACATAACTTTAACATTAATTTTCATTTATTCTTGCTCGAAAATTTCAAATTCTTCAGCCTTCATTTTCTTCTGGAATTAGACATAATTATAAACAATAACTTCACTTAAGGCACTTTAGTTTTGTCAGGCTAATTCATAACCCGACTTCCTTTAATTTTCTACGAATATATTTAAAAAAAATATATGAACCCTGTTGTATTCTTTATTGCTTGATATATTCAGAAGTGTGAGAATATACTTTTAATAATTCGTTTAGGTATGCCTGTTGCGTGAGGTACATGGGGTATGGTTTTAAATATATGAATTCTGCATATATAACAGTACATATTTCATATACATAAATGTCAATGCTTCACAAACTACTAACAACCACTAAAAATAATTAAACACGCAAATATTTCTAACAAAATCAACAAGTGTGTTTACCATACATTCATACAAAAACAGTAATGGGATCAACACTTTTAAATGAACAAACTTACTATAAATCATAATAAGTTCAATTAAAGTTTTTGTGGAATTTGTTCAAAATTTTAGCACAAATCTAGAGCATTAATAAAGTCGCCTATGTTTCTGATAGCCAATTGCATCCTTTATACCAACTTTCTATGAAAACGAGGTTTTGTTTTTTTTTTTTTTTTTTTTTTTATTATTGTTTAAACTGATCCCCTGGCGGGTGATACATCAGCCGTTTAGCGGCTTTTTGTTTCATCGGTGTTTCTACAGATTCTACATTGGAAGTCCTAAATTTTGCCTAACTCAAGTGCATTTCGAGTAGGTGGTCTTTAACTAGTACCTGATATCGTATAGGCTAGGGACCGACGGCTTAACGTCCTCTCTGAGAGATGAGGTACTCAGATTTATTCACCTCCTGCGTGAATAAATCGACGGTCAGGTGGTTATCGAACCCTGGACTGGACCTATCAGTTCAGAGTCGAGGGCATTAACCACTGAGCTAACCTGGCCTCTAACCTGAGCTAACGACGTCTTAGTCGTTAAATAAAAGACATCCTTTATTCAATATAGAAACTTATTAATGAGTGAGAATTGCAGCAAAGAACAAGATGAATAAAATAAAAACATTTAAAAAGATATATATTGAATAAGCTCGTTGTCCCTTAATTATAGAAGTGATATTAATCCAAATAGTATATATATAGATTTAATAAGTTTTGTTTTTCTGTGTTTTCTGTGTAATTTTATATGGTTTAGTAAAAATTTTCGTATTGAATGGTTTCACTTGTCAGAGCAACATATTTATTCAAACAAAATAGTTGTGTTTGAGGCTTTTAGTTATTTGTTTGTTTGTTTTCCTAACGCCTTCACTTATATAAAACTTTCACCTTTTAATGCTGTAATAGAGGAGGGAATTGTGGCTAATTTATTATTTGGGACTCATATTAGTAATCGGCGAGCCGTATTACCCAGGCCAGGTTACCTCAGTGCTTAACTTTCTCACCTCTGAATCGATAGGTCCGGGGTTCGTTACCCACCTGGTTTTTGATTTAAACATGGGAATAAATCTGAGCGCGTCGTCCCACGCAGAGCCTGTACGATGTCGGTACTCGTTAAACATCCTTGAACTAAATCCACTTGAGTTAGGAAAAATTTAGGACTCCCAATGTAGAGTGAACCAGTTGTGCCACCCACACATTACTAATTGGTGCCAAATAACAAATGAGCCATAATTTCCTCCCCTAGAACAGCACTAACAGGAAAAATCTTATAAGGGTTGGCGTTAGAAAACAAATACATTTAGTTATAAAGTTGTACATTTACCATACAAGCGGATTCTGACGAATACCGCTTGTTACGGTTCAAAGGTCTTCGTCTTGTTTTCCCATTTCATATTGTGGTTTAATCATTGATTGTTGTTTCACGTTTTTATGTGAAATCATTATATATATATATTATATATATATATATATATATATATATATATATATATATTCACTGATAAAACGAAATACGATCCAAACTGGACACAATACGAGTTCGAGATTAACAAAGAGCAAGACACAAACTAGGGAAACACACTTGCTTAATTTGAGTCTGTAAGTGTGTTTCCCTACTTTGTGTGTTGCTCTTTGTTAATCTCGAACTCGTATATATATATATATATATATATATATATGTATATAGTTTTCTATGAGTTGTCCGGGGAAAGGAATATGATTTGTTGCGATGTTGACCAATGGGAGTAGAGTTACAGGTCCATGCGTAAGGTCCCAGTTGCACGCTGCTCAGCAAAAAGCCTTTGCGTTCTGCCAATAGGTATAGAGGTTGCACAGTCCCTCTGTGTTAAATGATGTTTGGCAGAAAACATTAGCCTCACTTTACAGTGAACTCCTGTTCCCTTTCTATTTTTGATTTTTGTGGTGGTTGGGTGTTGTTGTTGTTTACTATTTTCTGTTACGGATATTGCTAGATTTTTAATTGATACTCGGTTGTTTACTGCGAAAAGCCGCCTTCATCTTCATGCCAACAGGGGTAGAGGTTGCACAGTCCCTCTTGGTTATTAAGAGATGTTGACACTGGATTCCAACTTCTTCTCGTAGAAACATCTTCAAGTTGTAGGTTTTGTTTACTTTCCTCTTCGGTTTCTTATGTTAATGTTTTTTCTCCAGTTGAATGTTATTGCTGCTATTGATGTGTGGCTGGTAGGTGATGAAAAGTTCTGCACTGCTGACCTGGTGGTGGTATTTGCGACATGTTTCAACCATTCTCTGGTTATCTTCAGGCAAGGAATTGGCCCAGACGTTGGTCCTTAAATACAGTTTTCTATGAGTTGTCCGGGGAAAGGAATATGATTTGTTGCGATATATATATATATATATATATATTACTAAAGGCTTACTAGCCGTTGCGTCTACAATGTGCTTGGTCTCCCTTTCTCTTTTCTCCTGAAGACGGATTACCCGAAAATTTGAGTCTGTAAGTGTGTTTCTTTTACTTTCTGTTCTACCGTTCTTCAGTTTTGAACTGTTATTGTGTCCAGTTTGGATCGTCTTTCCGTTTATCAAGTGAAAATATATATATATATATATATATCTATATCTATATATATATATCTAAGTGATATATATATATATATCAATGATCAAACCACAATAAGAAATGGGAAAACAAGACTAAGATCTTTCAACCGTAACAAGCGGTCTTCGTCAGAGTCAAAAACCCAACTGAACCGTTCAGTTCAGTTGGGTTTTTGACTCTGACGAAGACCACTTGTTACGGTTGAAGATCTTAGTCTTGTTTTCTCATTTCTTATTGTGGTTTGATCATTGATTGTTATTTCACGTGTTTATGTGAAATCATTATATATATATATATATATATATATATATATATATATCTTGAATTGAAACATTCAGCAGTCTCTGGATTGACGACTGTCTCTTTCTGATTATTCTCCTTTCAGTTTGGGGTAATTCCCAAAATAGGCAGAGGCTGTTGCATATTTCAATTCAACATGTTTAAAAGAAGATTTGCTGCCCACCTATACGAATATATATATATATTGCCTCCATTCTACTACCTTCCTGCAGGATTCATCGCCTCCTGATGTCGACGATGGTCGAAATATAGTAGTGAGTATTTCACACTACTATACTACTAAGAAACATAGACCTTTGTCTATCTGTGTGCTACCTTATTTTTAATTGGTTTATATATATATATATATATATCAGAAAACAAAGAAAGTATTAATTATTTAATAAAATAGCTGAAAGTAAAAAGTAAGGTATTATTTTCATTTATATTAAATTTAACGCTTTTTTTTATCCTTTTTTTGGGAAGAATATGTTCATCTCTATGTTGGAAATGATAAAGGAGAGGCTAAATCAAGCGTATAAGCAAGAATGGCACAATGTCCGCTCCACTACCCCCGAGATATACTCCGCTTCAGCCTCACTGCGGGTGCCTTCCAATCCCCATATCTAAGAAATCGCTCTTGACTGTTATGGTAAAATACCTTAGCTGACCTAGCCGGCCATCTACAATAACATTATGAACCATGTTTACTTCCAGCTTAAATCAGCTATTAGTTTCTTAATATATATATAATATGATATTTCAAATTGTTTATATTATTTTTACGTTTATTAATCTTTTATATATATATATATATGATCAAACATTGGTTTGATCATTGATTGTTGTTTCACGTGTTCATGTGAAATCTTTATATATATATATATATATGATCAAACATTGGTTTGATCATTGATTGTTGTTTCACGTGTTTATGTGAAATCTTTATTATATTATATAATTATATATAATATATTTGATCAAACATTGGTTTGATCATTGATTGTTATTTCACGTGTTTATGTGAAATCTTTATATATATATATATATATATATATAATATAATATATATATATATATGATCAAACATTGGTTTGATCATTGATTGTTGTTTCACGTGTTTATGTGAAATTATATATATATATATATATATATATATATATATATATATATATTATGATCAAACATTGGTTTGATCATTGATTGTTGTTTCACGTGTTTATGTGAAATCTATATATATATATATATATATATATCAACTTGTTATATTATTTTTACTTTATAAATATAATATATATATATATAATATATATATCAAACATTGGTTTGATCATTGATTGTTGTTTCACGTGTTTATGTGAAATCTTTATATATATATATATATATATATATATATATATATATGATCAAACATTGGTTTGATCATTGATTGTTGTTTCACGTGTTTATGTGAAATCTTTATATATATATATATATATAAACCAATTAAACTGTAGGTGGCACACAGATAGACGCACACTTCTACATTTTGACCATCGTCGTCATGTGTGGGCGAAGGGTCCTGGAGGAAGGTAGAGCGGCGACCTTCCTGCAGGACTCTTCGCCCCCTGATGACGACGATAGTCGGAATATAGAAGTAAGTTATTCGTTTGTCCATCTGTGTGCCACCTTCTTTTTAATGGTTTTTATTTAAAAGTTCACTGGACTGTTTTATTTAATTGCTTTTTATATATATATATAATATGATTTCATAATAAACACGTGAAACAACAATCAATGTTCAAACCACTATTGGAAATGGGAAAAAGAGACTACGATCTTTCAACTGTAACAAGCGGTCTTCGTCAGAGTCAAAAACTCAACTGATATGTTTATATATATAAATGAAACGGTCCAAGGGATTTTTAAATAAAAAAGTGTAAAAATGAAGCGGTCCAACTGATTTTTAAATAAAAAAGTGTTAACACGAAGGTAAAGCAGTGATAGAAACTGGCAGAACTTACTTCTATTTTTCGACGATCTTCGTCATCAAAAGGCGAAGTGTCCCATAGGATGATGGGGTGGTGTCAAATATAAGTATCAAAATATCGTAGTGAGTCTTGTTTGTGATTGTATCTTATTTTTTTGTAAAATTATAAAAAAGCAACTGAGATCATTTTCTAGTTAGAGACCCGTTACAACCACAATATGGATGCAAAGGATAAAGTCATATTTCACCAACACCTATGACACTAGACAAAACACCTATTACTTTAGTTAAAAATTCTCTTCGTCGTCAAACAATTTACCAAAAATTTTCCATTGAATATGGTTTTAATAACATAAAAATACACTTGATTACAATTTTTTTCAATGAAATTTTCCATGCTTTTTCTGTTACTTGTAGCTATCTGTCCAGAAATTGACTTTAAACAATATTTTTCGACCAGTTCAAAAATGAATGATACTGAATCCTTTGGTATCACTCAGTTCTTTTCTCGCTGGAATTGTAAACATTTGTTTAAAACTTCTCTCTCGATATTTTTACTTTTGCTCAGTTGCACTGTATCAACAAATCTTTCATTATTTCATGTTTTAAATCAACAATTTCAATATTCCCTCGATATTTTTCATAAACCAGCAAGAGTTAACTCAGCCTCAAAATCTAAACTGAAGTTTTTTTTTTATTTTCAGTCTCATAGAAAGTGACAAAATAATACAGTAAAAAGAAGTTTATTTGTTTATTAACGAACAACAATGTAAAAATACTAACGTCTTTTCATAATGTTTATACAAATTTTTCATGATTGGAAAACACCGAAAGTTTACTTTAAAATAAGAAGAAAATTGCATTTTTCTGAAATTTTATACATCTATCGTTGGTAAATGATAACAGCTTTGAAATAAAGAATAGTACTTATAACTTTCTTCAAAATTACCAAAAAACTATAGGGCAAATATATTTATTTAAATAAATAATGATATTAATAAACAATTCAAAAAATATTTCTTGAGGATTAGGTCCACGGATTAACTACTCCTGATTATAAGTCGATGATTTGGCGAAGATTGCTCAATTTTTTCAATGGCGAAGGAAAAAAACATTGAGAGTGTCAAACAATCTTCAGTGAAACGTCGGCTTATAATAAGGAGTAGTTAATCCGTGACCTAATCATCAAGAAATCTTTTTTGAATTTTAAGAATCAATTGATCGAGAAGTTATATCAGGTATTAATATAGCTTTGTTTAATTTGTTGATAGAGAATTTAATTTCTAACCCCATGTAGCATTCATACTGATCCTAAAATAAAATGTTATACATTTTTAATTAGCTTACAAAAGTGTAGTTTAAATTTCATTTTTTCATATTAAATTAGTTTGTGGTTTTGTAGGATTTCCTCGAAGCAACCTGACAGTCCCTTATATATTATAAGGGACTGTCACAGTTAAGTTATCCCCCTTCAACTTTGTAAACTTCGTGATAAATATTGCAAATTTGAAATAAGTATTGATGATAAATTCCACACAAAATGACTGTTCAATTTATTAACTGATAGTCAATTGAATCAACAGGGATAGGGATATCCCTGTTGCCGAATATCTTAGTATTTTTAATGAATGAAAATTCATTGACCACAATGAAGTTTAAAGTTCATGTTCTATGTAAAATACATATGACATATAGTCACGTTGATTTTACAACCTTAGATAATATAATTTATCTATGTTTTTTTCTTAAATTATATTTACACATAAAATAGAAATATTTTTATGTATAAATATTTCAACCACGAACTTATATAATATGATAAAATGAAATTTAAACTACACTTTTGTAAGCTAATTAGAAATGTTTAACACTTTATAAATTCGGTTTAAAGTACATCAATGTATCGCAGCATATTTCGTCATACAAGATTAGAATAAACAGTATTTCTTTAGAGGTAAAACTTAATCAACAAACTTCATTTTAGTAATTTTTATTATTTATATAAAACATTCGTGTTTTTGTAAATAGATATTTTTTTAGTAATGATTTTGTTAAATAAATGAAATTAATCAGTGAATTTAAGCAAGGGTTAGTACCACATACGGGGCTAGGTGGCACAGTCACAACATGCTCGTCTCTGGACCGGTAGATCTGCGGTTCAATACTCACTCTGGCCTTTGATATATTCACGCAGAAGCAGAATAAATCTGAGCATTTAAGCCGTTGTTCTGGAGTCCCATCAGGTACTCGTTAGGATTGCTATTCTATATACACTAGAGTTAGGCAAAATAAAGGGATCTCAAATTAGTAGAATCTTTATTGAGTGGTATCACAATGGGTCAACGTGTCTTTATTGTGGGACTTTCAATGCAACCTAACTTAACCTCGAACCGTATAAACAAACAAGTATCTAGTAACTTATACGCGAAACTTACACGAGTTGGATATTTATTATGTTAATGTTAAACATATTATTAACAAAATTAATTGTTCATTAATTCTAAGGTTAAACTATTATTCCCTACAACAAACAGAGAGAAAACTTATATGAAATATATTTATTTTATATCAAAATAATGATAATTTAAGTCTTTCAACGGTATGTCATTGTTAATCAACGAAGTAAGGAACCTGCTTAATTTAATTTGTAATCTATCAGTCATACATGCAACCGTTTAACTTCTAATAGATTATGCATAATTATATTCCAAATGATTTACAAGGCTTCTTATTTATTCAACTGTATAAAAAAATGTATTAGTTAAATATCTAGTTGAATTCTATTCTTGAAGCAGATTTTCCAAGAGGTGATGCTTTACAGGATTTGCATAATATAACTGAAAGATACGGTCGTAGTGAAACACAGGTATTAAATATTTACAATCCCTTTTCGGAACAGCTTACCTTCCAAAATTTACATTTTAATCATTAGGGGAGTACCATTTTTTTTAAAAAGTAGTTTTTTAAAATACATTCTAATAATGAACTGTATTATTTTATAGTAAAATTAATAAAACATGCTAAATTGAAAAATGTACGGTAGAACAAAAAGATTTTACATCCAAGTAAAATTTAACTTAATAGTCATGAAAAATTATAAAAAATTGTATAATAAAAATTTAAAAAAATATAAATTTTTTATTTATAGAAATTATTTATAGTATATTTTATTTACTAGAACAGTAGTTATTCTAATTCACTGCTTATTTCATTTATTTAAGGAATTCATTAATAATCGTAAATGATTTTTTGAAAAGAGTGAAAAAAATAAACAATAAAATTATAAATTAATTAAAATATATTAATTATATATTAATTATGCTAAATTAAAATTAATATTAAAATATATTAATTATGCTAAAGACCTCGTTAAATGACGTCATGTTGACCTCATTTTATTAAAGTTTGTACTTTTTTTTTACTAACTGATGTGACCTAACCTATTGGAAATAGAAACAAAAAAAAATATGACTATTATTTGTAAGAAAAAATAAAATAATAAAGAAATATTAAAAATATGTTTAAATAAAAACAATAAGAACATTTTTTTATAATACTAAGTTAACTCAGAACAAACTATATGAATCTGTCAAACAAATTTTGAAAAAGTAATATTGTATTGTTAGTTTGTCTCTTGGAGAGGACGTGAAACCGTCGGTTCCGAGCCTGTACGATGCCAGGTACTCGTTAATGATCTTTCTCTAAATACACTTGAGTTATGCAAAATTTAGGACTCCTATTGTAGAATGTTCATTGTGTAGTAACACAATGGCCCAATCTCTTCGGCCTGTGTACGTTCTCTCGTAGGACAGCATCTGCAACCCAATATCACCTAACATTATTAGTACCATGGACGTTATTAATAACAATTAGACATGAATGAAACTTGATACCTGGTAAATATACAATAACGCTAGAAGTTGGAATAGAACCGAAATCAGTTAATTGAGGAGAAGGTAGCAGATAAAATATTTAGAAACTTAAATAGATAAATATTTTTAAATAAATAAGTCGAATCTTTTTTAATATTCATGGGTATAAATTAAACTTAAGTTTCAACCAATAGCTTTCAGTCGTGGTACAGCTCCTAATTTCTCTAATTGATTGGTGCATAAATGAATAAAACATATTGCCATCAAATCAAAGAGAGAAAAAATAGATGAAGCTATAACACTGACACGACCTTTTCATTGAATTTGAATTATGTTTCTTTTTTGAACACTGAAATACTAAAATTATCACTTCTTACAGTGAGTTTCAGAGGCCAGGAAATGCAATGTCGGGAGGAAACACTGTATGGATAATCAATCTGTATTCATAAAAAACAAAGAAATAAAACTGGAGACATTTCGGTTCAAAGAAACATATAGATCTTGATATTGATCAGGGTATTTTTTTGGGATTTTGGGACCACCCATAAAAAAACGCCGGGGCATAATCTACCGCCCCGGCAACGACGGGTAGATGAGCTAGTTTCTAATTAAATTAAACTCACAATAAAATAATATTTTCAAGGAAAATATTTTTGCTTATTAAACTCAGATATTAAATATTATAAATGCTCTATTGTATTCCAATATAAAAAAATGAAAATTACTAAATCATTGTAACCCAGATTACACTAAAATGGTTCCAAATATATGAAATCACAGAGAATAAAGAAATACACAAAATTTTTTGTAAGTGTCTTCACTACTATAACTGAATAATCAGTTTATTTCTGAGCGAATACATTATATATATATATATAAAGATTTCACATAAACACGTGAAACAACAATCAATGATCAAACCACAATAAGAAATGGGAAAACAAGACTAAGATCTTTCAACCGTAACAAGCGGTCTTCGTCAGAGTCAAAAACCCAACAGTCGAGTTTTTAACTCTGACGAAGACCGCTTGTTACGGTTGAAAGATCTTAGTCTTGTTTTCCCTTTTCTTATTGTGGTTTGATCATATATATATATATATATATATATATATATATATATGTATATATATATATATATAAAAAGATTTCACATAAACACGTGAAACAACAATCTATGATCAAACTACAATAAGAAATGGGAAAACAAGACTAAGATCTTTCAACCGTAACAAGCAGTCTTCGTCAGAGTCAAAAACCCAACTGAGTAATCGAAAAACTCAGTTGGGTTTTTGACTCTGACGAAGACCGCTTGTTATGGTTTAAATTTCTTAGTCTTGTTTTCCCATTTTTTATTGTGGTTTGATCATATATATATTTGGGGAACAGGCCTTCGTTTACAGATGTAAGATGAAATAAGTTTTTTGAACATTACAAATTTATGTCATCAGAGAGCAACAAAAAATTGAAAACAAAAGAAGCATGGTAATAGCATGGTCACAAAAACAAAATATGGGAAGGTAATGAAAAGTGGTGTTCAAATATACAAAATTATAGAATACTATGCAAAAATGAATACTAATAAAGAAAAAAAATTAATATAACACAATATAAAAGAAAGAAAAAGAGGAGAATCACCAGTTCGATTAAAGTTCATATTAAAATAATTTCAAATTATAAAGAGATCTAATTTGTTTAACTATACGTTCAACTAAAAAATTTTCTATTTTGAAGCGTCCTCCGCTGCTGTTGATCAGGTTTCAAAACTTAATAAAAGAAAAGGCTTGTGGCTTTTACTGATATATATATATATATATATATATATATATATATATATATATATATATAACAATTAAAATAAGCAGTGACACATAAACAGAAACACAACAAAGACTCACTTTTCAATATTTCGACCGTAATGGCGGTCGTCCTCAGGAGAAGAAGTGAATTGACGGAGCGACGACAGTCAACTGAACTGTCAACTGAACTGAACTGACTGTTTTTCCTTTTTTATTTGTCTCCTTTGCGGCAGCACTGCTTTAGCCCTCACCCTGTGAGTTCTTTAGTTCACTGTCGTCGCTCCGTCAATTCACTTCTTCTCCTGAGGACGACCGCCATTACGGTCGAAATATTGAAAAGTGAGTCTTTGTTGTGTTTCTGTTTATGTGTCACTGCTTATTTTAATTGTTATTTGTCCTGCCGGACCGTTTTTCGTTTATCATGGTATATATATATATATATATATATATATATATATATGCTTTTAAAAACTGGATGTCTGTTTCCACTTGATTTAATTTTGTCTTATATTTTTCCAAATTACGAAATTTTTTCTTCAACTCAGAACTCAACTTAAAAATTAATTCACCATAATTTCTTATTTTATTATTGAACATTTTCGGTGTACGTTCACCATCTTCAGCAAAACACACAATTAAATTACAATTACACTTAACAAATGAATCTAATAGTTAAATTACATTGGAAAAACAATAAGTGAACAAGTTAACTGAAGGTTACACAGCCAGGTTAGGGGTTGTCAGTGTTGGCATAACTAGCCCTAGGTTTCCAAACAAGCGCAACTGGTTGGCAAAATTACCTTTTTGATCGTTCATGCTAGGAGCTTTTTCTAGTATGAACAGCGCTTCTAATATCCTGAGTCTTCTTCCGTCCTTCTCTTTTGCTACAATTCTAGTATTATTCACCATAGTTTCCCTCGAAATTTTTGTTTTATGAATCTTTTGGAAGTGTTCTTTGGGGGCTCCTGCATGTATTGAAGAAGGACTGCTCCCAACTTATATATATATATATATATATATATATATATATATAATATTTCTCATAAACAGGTAAAATAACAATCAATGATCAAACCATAATATAAAATGAAATACAAAAGACTAAGATCTTTCAACCGTAACAAGCTGTCTTCGTCAGTGTTGGGTTTTTGACTCTGACGAAGAACGCTTGTTACGGTTGAAAGATATTAGTCTTTTTTTTTTCATTTCATATTGTGGTTTGATGAATATTTACTATATATATATATATATTATATATATATATATATATATATGTAGAGATTAATTTACACAATCAAAATATATGGGGAACAATACACTAAGGCCTTTCGATAATACAGGATTGGAGAGCAAGTGAGCTAAAACATAATAAACACTTGTTAACCTGGTTGATTGAAGTCTCCAAAATGGCTGGCAACCCTGACTTTATGACTCTGGACTCTGTTTGAATGTACAGGTTCTTATGCAGATTTCTGATCCCAGCGCCAATATCACTTTGAGAGCTTTTGATAATGAATTTGTTCCAAACCCACTTTTGGGTTTAATTTCAATCGCTAATTATTGTTTATTATCAGTTCTTTAATACTTTTTAACAATTTTGTTTACTTTTTTTCATTATTTGTTTGTTTTTTATTTATTTTTATATATTTCTAAGTTTTGAAAATGTTTTTCATTAATTATTTTTTATCTTATTTATCCTTGTCATCTCTCTCTCTCACTCTCTCTCTCTCTCTCTTACACTGATTGAGTGCTTCTTGAATAAGACTTCAGTTCAGTCCTCGTTTGTCTCTGGAGCGACTTCAATCCATCCACTTGACGACTTAGCAGACGAAATATACTCGTATTATTGATTTGTTTTGATTATTGGAATATTATTGGGACAGTAAGAGAAACGAAATTATTAAAGTGATTATCTATAAGTTTGATATTACTTTACCAGAAAGTTTTGATGTTATATTCTACCTGACATATATATTAAAATCAAACCAAACTTAATTCATTGTCATTGCTTAATATTATTTTTACTTATAATATAGTTGAATGTAAGCCGTTTCAAATATTTTTTAAATATGCCATGTGTTATTCCTAACTTCTAAAATAAGCTATTTGTACAGGAGAATCTTTTATTCTTTATGAATATTGGTCTACAAAACAAACCATGAGTAAATAATAATTGGAGTTTGAACATATAATAAATTTGTAGTCAACTATAAAATTACTGAACTTTACCAGAAGTATGATTGCATAGAGTTTTAAAAATCAGTTTTATATTATTGGAGCTAACAAATGAATAGATACAATCTACAAATATTATCAATATATTGTTTGTATATTCAAGAATCGCACAACAAAAGTATATAAATTCGGTTACCAGGTTACATGGCTGTTTGCATAGAACACACATAAGGCCTTTCTGATAAGACTTACTCACATGCATGTTATGCTTCTCCCTCCCTTCAATTCTACATCTTGATAAAAGTGATTTATCACTTTTGGTCTGCAACTTTAATTACATCACTGATTTTAATAGTTGATAAATTCCCTAAACTGCTCGAAAAGGAATTCCTTTAGTACTATATATATATATATATATATATATATGATTAGTTCATATTAGTAGAGGATTCATAGATCAAATGTAAAACTTTTTCCTTTTTTATTATTGTTATAACACGCATAACACAAATATCTGATGGACAGTTCTATTCAAGTAGCGTTTCTATCGACAATCCAATATCATCTATTGACAAAATGATACTGTCAACTTTTCCAGCACTCCTGCCTCTGTTCATTGACATGACTCTCAACGGTTCTAATCTCAGGGCCTATTGCTGGATTAAAAACAAAACTTTTCATAAAACACGAATATATTTTTATATAATGTATATATTATGTATACAGTATTTTTTCCTTCAATCCACTGTTATAATAGATCATGTTTTGATTTTTCTTACTTCGTTCGTTTTCATTTATAATAAACTATCCTTTTATATGTATATATATATATCATTGTTCAACCAACAAAGAGAAATGGAAAAAAGGCTAAGATCTTTCAACCGTAACAAGGGATCTACAAAGGACGTTTTCAGAGTCAACTATACATTCGCGATATATATATATATATATATATATATATATATATTAGTGTATTTGGTAAGCAGGCCTTCATTTATACAAGTTCTATTAAAACGTATGCCTATTTCTAATTTAACACCTTTTCGGATTAATTTTTACAATCTTCTCAGAATCTTCTCGGAAGATTGGAAAAATTAATCTGAAAAGGTGTTAAATTAGAAATAGGCATAAGTTTTAATAGAACTTGTATATATATATATATATATATATATATATATATATATATATAAACAATTAAAATAAGCAGTGACACATAAACAGAAACACAACAAAGACTCACTTTTCAATATTTCGACCGTAATGGCGGTCGTCCTCAGGAGAAGAAGTGAATTGACGGAGGGACGACAGTCAACAAAATAAAATATATCAATATATCAGTCAATAAAATATATATATATATATATATATATATGATCAAACTACAAGAAGAAATGGGGAAAAAAGACTATGATCTTTCAACCGTAACAAGCGGCCTTCGTCAGAGTCAAAAACCCAACCGAAGCGTCTGTTACGGTTGAAAGATCTTAGTCTTTTTTTCCCATTTCTTATTGTGGTTTGATCATTGATTGTTGTTTCACGTGTTTATGTGAAATCTTTTTATTTATATAAACTATATTCACAAAAAAACATACAGAAATGAAACAGAAACTCATTATCATATTTGGATGGCCTGGTCATCAGGAAGATATCTGTTTGATTTCTGTGTGTTGTTTTGTGAATATGTATAGTTTATTTAGTTCGTAGAACCGTCTTATTTAATTGGTTACATATGTATATGTATACATTTTTTTGATGAACGGACAAATAAAGTTCAGTGTTGATAAAGAACATGGAAATATATATTAAAAACACACACTTACAGTCTCTATTTTTTTCGTTAGAAATTAAGACTGTGTGTCCCTTACTTGTATAATTTGTTATACTGTTGTATTTACTCATGATGGGGAATTTCAAAAATTACTTATCAACGTCAAAACTACCAACCTATTTGTAACACATCGTGTTCTTCTTTAGGTTTACACCTGAACTGTTGAGAGTGATATCGCAACAGGGACCTAGGTTAGTTGTTAGTTTTGAAATAAAGCACTTTTGTGTAGAGACGTAATCTTTGAACTTCCTCATCATGAATGAGTATTTTTAGTTCCTCTATATTATTTAGTTCATTGATCTGTATATATATATATATATAATTATAACACTTTAAATTACACAAAGCACGACACAGAAAAGGGACTAAAAAGAACACTTACAGAATTCAATATTTCGAACTGTTGTTCGTCATCAGGAGAGTAGACTAGAAGAGAGGACGAAGTGAGAGAGATCTCCCCACGTCGAAGAACGGAGCGCGAATGATTGATTCGCGCTCCGTTCTTCGACGTGGGGAAACCTCTCTCACTTCGTCCTCTCTTCTAGTCTACTCTCCTGATGACGAACAACAGTTCGAAATATTGAATTCTGTAAGTGTTCTTTTTAGTCTCTTTTCTGTGTCGTGCTTTGTGTAATTTAAAGTTTTATAGTCCTTGTGGACCGTTTCTTATATTTAGTATATATAATTATATATATACAGTGCCATAATAAATACTTTGGAGAAAAAACAGTGAAACCACATGAATGTAAACAGCTAAAAATAGTATACTTTTGAAAAACAACATTATTGAATTGAATGACTTAATACTTTGTCATAATTATTTAAGAATTATAAGATGATAAAATGTTAGATATTTTTTAATCCATTAAGCAGAAGTTTGGTAAATAAAGTGGAAAACCAAAAGTGGTTTCTATTTTCCACAACAAGTTTCAAAGCGTTAACTTTTCTCATGATTTTTTGACTTTCTAAGTAAAAGAACACCTCTATAAATACTTTCTAGAAAGTTCTGATTAAATCCATAAAATGTTAAATTCGCTTTTTTTTTTTAATTAAGTGTTAATTTTAGGTTAAAAGTTTTAAGACTCATTTTCTTTTTAATTACGTGAAAGATGAGATTATAAAGAGATGTTCTATTGACTTCTAAAGTGTCAACTGACAACAAGATTTATCTTGTACAGTTCATTTAATAAGATTGAGTTAAAGGCATTTCGAAAGAGATTAAGGCAAAAACTGAAGTTAAAGTTTTACGAGATAAATTGAAGAGAAGATTGTTACGAGTGAAGGTTGTGATTGATTGGAGTTTGTTATGGAGGTGATTTTGTAAGAATGAGAAAAGTTTAATGTTTGAGAGGATTAGGGTTGAAGAGAAGGGATTATTGTAACAAATAGGGAATAGTAGAAGTTGAAAGATTTAGGTTTTGGGAAGGGTCTATGGGGACGTGAACACTTGGAAGATTGAGGATGAAGGCAATCGTCGCGTAATTGACAACGGGCGGCTCTCTAAAGACCCATGTCTCTTAGCTGGCTGAGAGCAACGCATCACTCTGTGTCCAAACAACTCCTTTAGCAACACTCGATAACAAATTGTATTAGAGCAACACATCAAAAGCTCTCTTTACCTCCAAGCTGCTATATACTTTTTAAATGTTATTTAAATATGTAGTATCGTTTATGAATATAAAAGTGCATCGCGTTAAATACTTGGATGTCTGTTGCGTTGTACTCCCACCCTGCCACGCACACACACACACACACACACACACACACACACACACGCGCGCGCACACAAACACACATGTCGCACGCACGCACAAACATACACACACGCACGCACGCACACAAGCACACACGCACACACACACGCAAGCACACACGCGCACACACACTCACATTAAATACTTCTGAGGGGCGACATAATAAACATTAAAAATGACTACAAGTCAAAGATTGGAGTTTCTAAAGCACTTAAATAAATCTTAGTTACAATAAATATTCTGAAACTCAGGATACTGATAAAACTATAATAAACTGAAGTCTTTGAAGTATATGTTATAATTTGAGATAGGATTATATATATACACGTTTCACAGTAAACTATAGACACAGAAATAAGACACCAACACACTTGTCTGTCTCAAATTTTCGATTGAAACGTCATCAGCAGAGTTTCAATAGCATATTTTTCTAATTGAAAAATACAGCAAGATAAAAATAACAAATAAATATTATTGTAAGGTAATTCTTGTTGGATGGCGACCAATCTGATAAGGATTTCAGGTCAGGAAGCCAGTTGGAATTTACAATTTCAGCCTTATCAACTGGAATAGAGTCAGTGTTAATATTCCTAAGGGATTTTGTGCAGAGGATTGGGTCTTTTGGCTGCATTGGTGTGGCAACAATGTACTTGCTCTGTGGACTTTTCCTACTTATTATGTAGACCTTTTCATACTATAAGATAAGCGAAACCAATGGTGTTTGATATTTGTCCACCTAAACTACTTCTATTCATAACCACAAATTTAGGGAGCTTTATAGTGTTATTTACTGAGCCTTAGAGAATTGCATTTCACTATATTAGTTCATTATATTAAAATCTAATAACTCTTTTATTATTTTTTTATTTTTAATTCTTATTTTTTTTATTTTTATTTTACATAGTCACAACGTAATGTAACAACGTAAATGTAACATTACCAGTGACAATGATGAAAGAAATATATACACTTCCACATGGAGACACGAGGGGAAGAAATAATCCAGTGACTATACTTCCTGGCGTGAAAAACAAGTTGTAAAAATTAGATTAAATTTATAAGTCACTAGAATAATTCACACCAATAAGTCTCTTAGCCACTTTCTCTTCAGACTTCTTTGGGGATTCCTGGAATTTTTGTTGAGGAGATGTTAGGACTAAGGGATTATTATTGTTAAAAAGATTTTTGTGGAACGCTTTGTAGCGAGATATTGCCTCTTGATGAACTGTTGAAATTCTGAGGTCTGAATTATTTGAATTTTAAATCTTGTATATTTGTTCTCCAATACTCATATTTAAAGACGTTTACCTTTTAGTGAAGTTCTGCTGCTCATTCACTATTTGGTACCCATTTTAGTAATAGGCGAGCTATTTTACCGGGTTGATTGTACATTGGTAGTCCTAAATTTGACCTCAATCAACTGTTTTTAGAATAAGAAGGTGTTAACAAGTACCTGACATAGTACAGGCTCGGGATAGACGGCTTAGCATCTTTTCTGAGGAGCAATATGCTTAGATTTGTTCGCCCTCACCCTCCCTTGAGAATAAATCTAGACCATATTGAGAATCGAACCCGTCAACTAAAAGTCCAAAGGCATGCACGCAATCCACTGGTCTATCTTGGCTCCCTGAATCATAAACTGCCGATTTGTTCCAATGAAATGTTCGATGTGGTTAGATTATTACCATTATGAATATATCATACTACTGAACTAATAACTACTGAACCCCATGATTTAAAATAAAAAAACACCAGAAAAACAGAATTTCTATTTCAAGAAGCTAATTTCATTTTATACTTTGGAGGTTTATGCACTGACCGGGTTAATCTAGAGTTTCTAATTAACTCACGTAACATTTATTTACGAGCAGAATTTTTAATAATTCAGTTGCTCATTTTAATATCTATAGCAAGATTATACAATAAACACGTAAAAGAAAAAAAAAACTAAGATCTTTTAACGAAAACATTTGGCATTCATCAGTACCAGTTGAACCCTGTCGAAGATCACTTGTTTTAGTTGAAATATTGTAGGTCATTTTTCTGGTTTCTCACTATGTAAAAAGATCAATTATCTTTGTAAACAGTGAACCTTTTGTTATGCATAAATACAAATTAGTATTCGTTTACGGAGTCGTAGAAGTAGAAATGTAGATCGAAATCAATGATCGTCCTTAAGATAAACAATCAATGGAGTAGTTCATCAAAAACGTTCACAAAGGTATATGAAGCATAAGAATCAATCTGGTACTGGAATCAATGATCGTCCTTAAGATAAACAATCAATGGAGTAGTTCATCAAAAACGTTAACAAAGGTATATGAAGCATAAGAATCAATCTGGTACTGGAATCAATGATCGTCCTTAAGATAAAAAATCAATGGAGTAGTTCATCAAAAACGTTAACAAAGGTATATGAAGCATAAGAATCAATCTGGTACTGGAATCAATGATCGTCCTTAAGATAAAAAATCAATGGAGTAGTTCATCAAAAACGTTAACAAAGGTATATGAAGCATAAGAATCAATCTGGTACTGGAATCAATGATCGTCCTTAGGATAAAAAATCAATGGAGTAGTTCATCAAAAACGTTAACAAAGGTATATGAAGCATAAGAATCAATCTGGTACTGGAATCAATCAATCTCTTCTGCAGACAACGTATGTTTTAGAAATAATAAAACCTTGATTTACTTTTAATTAATATAGAATTATAGCGAATTGAAATGTTCATATTTGAGAATTATTTAGAACATTTGCAGTTATGTCAGTAGAAAACTGGTTGTCTTGTCCTCTTTTGCTACAAAACTTACATTTAAATTCTTACTTTATTTAACAATTTTCTTTTGTGCGTTATTCATGTATTGGTTTAAGTATGGCATTCAGTGTTAATGAGATGTGGTTCTAAGGTAAGATAGATAAACAAACAAAAGTCTCCATACGAATGAAGTAAATCAAACCTCATTTGTGTGGAGACTTTTGTTTGTTTATCCAATTTATCTCAGAATGAGTAAATACCATACAATTACGGATGGCAAGACTAATGATGTAAGATGTGATTAATTTATTAAGTCACATATAAGCTTTAATTCTCAACAGTTCATCTAATAATAAAATACTTTACAATAATAACTAAGCTGTAGTATTAATTATGCTAAAATCATAATAAGGAGCTCTAATCTAAATAAATGCGGTATTGATTGGATGGACTGTAAAATATATGTATTAATACGTTTTTACAAACAAATAAAGGCCTCAGCTGACACTTCTCTATTGCTAATGCTGTTTACTGAATCAGGGAACATCTTTAACGTCATAAGTGTCTGTTGCATCGGGTCAAGAGGTCAGGGTAACCTGAGTGCGTTCAGTGGACTGATATGAGTGGCGCTCGTCGTTGTCCCGGTGGCAGTAAGAGGAGACAACTACTTTTCAACACCGTAACTCTCAACCTGCAGGTTTTTTTTTTCTGTAGCCATGTGTGGCACCAGCAATTACCTGGCGCCTGGATCAAAATTTGGCAGCACTGTTTTAACTGTATTCCTCCATACGATTACTAGATCTAAATAATTGATGTTGGAACCTGTTGTTATATTGAGTTTTGAAGTTATAAGTGTAATGTAATTTTAAGGGGGTTTTTTTGCATCATCTGCACCAGCACCACAGAAAGGTCCCGATTCTGCACCTCATTCAGCTAGAAATCACCAGGATTCCTTTTTTTCCAATACCCAACGAATTTGTTTGCTAACCATGCTTACAGTGGGGAACCACAGCCTGTTTTGATATTATATGTAAAGCTGTACCTTCCGGTCAATAGCACATAATAAAATCAGACCGATGTTTTTAACATGGTGTTCTTTAGCACTCAATACTCTGTTAGATGTTTTCGAAGCAACCACAATGACGAAAGTATTACAAAACAACTAAGATCACTTACAGTAGTATGAAGTCATTCACATCTTCGTAGTAGCAGTAACTCATGTCTATCAAAATTCAGAAGTAAATCTCTCTGTCGTTGTACTTATATTGTATCTTCAGTTAGAAGTAACGGAAGCTTTCTGTGTCAGCCAGTATGAGATCAAAGGTAAAACTGTCAATTGAGATTTTTTTCTTTGAGTACTGAAATATTACATCTCTTGACATTTTCGATAACTAATTCCCGTCGAATCTTGAAGCCCCTTGCCAATTTGTTTTCCCAACACAGTAACCCTGCATAGTAATTATATATTTACAATGTGTTACTTAATGTATTACACATTTATCACTAACCTAAAATAATATAATACATGTTATTTAGTAATTGAGTATACATCTTGTTTTAACTTTAAATATAACGTCAAGTAAGATTTATACACAAACTAAATTAAACTAAACGTCATTAACATTTTTTTAATAGAAAAACACAAACTAAACTAGTAATAAGAGTACATGATTTTATACTTCTAAGTCCAGCTTAATAATTGAGTAAGAAAGGGTATAACTTGTATATGTCTATATCAATGTCATTCACTAATTTCTGAAAGGGTTCATAGTGTCTTTTCTTTTCATAGTTCACAATGTCACTGTGTTCCTCAGGCCATGTACCACTAGAGGTCATCACCTCTCTGACAGAGTCCACTCTTATTCTTTTTAATCGTACATACTTAAACAACAAGTGGTTTCATGTTTGATAAGCCGATCCACAGAACAAGCAGAGCTTTCTGTAATTTTAAAACAAACTAAATGCGTAAATTGCCACACTGTCCAGCACCTCCTGTATCCCTGATCATGTCACCTTCCCGCATACACCAACAACTCTATCATCAATACATTAACTACATAATAGTTCTAAGCCCGTGCCCGAGTTCGAACCCGACAAGGCCAAATTCGAGCCCAAAATGCCAACTATTATTTTCGGGTTGGGTCGGGCTCCGGCTTCTCTTTCGCAACTTTTTTGTGAAGAAATATACATTTATACATTATGTATACTATAATGATGTATGTATAATTAACTCTGGAATATTTGTTACAATATAAAAAAATTGGATACAACAGATGATCGGGATTTGCTTGGCTGGTGGGTCAAGGATCAGCTAGCACTGTACAACTAGGTGCATGCTAAAATATCAGAGAAACATATTTGTCTTCTATCACTTCTTTCAAATATATAAAATTTTTTGCTGGTGGAGAAAATACTCGAGTATATTCTCTACCCGAACCTGGTAAGGCTTAGTACCCACAGGGCTGGGTCGGATAGGGTTTAATACATGCGAGTTTGGGTCGGGTCTGGATTAATACCCACTGACCTGAGTTGGGTCAGGCTTAATACCCACGGGGCTAGGTCGGACAGGGCTTAATACTCGCGGACCTGGGTTGGAGTGGCCCTTAATACCCAAGGGACTGGGTCAGATCGGGTCTAATACCTCGAGGCTGTGTCGGGTCTGGCTTAGTAATCGCTGGCCTGGGTCGGGTTGGGCTTAATACCTACGGATATGAATCGAGTCGGGCTTAATACCCACGGGGCTGGGTCGGATCTTGGTTAATACCCGCGGGGCTAGGTCGTGTTTCCTTAATATTCGCTAGCCTGGTTCGGGTCGGGCTTAATACCTGCGGGTATGGATCGAGTCAGGATTAATACCCACAGGGCTGGGTCGTATCGAGATTAATAGCCGCGTGTCTGGGTCGGGTCGGGCTTAATACCTGCGGGTATGAATCGAGTCGGGATTAATACCCACAGGGCCGGGTCGGATCGGGATTAATACCCGCGAGGCTGGGTCGGGTCGGGCTTAATACCCACGGGGCTGGGTCGGATCGTGCTCAATACCCGTGGGGCTAGGTCGGGTCTGGTCGGGTTGCACTTTCTAGGACCGATCTTACCTCTCATCAGGTATTCTCTTAATAAGAATATTTCATGAAATTACGATATTATTGGAGAGATATTATACTCTCCACTGTTAGGTTCTAACAACAAAAATAACAACTGTTAGGTTCGATATGCAGTAATATGAAAAGGTTGCAAAAACATCTTAAAGAGACAACACACCCATAAGGATGAAATTTAACTTTAAAATATTTGTGAACAACACAGAAAACACATTAATCCTTACAAAAAACACTCTGGACTTCATTTTAGATATTGAAGCAGTATTGATAACATGGGTTTGAATCAATTTAATTAGAATTAAAGAGAGTTAGTATAACAATATAGGTGATATGTTTTTCTTTCTTTTTTTTTTGTTTAACAACACCCACACTTATATGCCTTTTACCTTTTAGTGCTTTTCTAGGGGCGGAAATTGTAGCTCAATTATTATTTTGCACACATTTTAGTAATAGGCGAATCACATAACCTGTTTATTCTACATTGGGAGTCCTAAATGTGGACTAGCTCAAATATATTTAGAGTAGAGGCCTTTAATGAGTATCTGACATCGTACAGGCTAGGGACTGGCGGTTTAAAGTCCTCAACGAGGGACGATATGATTAGATGTATTCATCTCCTACGTAAATAAATCGAGGTCCAGGTGGGTATTGAACCCTGGACCTACCAGTTCAGAGGCGAGAACGTTAACCACTGAGCAAACCAGGACCACAGGTATATAATCTAGTATAATATAGATGGATTTTTTTGTTAGTCTTCCTCACTGATAATAACCCTACCATGAGGGTGTTTATTTTCTTTAACTTGTTTCTTTTTTCAATTACAGGGAAATACTTATATTTTTTATAAACATTTCAATTGCATTATTACATTATAAGAGAGATGGATATAATATAGTTGGTATAATCTATTGAATAGATTACAACATCCTAACGGAATAATTATTAGTGTTAGTGTGAGATCTACCTTTGGATCTAAAGTTTTATCTTCAGGAAGGTATGCCGTAGCTCCTATTTTGTTTATTAGTTGTGGATGACCTACTAAATACTCTAAGTAATGAAAGCTGCAGCACGCAAGGATATGCAGATGACCTTGTTATTACAATCAGAACAATGCTTGATGGCTCAAATCAAAATTGCAAATCTTACGTTTTCTCTCACAATAAACCATTTTTCATTGTGACAATAAACAACTGTACAATAAATCCTTTTTCTGTACAATGCAAAAGAAAAATACAAAACATTATGCGATAATCAGCAATCACACAATTATTAATAGATTATCACACATTATCAAACTTACAACATATAGAATATTTACATTTTAATATTCTATAAGTTGTATCTTTGCATTTTTGAATATATGTATAACTGTTGATTGTTGTACAATTTCTTATCTTTTGAGTATTGTAGACCTATGAAAAACGTTTTATGTACAACTTAATTTTTTGGTTCAAAATTTGGATTGTGCTTTGACAACTGACAGATTTTTGATTATTTTGTTCTACTTCATAGTCGATACCTTTATAACGTTTATAAAGTAGACAATAATTTTTGTGTAATGTAGACCTATTATGAAAAAGTTTTATGTAAAAGCGAATTTTTGGGATTAAATTTGGATTTTTGCTTGAGTCAATCAAATCAATCAATTTCATCTTGAGTAAATACCATACTATAACCAATAGCACAAGTAATGAGTTTTTGTCCTACTCTGTTTACTAACTACTTTACTAATTTACTAACTACTCTGTTTGAGAACCTGATGAAAACTGTTCAATCCTATCTTAATTCCGATATGTTAATATCGGGATGTTTCAAAAGGAATGACTCAATGTCTTGAATCTATATTTTCATAAGAAAAATTAAAATCAAACTCAAGTAATTCTCAATTTATTCTAGTAACAATCAAATTTATATCTGTTGAAAAATTTATGGTGTTGTCATATTTGTCACATAAATTCGGTGATAAGAAAACTTCTGTAAGAACGTTTAACAACGCTATTAATTAATTCATTCATTTAACAACGAATTAAGCGCTGTTATATTCGTTGTTCATTGGCCATGCTTATACGTAGTGGTAGAACATGAATGCGATGTTTATAGCTCAAATCTCAAATACAATTATAATTATATAATAATCATATAATATTATTACAGAAATGCATCATACATAGTGAACTGTTGTGGATATCGGACTGGATTTGAAAGTAATGAATATCTTCAATTGGGACTGTTATTAGTCAAAGGATCCTGAGTATAAATACCTATCATACAAGTAGGACCAATATTCCTGTAGTCTGCAATATTGTTATGAAACTTAAGCGTGTTGGAACTGCTTGTATTATATGTATTTACAACCAGGAACCTTTGACTATTATCAGTTCTACTTCAAGATGAACAAGTTGCAAAACCGGTGGGCGTCTAGAACGACCATTCACGAAGTATGACGAGTTGTCATCATAGCAAGATATTTGCTAGGGGTCCAGGTTAGCTCAGTGGCTAACGTACTCGTCTCGGAGCTGGTAGTCCAGGGTTCAATCCCCACCTGGCCCTCGATTTATTCAGGCAGGATGTGAGTAAATCTGAGTACGTTGCCCCTCGGGGATGACGTTAAGCCCGTTTTGATCTTCGCATTCCTCGGCATTTTGTGCCATAACCGCTTAGTCAAGCCAGGCCGCCTTGTTGACAAGTTACCCTTTAGCTACCTCCATTGAATGGAAGTGCCCGAGGGCACCTCAAGCAACGCAATGCTAAGCACGAATTTTGACAGTTACTCCGCAAAACGGTACCTAGGCCAAGAGTAATAGACAAACTAATGCCCAGGTAACATGCGGAGATAATTACTGATAAGGTACTCAAAATTCCCTTACCAGTTGCACTTTAACTAGAGAACACATATAACGAAGACATATAAATACACAATCAAGACTAACTCAACTTATCGCAACGCCTCAAGGTACTAAAATATTCCTTCGAGGTGGAAACTAAACTAACTTATAACTAAGAAACACTCAATACTAAAAGACTAAAAACTAATATAATATAATGTCCGACAAGGTACTCGATATTGCCTTATCGGTAGCTTAAACTAAAGGACACAGGACATATAAATAACATACAGAACGAACACAACTTACGTTAAACCCTCAAGGTACTGGATGACGTTAAGCCGTCGGTCCCGAGCCTGTACGATGTCAGGTACTCCTTTTAAAGTTCCTTACTCAAAATTCACTTGAGTTAGGTAAAATTTAGAACTGCCAATGTAGAATCTGTAGAATCACCCATCAAACAAAAAGCCGGTAAATGCCTAACATTATCACCTGCTAGGAGATCGGTTTAAACATAAAAACAAAAAAAAATGTTCGCTAACCTCTGTATTACTAACAATACGAGTATGTGAGGTCGTGAGTAACCCGTATAATCTTGCACATGGGTACTTCATTCATTCATGTTCTTACCAGTTTGACCCGATGGTGGCCACATTGAACACTTGCAAATCGATTAATAAATACGTAGTGGTATTAATCGATACAACACGTATTTATCGTAGTGGTATATATAATAACAAGAAACTTGCTTGAGAATAGAATAATTTATGAGTATCCACTATTTTTCCTCACTAAAACATTGAGCATTGGAAGCAGTCATTCTTTTTGATTATACATGTATATAAATCAAACACTTAAAATTACACAAAACAGGTCAAAACACTTACCAAGGTCATATTTTGAACTACAGTACTTCATACGAAGAAGACAGAAGAAGTATATGTATTCATTCTAACACATCAAATCTCACTTCTTGATTATTACATTTTCTACTTCTGATTTTTTCGATTTTTTTTTATTGTTAATTTTAATACCTAGTTGTAGTAGTATTAGGCAACCCTCTAGGTTGTCGTGGCAGTCACACAAGGGAACACACATAGACCGAACATTGGGCCCTTTGTGATACTACACAATGAAGATTGATTGAACATTAGGAGACCTACATTTTTCGTAACTCAAATGTATTTAGATTTGAGATCTTTAACGAGTACCTGGCATCGTACAGGCTCGGGGCCGACTACTTACCGTCCTCTCCGAGGGTCAACGCGCTACGATTTATTTGAAGGTAAATTCGAGAGCCAGGTGGGTATCGAATGCCAGGACCTACCACTTCAGAGGCGAGTACATTAACTGCTGAGCTAGCCTGTTTTTATACCAATAAAAAACCAAAAATTCATCTTGGAATAATGGATCGCTTGCTATATTGTCGGATTTATTTACATTTGTGATGGACGGACAGACTGACATGGCTTCTTTTATAATAATATAGATTATTATTATTATTATTATTAATAATAATAAACTGAGCAACAATTTAATGAATTGATGGGAACTACCCAATTCTAGGATTTCATTAAAAGTGAAATATATTTGTTCCTCCATGAATGTTATAGTTTATTGCATGAAAACATTAAGCCCAATAAATTAAACATGGTTAGCGACTGACTTGCGCATGGTTTTCCTTCAGTCAGCTAAATTACATTACTATCTTATCGGACTGCTATCTGTGACTGCAAAGAACAGCTATCATTATGTTTCAATGTTGCCTTGAAGATCATAAAGATGTAGTTAATTTTGCCAAAACAGATCATTGTTGCTTATAGTCGTTGTTTCAGAGTGGTTTCATGCAGTCATTGGACAATGACTTGCATGAGTGACGGTAAATGGGTGGTAGCCTTGGGTATCTATCTACCCATATTGAACTTCTACCCATATATATCTACCCATATCTAACTTATTGAAATATATTGTAACAGTCCATCTAGTTAAGTAAACGAAAATAATATGACTTTTTAAAAATGCCAGCAAACGCTGAATCAAGTTTTCTAAATTAACCTCACTGAGAAACAGATGCTGGTCATTTATGAATAAATATATGTTTCAGGCAATAAACCCTGAAACGTTTGTTATCATTTTTGGATCGTTTTTTTGATGATACTGTATATATATGGTTTGCTTATTGATTGTTATTTCACGTGTTTATGTGAAATCGTGTTATATCTATATACTTCAATTTCAGACCATAATAAGAAATGAGAAAAAAGACTGAGATCTTTCAACCGTTGCAAGCGGTCTTCACCAGAGTGAAATACCAACTGATTCAATTGGGAGCTGACTCTGACGAAGGCGGCTTGTTACGGTTGGAAGATCTTAGTCTTGTTTTCCAATTTCATATTGTGGGATCATTGATATATATATATATATATATATATATATATATATATATATATATATATTATATTCAGAAATGAAATTAAAATTTAAATTTCATAGATGGTTGAACAGTTCAACAAAAAATTATACGTTACAATTGTATTTCTCTGTTGTACGTAAGTATTCATTATATTTTTTGGGCATTTCTGGACTGTTTTGGTTCATATGTTATATTTTTGAAGTATATTACTTCAATTTCTTTAATGGAAAACTCCAAGGAAATAATTTATATCCATATATAATATGAACTTACTTTTTCATGTTATTGTAATTAATTCTGTATATATTTAGGCCTGAAGATATCTAGAAATATTGACGAAACGTCGGCTTATAGTTGATTGTATTGAGAATTCTTTTACCTCGATATAGGAAAATAGTATTTAATATATATATATATATATGATCAAACCACAATATGAAATCGGAAAACATTGGTTGAAGACTAAGATCTTTCAACCGTAACAAGCGGTCTTCGGCAGTCAAAAACCCAACTGAAATACTAGATGCAGAAAACATCTGGTGAGGGGTTGAGAAGAGTGAGAGGGAAGAGTGGTATTTTAAAAGGGTGAAAGCGCAGGAAAGCACCAATGTCCAAAAAGGGATGTTTGGGGAAACAAAGGAGTACAGTAAGAAAATATATTTATATATATATATATATATATATATATATATATATATATATATATATACTCGTGTGTCAGACTTTCAATGAGGAATGTAATAATTTTCATACATTTGTACTCATGTCAACAAAATTGTTTAGTTGAATAACTCTGGTTTATGAATTTAAAAGTATGTGCCTTTATGGTAATATTTTACAGTAAGTTTGAGCCAATAAGAGCAAACGAACATACAATCTAAATTATACTAGCATAAAATCTAACATACAATGTAGATTATATTTGTAATAGTTCCTTTGAAATCTAGTTAATGATTTAATCCCACTCTGTTTAGTAATATTAGAATTAATAGTAATAATATCCGCCATACCTCGTATAATCTCTGGAGAGCTCGACCGGTTTTGGGTCCTTCTGGTTCCCGTTGTCAAGAGCACCTGAGTTTGGGAACCAGAAGGATCAGAAACCGGTTGAGCTCTCCGGAGATTATACAAGGTATGACTGATATTAATACTATTAATCTAATACAATACCTTGAAATCATTCATTTAAAAAGATTGTATACCTCATTATTGTAATTAATCTGAGATACTGAGTCTCATTGGACTTGTCTGCATGAGTTGTGTATCTTTCATAATGTGCTTCATTCTCTCATTTATAAAGTCAAATAGATTTTAATGTGTTTTAATAAGCATCTTAATTGTCCTGAAAAATGGTCTCAAACTTCAATTGGTTTTAGATATGATCTGCAAAAACCTTTAATAGATTCTTCCCTGGCATCCACGGACATCTGCACAGCAGTGTATTATGAATACATGTTTGGCTTTGACTTAATGCTTTCAGTAGTTCATTGGATTTCTCCAGCTGTTGTAAACATTATGTTTAGGGAATTTTTCACTATTCCTAATGAGGAAAACATGAATTCTTAATACACTGGTGCGTGGAGGTCTGTATCCGAGGACAATATAGATTGTATGCTTTATTATTTCCATAAAATTGGGTCAATCGTAGTGTTAAATATTATAAGAAAGAAACAAATTTGTATTTATAGGGTGTTCACAGTCTTCCTAAACATTACTCAATTCTTATTCAGTGCATTAAGTAATTCAGGTTTGGTTCTTTAGGAAGGGTAAACATGCTTCAGACCTAATGTTTTCTATAGTTCATCAGATTTTTCCAAGCGGAAGTAGTTAATCATTTTTTTAATTTTGGACGGTTGACGTATCTTTTTTCTTCTTGAACTAGCTGACTCTGGTTACCAAAGGTTATCAAGAAGCCTCCTTTTCTTGTGCACTACTGTTTGAAGTGTTTTACTTTGAACCCCTCGTATACATGACTTTGAATTCATGTTCGCAGGTGATATGGGCGGTGGGGTATGTGCGCTCGCTGGCGGGGGCCGAGGGTGGGGGGCTGTCGAGTCAGCGATGGCGTCGCCGTCCAGCCAGTGTCCAGGATGAAATTGCGCGAGAGGTTGGGCATGGCTGTTGGAGTGGTCACAGTTTTGACCACGTTGGGGTTACTGGCCCATCTTCACACGCACCCCAGAACAGGCCATCATCCTCGTGCCACCAAGCTCTTCGGCTCCCGTCCAAGCGTCCAGCATGACTCTTTCGTCGATCTTAAGGAGGTCCTCCGACCTGACCACTTCTCTTCCGTTGTTATTGACACTTCCGAAGACCAAGAAGATAACCCCTCCCTCAGTCAACTGCTAGAACTTAAATCCAGGTAACTTTACAATTATTATTAATTCAATCTCTGTTTTCAGAATTGACAATATCCAAAGAGCAAGGTTCTGAACAACAATATATAACACCTTCAGTAGAGGACATCTGTATAAAAAAATTATACTCGAAGTCGTTTTGTATTTATAAATCATAGAACTGACTTCGATCATAACTTTTAATACTATTACCAGACACCAACTATAACCTACAAAATGTTTGTTCAGTTGAAACAGGGAGAAGAGACAAGTTTATGCAAAAGATTGATTTCTTTTCCCTAACGTCCTGCAACTTCGTCAAAGTAAGCAACATAGTTTATCGAGTCTTTATAACTTTATTCAAGGGAAGATAGATAACCCATAGCGCTTACTTGGCAGACATTTGTAAATCACTGTGATAAAGAAACTGAGAAATCAATTGTCAAAATCATAAATTCTATAGTTTTCTGATTTATTATTCTCTTTTTTTCATAAAGAAAGAAAATATTTAAGAAAATTTATAATGTAATATGGCACAATGCTATTATTTATTTCATCGTAAAAATATACTATCCAATGAAATTTTAGTTATATACCATAAACTAATTAATGGATTCTTGCTTCTAATTTTGAAAAAAAATATTAATTGGAATATAAACTATTAAACTATCACTGATAAATTATATATATTTTACTGAAATGAGTTACCTGATCTGGAATTCAAGAACACTTAGTATACACCCCAATAAAGCTTTCTCCATCTCGCACCAGGAGCGCTGGTATACTAGAGGTCGTTGTATACTTTGCCAGTTTATTGTATACCAGAACAGAACTCATTGATTCCTATTGATCCATTTAATCAATTCAGACGATTTTATTCTTAATTTAATATTTATTAACTTTATGGCATGTCTTTTGTTTAATATTTCTATCAGCTTATGAGAGTATGTACTCGTACTTCAAAAGTTGCTCTTTACTTTTGATAGACAATTTACGCGCGTTTCGCGTCTTATTCATATTCATACGATTTTAATGAAATTGTTACTACAGTTACTGGATTTATAAAGTCACTTCTTAGAGGGTGCATGTTAGGTGTTCGCTAGTATGAGTAAGTAAGTTCGCCACTGAAGTAGATATTAGAATGAATGTTATCGTTACCAGCGGCCATTCGAAATATCTTGGTCACTTGGTTCAAAGTCACTTGGTCACTTGAAACAACACGCCCACAGGTTACCTGAGTCACAGGACGTACAAGAAATTTCACATAGGGTATAGTGTGAGGCTTTGGTCACTTCCAGTGATGCCTGTAGCATAAAATTTATTTTAAATGTAATCACGGTCTGTGGTCAGCCATATAATTTTCATTCCATAAGAAACATGCCAGCCATAAGAAAAACATGCTTATTGTAGATATGAATTTTCTTCCTACCCTCTTTGAAATATAGGTAGTCTGTTATGCTAATAAATAGCCCCAATCTAAGGTGTTATGCGATCCGTGCAGTGCTCTGCCAGATCGGACAAAATACCACCGATATAGCTTCAGGGATGTGACCCTGTAAGGAGAAGGAAGTCCGGAGACCATCCTCGGGAAGCGCAGAGGGTCCAAAAGTGCCAATTAGTGGGAGCCAACCTCCCACAAGTGCACCTGACGACCCGAAGAATGCCGTCATGAAGAAGGAGAAAGGAAGTTCTCCCGAAATGTAGGGAGCCTGAAAGGACATTATCAATGATGGTTTGTGCAGATTCTGCAAAGAGGAAGAAAGACCGTTGCACCTGCTGACTGACTGTAAGGCAACTTTGCTGTACAGTGGTAGGTGCATCGGGACACTCAACAAAACCATAGAAAAACTTTTACCGCAGGAACCAGCAAAAGTGCTGAGCTTCTTGGAGGCGTTGAAGCTAACTGCTGGGGTACTTTAGCACAGAAGAGGGGAAGTACAATAGCTTTTTTTTAAGATGCAGAGCTGTAGTCACCTCAAATAATAATAAAAAAATAATAAAAAATGCTGATAAATAAGTGTCATGGCTGGAAGGCTAATGCACACATTAAAGTGAACACAGGTATACTGGAAAAAAGCTGATTTTATGATCAAGAGCAGATTATAGAGCTGCAGAAATATGTGATTGGGGGTTTCAAACAACCCTCCATGCCAAGGTTATCTTCATGTTTGATTCCTACCGATCCAATATATTTAGTAATCTATTACGCATATACTTTTAAACTGTCGTTGCAAAAGTCACGGATCTGATGTGAACATACTCTTAGCAGGCAGCGTCAATACAGGCATGACTTCGGATGAAACTGACAATAAACTGAGAATCATATAGAAACAGTAACAGTTTATGAGGGCTTATTAAGTGTTCATGTGATGCTTTAAGTAGGGCATTGACGTAAACATCAATATAGCCATACTTTGATCCTCTTGCAACATAACCTTGGATTTCATTGCAGTAAATTTTTCGGAGTTTAGTGGCGGCATTGCGTAGTTTTCGGAGTAGCCCTCCTGGATAGTCATTAATGACCTCATTCGTAGTTCTTTGTTCAATCCTATCCCAATTCTCAGCCCACCGAAATCTTAGGAATCCTCTTTGTTGCATATATTATATATATACTGCATACAAAACTAAAAAATACTGCTTTTAGAAACATATATAAGAAAAATTGAAATTTCGAAATATCAAATAGTAAATTGAAATGTTTTATTAGTTCATCTTTACTAACAAATTAATGGTTGTTTATTTCCAATTTCAAAAGAAAGATTAAATAATTTTTTCAATTTCCCCATCTAAATTATTTTCTGATTCCTTAAAAGGAAAAAAAAGTTCTACAGAATTGTATTATAAGCAAAAAAATTTGTTTTCATCTTTCTCCAAGTTTATTCTCCCTAATGAAGCTGATTTTATTCCAGGAAATAAGGTTTAAATAAAGCCTTCATTTTATTATTTTAAATAAAAAATAATTTTAATGATGAAGGGAAAATCAAATTTATTTATTTAATAAACACTATGCAATAAAATATAATTGTTAGTAACCTAGAGATTGACAATTTATTAATATATTGTTTTTTAGTTTATACAAGTAGTTGTTATATTTAGCTAAGATAAAACAGTTGTAATTGCTGTATCTGTGATTTTTTACAACAATCTATTGATTTTTATAAAGGAAGTCTCCATATCATTAAGTCTTATTGAAAAAACAAGGCGTTTCAAGCTCAGAGTGTTCTTTTCAGGTAAATCAATTGAAGGATGCCTTCTACTAAATGAGATTTTCTATCCAACGTAAACTAAATAATAATGTGTAAGTTGATTAAACTCAGATTTGAGTGATCAAAGTAATCATGGTACCAAACCACCATATCGTATAGCATCGAATTGCCAGCCTCGGCGTGGTCCACCTTGGGCGTCGCCATGTGGAACATGGGACAGCTAAAGGGCAAATCGTAGAAAGACAACCTGACTTGATTTAAAAACGATATGGCCTGAAGTATGGCTTGGTGCGTATATAGGTCAACACAGATACAAGCCACCGATCAAGCCAACATAATTATAATTAAAATTAAATATTTAAAAGAAGTATAATTAGTAAATTAATTTGATTAAATAAAACTTGAGTCAAGCAATTAATTTGTTTTTCAGAACTTTTTTTTTTAAATCCAATCTTTAGCAGGTAATTAAGCTCTTTCGCACTCTCTGTCACACCCTCTCCTCCTTGCTCTTTGAGATTGTCTAGATCTGTTGTATCAATGAGAGCGCATGCTAAGCGACAATTATTTGTTTTTTTTTGGAGAATTTTTATATCTAAAGGTATCGTCCGCTTCAGCTTAGTAATGGAATGTTGATCTAAACTGAAATAAGTAGAAATTCGTTCGGAGTTGAGGCTAGGGTGGCCAAGTTGTTTACGCGCTCCCCTCTAGACCGATAGACCCGGAGTTCTATACCTACTCTGACCCTCAATGTATTCGAGCGAGAGATGAGAAAAGAATCAGAGCTCATAGTTCCTACGACAAGACGTTAAACCATCGCTCTCAAGCAGTGTTGGGACGATTCCTAATTTTTTTTCTGATTCCTTAGGTTCCGATTCCTGCTTAGGTTTTACCTGTATATATAGCAACTAAACTATCTTAATTAATTGTTGTGTTGGCCTTATTTGTTCAATGTATAACAAATACCAGAAAAAATTATAAATGGATTTATATGCAGTAAAAAAAAAGTATGAATAGTGAGCATAACTAAAATAAATTTATAAATAAATAAAATATATTTTTTTTTAATTTGTAAATATTACAGTTGATATTCAGTTTAAAAACATTATTACACAAATAAAACATAAAAACATTTATGACCATAAAAATGTATTATGGTATAAAATTTCAGATTTGTTAATAACTTTTTATAATTTTTTTATTTCCTATTTTTACTCCCTCAAAATGCCCCATTGCACTTACCGTGCTAAGCCACTGGGGTGGCTATTGCAACCTAACCTCCGTTAGTGTTATCTGAAAAAGTATCGTATATGGTTAGTATGACTAATTTGCAATCGTTCTAAGCAACAAAATTCATACTTATTGTGTAGACAATCAAAACAGTATTTAAGAAGATTATGTAAACAAGATGGATTAAACAGGAAGAATGAGCTGTAGTGTTAGGAATTGTTGATCATGTCTCTTATATAGGACAAAGGAAATTAACAAGTGCCATCAACCGTGTGCAAATCTCAAATGGTATTAAACTACCTTAAACAACCTTCTTCTAATTTACACTTGTCAGATGAGCCTTTCTTCCACTAAATAAAATTTCACAAAAAATTATCAACACCAGTTCGAAGTTTTTCCTTTTATTTATCAGATACTCGTAGTAAGCAACTGGATTTGATAAGGAAATATTGCAAAAATACAGCAACAGTGTTTTTTTGGTTTCATCAGAGGACTGTAAATTTTCAAATATCTCAAATCTAAAATTTAATTAGATTTGATTAGATTTTTTATTAAAATTTAATAAGGAATACTTATTTAAAAATCAGATAAAAATAAACTTAATTCAGAAACAAACAATAGCATAAATTCAAATATTCATCAACTATTCAAAATATTTGCAAACCTTTCCCAGTTTTCCACCTAAGTTTTTTTATTTATATTTTAGCAAAGGTTTTTCTAAACTTATTCGATTTTAAAATATTTTAATCCGAATATTTTTAATATAAATTTTTTATATATTTTATTGCTTTTAACTTTTACAGATTTAAATTTAGACACATTCTAAAATATACTTTATGATATTCTATAAAATACTTTATGATTTAATGAATGACACAACTTTTGCTTTTATAAGTAGCAAACAAACGGGGAGCACGGGTCGTTAAAATGATAAAAAAAAGTCCCAAAAAAGCAATTCGTATTTATCAGTTATGTGGAACCCACTCATTTAAAGACGTTTATTAAATGTAAACAAAAATAAAATAACTTTATTATTCAAAATTACACTTCTAGAGTTGATAAATAACAAATTTTAATTTTTTTTTTATATATATATTTACATTTATTTATATTGTATTTATATTTTGCTATTTTGTTTTGTTAAAAGGCCCTCTTTTAGCGATAAGTACCAAGCGACTTTTATATTAACACTTTTTTTTTTAAATTTTATATGAACAAGATATATTTTTCAAAACAACAATAATAACCTTAAAAGGTCCTGCTTCCAACTAAAATTGAGTCTAAAATGCTCGTCGGTATCGAAGTAGGAATGGAATCCGTCATTTTTCCTTTGCCAACAAGTTTTCTCCTGCCTCTATTGAATTCCGAGTAAACTGATTTTATCTCCCATCCTCTCAATGCTTTCAACATACTTGATCTAATAATGTTTCATTTTTCAAGAAAGTGAAATTTAATTTTCATCATTTAGAAATAAATTTAGAATAAAAGTGAAATATAAATAGCAAAGGTACAAAAAAAGAATTAAGTAAAGTTAAAATAAGAAAAATAAAATTTCAATGTAATATACTACGGTACTTTTCTTTTATATAGTTCAACCTAAATATTCAACTACAAAGTATATTAATAATTAGTGAAAAAACAAATACAGTTGTTCCTCAATATAATAGTTAATCAGTATAGAAGTTCTTAGGATTCTTTTGGTAAATGTTTTGCCCAAATTCCAATCAAAATTTGCAGACACAACTCAAAATTCAAGATAGGAACATATTGCGTTTATTGTGATGCTATTGCGGGAACTTAGTATCTCAAGTTGTACTTCATTCATGAATGTTACCTCAGATACAAAACTAAAAACATAATAATAAGAAGTTAGCATACTGCTATGAGTAATTACAGTAAATATTGTGTTTATCGGCTAGTTTAACAAATTTAACGCTTGTGTACAACCTTTGATATTCTTATTGGAGAATTTAAAAAATTGAGTCTCCATAAAAAAAAAAAAGTTTAACTTGAAACTAACAACTCGTTTCGAACACTTAGTGTTCTTCTTCAGGTTTACATCTAAAAAAAATATATCTGTCAGCTTTAAGAATATCAGAGTGAATTATTTGAAATTGAATACCATATGTGAATGTTGTGCATTGCACTATTTAGGTTTTTAACAAAGGAACTAGAATGAAAAATTACTTTAATTAATCCTGAACTTTAATAAAACGTATCAAAATGATGAAACATGAACCAATTCATGCTTTAATATGATATGTCATGTTTTACAAAAGTCCATTAGAGGTACAGCGTGCTATCTTGTGCGCCGAAGGGGATTTTCTACAATAAGATTCCAAAGCCCAATATAAATGACTTCGAAAGATTAAATAATAGTCTTTCGACCTAAATTATAATGATTTAATTATAATAAATTTAGAAAGAGGAAATTTAATTAATAATCCATGAGAATATGAAATAATTATTTAATATATCAACAAATGATAATTATTATAGTTAACAGAAGTTTTAGAAATTATCAAATTAATATAAGTAAAATATTAACAGCACACAATTATAACTGTAATCAAAACAACACTGTCATAATGGCTATATTTTCTTCCCATGATATATCTATTTCAATAAAAATGATAGAGTAGGGCTCCCGATGCATCGGAAGGTACAGAAAAGTTTTAATAAAACTAATTCTCTCTGAATTCAGGAGTTCAGGACTAATTGAATTGGCTGTAGTCCCTCAGGAATTGACAACTTCTTCCAGTTGTCAAGAGAGGAACTGGTTCTGACATCTATAATGCTTGAACCAGTCTAGTCTTACTTGTGGCGTAAATTTATTAAATTCCACTTAACTAGTAATATAGAGTTCAAGAAGGAAATGAGGAATGCTCTAAATTTCTGATAAATATTGGTGAAGATAGAGTTGAAAAGAATGAAAATAGAGAGATTAATACTCCCCGGAAATATGTTTATCTGTGCGCATCATGTTGACTAGTATTGAATACTAGTATTATACTAATAATACATTTCAATGTATTCACGACGTTGACCAGTCGACGTTGCTGATCACTTGATGGAATGGTGCAAGTGCTAAGCAAATCGTTCGTTATAATTGGCGGGAAGAGAGGAATGAGTAGGAGTTGGCGGGCGGTGCCTGACGTCGTAATCAGTGGTGGGGAGAAGGGAACACCCGGTACTTGATAAGAATGAATCCGATACGACTACTTTGAATTCGAATCATAAGAGGCCAACCGAATACGTATCCAAGTATTCGAAAGTAGTCGCGTTGGTATCGGAACCGCGTATTAGACCACAAAGATACCGGCTGAAAAGTCATTTGTACAGAGATTTTTAAGACGTAATTAGTGATTACGTAATTAGTAATGTATAAACAGACAAAATATTCTATTAAAACGATCCAGAATAGCATATTGTATACAAATTTTTATAAAAAAAAAACACTTCTTGTAACACCATTATTCAACGCACACGTATAACACATAAATGAAACATACATTTCCAGCAACCTTGTTAATGTTGTTTCAGAATTTATATGACTCTGGGGGTCTATCACTAAAAAAAAACCCTAGCAAAAGTTTGATAGCAAAAAAGAAACAGAGACACTGCAACATTGTTATATTAGTTAGGAAAGAACTTTGGTTCTACAACCTCACCTCTAGTTTGAAACAAGTATTTTAGTTGACTATTGTGTTTTACATACATTCATCATTTGAAGTAACAGAAAATTATCTTTTATTTTGTCTTAATAAGTATTTCTACCGAAGTAACAGAAAATTATCTTTTATTTTGTCTTAATAAGTATTTCTACCGAATAAAGGAATACATAGCCATTTTATCATGGCTTCAAATAAACGATATTTCTAATTATTGCATTATATATAATACCACTTATCACTTTAAATGGTTTAGACGTTTGCTAACCTGCACATTAGTGGAAGTTATGATGAACGATGATGATGATGATGATGATGATTGATTGATTATGATAGAAAAGACGATGATTATGGCTGAGTGATAGAAAAGGCAGAAATATCTTGAAATCATAAAAATATTTAGTGAAGAACTAATTTGATAAAGCAATTTTTTATAGTACTGTTACTTGGATTATTTTTCAGAAAAACTTATTTTAAGTCAGAGGTAGCAAAAAATAATCCATATGACGCATATATTTTTAATTTTATTTATTTCTATGAAAAATGTTTTATGTTATATTACTATTACAAAATGATTTTTCTGAAAATACATAAGCATGTCTTATTTTCGTGGAAAATTTCAGCCATTAAGTTGGCTTATCTAAACTTGATAGAAGACCAACACATAAAAATTCAATAAGAAAGGCAGGGATATCGGTAAACGTAACATTTGCTCTTGTGGAAGACAGTAGATTTACGAAAGCAATGAAGATGTTGCCTGGGATCTATATAATATCATTTTGCCTTGTAAATATATTAAAATAATATTAAAAATAATATATATTAAAATATATAAAATAGATTCTTACTTTCCTCAATGTTACTAAATAAGAAAAAAATGCACTTAAAGATTATCAACTTGGAAATCGTAAATGTTTAAACACAACACAAGTTATAACATAATGTTAATTATAATATATTAATAATAATTATAACTAATAATTATAGCCATACAGGTTATAAGAAAAATAGATACACTGAATAAAAGAAATATATTGATCTGTCAAAAAAATACTATCAGTCCAAGTTCTAAATTTAGTATGGGTTGAAAAACAATCGTAAGTCTCAGGAAAAGAATGATAGGAAGTTAGTTTGATGTATTTATTCGCTGAATTGTAAAATTTATCTCAGTAGAGCCAATAAATGTTTTTTTTTTAAATTTAAAAGGAATAGTAAAATTACTAGTTTACCTACTATTACTATTTTAAACTTTCTATAAAAATAGTACAATTATTTTATAGACAAGTTCAAAAATGTTCACTAATTTATCACCACTAATTTAGTGTTTGAGGTTTTCGCATACACTCGCTGTTAAGTAAATATAAACGCACTATAGTTAAGCAATTATTGTTATGGAAGGACGCTTTGGTTGTGCATACAGTGGCACGTTATTTAGACTGGGTAAGCATTCGTGAGCCAGCCAGCTGCACTCTCCCTCATTGTTGTTTTTCTGCTACCTTTCGATTGTATTCCTATTAAACCTGTTTCATTTGCTTCATTCTATCCCTTTAACTATCTGTAAGTAGCAATCATATGTTAAGCTGTGCTTTTCTAACGATGTAATCAAGAGGTGTTTTGTTTTAATTCATTTAGGGCTTACATCAGGCGTTACATTATAAATGCATCATAAACCAACAAAAAACACATCAGATACTTTAAAAACATATTAAAAGAACTGCGTACCAAAAAAGTCTTGTTTTCATAAAACTACATACTTTATGTAGACTTCTTTTTTGAAAGGATGTTGGTATGAAAGATCATGTGAAAACATTGATTAATGTAATCTCCGTGTTTCTAGGTTCATAGCAATTTTTGAGTCTTATATCGATGACTTTAAAATACCGTATTCTCTATGTGTACCCCATAATAAACAGATTCATCATCATACTAAGAATGAATTAATGAAACACTAAGAACTCTCATGAAGGAATTCCTGGATGACTTTGTAGAAAGTGTCTATGTCTAAATCTGTAGAAGTTATAAGCAAAGAATTGACTTAACAAATTGATAAAAAAATATTCATCTTTTAAAACAATCTTAGATTTTTTTGTCTTAAGAAAAAATCTGAAATTTTTTCGATTTTAAAAATTCATTTATTGGCTCTACTGAAATAAATTTTACGATTCAGGGAATAAATACATCAAACTAACTTCCTATCACTCTTTTTCTTGAGACTTAAGTTTGTGCTTATTCCTTTCAACGAAGAATTTACAACATAATACCAAATGTGAAGCTTGTTTCTGTAGTAGCATTACCAGTCTAGATAAAAAAAAAAACGACATTTAGATTTTAGAGCTCTTTTGCACAGACAGTGTTGCTTCCTGAATAATGCGAAATTCTTACTTTGCTCAATGTTACTTAATTAGGAAAAAATACACTAAAAAATTATCAACTTACTAATCTAAAATGTTTAAAAAAAACACATGTTATAATGTTAATTATAATATAATAATAATTATAATTAATAACAAATAATTATAGGCATACAGGTTATAAGAAAAATATATACACTAAATGAAAGAAATAAATTTATCTGTCAAAAAAACACCATTAGTCCAAGTTCTAAATTTAGTATGAATTAAAAAAAATCATAAACTCAAACATGTTTATGATTGAAATGCCGAAAAGACAAATATTGATCCTTAATATCTGGTTCACTGTTCACTGCCTGTCTCTTCTTGAAATTTTTTGTTAATTTGTTGTAATTATGTAAACATTGCAGTCAATTCTTTTTTTTTATTTTATTTATTTTATTACAACTACGCAACAGGTAACATGTAATACTGATAAGTGATAAATAACAAAATGAAATAAAAGAATGGAGAAACCACCCATTAGTGGTACTCCATATAAATTTTTCTTAACACTGGAGACCAGTTAGTATTGCTGAGTAAATCTCGGGGCCAACATCTTTTTAGACTTCTGGTAGGGTTGGGTGGGAATCTGGTGGGCTGATAATTGCTGAATTAAAAGGTTTAGGTTGGAGGGTAAAGATTCATGAAATTTGCGGTTTCGTGATTGGATTTCTTGGTGGATAAAATGCATTTTTAAATCGTTATGAATTGTATCATTAGAATCATAAAAGGGAGCTTCTACCATTTTTCGAAGGATTATGTATTGGGCTGATTGTATTCTTTACATGTTTGTATGCTTGGCTGATCCCCAGATTTTGAGTCCGTAAATCCAATTCGGTTTAAGTATTGTAGTATATATTTGTCTTTTGTAGTGTAGAGTCAAATTTGATCTTTTGTCGAGAAGTCTAGATAGCATTTTATAGTGTCTGATTACGTCTTTTCGTTTCAGTCTTGTATGTGGAATCCACGTCAGTCGTTTTTCAATGCACATCCCCAGATATCGCACTACGTTAGCAATTTGGAGGGGAAAGTTGTTAATGTAGTCTGGAAGGCAAGCTTGTCTTCTTAGTGTAAAGGTAATATGGATGGATTTCTCTGTGTTAAATTTGATTCTTTTCTTCTGGCACCAAGATCCAGTAGATGTTTTTGGAGGAACTAAGTGGAACGTAAAAGATCTGAATCACATGATACAATTGCTGTGTCATCTGCAAAGGTGAAAATAGTTGTTTGAGTATGGGTTGGGATGTCAGCTGTGTATATTTGGTACAGAGTAGGAATAGAACGCTCCCCTAGGGCACTCCGGCTTTTATAGGGAAGTAGGGGGACAGAGCAGCGCCTTCGCTAACCCGGAAATACCTATCAGTCAAATAGTTGCGAAAGATTAGGTAATATGTTGAGGGTAAGATGTCTTTTAGTTGGCATAGTAAACATGGATGCCAAACCTGGTTAAAAGCCTGAGAAACGACAAGGAATGCACCTGAACAATACTGTCCTCGCTCGAAAGCAGAGGAAATGATATCGACTACCCGATGGCACTGCTGTACCGGTTGACTGATGGTGCGGGAAACCAAACAGGTGGTCAGGAATTATATTCTGCTGGAATAAAATAGGAAGAATTCGTTTGAGGATTAGTCTCTCTAACATTATCCCCAATATTGCTGTAGGCTGATGGGTCTATAGGAAGTAGGTAGATGGGAAGGTTTATTAAGTTTGAGTATCATGTGGATATGGGAAAGTAAGTAGTACGTAAGACTGAGATGAATAGATAAGTAATTAGAAGTACAGCTTTATTGGGAAGTTCTTTAAGAATTAATGGAGTGATTAGGTCAAATCCAGGAGCTTTTTTGGCTTTCAGTTGTTTTATTGCAAAGTGTGCATCAGAGGGAGAAAATGGTGCTTTTGGAGGAAGACTCAAGGGAACAGGACAATCTAACATATCTATTATTTTTTTCTTATATTGGGGATCTAGGGTAGTAATGTGGGGAGTAAAGACAGTGGTAAGGTAGGAGGCAAACACATTTGCTTTCTCGTCGTCTGATTTGGCCAGTTACCAATAGTTTGTTGAAAAGGAGTGGACACTTTATTGTAAGATAGGATTTTTTTGGTTGCTGTCCAGAGTGATTTATTGTCAGTCGCCAGTCCTTCAGTGAATTGTCTAAATTTTTGGGTTCTATAGTTTCGTAATTCTGTTATAAGTTGGTGAGTGATGCGGTTCAAGATTAATATGTCACTAGGGTAACGAGTTCTCTGCCAGAGTCTTCGAGCATTCCGTTTTAATCTTATTAGTTTCCGTAAATAAAAGGGAATGTTGCTTTTTTTTATATGTTTTTTCACTGTAATGATATTGTATCACCTTCGTTCACACGTACTATGGTGGTGTCGGTTCTGGCTTGACAAGAGAACTGATTTGTTCCTATCAGCTCTTTGATAGAGCTTTGACCTTTGACCTGAGGTCCCTGGTCTTTTCATTTTGCTGTTTTGTTTTTATTTTTTTTTTATCTTGTATAAAATAGACTTGGAATGCTTGCATCTCTTCAGAGTTGTTTTTATTCTGAACAAGTTAAAACTTGTCAACTATGAAACAGCAAGTAGGTAATATTGAAGTAAAGAAAACAATGAGCTTTGATATTAAAAATCAGAAACAGGAATCAATAAAACTAAAACTAACAATTACATTCAAAACTGAAGTCTAACAACTCTGCCAATTTTCATCACGATAAATGCTATCAGTCGCCACAACTAAGCACTTTCGCCAGGATCAATTTTAATCACTTTCACCTACAACTTGCTGGCTACAACAGTCAATTCAACATTTATTTTTTATTAGAATTAGTAGTAATACTGTCCGTCATACCTCGTAAAGTCCCAGAAAAGCTCGATCGGTTTCGGGTCCGTCCGGATCCCATCATCAAGATCAGCTAACTGTTAGTTGCTCTTGATGATGGGATCCGGACGGACCCGAAACCGATCGAGCTTTTCTGAGACTTTACGAGGTATGACAGACAGTATTACTACTAATTCTAATATTACTAACCTCAGTAGAACTAACCCATTAATTATTTTTTAATTTTAAGTTATTGAAATAAAAAAGCCTACTATTTTTTTAAATTCTTGACATAAATAAATAAATTAAAAAGCACAAATTTATATCTTGAATAAAGATAAACTCGTTTACAAAATATTTAACTTCAAATTCAAAATTTAAAAATGCCAATATTCTTCTATTTCTTGAAAGCCAATATAACTATTCCTATTTCTTAAATAGTTAAAATGATTATATTTGATTAGCCTTGATGCAGCTTTGATTAGATGCTGTCAAGGATGTACTCTGCTTTGAGTACACTCTTTGACTAACTCTAACCCGTATCAAATAGTTCACCAAAGTTAGTTTCGAAACCTTCTCAACCCATCCTGCAAGACATTAACTAAATTTATAGTTTATATTTCCACCTTATAATACTCATATAACATTACAAACAACTAAGTTTTTTTTTGTAATCTTATATGATCATAAGAAACCAGTTATTTAAATGAACTTATCAGTTAACGGAGGCTTTAACCAGCAAAATAGAAAAATATAAATGAATAAATGTAAATGTAAATATAATATAAATTAAAAATAAATTACAAAAAAAATAACTATTTTGTTATTTATAGATTCTATGATTATTATTTTCTATAATAAGGTGATTTAATTTTTGTTTTATTTAAATAACCTTCTCTAAATGAGTAGCCTCATACTCTAAATAAGTACATTTTTCTTTCTTTTTTTTTAGAGTCGATATGCTAGAGTAGAACATACACAGAGCTACAATAGTCCGAAGTTAATGAGACTGATGTTTAAGAAAAGTTTCATCAGAGCATTGAACAGTATTTTAAGAGATGCATATTTTCTTAAGTAAAAGAAAGTTGGTTGGTGGCACTCCTCCAAGAGACTCAAACGTATAATTCCACCATTGTCCATTCATTGATATCCAGGTTTAAACGTATCTCTATTTATAGGTCCATGAAGTTACCTGTCGGTCACTATTATCAATTGACTATTAGATAAACAAAAATTGCTGTAAAAAGAACTTTAACGAAGCGAATTATTTATCCTTTGCTCTTCCATTCCTATGTCGAATATGGACTTATAACTGATTTCTTATTTACTTCATGTTGAGCCTATTCTACATGAAAACATGAGTAACATTTCATATTACTAAACGTGAGTGCCCCAAAACTGTGCAACGGGACATGACTCTGAGTTCGGGCCCTGCACAGATACGCCACAGAGGCGAACATCAAGACTGGGTGTGGTATTAGGGAGTCAGTGTGTATACCCACGCATACTATTGGTTCCGAGCCACTATCTGTTTCCGTTGAAACGATTGCAAAGTCCTGTCAGAGTCTATTTCGCATTGATGTTAACTAAGTTGCAAGGGGAAACTTTATCTAAAGCAGGAATTCAAGTTAGCGAGACCAAGTTTTTCTCACATGGTCAACTGTAGTTTACTTGCTCAAGAGTCAGAGGTTCCAACTGTTTGTTCTTCCATGAACCTGAAGGACAGGCAGCTAATGTAGTGTATACAGAGGCATTTGCTTAACACGGTACTAATAATGGTATTTTCTAATGGTAATTCTATAATTTCTAATGGTATTTTGGAATACCAAGTATAATATAATTTTCGATTCCATCAAAGACGGGTACGTTTGCTAGTCTATTATAAACTATATAGCGACTACGATATCTATGATAAACTGTATGAAGATCACACAAGCAATATGATGTTCATCATGATTTGAAAACTTTTGAACAAATTTCTTAGAAATGATCGTTTCATTAAAGGACTATGAATAATAGCAAAACGCATGGTTCAAATATTAAATGGTAATTAATTTATTTATTTGTGTTTAATAAAAAAGATTGCGGTAAATCCATCATTCTTCAATTCAAATAGTGTCCTATTAAAAATGTTTAATAATATTCCAAAAAGTTACCAATTATATCTATAAATAGTTTACTAGTCCAAAAATTATTGAAATAAGTTTTTGTGAGAAGGAAATTTTTAGAAAAAATTTATTAAGGAGTCAATATCGAACTTTTTATCCTGATCACTTGCACTCACATTTTATAGATTGGGATTTCTTCTAAACCTGATGAGCTATTATTACTAAGGTGATTTTTTTAGGGGCCGTGGGGGGGGGGGGGGGTAGAAGGAGATGAAATGCATTTACGCACACAGTACTGGTCTCTCAGTTAAGCCAGAACACCAACTAAAACACCTCCTTTTCTACTAGGACAATATCCTGAAACCTTTTTCCACATTACATCAGACTAGACCATTCATTTCCTTACGTAAGGCAGTCTTACTTTAGAATATCTTATGCCAACTCTTCTAAGTATTGTCTTTTGATTATTAGTATATTTGTAACCTTTCCAGATCATCTAGTCAATAATAGTTTCTGGGAAGAATATGTCGATTCTCTTCACCAAGTCTTTCCTCTGGCAATATATAGTTAGTATTTTTATGTTAACAATGAAATTTTATTCCATAACAATTAACCTACTACAGATTTGCTCAAATGAAAAATAATAGCAATAATTTAATTTACAGTTGACAAATTTAAAATGCTGGTTTACATTTTAGTCATTTTTGCATTGTATAATATCTCAACTAAATTTCTGGTGAAGTTGTTTAGATTAAAGTGTAATATAAAAACGAGCTTGAAGTGAAAAGTTATGAATAATAAAATTCATAATAGCTTTTTCTTTTCCAGATTTTTATAGTCCTTTTTTTATAATATTTTAATACAAATATGTTGCCATAATTTTTTTTTATTTCTGCCTTCTCATAATTTTACAGATTTAGATGATTGAGTAGTATTTAAAAGTTCAGTATCTACCCAGTGCTTTTCAAAACATTATTTACCATGTCACTTTAGTTTTATGTTAGCTGATATACAGGATCCTTTGAAGACATCAAAATTTCAATATTACATATTAACCAATTTTTCATCATAATTTTACACCAAACTTTAGCAAGGAAATTTTCTAGAAAATGAGGAGCCTTCCGTTAAAATAGGATGTAATTTGTCTATTTGTGCACTGCCAATAGACATACAGACATTCAAATGGACACTTCATTTTTGTAATTATTTATTAAATTACTATTATAAGAATTATAATATTTAAAAAAGTAATAATTCTTAATCTTTTGTTTGATAGAAAATAATTTATCTTAGGAAGTTGGCTTATTGCTCTTTTATTATTAAATACATTAGTAATTTAAAATATTTAAATACTTTTATTATTGTTTACTTTTCTTATTATTTGTTGAATGCTCTCTCTCTCTCTCTCTCTCTCTCTCTCTCTCTCTCTCTCTCTCTCTCTCTCTCTCCACTCACTCACTCACTATCTATCTATCTATCTATCTATCTCTTTCTCTTTCACACACACATACACACACAAACATATATGTCCTTCTTTATTTCAACTAGAGAAAATAACCAGATATATAATAAATTTTGAAGTATCATGGTTAATTTCGAAAATTACTTCTTCTACAAAAGAGCTTTACTATATATCAAAACTAACAAAGCGTTTTCAAGACTTAGTGATCTACTTCAGGTTACATCTGCACTACTGAGGGTGTTTGGGAGCTCTAAACACCAGTTTGGAGATCTAAACCTGAAGAAGAACACGAAGGGTTCGAAACGTGTTGTTAGTTTTGATATAAAGCTTCTATTTTTTATGTGGAGAAGTTATTTTTAAAGTTCCGCTCCATGCGTAAATACTACTGTATAAGAGATTGCACAAGTCGTGAAAATTAAAATATTTTTGCTATTCTACATGTTAATGTCTTATAAATGTATTTTAATGCATATGGCCATTCATAACTCCATGGTTTCGACCATATTTCGTGGCAGTTTGAGTGATTTGCCGCATCATAAAACCATACTGATTCAACCAGTGGAAGCAGTGGATCATTTGGCCGTCAATAACGTACAACAGGCACTATTTGAACTCTGACCCTAACTAGTTGTCATTATCATTGAAATTTGCTCACCTCTGTGAATACAGCAACATTTGTATTCACATCTAGGTCTCGTAATTGCAAGAGAATTTCCATTTTTTGTTTTTTCCCTCCCTTCCTGCATCTAACGACTCTAGGTTTGTTTAAATGTCTGATAATTACTTAGGCTTCATTTTTAGTATTTTTCTCCTTAAATTGTTTCTAAAAACTTTAAATAAAAGACTTGTTTTTAAATTGTTAGTTGAAAATATGATATATCTGTTAAATAGTTTTAAAATGTTTACTAAGAAAATTAATCAACTAAGAATTTTTAAATTTACCAATGGAATGAAATACATAGAAATAAAGCATTATCATGTTTTGAAATTGTAGAAGAATGAAGAAAAAACTGCTCAGTAAGTCTATCACTGCTCTATTGCACGCGAATGTAAAAATATAAAGAAATGGAATGCACGACTAAGTAAAAAATTACTCCTCTTTAACATCAAGATCTTAGATGAAGTTACTCAGAAAAAATTTAAAAATAATAGTTTTAGAGAATAATGTTTTTAAAACTCTGTTTCTGAATCTTCTACAAAGTCATTTAATTATAAAATATTTTAATCTGAATATTTTGCTTTTTCTTATGACTTATCAGATTCAGACGTAAACATGATCTGAAAACGTTTAGATGAAAAGTTGTTTGAAATAAAATCAACAGTTTTCCTGCAAACAGGCAGAATAATTTGTTAATATGATAGAAAAAAGTGTTAAAACTGCATTTGTTATACATTAACACATTTATTCAAAATGCTCGTCATTTCGAAATTATTTTTACTAGATCAGGAGAAACTTCTAAGAAATTAAACTCTTATTTCTTCAAATTATATTGACATTTCCAAATAATTAATTTTTATATTTATAAATTGGTAGAATGAAATATGAGAGTTCTGACATAGTCTCAATCCTGCGACTGACGTGCAACTGACGATACAGGCCTCCCACTATCCTTGTTCCTGTATTGGTTCCGATTGTGTTCCCCAGAGTACACTAGTGTCACTGTACCAAGATTCAGAAACAGAGTATTTAAAAACATCTCTAAAGCTTGTATTTTTAAAGTTTTTCTGAGTAACATCATCTAAGATCTTGATGTTAAATAGGAGTAATGTTTAACTTAGTCCTCCTTTCCATTTGTTTAAATTTTGACATTCACGTGCAATTGAGCATTGCTAGACTTACTGTGCTTGGAAGTATGATGAGTATTATAGTTCCATTTAACAATTCAAACAAGAATGATGATAAAAATTATAAATTGAATATTAATAAGTTAGAAGGTAAGGCTTCGAATAGCGTTAAATTTCTGGGGATGTTCTTAGATTATCGTCTCAACTAGCCTGTTTCAATTAACTACATTGATACAAAATGTAAATCTGCGTTAAAAATTACTAGTTTTTTAAAGGTATTTGGTGGAGTGCTGATCCCAGGTGTCTGCTGTTAATTTATAAAGCCTTGATAAGGATTATACTATACTCTAAATTAGAGTATGGAGGTTTTTTTAATTATCTCCTTGTAAAGATGAAGACTTTGGTAACATTGTCAAAATTCAAAATGCAGCAATCAGATTAGCAATGTTACATAGAAGCAGTACACCCATCAATGTCATGATAGGGGAATCCAAAATTCCATATTTTTGGACTAGATTTAAGGAGTTGTGTTACAATTATGTTTTGAAATGTTTATCAATGAACGGAAATAAGACCATTTGTAATTTAGTTAAAGTTTGCGATAATTTTGCGTATAAAATTAACTATGTAAAATCGTTTTATTTCAATGTTATGAAGAAATGTGGTTCTTGAAGGATTCCATTCTGGAATCAGATAATCATTTTAAGTATTAAGGAATCTTTAAGTTTTCATCTTTTGATCCTAAGATTAATTTGTCCAGTTTTGTTACAAATCGCTCTCCGAATGATGTGTGTGACAGGATCTTTCCCAGAAAAGATGAATTTATTCACATTTATAGGGATAGGTTGAAGTGGAAGTGGGAAGTTATGTCCCATAAAACAATTATTTATTCATTCTTGTTTGAATGTGGACTGGTAGATCCGGGGTTCCATACCCACTCTGCCCTCTTTAATTCACGGGGGATATGAATAAATCTGAGTACATCTTCCCTTGGAGAGTACGTTAAGTCATCAGCCAGGTATTCATTAAAAAACACTACTCTAAATACACATAATGTAGGCAAAATTTAAAATTCCCTAACATTCCAGCAATGTAGAATGTTCTTTGCTCTGGTTTGACAATGTTCGGCCTATGTTTGTTCCCTTGTGGGACTGTCTCTGCAATCCAATCTAACGTAACCGTGGAAGTTCCTCAAGACCAAAACATTACCGCTAACACTAAGAAACTATGAGAAATTGGTAATTTTTTTTTAAGAGTGCAATATACTCATACAAATATGAGGTGTATATGCTATTAAGTTCATTGTTATCTCTAATTGTTATGTTCCCAAATAATAGATAAATGATGTCATCTTGGATTTGCTGACAGCGCTAATATCTCCAAGGCGATAAAAAAAAAACAGTTATTCAATGTCCATAATAGAATAAGAAAAATAATAAAGTCAAAACGTTTAAAATCTCTTTTGCAAATTTTAACAAGTACTACTCATTAACTAGCTTTTTCTCTTAACAAACATTTCTTTGCACAACATAACAAAGTCAATAGAGAGTAGAAAGATTAAAAAAATAGTATATACATTTAGAAGTATTTCCAATAAGCAATCAAATAAAAGTTTTCTTTTTTCCGATGTTTGCCTATAATTTTTAATGTTTATATCAGCTATATCTTTTAGAAACATTTATTTTTTCTTTATAGTTATTCCCAGAAGAATTATCAAACTTGTAAAAAAAAAGATAGCCAGTCATCACTGAATTAAAGAGGCTTTCAAAACAAAATTACTTTATATCGCTACTTACAAATTGTAAAACCCAAGTATTAAGATTCAAAACAATTAACTAGTTTACTTTTAAAATATCATTCATAAAGTATTTCAGGTCGATTTATTAAAAAAAAAAACTCTAAATCTTGCCTGTTTTTTAGGTTAATATTTATTAAATGTTTATTTTAAAAGACTGGGGTTGGTTTAATTTAGTCATGATTTCCCTGGAGAGGCTAACCTTCAGAATCAATTGCTCTCCGTCCTATGTAATCTGTTGAACTATTCCTTTACTTGTCGCGTTCTCAGAATTGAATTCAACTTTATTTCTCTTGATTTTGAAAGTAAGCAAGGCTATTTTAAAACATTTATGACTATTTATAATAGACTTATTGGTTTAGGTTTATTGGGTTTAAACCATAATTTACATATTATTATGAATACAACTATTATGAATAATTAAAATTGGGTTTAAACCTATAAGAACACAAACTGATTTATATTTAAAATTCAATTTTAATTATGGAAATCTATTATTTGTGTAATGATTTTTATGTAATCATGAAAAAGTTAATTAAACTAGCATTTGCATGAAAAAAAAACTTGTTTCAAACACTTGCGATGCCAATTTGTCTGTTTTATCTTCTCGCGAGGCAGATGTAATGAAAAAAAAACTTAAATTTTTAAAAGGCTGTCTTTTTTGATTCTTGAGAGACTGTTTTCTTTAATTGACCCATTGTGAGTAAATACTACATTGATTTTGCGTAAATCATTTTTATTAAAAATATGAAAGTTATATCTGTTATAAGTATGATGGTGACTGACTTGTTGTCATGATCAGAGTACGCGTAGCTGTTCATTACGATATTACATATACGATATTGTTCATTACGATGTTACGTATTGTCACAACCTTTGGTGACTGAACAATTCCATGGTGTTTGACTCTAAATCTGAAGTCAATTATTATAGATTCATTAAACTGAATTAGAGTAAAAAAAAAGATTTAAATTAAATCTGTATATGTTTACGTTTTTTTAAATATAGAATGAATTGCTACTGTCTTTACGTCATGATATCAATAGACTGGAGGACAGGATTCACTGCCTAAGACAGGACAATATACACTGCCTCACAGTTTAAGGACTAACACAGGATTCATTAGAATTCGGTCGTCCCCCTCCAAATAGGGCAATGCCCGTTACCCAGTGACTAGAGCTTGCTACTGGTAGTTCATCTAACCCAATCAGGGTGTCATTGTGGGTATCTGTACTGGAACAGAAATGGTCTCAAAGGGAGTGGTATCTAATCGTCCCTACTCTGAGATCCCGTCAAAAGCCAGAGCCTCTACCAGGTAAGAACCAGTTGTCCAGTGGAATCAGCTGAGTTCAAGGTCTGTTCCCGCTGGTAAGGTTTTGGGGTCTCTTGCTCCCGGTTATGCTAAGAAGGCATCCTCTCGAGAAGTTACTGTTTCTCACACAACGACCACAAGGGTCTACCCAACTTGGGTGAGAACCAACAGCCACTATGAGTCCAACCTCAGAGGGGGGATAGAGAGGAAACCATCCATGGGCCCCCGCCACCTGTAGTACCGATTTATTTTAAGAGTTTCAGACCAAACTCCAGACCAAAGGTCCTGCTAAACCTGCTCAGCTACAGGTAAGATCAGTGGTCTTTTTAGCCCCTGGTTCAAAGAACCTGTGGATATAAAACCAGTACAGCTATTGGTAGAGCTGCATGGCCTCACTAGGGGTGGATGATATCAATAAATAAAAAACAGTAAGCCTTCTTTCGGAAAAGTTTTCCATTCATTTTTTGTTATTTCAACTCTATATTCAAACTCAATAATAAGTCGCAATAAAAAAAATCAATAGATAATTGACTAAGTATTGAACTTCAAAACTTCTGTTGCATAGGAAGGGGGTATTTACTAACTTCGGCACCAAGTGTGCACTAGAGCGTAGCATCTGCTGGTAATTGGACAATCAATATAATTACTCACTGCTCTGATGTGTTGAGTACAAACTTATAATTAAGCGTACATGGTTATTTAAACATGGAAATTAAATTTGAAAACACAAATCAATGTTATCATAATTTGGGCAGACCACAATTTTTCCTTCGTATGTTACATATTCTGACAATCCTTTAATCAGATAAATGAGTTAAGTAAGGCACAAATTTTTTTGATTATTATAAATATTATAATAGTTATAATCACGCGTAAATACCTAAATTAATATTAAAGTAGTAAAGATTGTTTATTTATAGTTCATTATAGTTCTCAAGAAGAGAGAATTGAAACTAACTCCGTCCAAAGTGATAGGTAACTCTGGTAATATCAAACTTCTTGATATTGTTTACTATGCATTACTTGATGTTGTGCTTTCAATGATTGTTTAAGCCGATGATCGCTTATTCAATATATTCATTTATTCCAAAATAGTTGAGGCTGAGTCTGTTGGCTCTGAATTATCAACCAGTAAAAAATATGTTGACGACTGGCTCATTTTGGCTCTTTTCAAAGGGAGGATGTTTTGAGTTTAAAAATGTAAAATGAGCAACAAAAATTATATAAAAAAGTATTTGAATTTTAGATTTTTTTGCAAATTACACAACTAATGTAACTTATGTAGAAATTATGGAAAACGTTTGCCTAAACTTGATTTATTAATAGAGTAATGCGTTTAAACACGGAGTATTCTTCTTCAATACATTATGATTTTTTCCCAATGTTAAAAGAAATTTCTGGCTTTCAATAGTTTTACGTTGTAGATAGCTGTAAGTTAATATATGTGATGAGATAAATAATGGGATAATGGATTCAAAAACGCAAGATACTGGATAGCCGAATGTGGCTGTCATCATTTCTGAGATAAACGAAGAAACAGTGAGAAATATCTGCATCCAACTGGACGTTATCTCCGTTATCCAACATTACCTTAAATTGAATTTCGCCATCTCTACTTGTCGTAAGAAGTGCTACCCTGAATGTTACCAGCTGAAAGTAAATTATTTTTCAATTATACATTCCTATCTCCTAATTTGTTTAATTACATAAGATTTTACTAGTTGATGAATAATGCTCAAATAAAATAATGATTTTTGTTATTATATACATAAAACTGGTAAATAGTTTAAAATAATCCTTTAGATAAGTTATGATCAAACTAAAAGTGCATATCATTTACAAAAAAATGCCCCGAACTAAGTTACTCTATGTTTTCATCAGCTGTTCATTTGTCGGAATGGATTGATAAGAGCTCAGCAATATCTTCTGAATAATACGATGGTATCTCTTCATCAAGCGTAGACTACCGACAATCTGAACCATTCTTCAAACTGCACACCCAATAACTATCAATCAGTGCAAGAACCATTTTTTATTTCAAAAACGCTTGTTGACTCTTACTTTGTTTCTATGTACTTATTCTTTAGAAGTAAGTATTGCTTTTTTTCCTATATGTTTTTTTTTGTTTTCTACATTTCAGTTTGTTTTTTTAACTAATACTTAAACAAAAGTTTTTCTTTTAACAAAAAGTTTTTGTTTATTCGTGATTTTAAAAATAACCATTTTTATTTGTTTTAACTTATTTAATTTTGTTTAAGTGAAATTTAAAGGTTCTTTTAAGAATATAAATGAAATTGATTTTTAAAACTAATACCTTCCGTGTAAAATAATCTATGATGAATGGTCCTCACCATAATGATTTGCGGTAATTCAATCCACTGAGAAGAATCTGCCCCACAATAGTATGTATTTTCTTATATTTTGTTTACATATTGATAGTTTTTAAATAAGAAATTTAAATATTGTAGAATGATCGAAAGAGCGGGTCAAATATTCTTAAGCGCTATGGCATTAAGTACAAGAATAAACCTTTCCCATGTTTCAGTATCACTAACGATTAATAGGGCTCTTTAACAAAGCGGAAAGAATCTAAAGTTGCCTACACTCATCTTTACTATAAGAAAACTTGATATCAAACTCCGTGAGAATCAATTTTGTTTTATTTTAATCTAGCTCTTGTGGAGACGGAATTGAAACTCGTAGACAATCAATAATGATACTATTTTTTAAACTTGGCAATAATCTTTATATCAGTTACAAGAAACTTCTAATCATTGATTCATCTTACGTATTATTATTATTATTATTGAACTGAGTGTCTGAGTCTGAACGGCCTCTCGCGCACAGCAGCAATATCAACCCCATTGTGCTTTCTAAGTCAACTAAAAATTTTAAGTGAAAACTTATAAGCCTCCGTTACTTTTACTTTTCAAATTTGTATCAGTCTTAATAGGCTGGTCCAAAAAGCAAATTAATCATTCTATTTGGAAACATTGACAATTCAATGGCGGTTGTCAATGTTTCCATCTGGTTATAGGACAGATGCTGATTGCTCCAACTATATTATTAATGCTACTTTTGTTTTTTATCGTTATCAACTTTATTGGACGGGATTAGTTTTATCAGTTATATTATATAAATACTTAAAATAATCTCTGATACATAGAAAGAAACGTAACAATAAGACTGACTTTTCAATATTTCGACTGTTATGACGGTCGAAATATTGAAAATTGAGTCCCATTCTTAAGTTTCTTTCTATGTGTCACAGTTTTGTTTTAAATGTAATCAGTCCTTCTGCATCGTATTTTCTTTATCGTTTATATATATATATATATATATATATATATATATACTTTTTCGATGAAAAGACGATCCGAAATGGACAAATCCAGTTCAGTGTACATAAAGAAACATAGAGAAATTAAAAGCACAAACTTACAGTCTCTAATTTTGGTTGAAACGCACTGGTACTGAGACGGTTGGGTCTCCAACCGTCTCTGTACCAGTGCGCTTGGTTTCCCTCTCTTATCTCTCCTTAAGGCGGTTCAACCAAAATTAGAGACTGTAAGTGTGTGATTTTAATTTCTCTATGTTTCTTTATGTACATTGAACTATAAAAATATATATATAAATAAACAAGATTTCACCATAAACACGGGAAATAACAATCAATGTTCAGTTGGGATTTGACTGTGACGAAGACCACTTGTTGTTGTTGAAAGATCGTAGTCTTTTCTTTCTTTCTTACTGTGGTTTGAGTAAGTGATAAAATATAGTAAAACGTAGTGATACAATATGCTAAGTTGTTATGAAGCGCTGTAGGCTGATTATAATACAGCTCCTAGCAAGTTCTGTAAGCCCTAATCGCTGAAAGTTTTAGGGGAAGTTTCATTAAAATGCCTGTCATGATTGATTCGCTAACGTTGACAGCTTCTGCCAGATTGGGTCAAACTCTCTTAACAAAGTGATAAGAAAGTCCTGTTTTATTTGACAAGCATGGATGAAACTTGCTGTCTCAGGCTTTTAGGAAATTAACAAACTAGTGTATTAGCAGTGTCTGATAATTCACTTGCAGTTGTATTAGTTCTTTATTAAATATATTAACACTGACAGAAAAATTTAACTACACTTTTCTATTATATGATTAAAATTATACCTTATTACAATATATATATATTATATATATATATATATTAATTGGATTTACAGAAAGAATAAGCATAAAATAAATCACAAAAACTCACTACTATATCTCGATTACCTTGTCATCACCAAGATAGGTGTGAGTCGCTCTGAAGACAAGTAACTCAATATAAAAATGGAAATAATTTTATTTTAATTTAGCTTCTTTAGTTCGTGCAATCCTTTCGTTTAATTGGTTATATATGTACTTAAAATAAACTGTGACACATAGAAAGAAACGTAACAAAGGACTCACGTTTCAATGTTTCTACCGTTATGGCGGTCGTTCTCGGGAGAAGATATGCTTTCTACATGTCACAGTTTCTTTTATGTGTATTCAGTCCTTCTGGATCGCATTTTGTTTATCATATATATACATGCAAGTTTTCATAAAATTAATGTTTATTTTCATACAATTTCTACTGAATTTTTCCCACCTTTCTCACAAAGGTTCTCCATATATTTGGACCAAAAATCAAGGTATACCATGATTTTTGTTTGTATAAATCGGTTTTGGTCTCCGTTGACCATTTTCAAGGATTCATTAATGTAAAATGTGCACTAAAAAAAAAGTAATTTCTAAAAATCTAGCTTTATCAAAAAATAAAATAAACAATCACATAGTAAACTTTATGCATGTTCGTCTTATGGGGGGTACAAAAAGGTAGTAGGTATGGTGATGTATCACCCAGGTTCTGGTTAACTTTCACCTTTGATGTTATCTGCTGCTACTGCAATATTATCTAATATTCTGTCTGATAAATTAAGAACTAATTTCTATTTTTATTTTTATTCCACAGGCTATTGTCAATTAAGCTCTGAAGTTTTTTATTATGTACTTTAGAAAAATTTTTACATACCTTTCTAAGTTGCCAATAAATGTAATCAAATACTACTTTCCTACAATCAAAATAGATGTAATAACTATTGAAGTCATGTGGTTTACACAGTCTGACATATGATTGTTTTTCAATTTTCATAAGAAGAATGTATATCATTCTGGTTGCATGAGCATGATATTATTATACACAATTATTATTATTACTATATACAATTATATACGAGTATTACCTGATTATTATTATTTACATTGAGATGTATTATTTACATTCCGTTATACCATTCCGTTCATTTATATGTTTACTAAATTAATAAATTATTCCACCATTTAACTTGATAATTATTTTAACTGTACTTTAATATACATGAACATTGATTAGTGAATAAAATCCAGTTGGGTTTTTGACTCTGACGAGGACCGCTTGTTGCAGTTGAAGGATCTTAATTTTGTTTTCCCATTTCTTATTGTGGTTTGATCATTGATTGATTAGTGAATCTTCAAGCAATATATTTTGGCTGTTCCATCTTTTCATCACTTTGATATTTCAATCTCTCTTCTAAAATATATAAAATAGTTTAATTTCGTAATAAAATTAAACAAATTTGTTTGTTGTCTTCTTTCCTATGGATAAATGTTACCTACCATTGGGTAATGATTTGAATGTTTACTCCGTTTTCTGTAAATTTGTAGGAGATAAATGGAAATGCAAGTCCTTGCGCATGCGTGCTCTACTAGAAAAACGATTTTTAAACACACGGCACACGCTAAATCGAAAATAAAACCCTTGACTACTCTATTTAAGCTTTGGCAAAGCGTGGTGTGTGAAAGGTTTTCTTGGCACGACTACAACTTTTTGAATTAAACTTTCCGATATTTTATGTTTTTTTTTTCTTTTATTTTCCTATTCATAATGTGGAAGGTCAGTAGACCTCTAAGTGATGATTTTAAAAGCAGATTTGCATCTCATATTGTTGATATTACAGTGTTGATTCTATACTAGATATTATAATTTTTCCCATGTATTTACTCTCAAAACCAACACTTTACCTTCTCTCAAACAGCCTGTTCATACATGATTTTTCACTTCCTGTGAAAAATCTTAAAGTAATTCCTTTATTAATACTGGAGGTAAAATGATCAATGTCTCCACATAAAAGAAGTTTTTTTGTTTAAACTACGCGTTTTAAACACTTCGTATTCATCATCAGGTAAACTCAAGTTTCTTTTCGACGGTTGCCTTTCTTCCACTGATCCAATTAGAAGTTTGCCTGTTGATGAAAATGTATGTTTGAAACGCTTTTGGACGGTTATTATTAGAAGTAAGAATGCTAATCACTCCTAAAATAATAGAATATTTCATATTATAAAAATAAAGAATTATATTTCAATTTAAATAATTATGTGTCAATAATATAATGTTTATGATTACGTCAACAAAGTTAACATCCACGTAAAATTCACCGGCGTCAACTAGATGAACGAAGTTAAGCATCATTGGACATGGTCAGCTCTTATATGGGTGACAGAAGTTCTGGGTAACGAACCGAACTTTCATCTCTTGGACAACACGAAAACCGTTGGACCTTTATAAGGGTAGGTGTTGAAAAAACAACGATTTTATCAAAATTATAAAAAGAAAATACCTTTCGTTTTCAAAATATACTTCATTATTTACTGAAACATACACTCCGTTAATTTGAGCAAGAACTGATTGCAATATAGTATTTGAGTGTATGTAATTTCACTATATTACAGCTGTACAGTCATCTGTATGTTGTCTGTCTGTTTGTCTGCTATGCATTCTTAAATGGTTAAAATACCTTTATAAAATTGTAAACATGTTAATTTAGGTTGACACTTTGAAATTCTTAGGTAGGTCAAATTTATTGTGTGCTCACGAAGCAATGCTATTGCGAAAAAAAAACTTGTTTGCCATTACCTGTTGTTTGTTTACTTTTTAGCATTCACCTATCAGTCGATAGGACTTTTACTACAAAAACGGTTCAGAAGCAATTTCGTTGATATAAAACATATTTGCATTACATTTATTTATGGTTTATATTCTGTGAAGTATAAACCATGTCATCCTACCCCCCTCCCCCCAACCCAAAAAAAAGCCAAACATTGCCAAACTCTTGTCTCATACAAGATCTTTCCAACACTGTAACAAATCTGAAATGACATACACTCATTTCTCGAAGGCTTAATGTTCTCCCCGAGGGACGACATATTCAGATTTATTGACCTCCCATGTGAATAAATCGAGGGCGAGAGTGGATATTGAACCCGCCCGGATCTGCCACCATACTACCAGTCCAGAGGTGAGTACGTAACCACTGGGCTAACTTCACATATACAATTGTACGAATCCTCTCTCTCTCTCTCTCTCTCTCTCTCTCTCTCTCTCTCTCTCTCTCTCTCTCTCTCTCTCTCTCTCTCTCTCTCTCTCTCTCTCACCCATAAACCGGTTTTGAGCCACCGATCGAAAGTTCAAAGATCCAAAACTAGCCTGACATATTTTAATACTATGAATCCTCTCCTCTCTCTCTCTCTCTCTCTCTCTACACCACACACACACACTTCTCTCTCTCACACACTCCCTCTCTATCTCTCCCATAAACCGGTTTTGAGCCACCGATCGAAAGTTGAAAGATCCAAAACCAGTCGAACGAAAGAGACAGCATACCAGGTACGAATGATCGAATTAAATATGCCGCATTTCATTTTCTACGAAGCCATTATTTACTTCTAAAACACAAACTTGAAAACTGCATTCGTTGAAAACTTTTTCTGCCACAAATAATTCAGTAACATATATAGAAGACAAATTCGAAGCAATCAGTTCTGAATAATGACTAATATATGTACACTGCTGTTTTATTTTTTTGCTGTTTTGACTTATCTGGTCGTGTACAGATACGTCTGCAGGTTGCAGGGGTCACACACGAGTGATTCTTATCTTTAAGAAATGCTCACCTTGCTTCTCCTTAGCGATAGTGCTCATCATGTTCTCCAGATTGGCTTTCTACTATCAACAGTTTGAGATATTTAAACGTTACTTCAATTTAACTAATCCTGTTAACTATTTAAATGATTTAGATATTATCAAATATTTTACTTCTAATCTATATTCTGGTAAATTTCTTCTATTTTATTAGTAAGACTACTCTCTTATCTTTCTGTTGCTTAAAATACTTTATATATATATATCACTCAAAATTCGAAAAAAAGATCCAAACTGGACGCAAATCATCTCAAAAACGAAGAAAAGGAACACACAGAGAAAGAGACATACTTGATCCGTCTTCAGGAGAAAATAGAAAGGGCGACCAAGGACGCCGGAAACACAACGGCAGGAAACCGTCCCGGCAACCCTTATGTATGATTCGTTATGATGGTGACGTATAGGAGAGTAGAGTTTGTAGGTCCATGAGTGCTTCTTACAAAGGCGCAGTTACCCGGTGCCCAGCGAATTTGCCTGAAGATAACCAGAGAATGGTTGAAACATGTCGCAAATACCCTCTACTCTCCTATTGGTCACCATCATAACGAATCATATATCCTCTCCCCGGACAACTCATAGAAATAAAGTAATAAATGTTTGACCATGTGATAGAAATATAACTAAAAATATGAAACTGGATGCGGTCAGTTTCTCCCACTTCGAATCAAACTCTCATTGTCGACGTTTCAATTTTATTCAAAATCTATTTTAAGCGTCTACAATATAGAAGAAAAAAGTTAGATGCACACATTTTTAACACACACAAAAGAAGTACATTTTGAAAAATCATTTATAATCAAGTGTATTAGAACAGCATTAAAATTAAAAGAAGGAACTGAACTAGAAAAAATTAACTACTTGATATTGTTAATTGTATTTTTTTCTAGTTAAGTTCCTTCTTTTAATTTTAATGTTTTGCTAATACACTTGATTCAAAATAATTTTTCATAAGTACTTCTTTTGTTTAGAAAGATTTCTGAAACGTTAGAAATATTTAAACATTTATCAAATATTTTTTTATTAAATAATAAATAAATATATATATTTTTATTAAATATTTTTCAAAACTGGACAACAAATCATATGGTGAGTTATTGCACCTAATTCCCAGAAAACGTAAACGATTTATAAGAGAATTGGTCAAGATATCCAATAAATTTATTAAGAAAAAAGTAGGAAGAAAATGGAATCTCATATATATAACAAGGAAAACACAGACGAAGAATCGTTTCAACATTTTGACATCCGTTATGTACAGGATGAGATGTTGATAGTTTAAGAGACAAACTAAGACTAGCCATGCACTAAAAACATGGTTATTCTGAAACCATGCACTCCTCTAATGTGGAGTTTCAGTCTATTCACTTAGCGCGAAAGATAAAAAATTAAGGCTAAAAACGGCAATTAAAGAAATAAATTAATAAAATAATAAAAAAATAACAAGGGAGCCATTAACAATGGTTATTTAGTTTGGAGTGCTTCTGTTTCTAAGGAGACTAATATAACCCTAAATATATGAAAAGAAACATTATACTCGTAGTACAAAACTGTTCAATAACAGCACCAAATTTATGGTCACTAGAAAAAAAGTATTATTATCTTCTTTCTTCCTTGTTTTTATCAAGAGCGCTGTTATTAAGAAGGTAACACGTGACAATGTTTTTTCCAACTAAACAGTTTTTACTGAAATTCTCAATTGATTAGACCAAATTTGATTTTTTAGTTGTCACATGTCAGTTAGGTTTTTGTCTCTGAAAAAGACCGCTTGATAGGGTTCAAAGATCTTAGTCTTTTGTTTTCCCATCTCCTATTGTGGTTTGATCATTGATTGTTATTTCACGTGTTTATATGAAATCTTGTTATTTAAGTACATATTTTAGTTTGAAAAAAATTCTATATATAAAATACTCAGTAGAAGGGATAAGCAATAACAACATTGCAAGACCAAATTTTTGTTTGTAAAATTTATTTTCAAATTAAAAATGACAATCAACCATGCATAATTTAATTAACTCGATTTGCATAGCGGTAGGGTGGGAGCAATAGTCTTGTCTACAATGGTAGCCAGCTGGCAGATAATTTGTTACTTATTTCTTTCTGAACTCCTTTGTTTACCCTGACTTTCTTTCCAGTCTTTAATTCCCTTTCCTGCACTTTTCGCCCTTTAAAATACCTCTCCGGTCACCCTCTCTCTATAAAAACTCCACAGCCAATGTTTTCGCATAACTTGTTTCAGTTTCACTTAGACTATGACGAAGGACACTTGTTTCAGTTGAAAGATCTTCGTTTCGGTTGAAAAGAGATGTTATTCTGTTTTTTGTGTTTTCTAGTTGTAAATTTAATTATGTATATATATATATATCCCTGGAGGCCAGTTACAGTTTGCTTCTCAACAGCAGTACTTTGCACTCCTTCCTGATGACGACGGATGTCAAAATATCGAAGTGAGTTCTGTAATGATTTTCTCTGTTCTTTCCTATGTGTTAAGGTAATATATATATATATATATATATATATATATATACCATGATAACGAAAAACGGTCCGGCAGGACAAATAACAATTAAATAAGCAGTGACACATAACAGAAACACAACAAAGACTCACTTTTCAATATTTCGACCGTAATGGCGGTCGTCCTCAGGAGAAGAAGTGAATTGACGGAGGGACGACAGTCAACTATATATATATATATATATATATATATATATATATATAGAGAGAGAGAGAGAGAGAGAGAGAGGAAATTAAGTTGGTCTCCAACCGTCTCTTTGCAAGTACGCTTGATGTCCCTATCTCTTCTCTCCTGATGACGGTTAAATCGAAAATTAGAAACTCTAAATCCGTTTCTCTATTTACTATGTACCTACAGTTTACTTTCAAACGTTTGTTGTCCTTTATGAACCGTTTTGTAGATGATAAAGATATATATATAACGATATTCACTTAATAAACGGAAAGACGATCCAAACTGGACACAATATGACTTCAAATATTCAATAACATATATAACCAATTAGATGAAATGATTCTTCGAACTGAATAAACTTGAATTTTTAAAAGAAAGCACAGAAATTAAATCACTTAAACTCATTACATTTTGATGGTCTCGTCATCAGGAATTGCTCCAAAGGCTGATAACGACTCACAATCAATAATATATATATATAATTATTGAAAATGATCGCAGTTTCTGCATTCACGACCTTTTTTTAACAGATTCTAGTCTCCAGTCTATTTTTCTTTTCATAGGTGGTAACCTATGAATCGGGTTTGCCAAAGACATTTCCAAGTAGATAAGTCGGGTGAACGAAAGAGATTTAATTAAATAGTCTATTTAGAATTGGCGGTCTCTTTTGAATTTATGTGTTTGCTGGCTGTGGTTATTTTTCGCTTCTGAATTGACGTGCATCTTGAGACGTTTCGACAAGGTTGTTATGGTCGATTCGATATATGAAGCATTTCGGGGCTTACAGTTTCCATTTGGGCAGGTGAACTCATATATCAAATTTTTTTGTTGAAGGGGGTTGATGTTTCGTATAATCAGAGGTAGTCCATAGTTCGACTGTCATAATAAAGAATGATGTTAACTTTGTCTTCTATTTTTTTTCTTTATTATGATTTTCAATACTCTCTCGTCAGTTTTATAGTTTTCAGAAAATCTGATCAGCTCATCCAAATAGAACCCTTTCAATAAAATTGTCGATAACCTTAAACAGCTTTTTGTCAGCAATGAGTATAGCAATAAAGTGTTTGACAAGCCTATTAAAGATTTTACAAACAAATTATTCAAACCCCAAGAAAGAAGGAAGGAAAACTGGGTAACATTTATAATATCTTCTATAAAAACCAATTTTCTGCACCAGTGCGCTTGATTTCCCGCACTAATCTTTTCTTATGAATGGTTCAAACAAAAAATTAGATACTTTGAGTATGTTAAAATACATATATATACTTTTACGGTGATAAAAACATCCGAAACGGACAAATAGAAGTTCATTATAGATAACGAATAATAATAAATAAAAAACACACACAACCGTCTCCAACCGTCTCTGCACCAGTGCACTTGGTTTCCCTCTCCTATCTTTCCTGATCAGGATTCAAACCAAAATGTAGAGACTGTATCTTTTAGCCGTAACAAGCGGTCTTCGTCAGAGTCAAAAACCCCGGGTTTCTGACTCTGACGAAGACCGCTTGTTACGGTTGAAAGATCTTAATCTTGTTTTCCCATTTCTTATTGTGGTTTTATCATTGATTGTTATTTCACGTGTTTATGTGAAATCCTGTATATATATATATCTTAGTCTTAGATTTTGCAAGATCTAAGTCTTGTTTTCCCATTTCATATTGTGGTTTTATCATTGATTGTTCTTTCACGTGTTTATGTGAAATCTTGTATATATATGTATGTTTATATATATATATATATTTATATTAGAACAATGAACACACAGAAATGAAAGAGAAACTCACTACTATATTTCGATGTCCTCGTGATCAAGATAGAAACGAGCCGCCCCGCAGGCAGACACCGACTGGCCGGTGGTCTTAAACGAGCACAGAACAGTGTAGCCAACTTACGGAGGGAGAGGAGGCAAGGATAGACAAAGAAATAAAGGCAAAATAAATTATAACGAATGAAAACAAAAACTATTAGCATTGGTGAAAAAACTCAAACAAAAATAAAAATAAAAAATGAAAATAAGTAAGTAAACAAAAGATACACTAAGAGACTAAAATAAATAAAATGAATAATCAACGAGATTGAGGTTAAGCCCAGGAGCAGATCCACTCCCCAGAAGACTAATAAAAGCTTCTTCTGAAGCACTCAGAGTGATTTTTGAATTGTTATCAGTTATCTGTCTCAGAACCTGTACATGGAAACAGTTATTAAAACTGAGTCCTTGAGAACTGAGTTCTGAGGTGGCATGAGTAGCAACCACTGTATGGTTGCTACTCATGCAGGCTTAGCTTGGTGGAAGCCAAACCCACATAACAAGCATCACACTGGGTGCAACCCAAACGGTAAACACAGTTACCAGAGACACAAGAGGTCTTGTAGGAGATAGAGTAGGTGTGTTTGCTGAGGAAAGAAGTAAAGGAAGGAACGGTATTGATGACAGGGCAAGTAAGACACCCACGACGTCCGCATTGAAGTATACGACCAGCCGTATTAGGAGGCTTGAGAGAAGAAATATGAGAAAAGATAGATCTAAGATTAGCAGGTTTTCGGTAAGAATTTTGCATTATGTTGATCATACATATCTATTCAGAATGAAAAAACAACTCATATCAGACGGTACTTTTTTTTTAAAAATGAACGAATTGCGAGTGTACTCTTGTTGTCCGATCTATTACATAGTATGCAGTTAGTGGTTGGCTACCATAGTTTCACTGACACTAAAGTCTCCTCCTGATAACTATTGTACCGAAAATTACAAATTGTTTGTTTGATTCGAAATTACATGTAATTTTAAGATTATTTTTAAACTTTTACATAAAAGCATGCGCACAATGATTTTCACCTCGCAGTTTTTAACATCTGTCCCTTTATGATTAATTAGTTTTTAATAGTTTTTTCAATGACTAACACATATTACATTAAATAATAAGAACTGTTTCTGTTTATACCCTGATAGTACATTATTCCTGGCTATTTATATAATTTTTGGTAGAATCGTAATCAGGAGGAAAAAGAGGGAGATAACTAAGAAATAACAGTTGGTAACCCAATTATATGTCGTTATAGTTTACTCAAGGAAATATACTAAATATTTTCTAAGGACTATATTATTATTGTCTTTTTCTAATGCAATTCCCGAATTTTTTTCTTTTTTTTTCATTCAGTAAAAAAACTTGCGCTATGGCTGTCTTAGGAAGTATTTCTAAAGGCAGCGTATTTTTTGGAGAAACAAACCTCACCGGAGCAGATTGTCTCCGCATCTTCGTATCGATTTAGCTTTCTTCTGACTCTTACAAACTTATATTACTCAGCCGTCTGGCCTTTTTCTCCACCAATCATCCAAACAAACTACTTAACTCATCACAGTCTTTTCTCTTTACATGATAAATTTACCTATAATATTATTCTTTTTTTTTTAAATTACGACATCTAAAATAGATTCATATATATGATCAAACCACAATAAGAAATGGGAAAACAAGACTAAGATCTTTCAACCGTAACAAGCGGTCTTCGTCAGAGTCAAAAACCCAACTGAATCTGTTGGGTTTTTGACTCTGACGAAGACCACTTATTATGGTTGAAAGATCTTAGTCTTGTTTTCCCATTCCTTATTGTAGTTTGATCATTGATTTTTATTTTACGTGTTTATGTGAAATCATTATATATACTATATATATATATATATTTCGATTATTCCGTGTGGACAATAAACACTTTAACACATAGAAAAGAACACAGAAAGACACTACAGAACTCACTTCGATATTTCGACATCCGTCGTCATCGGGAAGAAGTGCGAAGTACTCGCGTTGAGAAGCAAACTGCTACTGGCCTCCAGAGTAACTCGTGGAACCACCGCAATGCTGCCCCCCAGCGGAGGAGAGGAAAAATAGAAATCCCTTCAATATTTATTTAGAAAACAAGATAAAAAATATATAAAATACGAAATAATAATAATAATAAATAAATAATAATAATAATAAAATATTAATAATAATAATAATAATGATAATAATAAAATAAAAAATAATTAACGGTACAGGTTGAGACCAGGAGGAGAGCGAGCCCCAAGGAGGCATATGAATGCCTCTTCGGAAGCTCTAAGGGTGACATGGGAATTAGACTCGGGGATTTGTTTGAGGATTTGTACCCTGAAACAATCATTGAAAGGGAGGTCATGGGAATTAGCATGGATAGCTATGGGTAGGTCTCTGCGCTGACCAACGGAACAATGTCAGGGCGTCCGTTCTTCTTATGATGCGCAGCCTGACCTACCTCAAGGTTTGTTGTTATGATTGGGGTCACCCACCGTGCGCAGCCGGTCTGTTATGATTGGAAGTTGAGGTCACTCCACCAAAAGACGCTAGAGCCGACATTATGAAAATAATATTAGTGTTAATGACATGGATAATTGCGACGATAAAGGCTCGTATTATTTTAATAATAACTGTAATAAAGTAATAATATTAGCGCTAATGACATGCATGATCGCGACGATGCATGCTCAAGATGATGTCGAGACGTCGCTTATTTTACTTTAATATAAATGTAATAATGGAGATGAAATTATCTCATGTGACAAGCAAAATGTCATATTGGAAAAGGATATATCACTCTGTAATAATTCATCACAAGAGGGGCCCCCCAATCCCCACCTCCCCCTCCTAATAATGTCCAAGAGAAATTAAACAATATCTGTTACATATCTCGGTTTGATATTTACAATATATAAACAATATCTCGGTTTGTGTAGGAACAGAACGCACACATTACCCTCAAAAATTTCTTAACTCACTAGAGTTGTCTGGATTGCTCTAACATAAGCTAGATTTCAAAAAGGATGCTCATGTGATGTGTATGTACAAGAAACACTGATCCCCGGGGCTATGTCATGGAACAAGACTAATAACTTAGGAGCTTTATGATAATGTCATTGTTTGTATAATTATCCCATCACAGTGTCAAGGGAAAATAATTTGAATTCCAAGATTGAACATTGTTTTATCTGAAGAGGACAACTTCCCTTTTTCAAAGACTCAATTTCCAATTCAGTTAGCATTTGCCATGACTATTCACAAGTCTCAAGGAGAGACTCCACAGAAAGTTTTAATTCATTTATGTAAAATAGCATTTCAACATGTAATTACATGTTGCTCTCAGTAGAGTCAAACAGAAGGAAAATATAAAGTTTTTTTGAAAAATTCAAATAGTAAAAAAATATAATTAAACAGAACTTAAATATTTGTTCATTATTAGAAATGAATTAATTTAGAGTTTATCTGCATTTGTGTGAACATGATTGCCATAAAAAGGAAGGTGGCGTTGGATGACCAACGGGTCAGTCTAGTTTTATATATACATATAAAGCAATATATTATGTTCTTTTTGCGATTCTTTGTTACATTTTCATTCACAATGATTACTCTTTCATTCTAAGTTACAAACAGAATATAAATCACAGCAAACGAGCCGCTTGATTTCCGAAGATTTCAGAGTAAAGGTACTGCAGACTACTCCAATTTGTTTTAATTAAGCAGCTACTTGGATTAAATTGCTACTTCTTCTGCCCCCAAAAAATACTTAAATTTTTCAACTTAACTCTGATTTTTGTACTAGTATGATCATATTAGGAAACAATTCACTGGCTTCGTTTATCATAAGAGTAATATCAAGTTTACGAAAAGTTGATTTTCTCATATAAATTTCACGTTATATTTAACAAAATCCTTGTATAAAAACATTTTTTGACGTACTTTTTGGAAAATTGCTTTTCTAAATACTATATATTTATCATGTAGCTTAAATAATTTAAGATTTTTTTGTGCTTTTACTTCTGATTAGATATTAGTATTTACTTTGGTATTGTATTGAGGTTTAATCTCATAGTGTTTGATTAGTTTCAATTACAAGAAAAGGACACGAAGAAACAACACACGACTCACTTCAATATTTCGACTTCGTCGTCATCAGGCGAAGAAGGACAGGAGTTCTGATCTGCTGGCAAACAGCAGCTGTTTGGTGAGCAGAACTCCTCCCCTTCTTCTCTCCTCCTTCTCCTGATGACTGCGAAGAAGAAGAGTTCTGCTCGGCTAGTACACAGTGTCTGTTTGGTGAGCAGAACTCCTCCCCTTCTTCTTTTCCTTCTCTTGATGATGATGATGTCCGAATATTGGAGTGAGTTGTGTGTTGTTTCTACATGTTCTTTTCTTTTCTACATGTTATACTTTATCATTTAATATAACCATATATTCATAGATAAAGTTTCACCAATATGTTTGAATTATACTTTCTTTTTTATAAATACTAAAAAAAAATTGATTAACTTGAAACTTAAAGAAGATACTTCACAATAAAAAAAAATGACAAACCATATAAACCAGTATTTTAAATGCCCAAAAAAAGTCAGTCAATTTATTTTTATTTGACTGATCAAAATGTTTATAGTCTAATATTAAAGTCTGATTTTAATGCCTTTATACAGAAAGAGTTTATTTGTTCTTCGGGTAAGCGGAAATCCGTCCCGAGGATGCTGCTGTATTCGAGCAATAGTAAATGATCCCTCCCTGTAATAACTTAGAAGTCGTTACGTGGAATCAATAGGTAATTTTAGTCGTCAATTCTTAAAGCAGCACGCGTATTATAGGCGTGTTGCTTAAAGAAAAAAAAGCAAATCAGACTAATGCAGCGAAACACAAATATAATAATATAGCTGTTGTATAAAGATCTATGACTACATGAGGTCTTTATTTCTAAAGTGAATGTAGTTACTTACGATTCATTGCTCAGTAAATAAGAAGAAATGAAGCTCATTCCAAAGAAAGGAAAACACTATTTCCTTCAATATGTCACACAACGATAAACAATCAAGCTGACAAATTACACCAACTAGAGTTCACATCCTGTTTACTTTTCTCCATTTCTGCCCCAAAAAGTCATTCCTTTTCAAGACAAGAAATGTCTTCACTGACAGAAAAACAAAACTTTTCAAAACCAACAATTTATCAGCGCAACTATTATAGTAGTCCCTTCGTCCAGTCACCCTCTCAAATAACAATTAAAGAATCCATTAATTGAACTTTAAAAAATTTAGACTCATTTATGAGTCTTTACTGACAGAAAAACCCATGTTACAAACAATTAGTCAGCATATCATAGTATGACCAGAAAAAAAACCAGCTTGTCACATTATAATTCTTTATTTGATTAGAATAAAAATGCAGTTATGTATTTTTAATACGTAAATTAATGTCGACTAAGCATTTATTCCGTTGAATTATATCTGTTTTTTAATAACCAATTTATCATATTCATAATGATGGTGATTTTCAAAAATTACGTCTCCGTACAAAAGAGATTCCTCATCACGAGTAAATACCATATAACAGTGCACAAGGAATGCATCATGTGTTAAATTATATCTGTTTTTTAAAAGCAAAATTATCATATTAATTTTATATTATAATATAATATTAATAATATAATAATATTATATTAATAATATAAATCTAATATAAGTAGGGGTTGCTTAAAGAATGTATTTGTTTACAGTGGGTCCACACTCAATCCTTTTTAATATTTTAATGCCTCCGTTAAGTTCATGTGTTTGGATAAACACTAAACATAAGTACTACACTTTCTTTGAAAAAATCTGTTTGAACAGCTCTACACTCCCAATCGTTCCCGCCTCATACATGCCATCAAATTAAAAATCTTCTATTGTGAATAATGGATTTCATTGTAAGGAACAATTATTACCGGTGCATGAAATAAGTTGACATTTAATGAATATCTCATGTCTATCTTATGAATTATGCCCCTTTTAATCGTCCTATTTAAACTTATGTTATTATAGTCAAAACTTCTTTTTGATTTTGCCCAAAATTTTGTAGCACAATAAAACGGAACCAACCTTACTGAAATCTAATTCCTCAACATTTATCTTGTGTGTAACTCCCTGCCCTTCAGGTAAGCATTTAGAAGCCAAACAGATGTCTTTTAATTAAATTCAATAAGAAGATTTATCATTCGTTCCGTTGATTACAGTTAAATTTAATTAAACCTTTATTTAATTAAACCCCGAGCGTCATTTAATCCAAAGCAAGACCCCCGATTATGTAATACTAATCTTGCTCTAATAGATTTCCATCATGCTGATTGTTTTATTAAGTGATATATGTTTAAAGTTGTCAAATGAAAGTAAAGTTTGTCTAAAGTTCTCAATATCAAAATTTAATTGTCTCTGACTGCTTTTTGATATTTAGAATGGATAAGAGTCTGTCTTTTCTCGTGAATGTGTTTTATAGCTGCCCAAACAGTTTCAGACATTTTTCATCTTCAAGAGGGACTAAAATTTCGAATTCTCCTCACAATTAATACCTAATGAACAAGTAATACCAATGTATGCTTAAATTTCTTTTTAGCAATTAAATGAAACAGTACAGCGGACTTAAACATGGTTAAAACGAATGTTATACACAGATAGACACAGGTATAACTCACTTTTATATTTCGACGATCGTCCTCATCAGGAGGCGAAGAATCCTGCAGAACGGTGACTTAACTTGATCACAGTCCTGTCTTCCTGTGGCATTCTTTGCTTTCTGATGACGACTATCGTCGAAATATAGAAGTTACTTGTGCCTGTGTCTATCGTTTTAAACTCTGATTTTATTTAAAAGTCTGCTGTACCGTTAATTTTATAATTAATTATTATTATTTATAAATTGTTAGCTCTTTATCGTTAATAAACTATATAGATTACCTTAAAAATTTATGTATCATTATAGTAACTTCAAAGTCTGTATGGTAACAACAACAACCCATGAAACACTATAACCTCTGTACCAAAACGACAGTTACTTAAAGAGTGCCCTAAAAGAATAGGTGTTACATGAGTGCTCACAAGTAGATATACTTAATCATGAAGTAAAGGTATTAACCAACTTGGGTTCAGGGCTTGTATTTGTCTTTAAAACAAGAAGGTCAAGCATGAAAACACGTGCCCAAACACTTTATGACTGTAGTTTTTAATACTTAATGTAATAAATAAATAATAACGGAAAAAATACTCGGAGAAGCTAAAAATATAGCATTCCACAGGAGGTAAATTCATATGTCTTCCCTTCTTAATGAAATATTAATTTCAATTCAATGAAAGAAACATTCTCATTGATATCTTTTAATGCAATATTTGCCACGTTTTTACTACTGTAATTATACAACTTGGGTGCGTTCAAACAGTTTAATTTGAGTTTAAAGTGTTTGCCAATTTCCTTAAAACAAATTTATATCATAAAAAACATAAAAAACTTTTTTAAAGGAATAAATTATTTTTTGCCCTACAGAACAAAAATAAAATAGTTATAAAAGTTTACAAAAAACATTACATTTATTATATTGTTGTATTTGTGCAAAAACACTACAGTGTCCCCTACTATATATTATCCTATATATATAATTTCTTCGTACTTCTTCCCGATGACGACGGATGTCGAAATATCGAAGCGAGTTCTGTAGTGTCTTTTTGTGTTCTTTTCTCTGTGTTAAAGTATATATATATATATATATATATATATATCCTTTTAAACTTACCAGAACATGACACAGAACATTTTTTCAGAAATAATGAAATTCTATTTTGACAGTAAAAATTTTACTACATTGTTAGTCCTATTTTGTGTAACTCAAGTATATTTAGAGTAGTGACCTTTCTACGAGTACCTGACATTGTACAGGTTTGGGGTAGTTATATATTCGTTCGTCGGTGGACGCTTTACGTTTCCACTCTACTGTTTCGTCTTCTTTTTCTTTTTTTCCTCTCCTGAAGACGGCGAAAAGCCGAAATTATTGAGAATCGTGTGTGTTAGTCTCTTTTTTTGTTTCCTTGTTGTAACTTTAATTATATTCGTATATTATCTCGTATTTATTCTTCGTTATTTACTCTTCTAAATAGTGCTAATTTTTTCGGTTTTTTGTTATTATTTTCATTTAGTCTCTTGTTGACCCTTTTGAAAAATGTTAAAATACTGCAGAGCTTATTCTGTTTAGATATGTTACTCAAATGTTAGTCGGCTGGTACCACTCAAGCTGAGCACTTCATCACTTGAAGATGAGAGATGTCATAATATTGTCGTGAGTCTTGTCTGTAACTTTCTGTGTTCATTTATTTTTGCTAAAAGTACAAATATACATATATATAAATATTTATCCTTATATATATAAAATATTTCAAATAAACACGCGAAATAGCAATTATTGTTCAAATCACAATAAGAAATAAGAAAAAAAAACGAAGATCCTTCAACTCTAAAAAGCGGTCTATGTAGAGTTGAGAGGCTGACAAGATCGTTTGTGAAAGTTAAAAGATCTTAGTCTTTTTTCTCATTTCTTATTGTGATTTGAACATTGACAGATATATAAATCTACGCACATACCAGTTTGTCAAACCTAATTTATTGGACTCATGGGGAGTACATTCAAATCAAGCTTTTCAAAGTCTGACCTGAACGCAAGATACTCACATCTTTACGTTTCATATAAATTGTAAATAAAAGTTTACAATTTATTCAATAATTCATAAATAAAAGTTAAAAATGACCAGAAGTGTATCGTTCTTTGATTATAGAGTTACATTAATAAATGTTTGAAATCGAACAATTAAAACACATATCGTCTTTGCTAATGATTTCTAAGAGGTTATTGAAATACGGTTTTTTCTTTGTAAGTTGAAGGTACCAGTTTCCATGAAAAGAATTTTGATGGACAGATATTTTGATGTAACTAAAGAAGAGATTTTCTTTGTTTTCATTTGTAAAAAAAACTTATCAACATAAAGCTTCAAAAAAGTCTGTTGAACACTGTTTCATTACTGTCAAGATATATCTCTTTTTTTGTACGTATCATACATTAACTTTTGCATATATAATGTTTCATAATACATTTATTATCACGTCTTGACTTTATATATATATATTATATAATATATATATATATTATAGGTAAGGTGGCTGCATGGTGTCATTGTATCGTTGTTTACATCGGCAGTGGACGCATTTATCTCATTCCTCATTCTTTCTCCTTTTTATTTTCTTTTTTCTTTTGAAGACGGCAAGAGCCGAAATTATCGAGATTCGTGATTATCACTTTTTTTGTGTTCTTAGCTGTAATTTTATATATATATATATATATAAACATTCAAACGATAAGAAATGGGAAAAAAGACTAAGAAGACTAAAAGACCGTAACAAGCGGTCTTCATCGGAGTCACATCTCAATTTTTCTTATTTCTTATTGTGGTCTGAAGTATATATATATATATATATAATTTTATTGTGGTCTTTATATATATAACAAGATTATAAAATCTTGTTATATATATAAAGCTTTCACAATAAGCACGTGAAATAATAATCAATGTCCAAACCACAGTAAGAAATGAGAAAAAAGACTGTAACAAACGGTCTTCGTTACAACTAGTTGGGTTTGTTATTTCACGTGTTTATGCGAAATCTTTATATATATATATATATATATATATATATATATATATCTTTTGTTGAACGACCTTTGTACTGTGGCATGAATAAATTTCATTGTCCATCTTTCAAGTTTTCTCATCTTTGTTTTAAATATTTCTGGTACTAAATATACTAGTTCTCCAAATGCTTTATTCTTTATAACTGACATGTTTCGGTCTCCTTGACCATCTTCAGAGTTAATCATATTCATATAAAAAAAGAAACTTATTCCTACTAACTACCACTATATACACTATACATTTCTTAAATTAACACTATAATCTTCGATAACATCCAGAAATAATTCTATCACCAAAATAAACATTTTGTTTGAAGCAATTATAGCCACCTGTCATAATGAGGTGAACCACTTAACTTCATAATGATTACTCACCAAATTTACAAATATATATATATATATATATATATAACAAATTTTACAATATATCAACAGTTTGATAATAGGTTTATAACTCAATCGGGATTTGATCAATTTTTTAGGTTCAACATCAACTGTAATTTGTAACTTGCAATGTCGATTAGTGTAGTCTGATAAGCCCTGTCAATATTGTTAGTTCGTCTATATACTGTATTCATTTTATAATTCAAAAAATACTTACTTCTGTAAGTAATTTCATTAAAATCTGAAATACCTCTACTTTTAACATTCTACAAGGTATAATAATCCATTTTTATATTGTTATTTGGTGAATTTTATATATGACAAATGATTATGTTGACAGTTTACAAAAGTAAAAAAAAAATGTTTTAAACTGTTTTCTGTTTTGTAAAATTATTCCGAGTCACTGACAACAGTAATATAATATTGCCTCTATGAATTTTAAACAATTTGATTTGATTCAAAATATTTAGATTTCTTAGAACCGATTCATTTTTATGGCCATCATGAGAATGAAAAGAATAATTGTATTTCTATTTTTTTTTTGTCAATTTTTAAATTTTGATTTATATATTTGATATTTATCAAAGGATGAAAGTTATTAATAAGGCAGCTGAGTGCCCATGGCTTAGAGCCTAGTGTATTAATCACTTCTATGAACAGAGCAGGCAATACTGATCGCCCAAAGCCGGCCCTTCTAATTAAGTGATAACTTACAACCCGATATCATCATTTAAATCCTTCAATTTGTAGTGCTTCGAAGCAATGCATTCTAATATCATCCCATCCAATTCACCATTAATTATATGCTTATTTCGAAAATTAAATTCAATATTAATATAAACCAAATGTCATAATTATAAATAATATTTCTGTATTAATAGAGTATATCTTTAAATTCTTTTGTAAAAAATATTATTTTATCAGTTGAACTATTTAAATAACGATTTTTAGAATGAGACTAAGATATTTTGACCAAATAACGGTAGCATTTATTTTTTGATTTCGACAAGATACTGAAGGATATTAGTCCTAGATCTCAATGTCTTATTGTAGTTTTGATGCTGATTCTTATATCGCGTGTTTGTTGTTGAGTTTTACTACATCAAATGCAAAGATCTAGTTTATAAAGAAATAAACAATGAATGTATTCAATCAGGTTTAGATTTACTATGTATATAAATATAATTGATAAATACCGCAGGAATTAAAAAAAATAATACCGAGAAATAACATCAAAATGAGATTTGACTATATAGATAATCTTCAGATAAACCATAAATATTTATTTTTATTAGAAATAGGTAAAACCGTCATACCTCGTAAGATGATCATGGAGTTGGAGCGCTTTCGGACGTTGTTCATCTTCGATCGCAACAAACCTGTTGTTGGATTGTTCGATCGACGAAGATGGACAACGTCCGCAAGCGCTCCAATTCCATGATCATCTTACGAGGTATGACGGTTTTACCTATTTCTAATTTAAATCGTACTAACCTCAGTGGTATTAACAATATGCATGTACATAAATATTTATGGTCTATCTGAAACCATAAATATTTATGGTTTATCTGAAGATGATCTATGTCATCAAAAGGTCGTTTATTAAGTGTAGTTTTAGATTTAGTTATTTAACGTTTACAATATAGTTTTGTCGTCAGTGATTTGTGTTCTCTCTTATTAAATGTACCGTTGGACAACTGATTTGGGATTTACTCCCTGAGCACCTCTCGGAGAGGACGTTTCCTGATCCCAGGCCTTTACTATGCCAGCTACCTTAAAGATCGCTACTCTAAATACCTTGAGTTAGAAAAAATGTAGGACTCCCAATGTAAAATGTTGTTTGAGTGATATCATCAAAGGTCAATCTTAGAGCTATGTGTGTTCTCTCTAGGAACGATTACTAGAACTTAACCTAGCCTACCTAAACCCTGTGTCCCAAGATGTACGATATCAGCTTTTTTAAAGATCCCTACTCTAAATATACTTGAACTAAGCAAAATTTAGAACTCTCAGTGTTAAATACTTATTGTGTAGTATCATAAAGAGCTAATCATTGGACCTTGTGTGATCTCTGGTTGGAAAAGCACTGCAATATGAAATCTAATATGGAACTATGATGTGGGTACTTTTTGTGGAAACAAGTACCAGCATTATGCAGTTTTTCTCTTTTAGTACTTTAAATATCTTATTGTATTATCTTAATATGAATACTGGATATGAAAATGTGAATAATGTATGAGGAAATATTTCGCTATAAAGTCCCACTTGTTGCTAATTGTCAGATTGTGTTACAACAAATATTACATTTGTGTTATAATTAATGAAATTGGTTTTCAACATTACATCAAATTGATTGATGTGACATAATTATGTTATGATTTTATTATGTTACTGATGTGATTGTGTATACACAATACAAACACAATCACTTATTGCAAAACTGGCCAATCCAACTTTTTATTAGAATAAGGAAAATGATATTTATTATCTCCATTGCCATAAGCTAATTAATTTAATCGATTATATATTTCTTTGTGATACAACCACTTAGCAAACTTCAATAAACAGTACTAGGAGTATTTTTTTAATTATATCTTGAAACAAATTCAATTTATGTTTTAATTACAAACCTGATTTCAAAAGCAAGATTATTTCAAAAGAATTTTTTCTTTTTTAGAAATGTTTCTCAAAAATCAACTTATTAAACTTAGAGAAAAGAAGTTGTTTTGATTAATGATTCTCTTCTGAGTTATATTTGTAATGAAATTATTTTTCAATCTTAAGACGCTTTACTTTTCCTCTTCCTCAAAAATAAACAGCTTCCACCAATGAGGGAGAAATAATTATTTATATATATAATCTTCAAGAAAACAATCTTCAAAGGACACAAATATTACAGAAAAAAAAGTGTAGAAACATAGTAAATAGAAAAACACACTTACAGTATCTAATTTTCGGTTTAATTGTCATCAGAAGAGAAGAGATAGGGACACCAAGCGCACTTGCGAAGCAATGGTTGGAAATCATATATATATATATATGATCAAACTGAGTTGGGTTTTTGACTCTGACGAAGACCGCTTGTTACGGTTGAAAGATCTTAGTCTTGTTTTCCCATTTCTTGTTGTGGTTTGATCATTGATTGTTATTTCACGTGTTTATGTGAAATCTTTATATATATATATTATATATAAAACTTTTATTTGTTTTTCCTTTTATTTTTAACTTATATATTCATATTCATATATATATTTTTTTATTTTATTATTTTTTTCCTTTTTTTATTATATATATATTTTTTATTTTATTTTATTTTTTTTTTTATTTTTTTTATTATTTCCTTTTTTATAATTTTTAATTTATAATTTTTAATTTTATAATTTAGTCTTTTGTTTTTGCTTTCTCCGTTCTCCGACGTGTAGTGCCTAGCTCCTTTTTTACGCTAGTGCTGCTCTCTTCGGTTGACTCTTTATTTCTTCATTCGCGCTCCGTTCTTCGACGTGGGGAGATCTCTCTCACTTCGTCCTCTCTACTAGTCTACTCTCCTGATGACGAACAACAGTTCGAAATATTGAATTCTGTAAGTTTTCTTTGTATTCTCTTTTCTGTGTCGTGCTTTGTGTAATTTAAAGTTATATTATATATATATATATATATATATATAAAGATTTCACATAAACACGTGAAACAACAATCAATGATCAAACCACAATAAGAAATGGGAAAACAAGACTAAGATCTTTCAACCGTAACAAGCGGTCTTCGTCAGAGTCAAAAACCCAACTGAGATCAGTTGGGTTTTTGACTCTGACGAAGACGCTTGTTACGGTTGAAAGATCTTAGTCTTGTTTTCCCATTTCTTATTGTGGTTTGATCATATTATATATATATATATATATATATATAACAATATTTCACAGTAAACACATAAAATAACTATCAATATTCAAAACGACATTAAGAAATGACATAGAAAGGAAAAAGTTCACAGAAATAGGAGGATCTCATTTCTTCTTGTGGTTTTGAACATTAATATATATATTCGGTTTAGTTTGATCTTATGGGTATTCTTTGTATGTTCTTTCGGTGAACGTCGCTGCTGGAGCACCGAATGAACGTACAAAGAATATCCATATCGTCGAAATATAGAAGTGAGTTATGTCTGTTTTTATCTCTATGTTACTTTCGCTTTAACTCTTTTTTATTTTAAAGTTTGTTTGAACGTTTTATTTCATTGCTCTCTCTTTCTCTCTCTCTCTCTCTCTCTCTCTCTATATATATATATATATATATATATATATAAAAAGATTTCACATAAACACGTGAAACAACAATCAATGATCAAACCACAATAAGAAATTGTGGTCACTTTCTGGACATTAGTCCTTTCCTGCACTTTCACCTTTTTAAAATACCACTCTTCCCTCCCACTCTTCTCAACTCCTCACCAGATGTTTTCTGCATCTAGTGTTCAGTTGGGTTTTTGACTCTGACGAAGACCGCTTGTTACTGTTGAAAGATCTTAGTCTTGTTTTCCCATTTCTTATTGTGGTTTGATCATTGATTGTTGTTTCACGTGTTTATGTGAAATCTTTTTATATATATATATATATATATATATATATATATATGAATGCAGAAAAATCACAATAAACATATTTATACTTGTATATATATATAATATAAACACATATAAACATATACATATATACTGATTTCTTTTGTAAATTTTAATACAGATGCCTCTTCCATAGTGGCAATAATAAAATTAACTTCCTAGATGTTAGTATAAGACCACTTTATGGAAAATATGAAACATCAGTCTATGTTAAACCGACACATGCAGGAGTTTATTTAAATGCAGAAAGCGATTGTCCTGACAGGTATAAAGAAGGAACAATTAAGGCTCTTACATATAGAGCATTTAAGAAATCTTCTAACTGGTCGCTCTTCAACCAGGCTGTCGAAGGAATAAAACAAATCTTGGTTAACAATGGATACAGTTACAAGAATTTCGACAACTATTTAAAGAAATATAAATCGAAACACCAGCAACAGTTCGTAGCATCTGCAAGAGGAAAAAGGAAGAACTGAAATTTATACTACAGAAACCAATTATCTAAATAATACAAGAAAGAGGAAAGAATCTTGAAAGCAATAATAAAAGCAAATACAAATTGTGTTAACTTGGCAGATAAACTGAACATCAGTATATAATATAATAGTTACAGCGCAGCAAATCTGGTTATAAGGAATGACATGCAACAAAAAAACTCAATTGCAAAAAACTAATGTAGTTTACAGATACAGATACAACTGTACCATTAGAGACTGTGAGCTTCTCAAATCCAGCTACATTGGTTTTACGACCACGACTCTTTCACGCCGACTTGCGATGCACCTAGCTGCTGGGGCACCTAAAATCCACACATCAGACATCCATAATGTCAAATTAAACCGGAAAACATTGACAGAAAATATTGAAGTGTTATATGAAGAAAATGGCTACAGGAGGATACATATAATAGAATCTGTATGTAAAGGCGAAAAAGTCGGACCTCAACGATCAAGCCACCTGCCTTGTAAGAACTTTAAAATTACACACTTGACTAAAACCAGAAGTCTACAAGAGAAGTTAGGAAATTTAAGTAAGGTAGTGTAATTAAAAGCAATGTGAAGGAAATCTGTTAAAGTTAAGGTTATGTTGACATTGTACATAGTAAAAGAATTCAATATGAGCTTAATACATATTATCAGTTTAGTTAGTGTTTAACAATTGTTTTTGATCTTTAAGATAATTTTAAAAAAATTGTTATGGTAATTATTATCCTTGAAAATAATCAGGACAATTGACCATTGAACATTCAGGACATTGATCGAAATGTCGGAATGAGTGTAAGTAACCTAAAGAATAAAACATTCGGTGAATTGGTGTACATTATACCTAAAAGATTGAAAAATTATATTAGAAAATTAGAAACGTTGTGTAAAAAACGGACTAGATTAAAAATAAGCAAGGCATTTAATGAAACATAATATATATATATCAATCATCAAACCACAATAAGAAATGGGAAAACAAGACTAAGATCCTTCAACCGTAACAAGCGGTCTTCGTCAGAGTCAAAAACCCAACTGCTTTTTGACCGAAATACTAGTCATTTCATTGAGTGCCACCAATGGATAATCACCCCACTGCTATTAATCTAAGGGAGAAAACTCCTATTTTGTAAAAAAAGTGTTTAAATGGAATGTAACTCAAAGTAATTACTACTCTTACTATTAATTAATCATTATTTATAGATAAATCAACCAATAATGATAAAATAATAAAATCATTAATAAATTAGATTAAATTGGCAAGTTTTATTTACTTGAGATCTAATAGATGCAATAAAACTTTTGGTATTTACGAAACAGGTGAGATTATTGATCTACATGAAATTTGATATTATTTTGCTTAATATAGTAGTCAAGTATTTTCCTTTTAAAAAATTAGAAAAAATATTCTGGAGTTACTGGTATTGTACATCTTTTTTGATCAGATAGGGGAAAATAGAATCGAGTCTCATTGTGAGAGAGATATAAAGAGGATGATTGATTCAATACTCAAAGAGGAAGTAACTTAATATTGAGAGCAAGCAGATATAACTTTCAACAACTCGCCAACTCCGTTTCCTCTAGGACCGACTCATTGACAGTGATAAAGTTTAGATTAGCCTGGTCGGGCTTGACCCTTCCTTTGACGCTCGCTATTCTACAATCAAGAGCTTTGTCTAACCCTGTTTATTTTCATTTGATTCGGTAATGTGAAAGTGATTGAGTCATATTCTAATCAGTGTTAGATTGTTCATTCAATAATTTCAAAGATACCTTTCTAATTTAGTTTAAAGTATAATGATCATGGGAAAATACGATCTCAACATATTGACGGTTTACATTTTTTGAAGTTGTCAAAGTTTTTTTCATTTTGTTTAATGTTGTTTGTGTTATAGCCTTGTCAACTATAATATTAATATTTAAATTATTAACATTGAAATAATAGTTGAAATGCATCATATTCAAAGCAATTTTAAAAGTGTCTGAGATAAATATTTTCGTTTGAAAGATATTCCTTTCTTCTCTTCTCATTAACATCGATTACACAATGTATTATGAATTCTGTTGTATGTTAAACTGGCTCAAACATACACCTAAAATAACTTGAACTCTGTATTAATTTCATTAAAGGCTAAGTGAAATAACAGTCCCACTTAATTTCTAATTAAATACAAATTTCCAACCCTCCAGCAAGTGGAGAAATTTAAAAAAGTGTTTTAATTTGTGCAGATCTGATGGAGGCTAACTGGTCTAATTTAATCTAAAATGCTAAGTAATTTAGTGGAAATGAAACCTTCTAGGTTGTTTCCATTATACCAACTCTTCTGCATTTGACACGAGGCTGGGTTAGAAGTCAGACAAATAAGATCCATGCAATTACTCTATTAATTTCTGACTTTATATTAACTTTTCTTTCTAAAAATTGACCAAAACAGTGATATAATAATTATATATATATATAAAATAAATTCAAAACGAAGGAAACACACAGAAAGACACAGACATAACTCACATCGATATTTCGACCATCGTCGTCATCAGGAGGTGCGAAGAGCGAAGAGTCCCGCAGGAAGACAGGGCGGTACTGAACTCGGAGGCCGCAGCCAGTACCCCACCACTTACCACCAAGCGGGAAGGGAGGGAAGGAAATGAAGAGCCAAATTAAGACGTAAAAGGAACGAGTAAAAATTAGAACTATAAAAAATTATAAAAAGTAGATAAATCAAATTAAAATTAATAGAGAAAAAAATAATAAATAAATAAATAAATAAATTATCGGTTGAGGTTGCGTCCAGGGGAAGAGCGAGCATCAAGTAAGCATATGTATGCCTCCTCTGAAGCTCTTAGGGTAACTTTATTGTTGGATTCGGGGATCTGTGTCAGGATCTGAACCCTGAAACAGTCATTGAAACTGAGCCCATGCGAGTTCGCATGGATGGCTACAGGATAGTTACTGCGTTGACCGACTGAAGCCCTATGACCATTCATACGAAGGCTCAACTTATTGGAAGTTAAGCCAACGTAAAAAGAGTCACACTGAGTCACTCAATATTTCGAACTGAAGTGAAGTTCGTCGTCAGGAACTTACTGACGTCCAATTACAACTGATTGGACATAAGATGTAGATGGGCGGTGGTGTCACTTCAAGTAATAAACCACAAAATAACTCATTGGACTACCTCATAATCAACGAGGTAATCTACCAAAACTATGCTTTTTTTATTAAAAATTCACATTATTAATTAAATTTTGTTACTCATTTTAAATTATATAAAGGGCCTATTAATTCGTAATAGCAACTGGACAATTTTAACAAAAGAAGATTTGCAAGCTTTGTCTCATTTCAGCTTAAATAAGCCTTCCGCCTAATAATTCTCGGCTTATAACTGTGTTTCGTACTAAAAAAAAAAAAAAAAGTTTGAAAATTACTGTTCCGGGGTTTAGCATCGTTATTTGTAATCATGAACAGATTTCCTTTTTCTTTCTTTAAATAATCTCTACCCTCGACAAGTCAAACAAGCTAAAAAAAAAAACACCCTCATTCTACTCAGACAGTTATCTACCTCCTCTCTACCCAACAAGAACAGTACGTAATTTATTGAATTTCTATCTTCTACTTCGTATATTCCCTATTAATAATAATCTTAGCTGATATATTGTTTTAACTTGTAATATACATAAAATCTTAGTATGAATACTATCTGATTGAAATGCAATATTTTCACGTAATTCATTTTATATTTTATTTCATTGATTTTTCTTATATAAATACGAAACTTGTAAAAATTTATTGTATGATTTGATGTTTTATCTAAAAAAAAAAATAAAATAAATATACCTTTAGCAAAAAGTTTTAATATATAACACTAAAATGTATTATAGAAACAAAATGCAACTGTTGCATTTTATATTACAGAAAACTATATACATTTAAACTTGTATATACGTACATTAAAACATATATTGTTAAATAGCAGGGAAGAATTTGCATTCTCGATCTCTTTTTCAATAATTGCTGTTTTTTGCTAACCACTTTTCTATGATGAAACGGTAGTATAAAGAATAAATTTCCTAGGAACATACAGGAGGTAATAATCTAACAATTGAAACTGTATACTAACGAACTAACTATAACTATATTATCAGAAAAAACACAAACTTTCGACCTCTTAGGTCATCCTTAGGTAGAAGAAAATTTTAATTTGTCTTTTCTTAGTTGTTATATTACTTTCTTCTTAAGAAAAAAAATAATTTTAATATTTCTGTAGTAATCTTTCTGAAGTTGACCTACAAGGTTGAAAGCTTGTATTTTTTCTTATAATATAGTCATATTTAGTTTGTTAATAAACAGTTTGATTTGTTAGATTATTGTCTCCAGTATGTCCCTAGAAATTTCGTTATTTTTACTATCCTTTCATCATAGAAAAGTGGTTAAAAAAGAAGAAAAATTATTGAAAAAAAATTGAATTCAGAATCTGCTCTGCTATTAAACGATGTATATTTGGATGAAGAACTGCTGCTGGTTTATACAAATATATATATATAACAAGATTTCACAATAAGCAATTAATGTTTAAACCACAATAAGAGATGAGAAAAAAACTAAGACATTTCAACCGTAACAAGCAATTTCCGTCAGAGTCAAAACCTAGTTGGGTTTTGAACTTAGTCTTTTTTTTTTAATTTCTTATTGTTATTTAATATATATATATTATATATATTTGTAAGATTTGTATATATATATATATAAAAGATAACCAAGTATGAAATTGGCATAAAATGTTTAGAAACTTGTTTGCAAGAAGGATTGCTACCAACCTTCACAAATATATATATATGATTTGTGTCTATAACCAAGGCTGTGAATCCACTTGCAGTTTCTTTCCTTCTGTCTTTTTTGAATACTTTTTATATATATAACATTATTCTATTATACGTCTTATACATTAGTTTTTGATGTAAGGAATCAAAATTACGTGCTTAAATGAAGGGTCCAAGCCCATTTGTAGAATAAATGTTTGAGATACTTCTTGTTTTTTTTTTTCATCTTTGCGCATCTTTATACTTCGTTTCATATTTATTGAATAAATGATTTTTAGTCATTAAAAAAAAATTTTTTAGCTTCCTAATTATTGTGGCTTACAGATTAAAACTTATATGTTACGGAAAAATTTTAATATAAGGGTTCACTAAGAATGTGCTTAGTTAAAACTTATAAATAATTTTACTATTGAATTGTTTCTATGTTAGAGTAAAAGTCACTCGTATGTTGATAAGAACATAGTATGAGCTCAGGTTACCTGAGATATTAAACAAGACGTTCCTCTGTTAAAACCTCTTTGGTATATTCTATTATCAGCTTCAAATAACTCATTAACATGAAAACCACAAAGAGCTTACCTCACCAAAGATGAACATTTCTGCAGTTTAGGTTAACCATGGACATTACCATCTGTTTAACAATGCATGCAACACTCACTCCTTTGAAAAGATAATTCCTATTATACTTAAATCATTTTAAATGATCAAAAATCATCAAGTTTTGGATTTTATATAATAAATATATTGTAATATTATCACTTAATGATAAACAAGATCCCGTTATTAAGCCAATGAATCAAACAACAATCTTACAAAAAAAAATATCACAAAGAGAAGATATATCGAAACGGTGCAAAAACAAAATCTGGAGTGGCATACACTCAATATTAAAATAAATATAAATAATATCATACTTCTTTGGTATGTAATATATATTTTCCCATTTAGGGCATAATATAAAAATCCAAATAGGGTATGTTTATTGGTTTGTCAATACTGGAGGAAATACTGATAGTGATTGATCCACCTTTCCATGTATATTGATATTTTTGTCTATCACACCACTGATGCATATAATATCTTTATACATAAATACATCAGTACATACATTGACTTGTATTTAAATTTACATACATTTTTGAAAAGGGAAAGTAAAGATTTCGTGTTACGAAATAATTTCTTAAAGGAGAACATTACTCTTTTCTGTAATTGAAATTTCATGGATTTTTTTTGTTATTGATAATCTTCTGTTCAATTCTTTAGCAAAATTTCATTGTGTTTTTTATGAAACGTTGAACGTCAATAAAACATTTTCTGAAAACAGAAAATAGACACTAACGAAATATGCAATTTTGAAAAAAAAATTACCTCAACTGATCTTCCACATAGAGTTCTATTCTAGGTATAGTTTCATTTTGAACCGTCAAACGTTATCACTCGCGCGCAAAATGTGAAAAAAATTCTTTATTATTCTTATTGTCATTTATCCTTTGCAAGTATTCATTAAAATGTTCCCGGGTTCTTTTCTCAAAGGAGCGCACAGTCATGCCAATGTAAAAACATTGACAATTGTTACAGGACAACTTATATACTCCACTCAATGAACTAGGATAAAAACTTGATTTAGGGGTTAACAAGGATTTTAAATTACCATTTGTTTTGTAACTGACTCTAAAATTAAATTTTCTTAATATATTAGCAATTTTTAACGAGGATGTCCCCACATAAGGTAGGGTAATCCAAGAATTTGGGAGGGATTCTAAGCAGTTTTTAGGAAAAATAGTGTTTAAAAGAATTCTTCTTTCTTTTTTATACAACAACTTGTTTATTAACTGTATAGAATAACCATTATTTATTGCAATGTGTTTTATTATATCTATTTCTTTTACGCGGTTTTCTTTAGACAAAGGTATAGTAAACAAACGATGTATCATTGAATGGAACGCACTTAATTTGTATGGCATGGGATGAAAGGAGGAGGCGTGTATGACAGAGTCCGTGAACATACGTCAAACTTGTTATTTTATCTGTTTTTGGCCACCCAAACCAGGTGAAGGCTGCTAATACGAAATGGAATTGGTTTTGGAGTTTTTGGTTTCAATTCAAACTTTCAATTCGGTGTTTTTATTTTGTTTTAAAAGCTTATTCATAAGCGTAAATAAGAATTTTTAACAAGAAAAACTTTTTTTTTTCTGTTGCAAAGAATATAAAAATGTAAGCAGTACTAAAACAGAGCTACATTTTCTGTTTATATTCTTATTTTATTTCCCTCAATAAGAATGAGAAAAGAAAAAGATAAACTAAGCTAGATTGCAGTGAAATATCTTTTTTAAAAGGGAAGAATACACTTGCGCGTATTACATTAAAAGTAATTGAATGAAAACTGCATTAAGGATATCATAAAGAGAAGAAAAATTATTTTCCTGTAATATAGGATACGTATTAGATGGTGAACAATTCCCCAAAATTGTCTCGACATTTCAATGAGTGCAGAAAATTTCCCACTTTTCTCTCCTTCTCGTTATTAATGTTATGAATTTGCTGCTAAACAGAACGTTATTTCAAGGGATAAACTGGGAAACCCTTTTCGTGTTTCAATAACACTGGGGGATAATAAGTGGGCTGTTAACCGTCTTTAAGAGAGTAGGTTCGACCCATCTAGATGGAAACCATTAGAAAATTCTTACAGAAAAGAAATTCTACTTCTTCATGTTTTGAATATTATTCTTTGTTGAACTGTATTACTTAGTTATAAGTATCGTGTAAGAAATCAATTTTAAGTTTTTAACCCTCTTACGTTTTCAGACACTCTGAATCATTATTTTAATTTTTTTATTGTTGACTATGTTTCCCATCTCTTTGGGCCACACAAAATCATAATTTTTATTTGGTATTGTCTCTGTGATATATATATATATATAATCGTTGAAATTAATAGCTTATACTACGCTCACGACATTTTTTACTAATCACTTTTATTTTCCTCACGTGGAGAGCTGTCTAGTAACCTATTGACGTCTATACTTTAATCTTCTCTAGGTTATTGGGCTGCTGGATCTTGATTCTTATATTAGTGTATTTAATTATTATATTAGTGTAATAGACTACGGTATATATGAGTACAAAATTCAAGAAAAGTAACATACAGTTCTGTGTTTGTGATTCATCGTGAAACGTTTGTTGTGCTTTTGGATTGTTTTCCTGTTTACAATATATATATATATATATTATATATATTATATATATATATATATATATATTCGTAAATTTTGGTAGCAGTCCTTCTTTGACACACACATTATTGAAAATGACACCAAACTTAGCTGATACCTGTTTCTTAACAAGTTTCTCAATTTTTCTAAATAACTCTTGTTATTTCGTCTACACGATAAAGTACATCTCCTATGGTCGACATGTTTCGAATGATCAACATTCATCATCAGGACGTGAATAAGATCTAAGGTGAAATATCTGGTTTAATATATACATGGAGAAGGTAGAAGGGGTTGTAGCCGTATTTTGAAGCTATTTAGATCACATCAAGGGCATCCAGAAACCCTTGCAGGTAGCGACTCAGGCCTAGAGGCCACTCACCCCACCGGATTAACGCCCACCATTTCTTAAACTTTATGGAAAACAACCCCTTCTACCTTCTCGATGTATATATTAAACCAGATATTTCACCTTAGATCTTATTCACGTCCTGATGATGAATGTTGATCATTCGAAACATGACACACAGATGTCGCTTTCACTTACCAAGCACTGTACTTGATTTCGGAGGTTTAGATGAAATTGTTCACAGTCTGCCAGTTTCATCTTGTATAGGTACTAATTCCTTTTTTCCTCATTTAGCGGCATTCAGCTTTTTATATTGAATATGATGAAGTTGTGGTCCGTAAACCTATTTCGTTGATATTCAGGTTCCAGATATCCATGTATGGTAGCAATCCACTGGAGACTATGGTTAAATCTATAAAACTTTTTGCCCTAGAGGTTTCAAAGGTCGGCTTATTTTCATTGTTGTTACATACGAGTATATATAGATTTTTCGAGTTTATGTAATCTTCAAGTAATTGACCTCTTCTATTAGTTATGCTGTCGAACCAGCTAGTGGATCGGCAGTTACTAATCGACGGCAATTAACAGTTTAGTTTTATTCACAACTTTTTCCAATTTGTTCAGATCCTCTTAAAGCTGACCCTCTATTTAGAAATACGCACTGACCAGGGTCATTTGACAGTTTCTATATTTGATCTCAGTACAAACGAAATCTTCATCTGAATTTGTTCCACTTTGATCAGCACTATTATTGCTGATCTTTTCCTGTGTATTCCTGCTTCAAATATTCTATATTTTAGTGGAAATCAAGAGGTTTCATTGTTGTATGTATAGGGTTTCTGAATTAATCCAACATCGATATGTAAACGTTCAATTATTTCGCAAAAGTTGCTAGTAGCTTGTTTTGATCTTTGTAGATTGATTTGCACAAATTTAATTTTTAATGTCTTACGTTCCAGTCAATATTCTCAATTTTTTTTACTTAACTGATTTAAATAATTTGGGCACAATTTGCTGTAAGCTGCGTGATTTATTTTGACTCTTTTCTCTGCTTTTGCCTATTTATTGGAACTTATGCAATTAATGCATTTATGTTCATTTTCATTAGATTTATTGGGGCACTCGTTACTATTGTGTTGCAGTGAACAGTAATGGCAAGTTAATCTTCCTGTGTTTAGTGTTTAGCAACATGATTGAATTTTTGGCAATTGAAGCATCTGGTTAATGTAATATAATCCTCACAATAACAAACATTCCATAATAGTTTAATTTTGTGGTTCCTTAATTTTGTATGTAATCCAGGAGAACCTTCAAACTCCAGGTTTACAATATTTGTAAATTTATTTTTCCATAGGTATCTTGCATAGAATTATTCTTCGCTATCTTCAAATAGTCCGGTGTTTTAGTTTTTAATAGTATCCACTGCATTTTCCAAAGTCAAATCGTGAGGTACGTTGCGTATTATTAGTCTGGGCATTTGTTTTTTATTTCTTTACTGTTACCTCTTCACTGCAGTTATTCTTTAATTCATCTTGCAATATTTCTATTCCTTCTTTTGTTATGGTATTCTATCAATACTGAATTGTTATTTAGCTCTTTACATTTCTGGACACCTATCTACAACTTACATGGATCTATCTTTTCCTTTATCATTCTTTTAACCTCTTTGGAATCCCTATTATTGGTCGATCTAACGATAAGTTTATGTTTTACTGCTTCATCGTCTTTCTTCTTATCTAGTTGCACAGCCCTTAAAACTGCAGCATATGTTGGTTTAATGAGTGTTGGTTCACCACTGACATTCCCTTGTGTTTGTGACTGGGCTAATTAATTCATCAACAGTTCACAGTAGCATTTGAAACATGTCTACTAAAGGAAATATACTCCACTGTATGAACAAAGTAACGAGGGTGTTATTAGATAAATTGAGAAGCTTGTTAATAAACAGATATCAGCTTTCCTGATTTGCATGATTTTAATATACTTGTTTTAAAAACAAAACAATCAAATAGCTAATTTAGAAATACTCTACTTACTACTTAATTATGAAAAGGTATTAATGTTTCGACTTTGCAAAATATAGGATATTATTAACAAACATATGTAAATTGTTCTTCATAAATTATATTTTTTTTTATATATGTAATTTCTTTTCTAATCAGTATAGAACTAAAATTAATAAAGAACTGAATTCATTATGGTAGATTGAATATTCAAATTTAGTTTTCAGTGTTTTATTCGAAAACCTTTCTGACTTTGCATGTTTCCCATGATTGTATACTAGTTTTTGTTAACAGAAGTTTTTAACAAACTTGCAAACTTATAAGTACAGTAAAAAAAAAATAGAAACTATAAATGACTAGCTAGGTTTTGCTGGAATAGTTTAGTTCTATAAGTTTCAATGTCAAATCAATCACCCCTTAAACAAGTTAAATGTTTTCACGGTGAGTTTAAAGTGAACTGGTTGAGTGTTTCAGACCTGTCAATGAACTCTGCTGGTTGTTGCTCTTTAGTCGCTTATTTCACTCCAGATGACAAGGCATATATTAAAATAAAATACACAGTACCGACATTTATACAAATCAGTTTCTACCCTAGTTTCTTTCTTGTTCATATGTGAATGGCTTATAAAATACCCAACTCTCAATTAAACTTGAGGGACTTGAATTTATTGCAATAATAAAAATGTGATATATACTGAGTTCTGTTTTTTCGATATGTTGTACATAATAATACTTTTATTGTCTTAAGTATATATGGTATATATATATATATATATATATACCATATATAACTAAAGTTTATCGGGACTCGGTCAGTTATTCAGGTTCAAATTAAACTCTCATTGCCAACGTTTCAATTTTATTTAAAACCTTTTTCATAGACCTACAAAACAGAGAAAATATAAGAACTAATACAAACATTCAAAAATCAAACATACGTTTCACGTGAAACTGAACTGAAATAAACAAGCAAGGTAACCAAATTTCGCCAGATAACCAAAAAGTCACTAACACAATTTTTTATCTATCAACAATGTTTAACTTAACATACCCAAATAAATATTATTTTAATTTAAATATAAATACCATTAAAAGAAGTGACATTTCAAATTTAAATAGTATATATTCGAGTATGTTAAGTTAAATATTTTTGACAGATAAAAAATTGTGTTAGTTAATTTTTGGTTGTCTGGCGAAATTTGGTTACCTTGCTTGTTTATTTCAGTTCAGTTTCACGTGTTCATTCAAACTACAGTTGATGTTGAAATCCACAGACTATTTTTCTTTGTAAAATAATTTGTAATGTAATACTTAGTTTTTCTGTTTCAAATTTTATACTTCTGTAGTTTTTTCACTAACCTATAGTCAAAATTTCTATTGTAATTTCTTAATTGTATGTTTGATTTTATGTATTAAACTTTTATGTATGTTTGATTTTTGAATAATTTCCTCATATATTTCCTCTGTTTTGTAGGCTTATGAAAAAGGTTTTAAATAAAAACCGAAACGTTGGCAATGAGAGTTTAATTTGAACCTGAAGAACTGACCGAGTCCCGTTAAATTTTAGTTTTGTTTCTATTCCACTTTTATTTCTATTATTTAAACAATAATAAATTATCAACCGTGGGACAGATATATAACTAAAAAAGATAAATTGGGATGCGGTCAGTTTCGCCCACTTCCAATCGAACTTTCATTGCCAACATTTCGATTTAGTTTAAAATCTTTTTCAAAGGCTAAAGTAGAAATATTTCAAAATGAACGAACTTTTACAAATAACATTACTAAAACAATATGGAAGATTAAACTATTCAAGTGACTATCATTAATAATAATAATAATATATATATATATATATATAGTAATCACCTCTATATATATAAACTAACAATCCTACTATTATTCTCATTATTGTCCTGGTGATGAATGTGGTACATTCGAAACATGTCGACTAGCAATATTGGTGATAAGCTTTATAGTTTTAATGAAGAGACGAGGAAGGAATTCCGGAAACTGGAGAAATTGTGTAAGAAACAGATACAAGCCAAATATGGGGCGTTATTTAACAATATATATATATACTTTTCTTCTTCTCGGATTTTGGTCAGGGTTAATTATTTGAAATCACCTTTTCAAAGGTGACAATATTCAGAACTGACTAAATCTGAATTAGTACGTAGCAGTCACTGCTACAGTAGATGCAGAAAACATCTAGTGAGGGGTTGAGAAGAGTGGGAGGGAAGAGTGTTATTTTAAAATGGTGAAAGTGCAGGAAAGGACAAATATCCAGCAAATGATGTTTGGGGAAACAAAGGAGTACAGTAAGAAACAGTAAAAAACTATCTGCTATCTGTCAACCCTCTTAAAAGAGGCTATTGCCCACGTAACAAAATTATCAAGTTTGAAGAGACCGTTACTAATGTTTATAATATTTGATCTATTAAATTTAATTAGAGACGATTCAATAATATTTCTTAACAACATCATTTTTCATGGGTAATAAATTTTGACTCTGACGAAGATCGCTTATTACGGTTGAAAGGTCTTAGTCTATTTTCTCAGTTCTTATTGTTGTTTAGATGTTTTACGAGTTCGTTGTGAAATCTTTTTGTATTCTATGGTATATAAGTTTTGAAGAACTAACAAGCAAGATTGAAAATCCAACGAGCTGGATGTTACCCGCAGGCCATACTATAGTTTACATACCCACCTTTGATGTATGGACTCAGTAAACCCACTACCTTTAACACAGCCGTTTTAAATAACATAATATGTGGGTAATCAATGAATTTAATTAGAGTACTAATGAATAATAGTGCAATATATAACCACTGATCAGGCCTACCACGTAGTCTGCAGAGAATACCTGTACACTTGTAAAAAAAATAAAATGAAATAAAGAAAAAAGTGTAGAAGCCTCTGATTGAGATTATTTTACATATTATATTGAAAACTAGTTTTCAAAAATATACTTTGATAAAAACATCGGATCTGCAACATGAATAATATCCACCTTTATAAGAAAAAGCAATTAAAATGTTAATCCTCTTTAAAACAACGCATTCATATGAAGGGATTGTTATCTACAACTCTGATAAAAATAACTATAGAATTAACTTTGGCATGTCTCATCATACCGGCTTTACTTGGATAATTTAAAAGTTAATTAATTAAAAGCAGTAGCTTAGTTATCACCAATATAATTACTAAACAAACACAACAGTATAGTCATTAAGGTTTTAAATAATAATAGGATTCAGTTTTCGTTCATTTATAAAATGATTTAAAAACTTTTTTTTTTTAATTCCCTGTAATATGTGTCCAAGCTTTTACCACTTACCACACAGAAATGAAACAGAAACTGACTATATATTTCGATGGAACCGTCATCAGGAAGATAGAAACATTGTCGTTCTGCAGGCAAACAGCGACTATATGTAAATATTATATATATATATATATATACGAGTTCGAGATTAACAAAGAGCAACACACAAAGTAGGGAAACACACTTACAGACTTAAATTTTTGGGGAATCCGTCTTCAGCAGAAAAGTGAAAGGGGAGACCAAGCACGTTGTACGCACAATATATATATATATATATATAGATTTTACATAAACACGTAATTAATCAACGATCAAACCACAAAATAAAATATCTTAGTCTTTTTTCACTTTTCATTTTGTGGTTTGATCATATATATATATATATATATATATATATATATATATATATATATATATATATATATATATATATATATATCTATGATCAAACCACAATAAGAAATGGGAAAACAAGACTAAAATCTTTCAACCGTAACAAGCGGTCTTCGTCAGAGTCAAAAACCCAACTGAGTCAGTTGGGTTTTTGACTCTGACGAAGACCGCTTGTTACGGTTGAAAGATCTTAGTCTTGTTTTCCCATTTCTTATTGTGGTTTGATCATTGATTGTTGTTTCACGTGTTTATGTGAAATCTTTTTATATATATATATATATATATATATATATATATATATATATGCATACTGTGTGCTGTATTAACATGTAATTAATTGACTTTTTATTATTTGCATGATGAAAATTGTTTTTCATACCTCATTATTCTTATTTTGTAATGATAATGAAGTAATTATCACAACACAATCCCTAAAAGATTAGCAACGTCATGTAGAAAAAAAACTAAAACATTTGTTCCTATTGTGCTCTCTGTCTCTCTCTCTCTCTCTCTCTCTCTCTCTCTCTCTCTCTCTGTCTCATTCTCTCTCTCTGTCTCCAATGTTGTAATCTCCCTCCAAAAGTTTCGGTCAGCTTTTGTTGATAAGCAAAAAGCAAAGCAATTATTGATATTAAGATAGAATTTCAGATATTTCTCTTAAGGCCACACAAAAAACACGTGTTGGGCCGATTGTGGCCCTTAGGCCGCAGATTACCCAGGCGTGATCTAATCAATAGACGTAAAAAAAACAAATGCCATCTGTTGTGTCAGCAATTTTGTTAGGTACAACAGAATTTAGTTAATTATTTTAATAATTTTTATTAGTTAAGAAATATTGTTCAACACGATGAAATAACTATAAATATCATAGATAAATATGATAGATCCTACTATTGATATTTCATTTCTGCAAGGAGAAGGAACTTGTTAAAGATACCTACTCTAAATACACTTGAGTTCAGTAAATTTAGGACTACCAATGTAGAATGCTGATTGTGTAGCATCACGAAGGGCCAATTTTCGATCTATGTGTGTCCTCTTATGAGACTGCCACTGCAGTTTAATCTAACCAAACCTACTGTTTGTAGCAATCACTACCACTTCATCTTGATTTTTAGTTATAGCTTTACCTTGTCATTTCTTGTTGTTTTACAGTAATATATGAATAAAATTGCATATATCGCTGTATAATTACATAGATTACTTTAATTAAATTTAAAATTACCTAGCTAAATCAATCTAAAGAAATTTGGTGCCGGCACTATTCTTTCAGGCACAACTGAAAATGGAATTTACTATTATAATAGTTGATTTTGACATGATTTGTTGCAGAGACAATTTAACGAACCTGGAGCGTTTCCACCGAGGCATTTCTCGACTGGACCTTTACAGGGGAAACGACCCCATTGTCCACCACCTGCTCAACGACCTTGCTACTTCCAACATCAGTCACGTCCGTGAGTCAAACACTTATTATTTATCATAAATATTACTTACTATGTTTTAACGTTATGGTGTTAAATCAGAAAAGGTTTCTGTTAAAAGGTAAAAAAATATCAAAACTTTTTTCAAAGATGATTCGCCATGAAAGCAATCTGCCTATTGACTTTTCCTAAAATTAAAACTCGCATCAAGGGTCCTCATTTAGAAGCACTTAATTAAGTTAATGGATACTGCCACATCCAAAAGTGAGCATAGTAATTTAATTGATTATTAATGAGTTTGGATTTTTGCAATAGAGTTTGATCATACAAGATAGCAAAATTAAATTCAATTGATCGTTAATGACTTTGATAATGCGCTTACTTATAGTAAAGTTGAGTGTAGCCTACTCCAGAATTACTAATTTTGAAAGGTATTTTTTATACAACAAAGAATTTCATTTGAGCATCTGTTGGTCAATTCAGTTTGTACGCAGTTTGTCTTCTGTAAATGGCTACCACTACAAGAAAGATAAAAAAGACCTTCCGCTACAACAATCTAAAGTCATGACTGAAATTCAAGTGCTGAACATTCAATGTTAATTGCAACACACAAACTATTAATGTTGACTACCATATCAAAAGCATCATGTCCAAAAGGGAGTATTATGTCTATTGTTTTTTTATGTGCTAAACAGCCGAAAATGGTAGAGGTTTTACTCAACAGCCATCTAAACCACTCTAATACAGACAGATGCAGTCTGAGCCGTAGAACCATACTACAGAATCAATCTGAGACACTACACTATAGGTAGGTTAGTCTAAACCATAATATTACAGACTGATTAAGCCTGGTCCTCTATGCTACAGACTGAATCAGTATAAACAACTCTATAAGATAACTCAGTCTGAGTAGAAATATGAATACTTCAGTAGTACAGACAACTGATTCAGTCTGAGCCACTAAATTTCAAATTGGTTCAGTCTGACTCACTGTACCGCAAAGTAAAGCCACTCTACTGTAGACTAATTCCATTTGAGTCACTATTCTTCAGATTGGTTCAGTTTGGACCACTGTAGTCCGGACTGATTCAGTATAAGCCACTCTACTATAGAATGATTCCATCTGAGTCACTATTCTACAGATTGGTTCAGTTTGGATCACTGTACTATGGACTGATTCAGTATAAGCCACTCTACTATACACTGATTCAATTTGAGTCACTATTCTACAGATTGGTTCAATTTGGATCACTGTACTACAGACTCATTCAGTCTTAGCCATTATACTTCAGATTGATTTAGCCTAAACCACTAAACGAGTACATAATTGAAGTTAATGCCATAGTCATGAATTGAATTGGATGAATATTGTTTCTGTTCAATAATAGAATTTAAGCAATTTTGGTGAAGTTAGCACCAGGATGGGCGACACCATGTTCGTTTGTGACCCCCCCCCCCCCTCCGTGTCATGTGCCTATGATTTTATCAAATGAGTAAGTAATTTTTTAGCTATAAGGGAAATAACAACGAGAAATAAGGTAGCAGAGTTTAGTTTTAAGTGCATCTCTCAAATATTCTCTACTTCAGTACTAGTGCGTTTTATACATATATATATATATATATATATATATATATGTTTGATCCAAGTTTCTTCATTTTGTTTTAAATTATAAAGTGTATTTTGATAATAAAGTTGACCTATAAAAGTGGCGTTGAAAAGAGAAATAAATAAACTCATAGGAGTGAGATTACCTGCTTATTATAATACTACTGTAATTGACTTACGTAACTACTGCGGTACACGCAAGCTCAGAGTTGGAGGATTTGCTACAGTTTTTTTTTAATTCAATATGCTTAATTTTTTTTTAACTATATTTTGTATATATTTTGATTCCTTCCCTTCTATTTTTATTTAAATTTCTTTTTATCTCAATTCCTTTGTTTTTTTTATTTTCTCCTTCGCGGCAGCACTGCCTTCAGTTGACAGTTCCTATGTCAACTCGCTTCTTCCCCTGAGTACGACAGCCATAACGGTCGAAATATTGAAAAGTGAGTCCTTTGTCACGTTTCTTTCTGTCACAGTTTATTTTAAGTGGAATAGTCTATATATGATTTATATTGATATAACAACTCAAACCACTGATTCTTCAAATAATAATTTCTTTATTGAGGATTAAGTCCAAAATTAATAACTTCTGTTTACAAGACAAAAATATTATGTTTTATTGTTTATTTTTGCATATTAGTTTTTTTTTGTTATTCTGAGGTGATTCTTTTTCGAATGTTACTTCTACTAGTGCAAATTCCTAATAAAATCTTTTACTCCTGATAATAGTAATATTGTGAAGAATACTTCGTTCTAAAAAGCAATAACTTTGTACATTTTATTTGTCTTGTTTGCATTGTTGCTTATTGTGTTTTTGTTTTCTGTTATTGTCTATTATGTGGAGGTATCCTTTAATTAATTTAAAAGTAATTATGTTGTGTAACCATCGGTTCTATAAAAACAATAACAGTTTTTATTTTGGTGTGTTTGTTGCTTTTTGTGATTTTGTTTTCTCTTTTTTGATAGTCTGTAGAGGTAATTGTTTACGGAGTTTGTTACATTTGTTCTAAATTTGTTTCAATCAATTTTTCACAGCCTTGAGAATACCTAACAAATTTCGGCAAAAGTTGACTTGTAATCAGAAATTATTAGTTTTGGACCTAACCCTCAATAAATAAATTATTGTTTTAAATGTATGTTCGTTTTTCTTCTAAACTTGCATCTTTTGTATTCATTTTCAAAAACTTGAAAGAAATGAAAACTCCCTTTTCCTTAAACTACCAACTTCCTTGTATATTTCTACTGACTGTGTAACATAGATAATTTACATACTATTTGTAATGCAGCATTTGAAGCAGGGAATTTTAAGGAGATGAAGGAGGATACAACACATGAGGGAACGCATGAGGAATACTCGAGGGAAATAATTTGAAAACCTCCGCTTGAGATAATATTATTACTTTATAAATCCTTTCAGAAATCCCTACTCCACTCTAATTCCTTCTTTCAAGATCTGTCAATATCGAATCTTACTGATAAACCATAAAGTCTATTGAAAAGAAGAAATCTGAGGGATTTGCTCTCATAAACTAATTAATTCAGAATAAATTATGAGCGTATTATAGTTACAATTATATGAATATGTAAACGTCAGTGGTGGCAGGTACTGCAGATATTTGGACTTTATACTGTTATAACAGGTTCACGATGTCTTCATCACCACAGTTAGCTATAGGTCCAAAGTAACACAGGGAGTGTTTGTTTTCAAAGTAACGGTACTACCAGCTCTGTTTTACTGTGAATAAAAACTCACTAGCCTATTGTCTTTACGCCTTTTGTTGTTAACCAAGAGGCAATAATGTGGTTCATTTATGATTCGCATCCATCTCCTATATGTGACCTCAAACAAGGGTGTCAACAGCACATGGTATCAAGTGGCAACCATGCTCAGTGTTGATCTACCTTCTATTGGTGGGCCAATGAAATAAGGGTGCCAACAGCACATGGTGTTAAGTGGCAAACATGCACAGTGTTGTTTAACTTCAATGATAAAGTAAGTAAAATATAATAACCACGTAAAATATCAGTATTGACGAATTTAGAAGTTTTGAGATAACGTTCAGTAATTTTCGAATATTTTTTTCATAATATCTAGATGTTCGTTTGACAAAACTGAATGACTTTAATAGATTTATGGTCTGACTACGGAAAATGTATATACATGTTTTATGTAATAATGAAACCTGGAAAGAGTACTTTAGTGTACCTATGTAAAAAGTTGGTACATAGCTTAGCGGGTCATTCTAAAAACTCAAAATTTCGTATTTTGTATACTTTTATATAGGTGGTGCAAGAATAAATTTTAATACATTTTGGATTATTATGAAGAAATATAAAATAATAAAAACGGTACTAAGTTCTTCCTCTAAACACATGTTGGAAGGGTTTGTAATTTATTTTATTGTATTCTAATCTCCATTCATCCAAGGAATTAATATATATCTAAAGGTATTAATGTTAAAAAGACATTATAATTAACAGCACTTAGAATAAAATCAATCACTAAGAACTGATTTATAAAATTTTGAATGACTTTATCTTGCATGTTCTATTAATCTTGATAAGTGCTCGCCTCTGTGCTGATAGATTGGAAGTTCAATATCCATTCGAGCCCTCAATTAATTCACGTGGTAGGTGAAAAAATTTGAGTATGTCGTCCCAAAGAGAGGAGTTTTTTAGCCGTCGGTTCCGAGTCTGTACGATATCAGGAACTCGTTAAAGTTCATCCTGAATTTAAATACACTTTGGTTAGGTAAAATTTAGGATTCCAAATGTAGAATGCTCATTGTGTGGTATCAGGAAGGGCCAATGTATGTTCTCTCGTCGGAATGCCACTTCAACCTTACCAATATAAAAATTTATTAATCCTTTAAAAAAGAAAAAGCTATTGATAATCGCCTTCCAGGCTTGCTAATGAAACACAGTCATCTGTATATATAAAATACAAAGTTTGTCTGCCTGTCCGCACTAGAAATAAAACTGGAGCTATTTCGATACAAAGAAACAAATGGATCTGTACAACATTTTTTCGGGGGAACTAACTACGGTCTTTTGATTTTGATCAGGATATTTTTTTGGGATCTACTTCCCATATTTAAACAATTTTCTTCCAACAGCTTCGAATCACATGAAATAGTATTTATAACAATCGTAGAGTTCACCTCATTTGTTCAAATATTTATACACTTCAATTGACTTTATGTACATATATTTTATATATGTACAACTCAGTGCCCGTGTGTGTTCTCTTACATACTTATGAACTTAATGTTTCTCTTTCCATTATTGGAAGGAGTTAAGGGATATTTTATAACTGGAACTTATTTCAATTTCCTCGGGAAATTTAATTATGTAATTTTGATTTCGATAATAATCTACTTTCCTATACCTTCGTTTTGATTTTGAAAAACAATTTGTGAAAATGTATAATAAGTCTTATATTATATCTGTTTTTTGCGTAATCTATAATTTACATTCTGTATTATTTTCCTTTATTTCACAAAAACTTAAGTGTATCGTAAATATCAAAAATTTAAATTGTTTTCGTTTTATATAATTTATTATTAGAGTTTGAATTAAATTGTTTCCTGGGCAATGGCGGGTAGATCAGGTAATTTCAAATAAAGACAAGCTAGTTAATAACATGAAGATATCGCATCAAAGAGCTTCACAACTCTTCAAGACAATGCTTCAAGAGCAACTACCAGGCTTTAATAACGTTTTAAAAACCCAGTCTTGTTATTGAAAACCCATCATAAAAACTTTGAACTTTACTATTGTAAATTATAAAACTAAACTTTAAAAGTTTTATTTTTATAGGGTAAAAGCCTCACGTATAATTTGATTAACTACTCACTTATTTAATTTAACTTTATTATCTACTTTGATGTTTTTTGCAGTTTTGATGTGAATATTAAATTAATTATCGTTGGCCAAAACATCTGCGTGCAGGCAAAATACGACCTTTAAACAAAAAGGCATAGTCCAGCATGATTCATTGTCCTCGTGAATGCCAGGGTAATGTCACTTTGCTATACCTTCCTTCAGTAATCCACTAATTTTGAAAATAAAAACTTTACAGACGTATTTAAAATTATGGAAATACAGTCATTCATAGGTTCTCGACTATAATCCATTCCAGAAGAGGAATGCATAAAAAATTGCATTTAATTCAATTAAACAAAAGTAAAATTTAATTCAATTAAACAAAGTAAAGTATTTAAATTTAAAGTAAGTAAATTTAATCAGTTCCAAGACTAGAAAGGGCTTTTTTTTAAAAAAATATTTTAACACTTATTTACAATAAAATATATTTAGAGAGCGGCTTATGTTTCAAATATGTGTCATAGACACATTAATATTCTTACCTTACTGGTGATTGGTAGATGGCATAATGATGGGGTTGTCGAGGAGAGGTTAAGCCTTGTAAGAGAAAGGTTATTATATATTATAATTGCCTTTTTGAAAAGAACTCATCTGTCTTCTTTTCAGAACTTTTCGTAAGTGGCTGATGATAACGTCATTAAAAGATTTTAAAGCGTGTCCCAGTACCAAAATTTGAAAGACAACTGAAGGAAAAAAAACAAATTTTACGAGTTTTTAATCCTCATAGAACCGATATATGAGTGTTGATTCTACATAAAAAAGTTTTATTTATAAAACAACGCAATCCAAGAAATAATATCTTCTTGAGGTTTATCTACAATAAACATTATAGCATTATTACAATTTACTTTTAACAAAATAAATGAGAAGATGATATACCTGCTGGCAGAAACGGGAATGCCCCTCGGAAGTGACGGTTGAAGACAGCCATGGGCCACATGCCCATGCCATAGAAATTCTATCTTAATATTAAAAATTCCTTTACTTTCTGCTTATTAACAAAAGCTCACAGAGACTTTTGGCAGAAAATGAAATCATGGGAGAGAGAGAGAGAGAGAGAGAGAGAGGAGAGAGAGAGAGTGAGAGAGAGAAAGCTCAACAGTAACAAATGGTTTTTTTCTTTTTATATGACCTTACTAGTCGTTAAGGATTGTATTAAGATAATTGTTTCATTATCATTATTATTATTATCATTATTATAAAAATATTATATAATATATTTATTAGAATAGAATAGAATAATATTTGTATTTAAAGGATAAACTTTATACAAAAAGAGTATTACATTGCTTCATAGTTTGATAATGATATTTGAACCTTTCTCAAAAGCTTTTTTCTTTCTTTCTTTTCTTTTCTCCTTTTTATTATTCATTTAAAATAAAAGCTCTAATTTTTAAAATATTTACAAAAAAGTGAAATATATTTGCAGCCTGCCTTTTATGTCAATACCTAAGCGAGAGCTAAGGTTGGTTTCATCCGACCACTCGTTATTGAAAAAGCTGTGGGGTAAGAAGGCTTCCCGTTGAGGGCCATGGATAGGACATCTCAATACTACATGGGCCAAGCTTTGTATTCTATCGGAATCCTGTAGCTTAAGTCTATTGGAGTTATTCTTGAGGATTGTGTTTCTTGACTCATTGCTGATCCTGCTTGTTAAAATAAATAATATATTTATTTATTATATATTATAACTATTATTATTATTATGAATTAATAAGATTTTAAATTTTCATAATAAGAATAATAAAAAGTTAAATAATTATTGACACGTTGATGTAGAGCAAAGTATATATATATATATATATATATTATATATATATATATATATATTAATATATTATATATATATATATACGGTACTGTTTTCTTGACCACAAAATATTCACAAAACACTTTTTCTTTTTCTCGGAGTTTGGTCAGGGTAAATATATGGAATCACCTTTTTGCCAACGTTTCGTCTTTATTTCAAGACATCCTCAGGGCTATAAATGAAGGCTTGGTTCTGTTACACTTACAAACGGTGAGTTAACGGTTGTTTGTAAATGTAACAGAACCAAGCCTTCATTTATAGCCCTGAGGATGTCTTGAAATAAAGACGAAACGTTGGCAAAAAGGTGATTCCATATATTTACCCTGACCAAACTCCGAGAAAAAGAAAAAGTGTTTTGTATATATATATATATATATATATATATATTGATAAAATTATCGACCGTGGAATAGAAACAAAACTACAGTGTTAAGAACTTCTGCCTATAAAAAGGTATTAAATAAAAACCAAAACGTTAGCATTGAAAGTTTAATTTGAACCTGAAGAACTGACCGAGTCCCGATAAATTTTAGTTTTCTATATATATATGTGTGTTCAGTTAAATCACCTGCTTATTATAGCATTGATATATTTCTTCGACAATCTTTCTAGTTTCTCTATATAAATCTTAAATCCATCTTATACTAAAAAGACAAGTAGAAATAAAACGTTCGGGGAACTTGTCTTTTAAGTACCTCAGCCATATATATATATACATTTTACTTAAAAATGTATATAAGAAAACTAGAAATACTGTCGACGAAATACATTAATGCGATAATAAGTAGGTCATTTAACAGAAAATATATATATATATATAAGCTGTATGTATCCAAATCCCACAGTAATTACCATACGGCCCGCGGTTCCTTGGAAAATATATATTCGGGCCCCAGTTGACAAAAGGTAAGAACTTTTTAACTGGTATAACTGGTTTAAGAGTTCAATATGTTTCAATTAGAGGGGTTCTGTTTTCAATTCAACATCAGAATAGTTTTGGATTATTGTAATAAAATCTGAGTAGTAAGAAAAAGAATTTTATAACAAACAGCAAAGGTTTAATGGATAAAAGTTTAATATAATTAGCGGTATACTCATTAAAGCAAAAAATCAAATTAAATTCTTTAAGGTTTTTAAGCTCATAAGTCACACTTGTTATCATTTAGATAACAATTTGATCCTTCCTTTTTCTGTTTCATAATTTTGTATAAATTACAGTATATCGTTTATAACTGGCTATTATACACTTTTCAATCACCCTGTACATAAAAAAAAAAATAATTGTTTGGTTATCTTTTCATGTCGGGAGTCAACGAGATTTAGTGTTTATATGGTCTTTTCAAAAAATATAATGGACCGGAAGACTTATCTTGGGATGTACCACTCAAACACCATTGCAACATTTATACATCTTTATGACTTTACCAATCAATAGCAAAAGAGAGGAGGAAAGGAAATGACGTGAACCAGTTAAATGTTCTTCTGTGAGTTAGCACATGTGAAATGAGAGTAGTCGACGTTATGTGTAAGAACAAACCTGCTCGATATTTTGACCAAAGTTGTTTAGAGTAAATGTGCTTAAACTTACTAGCCAACATACAAGTACACTTACAGCAAATTGAAAATGTAAGACTTTAATAGATTGTTGAGAAGAAAGTTAAAACACGTTTAATGCCACCTGCTAATAGCCTGAAGCCCTCATACATGTTCCTTTACCTCTGTTTATATTAAATATACTTGTATTATTGTTATTACCGTAGAATTAAATAGTAAGAATTAAAGGAAAATGTTCAATCTTCCAATAATAATCTTTCCATAATTAACCAGTTTAAAATAATTTTTTGTTAAAAAAAAACACAAAATTATGGGATTAAATAGCAAATGTTAAAAAGTATTCCCATGTAAATCCATATTTAAAGCATAAAAATGCAAACAATTTTGTTGTCATTATCTACAATTCTTATTGTCGTTAATTTTGATTGTTCCGTTGCCACCTGCTTTATTTAGCCATCTTAATTTCTTTATTTTTGTTTATATATATATATATATATATATATATTGAACATTCGTTGTTATCTGATGACATAAATTGAAAGGCTTTAGAGCGCTTTCATTTCCTATGAAAGTAATCTCTAATCTGAATGGTTTTTACTTCTTATATACATGTATATAGATTTCACATAAACACGTGAAATAATAATCAATGATCAAACCACAAAATGAAATGGGAAAACAAGAAAGTTGGGTTTTTGACTCTGACAAAGACCGCTTATTATGGTTGAAAGATCTTAGTCTTGTTTTCCTATTTCATATTGTGTTTTGATCATTGATATTTATATATATATAAATAATATTACTCAGTAAACAGAAAAAAATAAAACTCAAAGTCTAAAATGCAGAAAGATATATAGATGCGAGACTAAGATCCTTTAACCATAACTACGGGTCTTCTTCAGTGATGGAGCGTCACTCTGATGCAGACTGGTCGTTTTGATGAAAGCTTTTAGCCATATTTCTCAATTTCTGACTATGGTTTAGTTTTTTATATGTATATGTATAACTATATTATGTATACCTGATATAAATATACACAAATAAATCTATTGAACAGTACATCTTTTATGAACAACTGAATAAAAATTACAGTGATAAAAATTATAATTTTTAGAGAAAACACTAATAATACTAAATAGCCCAAGTAGATTAGTATACCAACCATAATAATTCACTACAAAATTATTGTAAGACGATGGGAAAGACGATCCAAACGGGACACAATACGAGTTCAAAATCGAAGAATAGTAACACAGAGGAAAGAGAGAGGGTGATCAAGTACGCTGTAGACGCAACGGCAAGTATCTAACCAACCGGTAGCCAACGGTGCTGCCCCGCGCACCTGGTCTTGAAGTAGTAAAGTTAGGAAGATATAAACAGGAAATTCAGATAAGCAGTACAAGTTTGATAAATTTGGAGGAATCAAAAACAAATTGAAGAGAAAATAATAATTTGTTTATTATTTTTTTGTATTTATTTGTTGTTTCATAATGAAGCTGAATTCTTTGATTAATTCTTTCAAGTGTTTTTTTTTCATCAGGTTTACCCCAAATCAATAACTTTTCTCAGATTGAACAAAGCCAGCTTGTCGACCTCTACCTTCATCAGACCCACCAACTCCTAGCAATATTATCACTTTAATAGCTCCACTCTTATCAGATTAAATAACCTGTCCCTCATTATCTTTCCTTTTGTATTCGTCGTAACCGTAGTAAAATCCAAGTTAAAGATCATAACATTATTAAATTAAAGAAAACAATTGTTAGAGCCCCAATACCTGTTTCGACCTAATGTGTACCATAACCATACCTGTGTTGACCTATATACGCACCAAGCCATATTTCAGGCCATATCGTTTTTAAATCAAGTCAGGTTGTCTTTTTACGATTTGCCCTTTAGCTGTCCCATGTTCACATGGCGACGCCCATAGTGGACCACGCGGAGGCGGGCAACTCGATACTATTCGCGCAACAGTATATTTACATCGCGAAACGGTTACACTGGGTACGAATGATATTTCGGAGCAAAAGGAAGATCCCATGTAACATATCTAGGTCAGACGTTGTCTTATACATTATACATTTTACTTATTTTTTTTTTTATTAAACTATAGGTAATGTCCTAGGGTGATTTAACCCTATTCATGGCATGGATGTAGCTCAGGAACGCCGGGAGGTTGACTTTTTCCAGTACTCTACCGTATGAAATACCGTATGTACCATACCACTAACATCAAATCAGATTGATGGAATTTAACGTGCACTCCTTTAGCCACTTCAAACTCAAAACGAGTTGGAAGTGCCCGATGTGACCACGGGGTGGGGGGTTTGAGCGATACTACATCACGCATCATGACATAGTCAGGCCGGGTTAGCTCAGCAGTTAATGTACTTGCCTCTGGGCTGATAGCCCGGGGTTCGACCCCCACCTGGCCCACGCGGGAGGTGAGTACTTCGTCCCTCAGAGAGGACGTTAAGCCGTCGGACCCGAGCCTTTACACTGTCAGGTATTCAGTTAAAGATCCCTACTAGAAATGTACTTGAATTAGGCAAAATTTAGGACTCCCAATCTAGAATCTGTAGGATCACCGATCAAACAATAAGCCGGTATAACGGCTGACGTTACCACTCTCTAGGTGATCGGTTTAAACAATAAAAAAAATCCCCTAGGTACTCGATATTCCCAAGCAGTAAATACTTACATACTAATGACTTATTACTAACATAGAACAAAGAACATATACATTAAACTCAAAAGACAAATAAAAACTTTGCTGATTGCACTGAAATCTATATAAAACTTTAGTAATAAAGTAATATTTCAATAAATGACATATAACCTAGTAAATTCACATTAATCTGAAATCAACTTTATCGTTATAGAATTAAAACGTTAGAACAAAGACTAACCCACCGGTGTGCTGTAGGCCTGAACAGATAGGGTTGGGGTCCTTTAAATTTTCCTAAATCCATGACTGACTCAAGGATAGCCGGTCTATATTAGAGGGAGCCTGAATACCATGAAAATATTATTGTTAAACGTATTATCCCTGCCCAGATTTATCGCATACTATATAGTAATGAGATTTCCGACTGGGCACTTCCCTCCTCTACCTTCATCTCTTGTATTAATAAATTAGTTGAAGGCTATTAAAGAGCTTTTCCTACCCTTTCTTCCTCTCCAAACACATGTAATGCATTTATTACTTGTGCGATCTGTTATAGTGTGATATTTACTCATATTGGGGATTTAAAAAATTACGTCTCCACACAAAAAAGAGTTTAATATCAAAACTTACAACACTTTTCAAACACTTTGTGTTCTTCTTCAGGTTTATATCTAAAAAAATACATCTAAAGTCATGTTTTATTAAGGTTTGGGATTAAGTAAGTCACTTTCTCATACTAATTCCCTTGTTGAAAAACCTCAATAGTGCAATTCAGTATCCATATATTGTATTCTATTTCAAAGAATTCACTCTGATGTTTTTAAAGCGCACAGATTTGAATATTTTTTTTTTAAATGTAAACCTGAAGAAGAACTACTAAGTGTTTGAAATGCGTTGTTAGTTTTGATGTGTTAAACTTTTTTGTGTGGAAACATAATTTTTGAAATTCCCCAACATGTGGTGTATTTACTAAAACCTCTGTGTACTTCCTATAGAACACCACCAAAATCTAGCAACCTCTTTTCTCATAGACTGCGATAAACAAGCAAACCTCGTTATGATTTTGTTCTTATTGGGTCTAGGCAGGTTCACCGTTAATAAAGTCACTTTTTATACTATTTTCCCTTGTTAATGACTTCAGTACTGCTATTCACCATTCAACTTTCAAGTAATTCATTCTTATGTTAGTAATGCTCAAAGATATGCATGTTTCTTTTTTTTTTTTTAGATATAAACCTGAAGAAAAACACTAAGTGTTCAAAACGCGTTGTTAGTTTGTAAGAGAAATCTCTTCTGTGTGGAGACTAAGCTGCTTTTAAATTCCCCATCTTGAGTAAATACCACACTATAACAGAGTGCACAAGTAATGGACAGTAACATCCATATCCAGTAATAAGAGAAATAAGGGACTGTCATCTCTGGATTCTTAATGGATTTTCTGCCATCAGCAGGAATGTTGTCATCAAGGATGAGGGTGTAGTGGAACACTGAGCAAGTAAGTTAAAAGGACCAGCTGTTCTTAAGAACTTGCTGTTTGTCGCCATCTTTACCTGTTAAAATCGTTCTCTCCCTGTTACGCTATTCAACTCGTCAGGCTTTGTGTTACTTCTTAATTCGATTCTACACTTCATCGCACGCCTTGCCATCTGCTCAGCAGTACGGAGGATCTGACCGGAAATTTGCAATAGACAGAGACTCTGTGTATTATGTGGGGACCCATGTAGTGATTTATATTAAAGTGTTCTATTGTCAACTTGTACCAAAACATAATAAACAGTTATCAGTGCGCCCCACATAATTTGTGGGTAAATATCTACCAAAAGGGAATAAGGGAAGAAGAGTCAAACACACACAGGTTGAACTACTTCTCTCTGATAATCGTATTTGTTCTTTGGATTGTTTTAATTCTAATTGAACCGCATTTAAAAATATCGCTTTGAGTTTCAAAGAGTTAATGGTGAAATTAATACGTCAAGGCTTGAATTACTGTCCCATTTATGTAAAAGAAATATTACTTTTTATTACCTAAGAGGTTTGCTATGAGAGTAGAATATCCGTCAGTTCAAATCTGAAGGCAAATGAACTAATTTTTTTTGTCGTTGTTTCAAAAATGTATTAATATTTTCAACGATATTTCGATGTTATATAACAACTATAATTCTTCTTTCTAAACATTAAAAAGATTTATTAAAATAAATGTGATAAATTTATTGAGAATTTATGACTTTATTTGTAGATTAAGAAAAAAATACTGAACAGGATTAAACAAGTTGTCGAGTTTTATGATAAGAGAGTCATATTTTATAAATATTGAAGAAAGGGAAAAAGTAGAATTAAGTTTCCTTGTTGTTTATGGTTATGTTGTTAACTTTTTCTTGAGAAACTTAACTAAAGGAATGAAGTGAAATCAAAAACTTTTGATTTGATGCACTCAACATTTTCTTTTAGGAAGTTCAAATAATAAACATGTATTACTTTTTGAGCCAATTCATTTAAGTTTTGAGTTTTACAAACTGTTTTATATTGATTTTGAAAGAAACTAGATTAAAGCCAGTTAAAAAAGTATCATAAACTACCATTTAATTTTCTAATAATGAACATGAAAGAATGAATGATAACATTTCCATAGTCGAGTTGTCTCTTAAGGGAGATACTCGTATATTAATACTCTTCAATTTAATTTGTTATGAAGATGTATTACATACATCCAATATGAGTATGATGTTATATGATTGTATATCATCATATGATCTGATGATATGTCAGTGAACCCATTTCTTATTCATCTGTATAATTGTGCTAAAAACTTAGAATTTGGTTTTCATTAAAAGTTTTCCAATGAAGTTAGTGATTTTTTTTATAAATTTTTAGCATTTCGCATTCTTATCCACTTCAGTTCACCAAGTGTTATACTTTTTTCAACCAGACAGGTTTGTGCATGAATGTTCCAAATAAATCTTAGTAGTTCCAGTACAGACCTAATTGAAAAGGCTAGAAATTGTTTCCGTTATCCTGAGATCTTCACTCTACTGAAGTGACTCAGGCTCCACAAGAAGGAGGTGCATCCAGTATGTCAGGGTCCATAAGAGTCTAGGAGGCCCATCAATATCAAAGTTATAAATTGAAATGGGCAATTATGAATGCATTTTTCTTTTTTAATAAAAAAGACAGAAAATTAGAGTGGGCTGTCACAACCATTGTTTCTTATTCTCCAGGGTTGTCATTTTTTGATCCAACAGTCAAATTTTACTTCTTTTCAAATGGTTGGCATGAAAAAAATATCTGGTTGGATTTTCCTGCACTTTTTTGGCTTTTTTTACAGGGAAATAATGTGTGAGTGACGGGAGTGAAAAAACAGACTCAAAATAATGGTCATTTTATCAAGTAACCTATAAAAACGCCTCCGTTTGATGAATTTAATTCAAATCTTTCCAAACGGTCAGATAAAGGCGGCAGGTTTTTATATCTCAGTTCTCAATGGTTAGACCAGAAGATGTTAGCAAAAAATTTACGTTTCTTAATATTATCTTCAACATGTCTATAGCTTAATCCAACCGGAACCTATTTTGCCAAACTGGCAAATATCAGTTATCAGTAATAGTCGACTAGCAGTAACAGTACCGACTGCAGTGAGTTACTATCTAGAACTTAGACGAAACTATCCACATTTATTTGGTAAGTTTTTTTTTTAACTGAGTAGAGTTGTGGTGTTGGGTTTTAGGTTAAGTATATTTTTTAAACCATATACACATTCACAATAAAGATATATATAAAATGAATTATAAAATGAGCAAAGGATATATATACATAAAATTTGAAAGGGAGGGCTCAGAAAAAGTTTTGCGCCAGCACATTTTTTTCCTGCCAAGGGCCCTGGAGTGACTGATCGATGCCGCGCTATTTAGAAATCAGAAGCGGGAAAGCGTTCCGCAGTGAAGGAAGTTGTATGAGGGGGACTTGCTTTGTTGGCAGCGACACAGCATCCACTAGGAGCATCACACATTCCATTTCAGTTCACTATGCATTCCTATATCTGTGGGTTTACGGTTATTTCCCTATGACCTTGGCTATAGTCAGAATTAGACCAACCAGATAGCGAGGTTATGATTGAACAATGCTTCACGGCTGGGAGTTCTGCTCTAAAACAGAGAGACAATGGGTGTATGATATTAACAATATAAAAATCAAACGATTCATAGGTTATATTAAATATCTCCGTGTTTATATACAGCTTGGGGCTATCAAGGTATTTGTCTAACATTGACCTTAGGCAAGCGACCAACTGCCAAAGATATTATCATGCACGTTGAACATTGTATTTACACCAACAACACTGAAACCAGTGCACAGATTCAAACCTGAAGCTTTTGCCTGTTAATTGGTTTGTCCTACTAGATACGTAGGTGAGTTTCGATTTGCTAATGGCTTAGTAGTTACTGCTAAAATTTGGATTTGTTTCGTTTGAAAACAATATTTATTAGACACTCGCTGACCCTGCAAACTTCGTACCGACAACTGTTAGAGAATGTCGCGTTGCATCTCACATATATTTATACATAGTACAAATTACTAAGTACATTTCACCTAATATTTTTTTTGTAATATTTTATTTTAATATTTTAAGTAATATTTAATATTTAAGTAATATTTTGCCTAAAATGTCTGCGAAAGATAAATCAAAAACATCAGATAATTCATTCTATGATATATTAAACTATTAGAATATTGATGGTGAACTTTATCTTATCTGTTTATACTTCTCGATATAAAAATATTCACCCAATATATTTCTTATTGTAGTGATTGTAAATATACAACATTTTTTGTTGTTCTATTTGGTGCAAGAATAAATAAATTTGATGGTTTTCCAACTCGTGAACACACAACGTACAGCTGTCCATGTGAGAAGCATGGATTTATCAAATTTAATCCACATATTTGCAATAATTGTCCCTGTGCTTTGTTAGTGTCCATTGCAAAGGCTAGTCGTACAGGAAACTGTAGACGTTTGAATTCAAATGGAGTACCCGTTGGTATCACAGGAATGCGTGGTAGTAGTACATGTTCCCCTTGGGTGTTTTTCATTTCAAATGGTTGCCTCAATTATGTGATTTATTAATTTTTTTACTGATAGCCTAGTCCCATTGCATTGTCGTGGTGGATTTATATTTTGTAGAAAGATAATGGAACTTCTGTTTTGTTTGATTAGTCAAACACTTGTTCGACAACCATCCATCCACCAAGGAATGCATCAGAATATCTGTTTGATTGGGGTTAAATTTTTTACATTTAACAATTTTATTGTTCTAACATATCATTTTAACTCAAAAGAACATTTCAATTTTTTTTAAATAAACCTCTAAATAACAATTTTATTTCACTTATAAACTGTCCAAGTCAATGTAAACAATGAAAATAAATGCAAACAAATCCGTCAAGTAGGGCAGTTGATTCATTATTCCAAAACAAAATTTCAGTTTTTATAATTTGTTCGGGAGCACTAGAACCCCAACTCTGATTTTAAAAGAAATTACATGAACCTTCCCGGGGATATACCTAATAATTTTCTAAATTTTGACGGCGATTGGATGTATGGTTTTTGGATCTATCGAGCTCAGAGAGATATACATTCATTTGTTTGTACAAATATCATTGAAGGCCAAAGCGGCTTCAGTGTTGACGATCTTTTTTAGAACGTGTTCCTTTCTCCTAAACACTTTACGGTGTAGCAAAGGCAACTGAAAGAGTAACTCTCCCAAGGACATAATTAGAAAAACTTTTCACGAAAAAGAACTTTACTAAGTAAATCAAGCTTTCGACCGCACCATCCGTCCCAAGATATATAGCTACTTGTTTTAAAAATATATTGACATTAATATAAGATAACAACAAAATATTAAAGACAGAAGCTTATATTTAAGATGTGCGTATTTTATCATAAATACATGAATATTCTTACTTTGCTGGTGATTTGTAGAAGCATAATGAACGTAGTTGTCGAGGAGTGTGAGGGGGGAAAGTTATTGCCTTTTTGAAAAGAACTTACCGAATGTGACTTGTTTTGAAAAAAAAAGTTTCAACTTATCTCTCGCTTGTTCAAATATCGAAATTTTTACGACAACCGAAGCGAAAAAATCTGGAAATTTTTTGTTCGAATTCCGAATTGTTTGAGAAGCGATGTATGACTGTACCATTCTTCTAATGCTCTTATAGTAGGTACTTAGCATGTTATTATGGAATGAGAGTTTGTTTTCTTTAATAATGATTAGTTTTTAAATGAATCGTGTTATTGACTCCAACCAGAAAGAACGTTTTTTTTTCAAATGATAAAAAAACGGTGGTATTATGTTGTTTTAGATAACAGTTAAAATTTTACCATCGCTGCGCAATTGAACTAAACTAAACATGTATAAGTTATGTTAGTTTTTATGATTACCTTATATACGAGTTTTATAAAAATCTAAGAATGCTCAAGAACTCATTTCATCTTATTTTTGGACCTTCATTGAAGGTTACAGCTACATTTTGATCGCACGCCTGCTACTTTTCACTGTCTGGTTGATGAACCCTCGGCAAGTTTTCTTAAACTCAGCTGTAATTTTATTAATTAGGTTAGGTTATGTTTGAATAGCAATCTCATGATAGAACACACATAAGCCAAAGATTGGCTCTTGTTATACCACCCAATAAACAGGAGTAGGGGCTGCCATAGCAGCAGGTAATCAAGAAGAAAAAGGAATTTCAGCTATTTTAGAAAAACCTACTAAAAAAAAACTAAAGACCAATTATAACTATAAAAAAATTATAATCAAAAAATGTCATCTACAAAAATTTAATATTCATGAAATAGAAATTAAAATACAACGTCACCAATATAGATGGGGTGTGCTAAATTTTGCATAGCTCAAGTGCGGTTAGAGTTGGTATTTTTAATGAATACCTGACATCATGCAGACTCAGGACTGACGGCTTAACGTTCTCACCGAGGAGTGACGTCTCGAATTCTATTCATCTACCACGTGAATAAATCGAGGTACAGAGTTGCTATAGAACCCGAAATCTATCAGTCCAGAAATGAACACGTAACCTACTGGACTACCCTATTCTTTGGTATAATTTATTACATTTTGATTCTTTAAAAATAATACCAATTAATTGTCTACACAGACAAAAGCCAATTATAGTATACTGTAGTTCTTTGCCTATTCTAATTGATTAACTTGGAAGAAGTAGGAGTTGATTAGAATAAAGCAGAATCAATTCGCAAGTTAGTGTATTTGAAGAAGTTTCTAGAACTTTTGTGAAAGGTAGGTAAAGACTGTCTTTTTAGATTGGCACAATTTAGGCCTCTGAATTCAGAATCATTAGGGAGACACAATATTCCCTTGAGGAATCAGCGACAGAGGTGTAGCTTTCCATCGGACCCCTCCATCTCACCCGTAAAAAAAATACACTTTAGCAGACTAAAGGTCACCTCTTTCTGTTAGAATAGTTCTTCGCAGTGATGGCCCCTTTAAAGTAAATCATTCCAATAGGAAAAGACACTTGGAAAAAATTTTCCCACATCCTGATGATTTTAATTAAAATGGAGTTAATTTAATATTGAAATACTTTTTCGATGAAAATACTAACCGAAACGATTAAATAAAGCTAAATGTAGATACAAATACACAGAGAAACACAAACACACTATCATTTCTATTGAAATAGATAGATCAAAAGAAAAAAATATGGTGTTTTTTGATTACGGAAATAATTGTGTGCTATTAATATTTTACTTATATTAATTTGATGATTTCTAAAACCTCTGTTACCTATAATAATTATCATGATATATTAAATTATTATTTCATATTCTCGTCGATTATTAATCAAATTTTTTTCTTCTAAATTTTTTATAATTTAGGTCGAAAAACTATTATTTAATCTTTCGACATCATTTATTTCAGGTTTTGGAAGCTTATTGTACAAAAGTCCCTTTGGTGAAATAAGTAGCGGGCTGGATTTCCAATAACAAGGTCATAGGTTCGATGCCCACCAAATTTCTAATACTTTATTCAATTTAGAGTGTGTGCAAATATTTAAACGCCAACATCAGAGATATATTTTATCTATATTTAAATATATAGATAAAAATGCGTTAATATAAATATAAAAAAAATAACATTAAACATAAATAGCTAAAACAAAAAACATGAAACGTTAACAGTGCAAAATAATCACTGAAGTAGTTATGAGTCGAAGGAGAGAGGAGTATGGTTTACTTTAAATGCTCCTAAATTATCAGAATTTAGAAGTTGTTCTCATTTTCGTTCTGTGTAGTGTATGTATGTGTGTGTGTGTGTGTGTGTGTGTGTGTGTGTGTCTGTGTGCGTGTGTGTTTTGTATAAATTTCAGGTGCAACCATGAATTTTGTCTATTCTATTAAGTAAAACACTATATATTTTCAATATGAGTATGTTCCTGTTTTCAGAAGATTTATTTTGTTTTGTTAGAGATTTAAATAACATGTCCAATATTGTTCGCCTACATTTCCAGTATTAGAAATTACTTCACAGCTCCAACGAATAATAAAAACTTTTCTCCAAAATTAATAGTACTTCACTACAGAACTCATACCTAAAAAGTACTATACTTTAGAATAAAACATAAAATATTTTTAATATAGTTTAATTGTAGTCGTCTTCTTATTAAACTATGTTGTGAGTAGATCTAATGATACAGAAATATTATAAAAATAACAGCCATCTTTCTATAATTTCTCACTGTTTCCAATTAGACAAGTTTTTATATTTATATAGATTTATTTGAAGTTGTATTTCATAGAAGAGGAATAGCTACTACCACCATTACCTTGAGCTTTACACATTACTTTATTATCGTATTTTAACTTTTTTTTTGCAGACTTGATACTTGTGTGCTTTTACCTTTTAGTGTTTTTTTCAGGGAGGAAATTGTGGTTCATTTACTATTTATATCCATTTTACTAATGAATGAGCCACAATACAAGGTTAATTCCATACTGGTATCTTACATTTTGCCTAGCTCAAGTGTATTTCGATCTATTCTGCTGTAACGATTGTTATATAACGATTACCCTGACATTCAAAAGACTGAAGACCGATGACTTGAGGTCCTTTTCGAGGAAGGAGGTGCTCAGATTTTTTTATTAAATTTCTGATTGACTAGTCAGAAATATATTAACAATTAAAAAGCGATACTTAGATGAGTTGGCTATGTAATTCTAAAGGATGACTGTCTTGCCTAACAAAAAGAATGTGCTAGTCTGATCTAATTTGGAAAACGGTACTAGGAAAATGTCCTTGGAGAAAAGGGTGTATTCAGTTGATATTCTGGATTATACGGAAGCCGAGCACCTAACAAACAGTCTTCGTGAGAGTTAAAACCCAACTCAGTTGGGTGGAAAGATCTTAGTCTTTTTTTCCCATTCCATATTGTGGTTCGATCATTGATTGTTATTTCACGTCTTTATGTAAAATCTTTATATATATATATATATATGATCAAACCACAATAAGAAATGGGAAAACAAGACTAAGATCTTTCAACCGTAACAAGCGGTCTTCGTCAGAGTCAAAAACCCAACTGAACACTAGATGCAGAAAACATCTGGTGAGGAGTTGAGAAGAGTGGGAGGGAAGAGTGGTATTTTAAAGGGTGAAAGCACAGGAAAGGACTAATGTCCAGAAAGGGATGTTTGGGGAAACAAAGGAGTACAGTAAGAAAAATTAAAAAACTATCCGCTAGCTGTCAACCCTCTTTGAAGAGGCTATTGCCCTCGTGACGAAAGTATCCAGTTTGAAGAGACCGTTACTAATGTTTATAATATTAGATCTATTAAATTTAATTAGAGACGATTCAATAATATTTCTTAACAACATTGATTTTTCATAGGTAATAAATTTAGCTCCTGTCCAATCAATATGATGATTTTCATTTTTTATATGCAAGAATAAGGCACTACTTTTTTCCTGTCTACTTACGTTATATTAGTGTTGTTTTACACGTGTCTTTAATGATTTACCAGTTTGACCAATATAAATGTTATGGCAATTTTTGCACGGAATTTTATAAATACTAGCGGACTCCAATTCGCTGGACGAGTTTTTTATTAACATATTACCCACGTTATTACGATTAGAAAACACTATATTAAAATCAAGTTGTTTGGCTAATCTTGGAAGGGGGTCCAATGATTCGTGGTATGGCAAAACTATAGAATTTGATAATAAAAGGGGCTCTGTTGAAGTATTAGAGAAAGTTTTTTTAGCACCCTTCAAAGCTAAATCAATATAAGAAGAGGGGTATTTTAATGACAGGGCAATTGACCTAATGTTATTAATCTCTTCATTAAGGAATTCTGGGGAGCAAACTCTAAACGCCCTCAAAAACATATTTCTAAAAACAGAAATTTTAACATTTTTTGGATGGGAAGAATAAAAGTGAACGTATGCAAGTATATTCATAGGTTTTCTATATACACTAAAGCGTAACTCATTAGGTAACCTATGGATCAGGACATCTAAGAAGGGCAAATTACCACTTATTTCTTCTTCCATTGTGAATTTGATTGTCGGCACTAATGAATTCAATTTTGTTAGGAAATCAACTTTATTTAAAGAATTGGGACAAATGCAAAGAATATCGTCAACATATCTATACCATTTACCATTTTTGGGCAAAATTGAGCTTAACATTTTACTCTCAAAATACTCCATGTATAAATTACTTAGGAGGGGGGATAAACAGTTACCCATAGCAAGACCAAATTTTTGTATATAATAATTATTTTCAAATTGAAAATGACAATCTACCACACATAACTTAATTAACTCTATTATAGTGGTAGATGAAAGGGGAAGGGAATAATTAATTAATTCCTCCTGGAGTAAGCTCAACAGATCAGTTACAGTTACATTCGTAAAAAGAGACTTCACATCGAAACTGATTAATCTATAATTTTTGTTCATGTTGACGCTTTTTAATTTTTTAATTAAATCTACATTGTTTTTTATATGGCTGCCTGAAATTTTTCCAATTAAGGGGCTTAAAATACTACTAACCATTTGGACAAGCCATATGATGCCGAACCAACTGAACTCACAATTAAACGTATTGGGTAATTATCTTTATGTGTCTTGATCAACCCGTACATATATGGCAAAGAAGGGGATTTTGATATAAATTTAGTAATAAGTTTGGGTTGATTTTTTAAGATAGTTTTAATTTTTTTATTAAATGAACTATTGACCCTTTCCAAAGGATTAGACCTTAACTTTGTATACACATAAAAAACTCACCCAGCGAGTTGGAGTCCGCTGGTATTTATAAAATTCCGTGCAAAAATTGCCATAAAATTTATATTGGTCAAACTGGTAAATCATTAAAGACACGTGTAAAACAACACCAATATAACGTAAGTAGACAGGAAAAAAGTAGTGCCTTATTCTTGCATATAAAAAATGAAAATCATCATATTGTTTGGACAGGAGCTAAATTTATTACCTATGAAAAATCAATGTTGTTAAGAAATATTATTGAATCGTCTCTAATTAAATTTAATAGATCTAATATTATAAACATTAGTAACGGTCTCTTCAAACTGGATACTTTCGTCACGAGGGCAATAGCCTCTTCAAAGAGGGTTGACAGCTAGCGGATAGTTTTTTAATTTTTCTTACTGTACTCCTTTGTTTCCCCAAACATCCCTTTCTGGACATTAGTCCTTTCCTGTGCTTTCACCCTTTAAAATACCACTCTTCCCTCCCACTCTTCTCAACTCCTCACCAGATGTTTTCTGCATCTAGTGTTCAGTTGGGTTTTTGACTCTGACGAAGACCGCTTGTTACGGTTGAAAGATCTTAGTCTTGTTTTCCCTTTTCTTATTGTGGTTTGAACATTGATTGTTGTTTCACGTGTTTATGCGAAATCTTTTTATATATATATATATATATATATATATATATATATATATCATGAGTTGTTTTCTTTACCCAATATTTATATTATGTAATTTTTTTGAGGCTTGAGGACTAATGATTTGGAAATAGTCCTTTTGCCGACATTTCGACATATGTTTATGTCATCTTCAGTTGTAGTTCTGTTGATGACATAAATATATGTCAAAACGTCGGCAAAAAGACTAGTTTCAAATCATTAGACCTCAACCCTCAAAAAAATTACATCGTATATATATATATATATATATATATATATATATATATATACATCAATGATCAAACCACAATAAGAAATGGGAAAACAAGACTAAGTTGGGTTTTTGACTCTGACGAAGACCGCTTGTTACGGTTGAAAGATCTTAGTCTTGTTTTCGCATTTCTTATTGTGGTTTGATCATTGATTGTTATTTCACGTGTTTATGTGAAATCATTTTATATATATATATATATATATATATATATATATACATTTTAAAATTCCATATAGTGGATAAGTTTAATGGCTTATAAGTTGACTCCATATCCTTGTAAAGTTTTGACGAGAGTGCTTTCTTCTTAGTTTTATTTCAATTTAAACAGATGACTGAATCATATCCATTTGAGTTTTTTTTTATGATTATTTCAACTATGTTACAAAACAAAACATACAAGTTCAACATGTTTTTCTAGAGTACTGATCTTTTTTCGTGAATACAGTATAGTTTTATAACTACGAAAACATAACTAATGCCATTAAAGAGTTCTTGATGAACATAAAACATGTAATATACAAAAAAAAATTGAAATTTTTGCTACTTATTTTTTTTAATAAGTCATTAATACAAAAAAAACAGATATATAATGATAGTTTAAATCTGAAAATTATTTAAACTGTGCTTGTACTTTTAATAGATTATGTTCATGTTTGTTTGAGAATAAGTTGGTAAAGAAGCATTGGCTTCAAGGGAATGCAACAGATGTGTCAGAGTATATTATGATGTATGGCTGCCTGATAGCCTTTAAGCCCCTTTGGGGTTAACTTGCTCAACACTTCGTGCTTTTTGTAAATCAAAGTTCAAACACAGTTTCCCTTATTTTTTTATTTGAAACATTATCAAACGATGCAGCGCCTTTTGCTATTTATGCAATAAAAGTTTATTATTTATTATGGGTTTTTTAAGAGAGAGTACGAGAAATAAAACTTAATCCAAATCAATGACAAGATTTTAAGTATAAGCACCGGATGATTATAATAAATACTAAAAATACTAAATAAATTACTAAATGCATTCTTCGATCTTTTTTGTCTATTAAACTTGACCATTTGAGGCTATAAAAAGCCGATACAATGATTATAACTGCTCAATCTCATTTAAAACATACTAATAAATATTCCTAAATTATGTTTAGACGTACAGTGAAATACCCACTGAGTAGAAGCATTCATTGATCATTGATCTTTTATACTGGAATACTTTTAGGCAATGTTTTCTTGCCTATTTCATTCATAATATAGTATACTAACTGATCTACCAGGCGTTGCCCGGGAAAGAATTTAATTTCAACTCTAATAATAAATTACATACAACGAAAACAATTTAAATTTTCTATAGTTTCGTTACAATTAATTTTTTTCAGATAATGAAAATTAATAAAGAATATAAATTACAGATTACGAAAAAAAAGATATAATATAAAACTTATTGTATAGTTCCACGAATTTTTTTTTTTTCATAATTAACCCGAAGGTATAGGAAAGTAGATTATCATCAAAATCAAAATTACATCACTGATTTTCTTGAGGAAATTTAAATAAGTTTAAGTTACAAAATATCCTTCAACTTATTCCAGCAATGGAAAGAGAAACATGTTTGGGTGACTTTTCTTCTAGGATTCTCATTTTATTATCATAGGACCCTTAGCAAAGTCAAAATACAGTTCGTTCTCTCAAAAAAAATTGTGTGAGATCCATATGTTTCTTTATATCTAAATGTCTCCAGTTTTGTTTCTATAGCAGACAGACAGACATACTTTTTATTTTATATATACAGATAAGCATAGATTCATACTAACTCACTTTTTGATAACCCGGTGCTTCTCAATTAAATTGTGACCCCCCCCCCCCCCCCCAATAACAAGGAGATGAGGGAACTAAAGAAATTTCAGATAGACAGAATGCGTTACTGCACAGCAGAACATAGACAGATTAATAATCAAAGTACAACACTAATGTGGCCCGACATAACTAGGGTTGATAGCACACTAATCCAAGTGGAGCCCAAATGTGTCAATACATATATGTATTTAAGGTGCACTGATCAAATGCAGTACTACTGTGTCACAAGACACCTATACTGCGATGGAATAAAGAGTGAAACGGTTAATCAAAGTGAAGCACAAATGTGTCAGTATATCTATGCATTTATGGTGCACTGATCAAATTGCAGCACTACTGTGTCACAAGACACCTATACTGCGATGGAATAAAGAGTGAAACGATCACTAATCAAAGTGGAGCGCAAATGTGTGAGTATATCTATGCATTGCACAGATCAAATTGCAGCACTACTGTGTCACGACACACACATCTACCTTTGATGGGATACTAATGTGTAATGAACACTAATTTGATTAGTGTGCCATAATATCTACCCATTGATGGCAAACTAATCAAAGAACAACATCTCATGTCTAGGCGTATTATAGAAGCTATAAAACAGTGTTACAGGAAATTCTGCTGCTATACAAAAAATTAATATTACAGATCAAAATTATATGTATTATATATGTTTGCACGATTTCTAATTAATATAATTAGCTAGATGTTGTAAAAAAAAATATATTTAATGATAGCACTTGACTCTAGAAGATTTTCATTAAGAATCTTGTTGTGAATAATAAATTATAACTCCCTTTGAAAAGGAAACATGCAATTCGTTTATCTTTTTCGGGCATTCTGAAATCTTAATGAGGGCAACCAGTCTGTCGAAAAGTTGGCAGTTAACTTTGATTTTAGTCAACCCTTATCACCTCTTCTACAATAATTATTGTCATCATCCCCTGATAAAGTTACTTCTTACCCTCGTCATTAAATTGTCAAAATTTGAACTAAATAAATCTGCCTTAGGTCATAAATTCCCAAGTGTGTCTGACCAGTTTTGAATCTCATCTATTTTTAGTAATATTTTCAAAACCAACTATTTTAGGTTCTTTAAATTTTACTTCTTAATATAGTACCTATTATACAGTATTCTAAGTCAATGTGAATAAATCCCACAAGTATAGCAGGTGATCCATTAGTCCAGGAAGAATATTCATTTACTATAGTTTTATTGCTCTTTGTGGTAATTCAAACTTCAGAATTTTTTTTTAAATTCCTAATTTTCTGTTCAACTATTTGACGATTTTTAATGATATTTTTTTTAACTAGCCATATAGCGTCAAAAAACATTTTCTGGAACTATAACGCCCATTCGCGGAGACACATTAAAGGCATCTACATAACCCTTCCGTCAGATCGCAGTATATTTATTGCCTACTCCTAATTAATGTAAAAATGATTAGTATTATTCTTTACATGTTATGGTGACTATGAAGTCAATTTTTTTTCTGATTTAAAAATGGATTTAAAATTAGATTCAAATTGGAATCATACAAATTTTAAAATTACTGACCTTAGCATAGGTATTTATACTTAATATACATTTCATTGACATAATGATATTGAAAAAATAAAATTAAATGAAACAAGCATGAATTTTTTTTATTTATTAATGCATTTAACTGATGGGATTATGTGGCTGTTATTGTTATATGAAAAGAAAAAATAAATTAAAGACCACTAGAAGTGAAAAGCCCGCACATTCTAAACAAATCGGGCTAATCCTTAACCCGTAAAGTATGTATTTGTTATTTTTGGTTTTGGAAAAATATGTTATTTCGTTTATGTATGTGAAAAATAAATTGTGAGAAATGATTAATCCATTTTTCTGCTTGAGGATTTGAACATGGAAACAGTCATCAAAGCAAATGAGAACTGGAGTGGGTTGGAATTACTTTAACAATTAATCTTCCATTTATATCCTAATAAGTGTAATAAGAAAAAAATTATTAAGTGAAAATATAGTTGTATTCTTTTATGCTCTCAAGAGGGTTCTCTTTCTGTGGGGAGGCAGAGCCCTATCCGTTGACGCCCTCGCCCTAGAGTGGACAACAGGTTACTGATTGCGTATACTGGCTAACAGGCGAAAAGTTTAATGACCACTGACCTCACGTGTAGTCAAGACAGCCTCAGTAAAACCTTAGGATCCGGAGTTCCACCCGAGAACTCTTAAATACTATCGGTACCACAGAGGCGGGGTTGCCTGTGTGAAACTTCTTATGAGGTTCTGCATGTCCCTCATTGGTGGTTCCTCACCCAGGAAGGGTAGAATCTCAAAGGCATCTCTGTGTGAGAAGCAGTATCTTTTCTGAGGTTACTTATAAAGCAATAAGAGGAAGCTAAAACCTCGACCTTAACCATTAGGTAAGCTTTGACAGATGGACTTCAAAACTGATATTCACTCTCAAAGTAAGCCCTGGTACGAGGAAATTGGAATTTCTTCGGGAGGGATAATCAAATCCTTACGGCCACCATGGTAGCCCTAAAACTGCTGCCTTTACTAAAATTCAGGCAGCCTGTTTCATAACTTGATCGGTTTGTTTCAGAGGTGAAGGAGGGCGGGACACAGATAAAGCTCGTCATAGACTACGCATCCGGACAACAAGCTCTCTTCAAGCCAATGAGGTGAGCCTTTTTTCACATCAAAACATAATTTGCTAAATATTTGTTTATATTCTAAATAGATAATTTGATATCAGTACTTCCTTTAAGAAATATAACGCAAGACAATTTGCTTAATTATTGGGAAAACAATCTCTGTTTCTATCGATATTTGAAAAATTTTTAAAATGTTATTGAACTTTCTTCACAAAACACATTAATTCATTTTATAATAATTTCATTTTAAGAAACTATCATACCTCTAATAACTACACCACAATTTCATGGGAAATAAGTGTAAGAAACGAACCAATATAACAATTAATACTGTAAATAAAAATTTAGAAACTTAACCGATGAAATTAACGCAAAATGATTATTATTGAAGAAAATATATATATTTTGAACATGGATGTTATTCTATTTACCATTAAATTATTCCATGTTTTTTAAGTGTTCATTTACGGTTACATGTCCTGAGATATTGAGGAGTATCATTAGGATAGTAATTTCTAATAGATTAAAGAATTTGAATGAATTTGTAATGTAAAATGCATTCAGAACAAAAAAAAGTTCTGATAAACTAAGGTGTATAATGAATTTTTGGAAAAGAGTAAATTCCATACTTGTGCAATCTGTTATAGTGTGGCATTTACTCATATTGGGGATTTCAAGGATTACGTCTCCACACAAAAAAAGTTTAATACAAACAACGCGTTTCAAACACTTAGTGTTCTTCTTCAGCTTAACATCAATAAGAGCAAATTCTTTGTGTTTCTAAATGAAATGTAAAATTTGTTGAATACAGTGGAATTTTGTTATAAATCACCTATAAACTAAAGTTTTGAAAGTAAGAGCTGTAAATCACTATGTAGAGTGGAGTGATTTTAAGTTGATACACTAAAGAATTGAATAAATTTATTAAAAAAGTTCAAAATAATTTAGTATTAAAGTTATTTGATAATTATAAGAATGGATTTTCAATGAAAAAGTCAACTATCTTTTGTAAATACAGTGGTACCTCGGTTTTCGACCTCCTCACTGTTCGAACAATTCGGTTTTCGACCAAAAAATTTGAGCTAAAAATGCTTCCGAATTCGAACAGATTTCGGTGTTCGAACACTCGGGCTGGGAACCGAAAATAGCGAGTGGAGCCGAAACGTACGCAGCGTCACCCTGTATGCCATCACACCGCTGTTCAAAAGGTATGTAAATGATACAAAATGGTTTATAATACTCCTTTTTTATGTTTATTTTATATTATGTACACATTTAGGTCTTTAATGTTGTTTAGGTACAGGTTTTCTTAATTTTTTAGGTATTTTTCTTTGGGTAAAACGGATTAAAATACTTACCATTGTTTCTTATGGGAAAAAGTGTTTCAGTTCTCGAACAAATCGGTTTTTGACCAACAAACTCGAACGAATTATGGTTGACAACCGAGTTACCACTGTAGTTGATTAACAAAGGAATACGATTTTGAATCATCAGTAAGTATAGCAATACCTGGATGTATGAGTGAATTTACTCACTCGAAGTGTTTTTGAATATAACAGTCAAAACTCTCGCTGACATTCGGCCCGACAATCCAGTCCAAATCCAAGATACGAGAGCATTACATACCCATAGCGCCATTGTGGGAAATCGTGTAAATCATACATGGGGAACCTTTATTATCTCCTAAGATCAGCCACGGGCCAGGAGTCCCAATTATAGAATTGCAATATATCTATACATATCAATGATCAAACCACAAAATGAAATGGGAAAAAAGGACTAAGGTCTTCGAACCGCAACGAGCGGTCTTCGTCAGAGTCAAAAAAACAGTTGGGTTTTTGACTCTGAAGTGGACCGCTTGTTACGGTTGAAAAATCTTAGTCTTTTTTTCCCATTTCATATTGTGGTTTGATGATTGATTGTTATTTCACGTGTTTATGTGAAATCTTTTATCTATATATAAATATATACTTTTAATTTCATTTATATACTATGCAGTTAAACATTAATTAAACACTGATTTTTTATTCATTTTTCTATGGTTTACTTCACATAGGAAGAGTAGTGAGACAAAAATAAAAATAAAATTGATATTAATCAAAGGTGTCCGAGGGCGTAATGAAAAGCCTTCGAGGTCCGGATTCGGCCCACGGGACGAAGGTTGCCCATGCATAGTGTAAATGAATACCACCTCATTCAAAGTTTTCGTTGACATCCAAAGTTTTATCTCATTCATTAATACAGTCTAATTCCTAATTCTTTCGGTGACTTCTCCTGCGTGTTTGGTCTCCCTCTCTTTTATCTCCTGAAAATGCATTTTCGAAAAATTAGGGTTGCAAAGTGTCTTTCTTTGTTTTGCGTGTTACTTGTCTTCGTATTTGAACTTAAATGTATAGAGGTTACTATGAGCACAAGTGTCTCTGCAATTAAAGAAATCACCACAAAGTCGATTGAAAAATGAGAAAAAGACTAAGGATCTTTTGAGGCAGTTTGTTGTTTAATATGCATAAAATTAGACATAAAAACACCTAGAGAAACAACTAACTCACTAAAAATGTTGACACCGGTTATAATCAAGAAGAATAGCGGTTCAAATATTGCCACATAACCTGGTTGCTTCTACATGCGGAGTCGTAAATTTTACCCTAACCAAAGCTTATTGGAAATTTAATCTAACGAATACCTGACATCGCAAAAACTCGTCACCAATACGTTGTTTTCAAAATATGGCTTGATAATGATAGTCTACCTCCCATATGGCATATCTAGACCTAACCTGATTCCATGTTATCAAAAACTCACTTTTTATTAGACTATAAAAGTAAGTAAAATTCAATATTACAGGGGCAATAAACCAAAAAAATTTAATCTCAGTTTACTCTCAATCTTGTATAAACTATAATTTGAAGGTAATCAAATTGTTGATGATCTTGCAAAGCAAGGTAATCTGTCTTTAACTCTAAAAGGCATTGAACAGCAGTAAACAAGCAATTCAGGACTTTATGAGAAAAGAATGTGAAAAGACACAGTGTTATAGCTAGAGGAGCGGCATTTTTAAAGGGTAAAAGTAAAAAAAATAAAATAATATAAAGCTAACAAAAAGCCTAAACATTTATATCAAAATGAGTTTTTAAAGTCGTAATTATTTTTATGTTTTTTGAGTGTATAATTCTGTTTTTAAACAGATTTGTCAACTGTATTATTTAAAAATCGAAAATAAATTTATTTTAAATTTTCCAAAACTAGTTTTTTAATGGGGTTGGAAGTTTATTATCTTTGTTTTGCTTATCCAATTAAATTGATTAAACCATTTTCTTATAATTTGAATTTTATAAGTTTTTGTTTTGAAAAATCTTTAGTTTTTTTTGAGGATGACTGTATATGTATATGAATACTGTAATAAGATAAAAGTCTGGGACTAATAGCAGCAGTTTAAAATTAGATCCTTGATTGTAATTCCATAAAAACAAATCATTTGATAATTTTCTGTAATTTTGAAAGTTAATGGATTACCAAACGCTAGTGGGGACGCATAACTGACGACTACTCCGAGTGGTAAGATAGTTAGTTAATACACCGCTGAAAAGACAGTAGA